>OX336391.1:311603296-312803296 GCA_946902985.2 Meconema thalassinum | reverse complement strand
ATATTTTTTCTTGAAACAATCGTAAATGTTTCACTAAATTGTACGGTATTTTAAATTCACACAGCTCATTATCAGACCGCAAGACCTCCCCCCTCCCGGCTTTCAGCTTGGACTGAATGAAGTCAGTTTGGTCTTGTACAGGCCCTAGCCTATAAATATGTTTCTATGTTTGAAAGAAACCAGCTTCCCTTGGCAAGCATTTCAAGTACCGGTGTAACGTGTTTTTCGAGGGGTTTTTATGCAACTGGCATAAGTCAGTAGGAAGCCATTCTATATTTATTTACGCGGCAAATTGTTCAGCCAAGAGAATTTTTCATGTTAATTTATTATTATTATTAATTTATTATAATTATTATTAAGATATTTTCGGAGCATTTTATAAAAATTATAAGCATACAGATAGGTTTTCTATGTCTTAGAAAACGCTATCAAGCAAATTATTACGAACGACGATATCATAGAAAATTATCTGATTACGGAATTTTACGGAGTTTTGTCAGTTAGGGTATTTGAGAGACGTGACTCACTGGGAATTCAAATACAAGCTTAATCCTGTCGGGAAGTATTACGCAAGCGGGCTCGCATCGTCCAGGAAAGGCGAATTGTTGAAATGGAACCCTCCCGCCGAGTGTAATGACCCAGAGGAGGGGAAGATCGCGTGGTGGGTCAGCCAATCAGTAGAGGACCACGCAAGCTGAAGCCGGCTGAAGAGTGGGGGAGCCGACGTGTGCATATATCGTTCGGCGCGGCGTGGAAGGAGGACAATCTGTGAAATACTTGAGGAGTATGGGTGCGCGTCCGAGTCGCTCCGATGTTCAGTGGAGTTAGTAACTATCTGTGTAGAACTTGCCGAGTACGGTTGCAAGTGCGTGTCGCTCCGATGTTCCGTGGAGTGGAAGACTAACTTTGGTAAAACTTAACCAGTATGGTTATACGAGTGTTTGGGTCCGATGTACGGACCATAGAATTATCTAATCTACCAGAATATCATCAAATTTCGACGGAGATGACGACGTCCAGAAGACTGTGGGAAGCACACAGCATCATCAAGTACGAGGGAAATGCTTTGGCAATTTCCAGTGGTAAGCGCAAATGACGCAGAAATACGCAATCTCTCATTTCTCGTTGTTTTACATTTCATATTTCAGTAACTTCATAGCTTGGAAATAAGAGTAAAATCAATTTATCAAACTCCGTTTTCACGTAATTTTCTATCGGTAATATTAAAATCGCAATGCTCCAATTTAAATTTTATACTTATTATTATTAATTTTGCTATACTTGTTTTATATAATAAATTCATTTCTTTTACAATGCAATCTTTGCTTTCAGTAGGTAGCATTAGATATAGACCAATTCCTTCTCCTGATACAATTGTTTGTTGGGTTAATGATCAAATCATACCACGATCTGAGTGAATAGAGTCTTGAAGGTGTTCTGCCAGAGCTAGACGTTGTTAAATACAAATTTAGATTTCAGCATTGCATTGAGGTCTTGGCGCCCATTAAAACAACATAGCTTAGGCAAAGGTAAACAGTTACATTTCTCACTCAACGTGAGGGCAGAGGAAACCATTACATTTGTCACCGACAACTTGGGGCTGAAAACCTAATAACATTTGTGGAAGGAGAAGGGAATATATTTCTGTGCCTGTATTTTGGGGGTTATTTGTCTGTATCAGTGTATATCATTATGGGGGATGAGAAAGAAAGACAGATGAGGTTACGTAGTGGTCATCAACGGGAGAGTGATGATACGAGCAGTATGTCGAGTGATGGTAGTACCGGGGTAGCGGAGGTAAATCCCGATACTGAAACAGGGAGTGTAGGCGGCCAACCAGAATTAAAAACTTTACTTCTCGAGTTTATGTATCAGAACAAAGTTAGTAGTGATGCCTTAAATGCAAAGTTAGAACAGAATAATGCAAGATTAGAACAAAACAGTAGGGAAAATAAAGAGAGCAATAGGGAATTGAGCGATAGTTTAAACGCCAAATTAGAACAAAACAGTAGGGAAAATAAAGAAAGTACAGACGCTTTAAATGCAAAACTGGAACAAAACAACGTTAAACTAGAACAAAACAGTAAGGAAAATAGAGAGAGTACTGACACTTTAAATGCAAAACTGGAACAAAACAACGCCAGATTAGAACAAAACAGTAAGGAAAATAGAGAGAGTACTGAAACTTTAAATGCTAAATTAGAACAAAACAGTAGGGAAATGAGTGACAAATTCGAACTGATTAGAGGTGAGATCAGGGGGGTGATGGAAGAAAAGGCTAAAGAGATTATTGCAGATGTAGACAGAAAATTAGGAAAAGTACAGGAGGAGTTGGAAATCAGAATCAGTACACAGGCTGAAAATTTAAAAGAACTAGTGCAACTGGAAACACAGCAGGTCAAAAAGCAATTGGGGGGAGAAATTGACAAAATTCAGGTAGCTACTAAAGAGGTTAAGGAACAGCTGGGGGGTAGAATTGAGAAAGTCCACTCACAAATAGTTGCAGAAGTAAATGATTTAAGAGAGAGTAATAGAGAGAGCATTAGCAATATTGAGGAGAAACAAGCAAAGCTATATGATAAAGTAGAAGAATCAGAAGGAAACATTAAATTAACAGTAAACAGTATTGAGAGGAAGGCTGAGGAGAAAATCGCAGAGTTAGAATTGAAATTAAAAGCTAGGATCAGGCAAGAAAATAGTCAGAATAGGCCAGTTTTTGTGAATAGCACACACAGGGAGGTAGAACTGGGTAAGTTCAGCAATCGACAGGGGTGCCCAATGGAGTTCATGAACACTATAGAAAATAAATTCGGGGAGAGGTTGGAAAATGGTAGTATTGAGTGGTGCCAAGTAGTTGAAATTTTAGAACAAGTGTTTGTGGGGGAAACGAGGAATTGGTTTGCTGTCTACAGAGACAAGTTTACTGATATCAATGATTTTAAAATGAAATTCTGTGAAAAGTTCTGGAATGAGGTTATTCAGTCGCAGCATCGTGAGGGAGTAGTGTGTGGTAAATATAACCCTAAAGGAAGCTCCACCATGACCGAATACTTTTTAGGGCAGGTATTAGTGTGTAAATATCTGGATGGCTTGAAGGAGGAAAGTGATGTGGTGAGGTTGCTACTTAGGCACTTTCCCTATAGGATCAAGGAGGCTGCTTGTATCCAGAATGTAAAGACAATATCACAAGTAGAAAATTTGTTAAGCACATTTGATGCACTAGGGAGAGGGGGTTATGAGGACAATTTCAATCGGAACCAGGGTAATAATAATAATAGGCCTAATGAAGCCAGGCATCAAGAAGTTCAAGGGAACGGTGGCGAAGGGGCCAATGCTCAAAATAGAAATAATAATAATCAGCTAAATCAGAACAGAGGAAATGGCTATGGTAATCAGTATCAAGGGAGGAACAATGATTTCAGGGGAAATCAAGGGAGGAACAATGATTACAGGGGAAATCAAGGGAGAAACAATGATTTCAGGGGAAATCAAGGGAGAAATTATAATGACAATAATTACAACCAGAATAGGGGTCAAGGAAGAGGACAGCCTAGTGGTAGTAATATACAGCCAAACAATGACAACACAGCCCAGAACAACCAGACCAGTTTAATAGTTAGTAGTACTACGGCCAGCTGTAGCGGTTCTTTAAACGCGAACCAGGCTGCGAAGTAAGGTCAGAATCTCAGTCTGTAGCATGCCCTGTCCATACAATTATACAGGAACCCTATGACCTAAATGTGAGAAATGAATTATTACATGAACTAAATGATGAAGGTATTATTCAGGAAGTGGTTAGTAAGAGCCCCATAGTTAAATTTAACGTGTCCGAGGCGTACACAGATGTTTTAATTGATAGTGGTTGTATGAAGAGTTGCATAAGTAGTGCATTTTATGATAAAATGAAAGGAACTGGAGTAAATTTTGAGGAGATGCCAATTAAAAGCACTTTTGTTATCACAGCTGTTGGGAAGAGGTCTAAAGTAATTTCTAAGCAAGTTTTAGTAGACATTAAAATTAATAATCATGTAGAGAAGCAGATTTGCCTTGTAATTCCAAATTTAGTATTCAGTGTTATCTTGGGTTCAGAGTGGCTAAGTAGAGTGTCTGGTAACTTATGTTATGATGTAGGGAGTTTGAAATTTAAATGGGGAGATTCTGAAGTAGAAGTAGCGTTCAATGACCATATTCAGAGGAGTAGTATTGTAGGTGTGATTTGTACTTTAAATGAGATATCACCAGCCGTAGAGCGGGGTTCTCCATGTTTTGTGGGCAGTGTGATTACGAACGGAAGTCTAGAGGACTCGTTACGTGAAGCTGCATTTCAGGGTAATATAGAGGTGGAACAATGTGTTCGGCTCTATGATGTGTTATTGTGTAATAGGAGAGTTTTTGAGGATCGCATTGGTATGGCCAATTGCTATACACATTCATTGAACGTTATTGATAGGTCAGTATTCACAGGACATAGATATCCTGTACCTTTCGCTTATCAGAGTGCAGTTGAGGCACAAATTAATCAGATGCTTGAAGATGGGATTATTGAGCACTCTAACAGTCCATATGTTAATTCTTTGATCACGGTACCCAAGACCGACGGCACAGTTCGTATTTGTTTAGACGCTCGTTTGGTTAACAGTAGAATTAGTTCAGATCAGCTGAAATCTATGTCAATAGAGGAATTAATGCAAACATTTGAGGGGAAGAAGTATTCCACTTGTGTAGATTTGAGTTCCAGTTTTTGGCAAGTGCCACTTATGTACGAAGATAGACCATTTACAGCTTTTAGTCATAAATATAACCTTTATCAATTTTGTAGAACACCTTATGGGTTAAAGAGTAGTTCAGCAGCTTTAATTAGGGCTTTAAACAACGCATTAGGGGTTGACACAGGAGAGTTTGTAACCATTTACATTGATGATATGGTAATTAGTTCACGCAGTTTTGAGGAGCATCTATGTCATTTAAATATAGTTTTTCAGAAGTTAGATCAGGCAGGGTTCACTTTGAAGCTGTCTAAGTCGTCATTCTGTCAGTCAGAAGTGACATTTTTAGGTCATAGAGTGTCAAGTAGAGGTATGACACCAGAGGAAAGTAGGGTTAGCATGTGTGGACAGTAGCAACAGGGCATCGTTACAGATACTGAGAAATAGGTAGGTAGAGCAACGTGAGGACGTTCATTTAAGGGAGCCACTTGCAAGGTTGGAAGCAGGTGACACAGAAACATTTATAGTTTCCAAACGTATTGGGAAAACAGCATATGTGCTGGAGAATAGTGAGGGAAACAGATTATACGGGACGTATAATATACATAGTCTACGAAAATATGTGTCATAAAGTGAGTGTGTTTAGCTGGCGAGCCAGCCTATCAAATGAGTAAGTGTGGTGTCTGGTGCGTGGAAGATCTGGTCTTCAAGGCAGGCGTATCAGAAGTCGCACAGGGGGGTAGTATGTAAGTAAATGGGAGTTTTTAAGGTACAGGGAAATATGACGGGATTGTCGGATGCTCTTGAGCACTAAAATGTCTCGATACACCAAGGCCAGAATTTGGTAGCGCTGGTGAATTCCCATTTGCCTCCAAGAGATGGGTGAGCGCTTGTACATGGTATTTTTGCTTAAGGCGTCCACGAGACAAAAGATGGGCCATCAGAATGCGAGACAGTCCTTCATGAAACTCATACATATCAGCACACGTGATTTCTGTTTACGGCCTCGCCATGTAAGATTTGTAAGTGTGTAATTTAAGGTAATTTGTACAATGGTATTATTTCTGTGTTGAGAACTAGTATTAAGTAGAATATGGTCTACGGGAACTCAACAAGACAGGGCGATTACGGTACAGAAATATTTGGTGTTATATGTAATGCACATTTACTGGTTTTTTTTTCAGAAGTCAATATTAATTTAATCTACTTTAAAGAGAGATTAAGTATTATGGTCACGAGGCGCTGCCACAATAGTGTGATCGTGTGCTCAGTGATAAGTGAGATTAAATTTCACCATAAGGAAGGGACCTCCAGTGAAATTAGGAAGTTCTATGGTGATATAAATATATCAGAACACCTTCAATGCGTGTGATATGACATCATAAATACATAGTGCTCACACATTAATTATGTCCATTTCTCCAACATAGAGGAATTTGAGAGGCGGAAATATCCGTGGAACACTATTTTATATGAGAAACATTGGACTGGTTGCAAAGTGCAATCCATAGTGACAACAAACTTTGACGCAAAGTGCGTGAAGAAAAATTATGAGTGTATATATCTGTAATTTAGGGTGATCTCATTTATGTAATATGTATTTTGGATGGGGTTTATTAACGTGTCTGGGATAATCGGATAATAGACCGTCGTCACGGTAAATCATCCGATGATCCGAGGCGAATATGTAACGTGTTTTTCGAGGGTTTTTTATGCAACTGGCATAAGTCAGTAGGAAGCCATTCTATATTTATTTACGCGGCAAATTGTTCAGCCAAGAGAATTTTTCATGTTAATTTATTATTATTATTAATTTATTATAATTATTATTAAGATATTTTCGGAGCATTTTATAAAAATTATAAGCATACAGATAGGTTTTCTATGTCTTAGAAAACGCTATCAAGCAAATTATTACGAACGACGATATCATAGAAAATTATCTGATTACGGAATTTTACGGAGTTTTGTCAGTTAGGGTATTTGAGAGACGTGACTCACTGGGAATTCAAATACAAGCTTAATCCTGTCGGGAAGTATTACGCAAGCGGGCTCGCATCGTCCAGGAAAGGCGAATTGTTGAAACGGAACCCTCCCGCCGATTGTAATGACCCAGAGGAGGGGAAGATCGCGTGGTGGGTCAGCCAATCAGTAGAGGACCACGCAAGCTGAAGCCGGCTGAAGAGTGGGAGAGCCGACGTGTGCATATATCGTTCGGCGCGGCGTGGAAGGAGGACAATCTGTGAAATACTTGAGGAGTATGGGTGCGCGTCCGAGTCGCTCCGATGTTCAGTGGAGTTAGTAACTATCTGTGTAGAACTTGCCGAGTACGGTTGCAAGTGCGTGTCGCTCCGATGTTCCGTGGAGTGGAAGACTAACTTTGGTAAAACTTAACCAGTGTGGTTATACGAGTGTTTGGGTCCGATGTACGGACCATAGAATTATCTAATCTACCAGAATATCATCAAATTTCGACGGAGATGACGACGTCCAGGAGACTGTGGGAAGCACACAGCATCATCAAGTACGAGGGAAATGCTTTGGCAATTTCCAGTGGTAAGCGCAAATGACGCAGAAATACGCAATCTCTCATTTCTCGTTGTTTTACATTTCATATTTCAGTAATTTCATAGCTTGGAAATAAGAGTAAAATCAATTTATCAAACTCCGTTTTCACGTAATTTTCTATCGGTAATATTATAATCGCAACGCTCCAATTTAAATTTTATACTTATTATTATTAATTTTGCTATACTTGTTTTATATAATAAATTCATTTCTTTTACAATGCAATCTTTGCTTTCAGTAGGTAGCATTAGATATAGACCAATTCCTTCTCCTGATACAATTGTTTGTTGGGTTAATGATCAAATCATACCACGATCTGAGTGAATAGAGTCTTGAAGGTGTTCTGCCAGAGCTAGACGTTGTTAAATACAAATTTAGATTTCAGCATTGCATTGAGGTCTTGGCGCCCATTAAAACAACATAGCTTAGGCAAAGGTAAACAGTTACATTTCTCACTCAACGTGAGGGCAGAGGAAACCATTACACCGGTAACCATTACTTTTCTTTCCATGGCATTAGCAGTCTTATCTTAACAGTTATCTTGCTTCTCGGTTGCTGTTCAGGTCTAGATTAAACATCCACATTCCTTTCAATGTAATGAATATTACCTACCGTACTGGTACCGTACCATTGGCTATAATTGGGCAAGCTCAATAGCCAATGTTCACTGCAGTAGGCTACCAGTACGGTACATCAAGAAGCTGGGAATGATTATGCACTGAAACTCAAGATATAATACATATATACTGTATGTAAATTTCTTTTTACACAAGGAGAGAAAATTAAGCACTCTTCAACATAGCACTTTGTCCTTTATTTCCTTCACTTACGGTATCTCAACATGCCTGAGTATTAACATTTTGTGACAATTATTGTATGCACATACTGTATTTTGTCCATGCTTCAACTAATCCAACACCAAAATTTCCATCCTTGACTTCCTTTTGTCAAACGAGCGATGATTTTCTCTCTGATGACAGGTTAGGACTCTGTACTCAAATAGGAACTGACTATTAAGTAAAATGCATTATGAGAATGGATTTAGAAATTGTGGCATAAGGCTAATTTATTTTACTCACTCTCTTGTGTGTATGCTACATATTGATCTATATTTTAACAGTAGCCTAGGCTACAGGATACATTTCAAAATGCTGTGGTGTCAGTAGTTGTGCATGTATTTTTAACTGAGGCTAGGATTGGGAAGGAGGCTTTAAGTTACAAGCTTAGTAACCTGTAAAGGAAATTGTTAGTAAAATGAAAACTTTAAGGGAGTGAGGAGTCATGAATATTACCTACTGGTACTGTACAGTAGGCTACAGGCTACAATTGGTCAAGCTTGCTAGCCTAGGTTCACTGCAGTAGGCGACCAGTACATCAAGAAGCTGGTAATGGTTATGTACTGACACTCAAGATATATAATATATTTTTCTTCTTACACTAGCAGAGAAAATTGAGTACTGTTCAACACAGCACTTACCCAGTTTGTCCAATATTTCCTTACCTTATCTCAACCTGCCTGAGTATTAACATTTTGTAACAGTTATTGTTTGCACATACTGTATTCTGTCCATGCTTCAATTAATCCAACACCATAATTACCAGCCATGACTTCCTTTTGTCAAACGAGCGATGATTTTCTCTCAGGGAACAGGTTCGGTCTCTGGACTCAAATATGAGCTGACTAATAAGTAAAATGAATTATGGGAATGGATTTAGAAATTGTGACATAAGGCTAAATTATTTTACTCACTCCCTTGTCTGTACAGTATGTTATGGTAGATATTCATCTCTATTTTAACAGTACAGGATACCTTTCAAAATGCTGTGGTGTCGGTAGTAGTGCATGCATTTTTAACTGAGGCTAGGATTGGGAAGGAGGCTTTAAGTTACAAGCTAAGGAAATTGTTAGTAAAATGATAACTTAAAGGGAGTGAGGAGTCATGAATATTACCTACTAGTACTGTACAGTATAGGCTACAATTAGGCAAGCTCACTAGCCTAGGATCACTGCAGTAGGCTACCAAGAAGCTGTTAATGGTTAGGCCTATGTACTGAAACTCAAGAAATATAATATATTTCTCTTCTTACACAAGCAGAGAAGATTGAGCACTGTTCAACACAGCACTTACCCAGTTTGTCCAATATTTTCTTACCTTATCGCAGCTTGCCTGAGTTTTAACAGCTCATTACAGTGATGCTTCACTTTATAATCTGCATATTCATTCACACAGCATTATTTGCTGCTGACCACAGAAGACCTGATGTTCTTGTACGGTGACTGAATGAACTATGTTTGTTACAAAACTACACCTACGGTATAGTTCTTTTGTACTGTAGTTTCATAAGTATTCAATCTGGTACGGTAATGAGCCTAGGTGGAAGATATTACTTCTTTTAAGATTTAGTTTGCTGATTCGTACCAACCATCTATCTACCAGGCACATATTGAGCAACAAAGGGAATTGTTAGTAACCAAGTATCAATATCTTTAAGAGAGTGATGAGTCATGAATGTTACTTTCGGTAATGGTATGCAATTGTGCGAGCCCACTAGCCAAGCCCCATTGAAGTACCAGTATCGTACATCAAGCAGCTGGTAATAATTATGTACTGAAATTCAAGATAAAATGTAGTCATCGCTCCTTTTCGGGTACAAAATTATAAATATATAAACACTCTACTGGAAAAAATTACATGTATTAGTTAGTTATCACACCTAAATGGGCAATGGGCAACTAATACATGTAATTGTTTCCAGGAGTGTGTTTACATATTTATAATTTTGTACCCCCATGTTGACCGACTGAGAAGCAGCAAAGACAATTTGTATAGGCAACGCTGAAAAAAAAGAATGGCTTCAAATTATCACAGAAAAATGTATTCTTTAGCACTGCTTCATTTATATTTGTTCCTAGGAGTCATTCATCCTGGTACTTTCCTGCTCTTTACATCTTATTTTTTTCAGTTTATATTTTTGCAGTCTAGTTTCCTCTACCTCATTCTATACTGTCCAGACTTGGGTTGCAATAATTTTAAAATGCCCTACTTTCCTTAATTCTTTCTATGTTACTGGACCATTTGTTGACATGATCTATTGAAAAATCAATTGTGAAAGCATCTTTTAGACAACTGTTTTCAACCAAAAATCTGTAGCCTAACATTTTTCATTTTCATTAGATGAACAGTAGCCTATAGGGAATATGGTATGGAAACCAGTTGTGTATTGATAGGAGGAGAATGGACTGCCAAGTAAGAGACTAATATTTAAGGTAATCCATCAACAGTTCATGATGTGCCTTTCTCTTTAAGTACTAATATTGGGGTGTAAACAAGTAAGGTGCCGGTATAACAAGGATAATACAGGCTCGTACCATGATTTTCTTTGCTTTAGATGAGGGACCCAGAAATTTTATTTCTAGATGCTGGTTATAATTTTAAAGGGTGGAACCTTGAGGTCATCTGACCTTATTGGATAGGGGAAGGGTAATGATCCAGATAAATACCCCTAGTTGACAGGTAGGGACAATGTGTTTTATATTCTTGTAGTGTTTCAAATTAATTTTGCAATCTAACCTGATTTTTTTGTAAATACAATTAATTTGTACAGTACAGTAACTAAAAACTGTACAGCACAGTTAAGCTGATGAATAAATCCAAAAGCTTCAAATATAAGAAGCAGGAACAAATTAGATAGATGAAGCAGTGCTAACAAATAATGAAGTCATCATGTGTGGATGACTGGTAAGAAGAAAGGTAGATTGTAGTTTTACGTGACCGTGAATCTTGTGATTATGAGCCACGGGACCTCCTTTTTACGTGGAATCCGAACCACAGGACATGGCATTTCACTTCGAAAATCTCACATGCATTGACCGGGAATCGAACCCGGACCGCCTTGGTGAGAGGCATACAGCTAGACCGCTGAGCCACCACGCCCCTTGACTGGTAAGAGGTTTACTGCTAGACTTACAGACTCTTGACCCTTCTCATATGATATAACCCTACATTAATAAAATCAAAGCTACGTATATTGATATTCTTGAATAAATATTCGTCTATTGAGACGTAGGCCTAACCTACCGTGTTCAATTTGAAGGGATTAAAATGACTTCAATTATCATAAATCTTGAGACATACCACCTTAATATACCGTAGCCTACCATACGTTAAACTGTCAAGTAATCTTTACCGTCGCCGAACTAGCATAACACAATAAATGCCGTATCAGAAAGACAAGAAATTTACGTACGTAGGCCTAATATTATCGGGAGCAAGGTATGGTTTGATACATGTTCACAGCCTTCGGTACATAGTTTCAGAGCAATTTCGTTCCGAGTTGCAAAACTAAAGGTAAATTAGATACTGATCTAATATCAGCATTCACTCTCATAAGATTATCTGATCATTTCAACATCGCCCTTGTCCACTTTCGAACAAGGCGCGCTGCTACAGATCAGATGGAGCAAACCGTTCACAGGTACACGTAAAACCTGATCCCGCTCCCGATGCATCAGCTTTGGAGCTGTTGATCAACTGTTTGCTACCGTGAACGCAACCAATGGTAAATTTAATATTATCAATATTGTTGAGTTGATCTAAAATTCTATGAATCTTTTGAATATTATCTTCAATAATGATGAACACATCATCAACGTATCTACCCCAAAACGTAATCCCCATTATTTTATCTTTTATTTTAGTTTCTTCTAAATGGTCGAGGTAAATGTCAGTGAGTATTCCTGACCATGGAGAACCCATAGCTAATCCATCATTTTGTTTATAAACTTTATTGTTGAATGTAAAGTAATTATTATATAGAATAAAATTTAAGATGCAAATAAATTCATCAATTTTTACTTTGGATAGACTACTATTATCTGTTAGATTCTTCTTAATGATGTCTATTGTAGGCATAATAGGTATATTGGTGTACATATCTTTGATGTCAGCACTATGTAAAGAATGTTCTTGTTAAAGCACCAATACTGATGTTTTCTCACAAAAATGTGAAGTATTTTTGAAAGATTATGATGATGATGATGATAATAATTGTTGTTTTAAGGGGCCTAACATCGATGTTATCGGCCCCTAATGAAATGAAATGGCGTGAAATGAAAGGATGGAGATAAAAACAACTCACTGCCATAGATGAAACGAAAATGGTGTTTATAAAACAGACAGTGAGCCCCAAACGTTATGCCTTATTTGAATAAAAAGAATAAAAGGTGGATGGTAAAAAAGGATAAAACAAATAAGGCATAGTGAACAATAAAATAGATGAACACAATAACCTGAATTAAAAGTCGTAACTACACATTAAAACTTAAAAAAGTAACCACTCTCCCTCATGAACCAGATGACGAGGTCAGCTGATGGCCCGACATCACGGAGAATAAGGGAGACGGTATTAGGCAGTTTAAGAGTCCTTCGCAGATCGGCCAGATCCACACACTCCAAGAGAAGGTGTGCCATGGTTAGGTGGGTGCCGCAAGGACACACAGGGGGATCTTCTCTCTTTAGCAAGTGGGAGTGCGTAGCAATCCTATGGCCGATCCGGAGTCGACAGAGTACCACAGCTTCCTTCTGGAGAGATCGGAAGGAAGATTCCACACCTTCGTTGTCTCCTTGATGCCTCTCAGTTTGTTGGGTGGAGGCGTGGCACGCCATGCTTCCTCCCAATGCGACAGGATCGAATGCCACAACTGAGGGTGCACATCACTAGCAGGCACCTTATACGGTAGCGAGGGCAGTGCGACTGCCTCTCTCGCCGCCTGATCAGCAAGCTCGTTTCCCGCAATACCCATGTGGCTAGGAAGCCACACATAGGTCACCCCGGTTCCAGCGTTACGCGAACTGACGAGCAGGTCGGGCACACGCTGGACCAACAGGTGCTTCGGGAAACACACATTGATCGCTTGCAGCGCACTCAGAGAGTCAGTACACACAAGAAAGTGCTGGTGATCGTCTGATAACGTGTACCGCAGAGCCTCTAAGATGGCATAGAGCTTCGCTGTGTACACGCCACAGGCCTCGGGAAGTGAAAATAGAAACCGACGATCCTCGACCACAAATGCACAGCCTACTTTCTCGTTTACCCTTGAACCGTCCGTGAATAGAAGCCCTGATCCCGGATACCGGCTCACCACGGACTGGAACAGCCTCCGATGGACGGAGGAGTCCGTGTCCAACTTGGGGCCGGTGTGCGGATCCAGGATGATATCAAGGCAAGAGACCATCCACGGAGGGGCCTTGCTAGGTACTCGGACGAGACAGGAGACAGAAGGAAATCGGAACTGACGGTATAAGTCATCCAAGCGAATCCCCGCCAGCCGAGTGCATCATACAGCCGGCGATTCGGATTGGAAAACAAACAGGGATAGCTTGGATGAAGTGGCATCTGTCGAATAGTTGCAGCATAGGTCAGCTGTACTTGTTGGCGCCTCAGGTATAAAGGAGGTACGCCAGCCTCGGCGAGCAAGCTAACGACTGGGCTCGTCCGAAAGGCACCCGTCGCCAGCCTCACACCGCCGTGGTGGACACTGTCCAGTTTAACAAGCACTGACTTACGGGCCGAACCATATACTACACTGCCATAATCTAATCTAGATAAAATCAGTGTCTTATAAAAACGTAGGAGCACCGCGTGGTCCGCCCCCCATGATGTGCCGCTAAGAAACCGCAACATGTTGAGTTTCATAGCACAGGCAGTTTTCAAACACCGCATGTGTGGCTCCCACGTCAATTTCTGATCGAAAAGGAGCCCAAGGAACCGGTACGCAGCAACAACAGGCAAAGCTACATTGCCCAGATAAAGCTCAGGATCAGGATGGAGAGTGCGCTTTCGGCAGAAATGTACAACCGAGGTCTTAGCGGTTGAGAATCGAAAGCCATGCTCTAGTGTCCAGCGTTCCACTCTCCGAATAGCTTGTTGTAGCTGTCGTTCAGCGACCTCCATATTTTGCGCACTATAATGTAGAGCGAAGTCGTCTACATATAGCGACAGTACCACTGCTGGACCAGCAGCAGCGACTATACCGTTTATGGCAATCGCAAATAATGTTACGCTAAGCACCGATCCCTGTGGGACTCAGTTTTCCTGTATATGATATTGCGAATATGTCCCTCCTATTCGGACACGGAACAGGCGAAGGGACAGAAAATTCGCAATAAAAACCGGCAAGTTACCTCGGAATGTCCATTGATGCAGGGTAGAGAGGATGCCGTAACGCCAAGTGGTGTCATAGGCCTTCTCGAGGTCAAAGAAAACAGCGACTAGGTGCTGTCTCCGGAGAAAATCGTCCTGTATGGCGGTCTCCAGGCGTACCAGATGGTCGTTGGTACACCGAGATGCCCTGAAACCACACTGGTATTCAGACAGGAGTCCCCGTTTCTCCAGGACCCACACCAGGCTCCAATTGACCATCCTCTCAAAGAGCTTGCACAGACCGTTAGTGAGACAAATAGGTCTGTAACTCCCTGTCAAATTGGGATCCTAATCGGGCTTCAGGATAGGTATAATGATACCTTCCTGCCATTGCGCTGGAAACACACCTTCCAACGAGATTCGGTTAAACACCCTGAGCAAATAACGAATGCTCTCATCGTTAAGGTGCTTAAGCATCTGGTTGTGAATATTATCCGGGCCGGGAGACGTGTCCCTGCAGAGCGCCAGCGCTCCGCGGAGTTCCCACTCCGTAAAGGGCACGTTGTACTCCTCCGAAGCGCGGGAAGCAAAACTAAGCTGGAAACGTTCCCCTTCGCACTTCAAGGCCATGAAGGCAGGGTCATAGTTATCGGAACCGGATATATCCGCAAAATACGAGGCGAGATGATTTGCAACGCGATAAGGATCTGTAACCAATTCATTATCAATGGAAATTCCCGGTACAGTAGAAGATGTCTGAATTCCCAAAATGCGTTGTAGTTTAGTCCACACTTGAGAGGAGGGGGTATGTGCCGTAATAGAAGACACATACCGTTCCCAGGATTGTTTCTTACTCTGGCGAATAAGAATCCGTGCCTTGGCACTAAATTTCTTAAACGCCACCAAATTGGCCATGGTTGGACGCCGACGGTAGTGCTTATGAGCTCGACGACGGTCTCTTATTGCCGCTGCAAAATCCTCTGTCCACCAAGGGACGAGTTTGCGACGAGGAGTCCCAGAAAAGTATGGAATAGATTCCTTGGCGGCAGCTGTACCTCGTCATCGATGCTCCGGCATCCCAGATCATCAAATACAGCGCGTTCTGTAAATGATGGCCAATTGGCCCGTTTAAGCACCCAACGACTGGGGAACGACACGGGCTTCTGATTCAGAAGTGTAAGAACGATCGGGAAATGGTCACTGTCACAGAGGTCGTCGTGTACATACCAACCAAATAGGGGGACCAGCGCACAGCTACACACACTCAAGTCAATGTGTGAGTACGTGCCGTGCGCTAAGCTAAAATGTGTAGTTTCCCCTGTATTTAATAGGAATAAATCCAACCCCTGAATTAAGCCCTCCACGTCCCTTCCTCTCGGGCAGGAAGATGGTGATCCCCATTGGGGGTGATGCGAGTTAAAATCACCCACGATAAGGAAAGGGACTGGAAGTTGATCAACAAGATCAAAGAAGTCATTAATATCAAGGGGCAGGTTCGGTGGAAGGTACACGTTACAAACAGTTGTCATAGCAGGCAAGGACACGCGAACTGCAATAGCTTCCAGAGGAGTGGCGAGCGGAAACTCTTCACTGTAGCAGTCAGAGCGAACGAAGGTACAAACGCCCCCGGAAGCCCGGGCGGTGTCTTGTCGCTCTTTCGAGTATAGTCTGAAACCTCTTAGAACAGTCTCGTGATCAGGTCTGAGGTTTATTTCCTGTAGGCAGACTATACTCGCTGCATATTGTGCAATGAGCTGACGGAGCTCTGTCAAATGCCTGTCATAACTGTTACAATTCCACTGTAACAGTGCCATTGTGTGAACTTATAAACTAGGGAATAAGTTGGAGCAGCAAGCTACAACTTATCCTCTGGAGGATCTTCACCCACTACGTCGACTATAATCTCCATGTCCTCAGGCGAGGTCGTGGAGTGAATCGACTCGGCGGAAGATTTCCTAGACGCAGTTCGGCGGCGGGGGATCTCGGTGGGGAGCGCGCAGATCTGGGGACCGAAACGTCCCCAGGCGCAGAAGCATCCGCAGGTGGTGGGGCGGATGGCTTCCCCTTTTTTGGAGAAAGGGAATGCGTAGTGAGGGGGTCCCTTCTTCCCCGCCTCTTTAAGATATATAGACAGGTCAGGAGCCGAATTCCTGACCCTGGTCGACGATACCGCCTCCGCCGGCTTCGGCGCAGCTTTCGCCGACCGTCTTCAACTTCCTCCCCTGCCGAAGTTGGAGTTGAAGTCACCTTCGGGCTTTCCGTCAGAATCATAGGTGCTGGTTTCCGAACAGGGAAACTCAGTTGCAGGTTTCACAGCTGGTACAAAAGATGAGGTAGACGGAACCAAATCGGGTATTATAACTCGATAATCAATCGTAGGCGAAGGAGCAATCTGGTACTTCTTGCGGGCTTCCTGGTAGGTGAGACCATCCAGGGTTTTGATCTGGATTTTCTTCTCACTCAGGAAGACAGGGCAGTTCCTGTCCCGAGGAGAATGAAATCCAGGGCAATTAGTGCACTGGTAGGGTGTTGTGCACTCTTCCGCTTCGTGTGGTACCTTACCGCATGTTCCGCAGATTTCTGGGCTCGGGCATCGGGATAACATGTGCCCGAACTTCTGGCACTTATAACACCTCATTGGTGGAGGGATATAAGGCCGTACGTCACAACGGTAACTTGTAACCTTGACTTTCTCCGGGAGCACCGAAAGCTCAAAGGAAATAATGAAAGCACCAGTATCCATGATTTGACCATTGACCTTGCGCGTAATGCGCCGGACATCAGTCACGTGACGGTGCTGCATATCCTCCTTGAGCTCCTCGTCAGTGTTCAGAATCAGATCCCGGTGGAAAATAACTCCTCGGACCAGATTCAGGGACGTGTGCTTTTCCACTTTGACGGGTATTTCGCCAAAGTTGTCACATTGCAAAAGTTGTTCAACTTGCTCACCAGTCCTAGTCTTGAGCAACAAGCTATCGTTCCTCATCTTTTGTACTTTCTCAAGCTCACCATAGACACCTTCTATGTGGCGAGAAAACAAAATACTCTTTACCAGCTTGAAATCGCCCCCATCTGTTCTGGTAGCTACCAGAAACTTGGGGGTGTTAGCACCCAGATTTTCACGCACAGATTGTTCCCAGGGGGTTGATCCCCGTAGGGAATCAAATGTTAAAGACTTGGGTGTAGGACCACCCTGTTTGAGGATTTTTCTTTTTGAACCCATGGCCAGATCATCCTCCCCGAATGCCACTGACATCCGAACACGGGCCGTCACAGTAGGCGCTACCCAGCCAGGGCAAGGCCCGCCTAGTTTGGAAGGCATTGCCCGGGGGTCCGATGTTTTACAATGTCGTATCGGCATGTACCCCTTGGCATATACTGGATTTTACAGCTCTGACATTCGGCTGTACGGGGACCTGCGTAGTCAGGCGGATACTACTGCACGGGTACATGGCACACCCACCTGTCGGCGCGGCCAAGACCGGAACAGGCTATCGATCGTAGTCGCAAGCGTAAGTGGCCCATCCCCTAACAGCACGCACATATAGAAATTTTGGTTGCCAGACCCTGAAAGCAGTAACGGAAAGAAGTGCGATATAACCTAATGAGAGTTATACCGCACGGGTGTATGTCTTTTAGAGCTGACGGTCAAACCCTCGAAAGGGGGACAGATCCGAGAAACCCTTTTAGTCGCCTTTTACGACTGGCAGGGATTACCGTGGATGTATTCGCTTCCTCCCACCCACTGGGGGTCCAATTCACAAAACAACGTGGAGTCCTTAAAGTATAGCCAAGGTCGCCCCTTTTAGTCGCCTCTTACGACAGGCAGGGGTGTATTCTAAACCCCCCACCCACAGGGGGGATTTTTGAAAGACATGTTTGCTTTAAAACAATAATGTTTCTTTAAAAATTGTTGAGCAAAATGTGATGTTTTATATAACGGGCTGTTTCTGAAATTGATAATAGGTCTAATAGGAATGTCATTTTTGTGTATTTAGGGAAGGGTACGTAATGTAGGAACACTGGGGTTCATATGGGCTAGTTGAGTAACATGCTTATCATCTAAAATAAAAAATGTGTTTTTAAGAATGCTTTTTAGTTTTCTTTGTATGGATGCAGTGGGATCTTTCTTTATTTTTTTTAAATCATCATTGCTAATGAAATCAATAGTTTTAAGAGATGTATTCATCTTTGTCAATGAGTACTATAGTGTTTCCTTTGTCTGCTTTAGTTATAATTATATTATTATTTATAAGCTTCTTTTTAATTTATAGATATCGTGATTATTGGAACTAGTGTCTGAAAAGCTATTATTCTTATTAACAATCTTGTGAATTTCTTTGTTGGTTTCGTGTCTTATTCCGTTTTGTTCATTAATGGGTAGTTTTTTTATTGCGATTTCAGTTTCAGCTACTATCATGGTGAGGACTTCATTATTTAATTTAGTATCCCAATTATGCTTTGAGCCTTTGTTCAGAATTTTAAGTTCATGGTCATTGAGCTTTATTTTCATTAGATTTTTTAAAGGATCCTGAAATTTGTGAAGACCTTTATTTACCAAGTGTTTATGCACTGTGTTATCATTATTATGTAAATTAGTCAGTTTATTATCTGAAATAGCTAATTTCTGTGACATTTTCGTGTGGACAATTTGATTAACAATGAGAGAATATTTGTCCCAATCCTTTTCAGAAGATAAATTGGAAGCTTCAAGATGCGCACGGTATAGCATGTTATTAATATTATTCTTTCTTAAGAAAAGGAATTTAATTTCTCTTTGAAATAATCTATTGTTTATCAATCTTTGCGTTTTACTCTCATATGGGGTTAAAGGGCCTTTCTTTTAATAAGATTTTAAATGTTGGGGTATTACATTAAGGGCTCTGCATTTTTTAAGGAAATCAATATCTTTAATAGTGCTAGCTAGTTTTATTTTAAGATCTTTAAATTTATATCTTGCTTTCTTAGCTAAGGCAGCCTGGCTCGCTTCATTGATTCTACTATTTAAACTAGTTTCCATGATGGTTCCGTATTGACGTACTAAATAGTTTTAACAACAAATTGTATATCCGCCGTAGTCAATACATAAGCGAAAAATAAATTATAATTACATTTGCTCCTGGTACATGTTTCAGGGATTAATAGCTTTTATCCCCTTTATCAGCCAAGACAAATATCCGAAGATATAAAATAGCGTAGCATTCAAAAAAACAAATGGCTATTTAACTTAATATGGTGCACCATATAAGTAGGTCACAGAAATATGTTGAGCAAAACTTTAAAAAAAATATATTTGTCTTGGCTGATGAAGGGGATAAAAGCTATTAATCCCTGAATCATGTACCAGGAGCAAATGTAATTATAATTTATTTTTCGCTTATGTATTGACTAAGGCGGATACACAATTTGTTGTTAAAACTATTTAGTACGTCAATACGGAACCATCATGGAAACTAGTTTAAATAGTAGAATCAATGAAGCGAGCCAGGCTGCCTTAGCTAAGAAAGCAAGATATAAATTTAAAGATCTTAAAATAAAACTAGCTAGCACTATTAAAGATATTGATTTCCTTAAAAAATGCAGAGCCCTTAATGTAATACCCCAACATTTAAAATCTTATCAAAAGAAAGGCCCTTTAACCACATATGAGAGTAAAACGCAAAGATTGATAAACAATAGATTATTTCAAAGAGAAATTAAATTCCTTTTCTTAAGAAAGAATAATATTAATAACATGCTATACCGTGCGCATCTTGAAGCTTCCAATTTATCTTCTGAAAAGGATTGGGACAAATATTCTCTCATTGTTAATCAAATTGTCCACACGAAAATGTCACAGAAATTAGCTATTTCAGATAATAAACTGACTAATTTACATAATAATGATAACACAGTGCATAAACACTTGGTAAATAAAGGTCTTCACAAATTTCAGGATCCTTTAAAAAATCTAATGAAAATAAAGCTCAATGACCATGAACTTAACATTCTGAACAAAGGCTCAAAGCATAATTGGGATACTAAATTAAATAATGAAGTCCTCACCATGATAGTAGCTGAAACTGAAATCGCAATAAAAAAACTACCCAATAATGAACAAAACGGAATAAGACACGAAACCAACAAAGAAATTCTCAAGATTGTTAATAAGAATAATAGCTTTTCAGACACTAGTTCCAATAATCACGATATCTATAAATTAAAAGAGAAGCTTATAAATAACTAGCTGAAGTACCCGTGCTTCGCTACGTGTCATAAATAAATTAAAATGTGAAGGTGACAGTTAAAACAGGGGGTAGGCGAGGTGCTGCGCAGAGGGAGATTAAGGATGGAACATTTTGTCCAACTACACCGCTCGGCGTTGACCGTGTTTTATAGCACAAATTTAGGTTTTACTCGCTAACCGTTGGAGATACCTTTCGGATAGAAAATGTCAATTTAAACCTCTTATATGCCATCAAAAGTTTGCTATTTCTTAGCGTTCTCTTTTTATTTGAAATGGAAATATGAAAGTTTGAAACCAAAGGGTGTAGTGACGTCACTGAAATGGTCGCCATTTGAAATCAAAAGTAACCTATATGTTGACCAGGTAAATCAGCTACTTCCATGAAAAATTCATGTATATCGGACCAGTGGTACTTGCATGATTGAGTAATACACAGACACACACCATCCCATTTTTAGCCTCGCTTCGCTCGCGTCATAGTCATGTCATATTGTTATTCAATGAAATGCAGGTTTAACCCCGTTAACACCCCTTTAGAACCTGAATATCCAAAAATCCCTCCTTAGTAGACGTTTTCGACACACAACAAACATATCCCCAAAATATCATTCATCTAAGGTTTAATAGTTTTGGTTGATCGATGAGAGTGAACATCCAAAAATCCCTCCTTAGTGGATGTTTTTCTTTCAGAATTTCACCACTCCCCATTGGCCCCTTAAGTTGGATTTATGAAAAAACGGTCGAACACCTATTTATTTTATTTATTTATTTTTAAGCTGACTGATTTCCTCCGAGTTTCAAACTCCTCGCCTATGTCGTTTAAGAGATACACGCTCCGTTAGGAATCTTTCAACCCCCAATTTTTATCCCTTTCAACTCATAATATACACTACATCGAAAAACCATTAGACATGTGTCAGCTTATTTTTAATGATTAGTATATATGCCAAGTACCACATCCCCAAATGAAACCACTCGTGAGATATTGTTATTCAATGAAATGCAGGTTTAACCCCTTAACACCTCTTTAGAACCTGAATATCCAAAGCTCTTTCCTTAGTGGACGTTATCGACATGCAACGAACATATCCCCAAAATTCCATGTTTCTAACTTCAATAATTTTGGCTGGGCGATGATGATTGAGTGAGTCAGTCAGGACATTTTCTTTCATTTATTTTTGATAATTTCACCCCTTCCCATGAATCCCTTAAATTGGATTTATGAAACAAACGGTCGAACACCTATTTACTTATTTAAAGCTGTTTTCCCCCTAAGTTTGATGAGTGAGTAAGTGAGTCAGTCAGTTAGGGCACTTTCTTTCCTGTCTTTTCCCCAGAATTTCACCCCTCTCCAAGGGCCCCTTAAATTGGATTTATGAAAAGACGGTCCCGAACACCTATTTACTTGTATTTTAGGATGTTTTTTCCCGCCGAATTTCAAACTTCTCGCCTATGTCTTATCAGAGATACACGCTCTGTAAGAATCCCTCAACCCCCAATTTTCACCCCTTTCACCTCATAATATACACCACATCGATAAACCCTTAGACAAATGTCTGATTATTTTTAATTAGTTTATATACCGAATATCACATCCCCAAAGAAACAACTCATGAGATATCGTTATTCAATGAAATGCATGTTTACCCCCTTAAGACCTCTATAAAACCCGAATAAACAAAAATCATTTCTTAGTTGATGTTTTCGACATACAGCGAACATATTCCCAAAATTTCATGTTTCCAACTTAAATAGTTTTCGCTGGGCGTGATGAGGGAGTGAGTCAGACAGGACATTTCCTTTCAATTATTTTTACCAGAATTTCACCCCTCCCCATGGACCCCTTAAATTAGATTGATGAAAAACGCTTGAACACCTATTAACTTATTTTTAAGCTGTCTTTCTTCCCTGAGTTTGATGAGTGAGTGAGGTAGTCAGTCAGTTAGGACACTTTCTCTCCTTTTTCCTCCCCAGAATTTCACCCCACCCCATTGGCCCCGTAAATTAATTTATGAAAAAACGGTCGAACATCGATTTGCTTACTTTTTAAGCGGATTTTTTTTGCAGAATTTCTAATTTCTCGCCTATGTCGTTTAAGAGATAGGCCTACACGCTCCATTAGGAATCCTTCAACCCCCACTTTTCACCCCTTTCACCTCATAATAATACACCACATCGAAAAACCCTCAGACACGTATCTTCTTACATTTTAATGATGAATATATATACCGTGTATCACATACCCCAATGAAACCAATCGGGAGATATTGTTATTCAATGAAATGCAGGTTTAACCTCCTTAAGACCCCTTTAGAACCTGAATACCCGAAAACCCTCCCTTAGAAGACGGTTTTGACAATGAACATATCCCCAAACTGTCATGTTTCTAACTTCAATAATTTTGGCTGGGCGATGATGAGTGTATGAGTCAGGACATTTTCTTTCATTTTTTTTTTCTTCAGAATTTCACCCTTCCCGATGAACTCCTTCAATCTGATTGATCAAAAAAACTGTCGAAAAGCTATTTACTTACTTTAAAGCAGTTTTCCCCCCGAGTTTGATGAGTGAGTCAGTCAGTCAATTAGTTAGGACACTTTCTTTCCTGGTTTTTTTTTCCCCCAGAATGTCACCCCTCTCCAAGGGCCTCTTAAATTGGATTTATGAAGAAAAAAACGGTCGAACACCTATTTACTTGTATTTTAAACTGTTTTTTCCCCGCCGAATTTCAAACTTCTCGCCTATGTCGCTTCAGAGATACACGCTCCGTTAAGAATCCCTCTACCCCCAATTTTTACCCCTTTCACCTCATAATATACACCACATCGATAAACCCTTAGACATATGTCTGATTATTTTTAATGATTAGTTTATATACCGAATATCACATCCCCAAAGAAACAACTCATGAGATATCGTTATTCAATGAAATGCACGTTTACCGCCCTTAACACCTCTTTAAAACCCGAATAAACAAATCTCATTCCTTAGTTAACGTTTTCGACATACAGCGAACATATTCCCAAAATTTCATGTTTCCAACTTTATTAGTTTTCGCTGGGCGTGATGAGTGAGTGAGTCAGACAGGACATTTTCTTTCAATTATTTTTACCAGAATTTCACCCCTCCCCATGGGCCCCTTAAATTTGATTGATGAAAAAACGCTTGAACACCTATTAACTTATTTTGTAAGCTGTCTTTTTCCCCTGAGTTTGATGAGTGAGTCAGTTAGGACACTTTCTCTCCTTTTCCCCCCCCAGAATTTCACCCCACCCCATTGGCCCCTTAAATTAGTTTATGAAAAAACTATAATAATGTTATTGGTTTTACGTCCCTTTTAACTACACTGGCTTTTAGAGACGCCGGGGTGCCGGAATTTTGTCCCGAAGGGGATCTTTAACGTGCCAGTAAATCTACTACCACGGCTCCCTCGCATTTGCGCACCCTCAAATGCCAGCTGACTGCGCCAGTGAAAAAACAGTCGAACACCGATTTACTTACTTTTTAAGCTTTTTTTTCGCTGAGTTTCAAATTTCTCGCCTATGTCGTTTAAGAGATAGGCCTACACTCTCCGTTAGGAATCCTTCAACCCCCACTTTTCACCCCTTGCACCTCATAATAATACACCACATCGAAAAACCCTTAGAAACATGTCTGCTTATTTTTAATGATTAGTTTATATGCCGAATATCACATCCACAAATGAAACCACTCGTGAGATATTGTTATTCAATGAAATGCAGGTTTAATCCCCTTAAGACCGCTTTAGAACCCGAATATCCAAAAAACCTCCCTTAGTGTACGGTTTTGACAAACAACGAACATATCCCCGAAATGTCATGTTTCCAACTTCAATATTTTTGGCTGGGCGATGATGAGTGAGTGAATGAGTCAGGAAATTTTCTTTCATTTTTTTTTCTTTTCTTCAGAATTTCACCCCTCCCGATGAACCCCCTCAATTTGAATGGAAAAAAAACCTGTCGAAAAGCTACTTACTTACTTACTTACTTTAAAGCAGTTTTTTTTCCCCTGAGTTTGATGAGTGAGTCAGTCAATCAATCAGTTAGGACACTTTCTTTCCTGTTCCCCCCCCAGAATTTCACCCCTCCCCATGGACCCCTTAAATTGGATTTATGAAAATACGGTGAAACACATATTTACTTATTTTTTATGCTGATTTTTTTCCGCTGAGTTTCAAACTCCTCGCCTATGTCGTTTAAGAGATACACGCTCCGTTAGGAATCTTTCAATCCCGACTTTTCACCCCTTTCACCTCATAAACACATCGAAAAACCCTCAGACACGTGTCTTGTTACTTTTTAATGATAAGTTTATATGCCGTGTATCACATCCCCCAATGAAACCAATCGGAAGATATTGTTATTCAATGAAATGGAGGTTTAACCCCCTTAAAACCCCTTTAGAACCTGAATATCCGAAAATCCTCCCTTAGTAGATGGTTTTGACATACAATGAACATATCCCCAAACCGTCATGTTTCTAACTTCAATCATTTTGGCTGGGCGATGATGAGTGAGTGAGTCGGGACATTTTCTTTCAACTTTCTTTTTTCGGAATTTCACCCCTCCCCATGAACCCCTTAAATTTGATTTATTTTTCCCCTGAGTTTGATGAGTGAGTGAGTCAGTCAATCAGTTAGGACACTTTCCTTCCTGTCCCCCCCCCAGAATTCCATCTCTCCCCCAGGGCCCCTTAAATTGGATTTATGAAAAAACGGCAAACACATATTTACTTCTTTTTTATGTTGATTTTTTTTCGCTGAGTTTCAAACTCCTCGCCTATGTCGTTTAAGAGATACACGCTCCGTTAGGAATCTTTCAATCCCCACTTTTCACCCCTTTCACCTCATAATATACACCACATTGAAAAACCCCCAGACGCATGTCTTCTTATTTTTAATGATGAGTATATATGCCGAGTATCACATCCCCCAATGAAACCAATCGGGAGATATTGCTATTCAATGAAATTGCAGGTCTACCCCCTTAACATCCCTTTAGAACCTTATTATCCAAAAATCCTCTCTTAGTGGGCATTTGCGGCCCTTGAGGGAGCTGCATACCAGATTTCATTCCAATCCGTTCGGTGGTTCCTGAGATTTCGTGAAGAATAAATGAATGAGTGAGAGAGTTAGTGAGTGGTATTTGACATATACCGGTATATAGTAGAAAGAAGATAGTGTCAAGTCTTTGTTATGCTAAACTCGGTTGACAGTGCTGTGTGAGCAGTTGAGTAACTAACGGGATTTCAAGTCAAGATCCTAATTCTCTATACCGGTAGTGCAGAGCGCAATTGGCATCTAGTCGGCCGTGTCTCGACTTGAGCTATGTTGCCATGGAAACTATCTGCCTTGCCATTCCTTCATGAGTATATTTTATGATTTGATTAGCCTGTGCTTGAGTGCAAATGGGACGAAATCAGAAGAATGAGAAAGACTATCGAAAATTCATGTAGCCAGCGGTTCCTTCTGGGTCCTAAACTATGTGTATGCAAAATATGGTTGAGATTGGTGGAACGGTGTAGATTTGTGTACGGAACCAACCCACATACATACATACATACATACATACAGACTTTCGCTTTTATATATTAGATAATATAATTATAACTAAAGCAGACAAAGGAAACACTATAATACCCATTGACAAAGATGAATACATATCTAAAACTATTGATTTCATTAGCAATGATAATTTTAAAGAAATAAAGCAAGATCCCACTGCATCCATACAAAGAAAACTAAAAAGCATTCTTAAAAACACATTTTTTTTATTTTAGATGATAAGCATGTTACTCATCTAGCCCAACCCCAGTGTTCCTACATTACGTGCCCTTCCCAAAATACACAAAAATGACATTCCTATTAGACCTATTAACAATTTCAGAAACAGCCCGTTATATAAAACATCACATTTTGCTCAACAATTTTTAAAGAAACATTGTTGTTTTAAAGCAAACATGTCTTTCAAAAATACTTTCATTTTTTTGAGGAAACATCAGTATTGGTGCTTAAACAAGAACATTCTTTACATAGTGCTGACATCAAAGATATGTGCACCAATATACCTATTATGCCTACAATAGACATCATTAAGAAGAATCTAACAGATAATAGCAGTCTATCCAAAGTAAAAATTGATGAATTTATTTGCATCTTAAATTTTATTCTATATAATAATTACTTTACATTCAACAGTAAAGTTTATAAACAAAATGATGGATTAGCTATGGGTTCTCCATTGTCAGGAATACTCGCTAACATTTACCTCGACCATTTAGAAGAAACTAAAATAAAAGATAAAATAATGGGGATTACGTTTTGGGGTAGATACGTTGATGATGTGTTCATCATTATTGACGATAATATTCAAAAGATTGATAGAATTTTAGATCAACTCAACAATATTGATAATATTAAATTTACCATTGAATCCACCACAAACAATAAGATTAATTTTCTTGACACAACCATTTTCAAAAAAGATAACAGACTGCATTACCAAATTTTCAGGAAATCCACGCAAACCCATTCTGTTATAAGGCAAGATTCAAATCATCCTGGTTGTCATTAAAAAGCCACCTTCATTAGCCTTGGGAACAGAGCCACGAATTTACCTCTTTCCAAGCAAGATTTTGACAAAGAAATTGAGATAATAATTGCCAGAGTTAATGGTTATAATCATCAATACATTTTTAATATTATCAACAAATTAAAAAATAAGCCCTTCACACAACTTCAACCTGAGCATAAAGAAAAGCCCTCATACGCAGTTTTTACTTATTTTAATCATCCTACTTATAACATCACTAACAAATTCAAAAAGCTTAACATGAAAATAGCTTACAAAACTAACAATACTAATCAGAGCAATTCCAATTCTTTCAACTTGAAGGATAAATTCAGCAAATCCGGTGTTTACAGATTAAGTTGTAATGATTGTAACGCCAATTATATAGGTCAAACAGGAAGAAATTTCGCCACAAGATATAATGATCACTTAAATGCCACTAAATACAGAAAGTATTCAGCCATGGCCGCACATAATGGAGGATTCAGGTCACAAATTCACTAGTATAGAGAATGATTTAGAAATCTTACATTACACTAGCAAGGGTATTATGATGAATGTTCTCGAATTCATTGAAATCAACACAGCACACAGTATTCCAGACCCAGTGAATCTTAATGAAGTCATTTTCGATTCTAATATCTTATTTGACACTCTCAAAAATAACTTAACTAGTAAGTCCAATAATAAGCCACCTTAGATGCTCTATAGTATAACTTTTCTACATCACATATTTATACATAATTACATACTTATTAATATACTGTTACACCCCTCTGCCATTACAATACCCTACAACTTGATTTTTATTATATTACATAATTTTAATTTCCACTTTGAACACTTTTCCCCAAAGAATCTATTTTATCATAGTAGCGCTCTACTCATACATACAGTAGAACCCCTATTTAACATTTTTCTAGGGACTGGTATTTTTTAACCTTAAATGGGGGTTTACCTTAAATCGAGGTTTCGATAGGATTCATCACTAACTGCAGCACTCTCTCCACATACACTCTCGTTAATTCGCGGTAATTAATGCACAAACTTCCGCAAATTATATGCAGTTATTTTTGTTACCGGTAAGTCTAGTAAAAACAAAACTATTGGTTAAAATTGAAATGGGCTTGAACACGCAAAATAATAATTATAACACATGCTAGGCTAGACGTAGGCCTTTGTGGATTATGCCTACATTAATATTTAATTATGGAAGGACATTGATGCTAAATGGGATCAATATAAATTAACACCAAGAAGAGAAGCTTCAGACTTATCACTGGCCATGACTGCCTTGCAGCTCATCTGAAACGAATCAACATCCTGAGATCTGAAGAATGCACACTTTGTCACGAACCTGGAAGTAAAATGGATAAGGGGCACCTGCTACATTGCAACAAACTTGATGTGACTGCTAGAACTTTAGGAAACCTCACACAACTCTATTGGAACGCAAGAAAGCTGATGGATGGGAATCCGGGCTAGCCATATGAAACAACAACAACAACATATTTAACCAAAAAAAAAACAGTCATCACGTTTTGTTTCTTAGAACGTTTATTCTAATTTTCGATTGCACATTTCAGAAGAAAACATCTTAAGAGAACGAAAATTCATCTCGTTTTTCTATATACAGATAAGTGTGACTAGAGACACTAGCTTGACTGTGGGAAACGTTCGGGATTTCCATCACTCCCGCACTCGATATCAACTGGATCTCAGTTTTCCTAACCAACAGTCAAATTCCGTGCTATTTCTTCTTTGCTTTCATGTCTTAAATCATAATCTTCTTTATCGACGTCTAACTTGCCCGTTCAAAATATCGTCGTTGCAGAAGTCGGCAAGCGCTTGCTTTTGTACAAGCGTAGTAGCGGTATTTTTCTATCGAGTGTAAGTGCTCTTGTATTGTTTGGGCTTCTTAGATAAAGGAAATCTGTGCTATACCACTCGCGCCAACATGCTCGTATGTTTCGAAGATTGCGCAAATAGACCTATTGTTACATCGCAGAGAAACGCAGTTCAGTCTTCTCGAATCTCAATGATCTCGTCTTTATGCGTTGCGTCGTATCAGAGCTCGACCACGTGCAAGAATGCAAAGCGGCGCGGCGTCAGTGTTAGCACGCTGTACATAGTTAGTCTTCACACGCGGTCGGCTAAGTTCGAGCGTGCTCGTGCATGTAGGGAGGAATCGATATGGAAGATGATCGATCGTATCGATAGCTAAGCATCTACGTTCTAAATTCCTTTTCTGCCATAAATCATTCTTAACGAGCTTATGACGCTACGCATTGCGTCGCATCAGAACTCGTCCGCGTGCAAGAATGCAAAGCGACGTCAGTGTTAGCACACTGTACATCGTTAGTCTTCAGCCGCGGTCGGCTAAGTTCGAGCGCGCTAGTGCATGTAGCGAGGAATCGATATGGAAGATGATCGATCGTATCGATCGCTAAGCGTCTGCGCTGTAAATACCTTTTCTGCCTTGAATCATTCTGAACGAGCTTATGACGCAGTTCAGTCTTTTTGAATCTCTTTACGAGTCTTTACGTATTACGTCGCATCAGAGCTCGGCCGCGTGCAAGAATGCAAAGCGGTGCGGCGTCAGTGTTAGCACGCTGTACATCGTTAGTCTTCACCCGCGGCCGGCTAAGTTCGAGCATGCTCGTGCATGTAGCGAGGAATAGATATGGAAGATGATCGATCGTATCGATCGCTAGGCGTCTGCGCTCTAAATTCCTTTTCTGCCTTGAATCATTCTTAACGAGCTTATGACGCAGTTTAGTCTTCTCGAATCTCAATGATTTTGTCTTTACGCATTGTGTCGCATCAGAGCTCGGCCGCGTGCAAGAATGCAAAGCGGCGCGGCGTCAGTGTTAGCACGCTGTACATCGTTAGTCATCAGCGGCGGTCGGCTAAGTTCGAGCGCGCTCGTGCATGTAGCGAGGAATCGATCGTATCGAACGCTAAGCGCCTGCGCTCTAAATTCCTTTTCTGCCTTGGGTCATCCTTAACGAGCTTATGGCGTCTTTTTCATAGGTTCTTAATGTCGCTTTACCATAACGAATAGAAATAAATACTTGAAAATTTTAAAATTTCCTAACGCTAAATGCGGGTTTTGCCGTAATGTAAATTACGTTAAATCGAATATAAAATTGCATTTTACTTATGGAATCATTTTCGGGACTTGAAATTTCTTCCGTTAAATGCGGGTTTACGCTAAATCGAGGTCACGCAAAATCGGGGTTATACTGTACGTCCTATTACAGAACTAGCTATGGCAATATTTATCATCTATTGCTACCATATAATGAGTGTTGGAATTTGCTACACCCATAAATTTTTTACTTTTTTGAGTGCTACGCTATTTTATATCTTTCTTCGGATATTTGTCTTGGCTGATGAAGGGGATAAAAGCTATTAATCCCTGAAACATGTACCAGGAGCAAATGTAATTATAATTTATTTTTCGCTTATGTATTGACTAAGGCGGATATACAATTTGTTGTTAAAACTATTTAGGCATACTATGTCAAGGAAGTCCTGTTATATCTATGCACCAAACCAAAATTCACCACACCTGCTTCTTGAGGGTCATGCTCATCTACAAATAATTGGCGTATGATGTAAGTAGACAAGACTTTATTGAAATATCCTGTTTAAAGCATGAATCACTGTTGGTTGGTTCTTCAGTTTAGGGGCTGCGACAACGTGTTCATGTAGCCCCGTGTACTTTGGGTGTGCGTAGAATCTGTCTGATAACCAGTGTTAATTGTGATGGCTGTATTAGGGTATGTATCTGTTTTAATTCAAGTAAGGACGGCAGACATTGAATTTTTTCAAATAACCGGAAGTTCCTATTTATGCCGCTAAACGCCACCGTCAACGACCAACTAGTTCAGAACTTAGTTACCTGATGCCACCGCAGTCGGCTCCTGACGAACGTAGGAACCTAAGAGCGTTAGTCAAATGTTTAACCTATATAATTTAGCTTCACTCAGGTGTAATTAGTGGAAGGTTCTTTAACATGCAATAAATCTATGACATGGAACTGCCGGCTTTACTTCCCCTCCGAAGAAAGGCATACTGAGGGATTTTCAACTCTCTTAAAAAATCCGACCACTTCAGCCGGGATTGAACCCGCGATCTAGGGCATAGAAGCTCAGCATGCTACCAACTACGCCACCGATGCCGCCATGAATCACTGTATTTTGTAGCCCAGGAGGATTATTGTTCCAAGCCGGGGTATGCCGAAATTTGTTAGATTTTTGGCGTGAGAGAGTTTTACTGAAAGACCTTTTCGAAAGTTCGCAGGTATGATGATAGTCTTAATAATAATAATAATGTTATTGGTTTTTTGTCCCTTTTAACTACTGCGGATTTAGGGGTGCCGGATTTTTGACCCGATGGGGATCTTTAACGTGCCAGTAAATCTACTGTCATGGCTCCCTCGCATTTGCACACCCTAAAATGCCAACAGACTGTGCCAGGACTCCATTCTGCAACTTTGGTCATAGCAGGTGAGAACCTGACCGCTGAGCCACGCGACCAGTCGTATGATAGTCTTATGATGTCACGAAGACTGTAAACACGTAATTACTAGGGCTCGGATGTTGATGCCGTAAAAATGTTTAAAAAATGCACTGTAAAATGGAGAAAATGATGTTATAATAGTAAACTCACCAATATTTCAAAAAATCGAAAAATGCAGTATAAGATGGAGAAAATGATCTTATAATAATAAACTCACCAATATTTCCAAAATGATATCTTGCTCAAACTGAAAAGTCAATCAAAATAGATTTCTAGCACTTACAGAAGATTTATGTTCACATTATTCTGAGTTGCACTGCACTACGAATGTCATTCTAATGTTGTCAAATGTAAATGATCTGCGGTTATCAGCCAACAAGTTTTTATATCTCAAAAGGCTGCGTTCAACCCCAACTGATGTGATCGGAGCGTACTTGAAGGGAGGAAGGTAGTTTGCTGCTAAATCCTCCTCAATCCCATCCGTGCAGTAGTTTTCACCAGAAAGAATGTCTGAGATTTTGCATAATGTTTTATACCCGGTGTTTTTGTCCGGCAATTTTTTCAGTTTTGACGCAATACCCGCAACAATTTCGCCATGATTTTTGCTAAGACTAGTTTCCACCCAGTTGATTAAGGAAAAAGAATCAATATTTCAATATTTTAAATTATCTTGTATCAGCTGTTGCCTCCGTAGCGTAGCGGTCAGCATGGTTAGCTGCCGCCCCGGAGGTCCTGGGTTCGATTCCTGGCTCTGCCACGAAATTTGAAAAGTAGTATGAGGACTGGAACGGGGTCTACTCAGCCTCGGGTAGTCCAAATGAGTAGAGGGGGTTCGATTCCCACCTCAGCCATCCTCGAAGTGGTTTTCCGTGGTTTCTCACTTCGTCTTTGGGCAAATGCCGGGAAGGTACCTCCTGTAAGGCCACGGCCGACCCCTTCCCTCTTCCTTGCCTCTCCATCCCAAACTTCCCCTCCCTCTCCATCCATCACGGGGCCCCTGTTCGCTTTGCAGGTGAGGCCGCCTGGGCGAAGTGCTGATCACACCTCCCCAGTTGTATCCACCCCGACCAGATGTTTCAAGCTCCAGGACACTGCCCGTAGCGGCGAGCTCCCTCACTGATTCCATGGGAAACACCAACCTAGAGGGTAAACCGACTAAATAAAAAAAAAAAAAATTGTATCAGCTACTAACTTCTTAATTGTGAGAGACGTAACTCCCTTAAAGCTGTGACATGACTAAATTGGAAAAAAAAATTACCTCAAAAAGCAGATTTCTTTAAAATAAGACCAAAAAATCTACCAAACTTAGAAAAATGCTCTTAAAATGGAAAAATAGCAAAAAATGCAAAAAGATGCAAAATAAAAATGACATATTTGAAGACGGGGTGGCCCGTCTGGAGTTTCTATATACTTCAGCATTGTTTCAGACAGCTCAGTAAAAAGATGGCATGTCATCATCATCATCCGGGCGCTAGGAATTACAAACGAGGCATATTTTATGCAACAAAGTGCAGTACATTTGCTCTTAACCCGCAGAAGCTCATTTCATAAGCTCTCAATTGCACATAACAAATTACTTCCGTTGCCTTAAAAATACAAGAAAACTCAAAACAAATTTATTTTCAACCAAATTATAAGTATAAAAGGTGCATACTTTGCCATGTACGACGAGGAGAATCCTGCTTATCATTACTCAGATTGAGAACTTGACGTCTGCCCATACCACGACGCTTCATTCCCATTATATGGTCACCAACTTTTTGGATGAAAACATATGCAGCTGCCACCTGCAACTGAACATAAAACATCTCATATCCATCTATACACCATATAAAAACAATGCTTTTAATATGCAAGTTCATAACTTATAACTAGGGCCCAGATTCTTAGGTTTTTACCTTTTTTTTTTTCCTGGCTATGTAATTCACAAATTTCATCATACACTAGAGTTTCACACTTCTTGGAGCAGAATATGTGAATTTCATTTCACCTAAAAAAAAACTAAATGAGGCGGTGACACCTAAAATAACCTAAATAGCTGTTTTGCCTTCTTCAAATAAAGAATGTTATTTCCCCATTGAAATGCATCGTAAAATTATTTCCACCACGATTACAATCAGTAGGACGGAGATAGTTCAGGTTACTACCGTTAAATGCAGTATTTCCCATGCTTCTCAGTACACATGTGACATTTGGTGACTCCTTGATGCACTTCATAGGTAAGAAGGAACGTAAACGGTTTCGCCTCCAGTCGTCCACAGAGTGTACAGCCGGCACAGTGTGTGATGAATGGTTCCTGCAGTATTTTCTGACAATAATTGTTGTACAGCGAAACAATGCCTAAATCACAGTTATTGAAGAAATGGATTGCTACAGATGGAAACTTCACTACGGATGGTCAAGTAGTCTTCTGTCAGGCATGCTCCAAAGAAGTAAGTTCCCCGTAACTGACCTAAATCCTTCATTGCAATACCCTAGCTCGCTAACTGAAGTGTACTTAGGATTTGAATTCTTCATTTCAGGTTAAATGTGAGCAGAAATCCCGCAATGAGCAGCATAAATCTTCAGTTGCTCAAATTGCTAGCGTAGTGAGGAGAAATAAGTCCAGAAGCAATAGTAAGCAAACGTTTATTTCTTCCACAGTTGACAGGACTGATGATAACTTTAACTTTCGCTTATGTCAGGCGTTGGTGTCTGCAAATGTCCCATGGAACATGCTGACTAACCCGTACCTTGAAAACTTCCTTGGAAGACAAGGCTGGCCGCAGTATACCTAATGAATCGACTTTAAGGAAGAATTATTTGGCTCCTGTTCATCAGAAGACATTAGATGAAATAAGAGAAGATATAGGCGATCACTATATTTGGTGTTCTGTCAATGAAACATCTGACAGTTGCGGTCGTTTCATTGTGAATGCGGTACTAGGTAAGCTTGATAAAAATGAATCAGGTAACCCTCATCTAATTCTTGGTAAAGAAATTGAACAAAGTAACAACAGGACGATAGCCTGCGCAGTGAGGGATGGTTTACGCATATTGTGGCCATCAGAGAATCAAGATGCTAAGATTCTTTTGTTGGTGACGGACAGTGCTGCCAACATGTTGAAGGCAGGGGAGGTTCTACAGTCCTCCTACCCGAACATGCCACACATTACGTGCTTGGCCCACGGCCTGCACCGCCTTGCGGAGGAGATTATAAGCAACTTCAGTGACATAAACAGCGTGGTTTCTTCAGTCAAGAAAGTTTTCTTAAAAGCCCCGAAACATATATAGTTGTTCAAAGAGAAACAACTGGCAACAACTTTTCCACCTGAGCCGATACTTACCCACTGGGGAACTTGGTTGTCTGCTGCTATTTACTATGCAGAGCACCTAGAAGGCATTAAAAATGTCGTCAACGACTTGGATGAAACAGAAGCTTCCTGCATCGCCAAGGTCAAGAAATCGCTCCAGTGCACGACCCTCGTAGCTTCCCTCGCATATATTATGACACATTTTTGTTTTATACCAGAAGCTATTCTCCGGTTGGCAAGTGCAACCTTGCCACTCAAAGATTCTCTGGATGTCATTGGCAATGTTTCCAGAAGATACATACCAGGACCATTGGGAGTGGCATGTTCATCGAAGCTGCAGAAGAGTGTTCAATGAAATCCTGGTTTTGAAGATATGAAAGTCATCAATTCAGTATTACAGGGAGAAAAGTATTCAGGAAAATTACCCCTACAACCTGCTGCATTAGCATCAATGTACTACGCTCCAATGACGTCATGTTCCGTTGAAAGAAGTTTTTCTTCATATAAGAATGTGTTACGTGACAACAGGAAATCGTTTACACCTGACAATTTGAGTATGTATGTTGTTATCTACTACAATGCCAAAAAAATTACTTACAGAGGAAACAGTAAAGTGTAATCTCTGTGTGTTTATATGTAATTTTTTCTGAAATAAATTTCACAGAACTAAGAAAACAGAAGTATTGATCCTGGAAGAAAAACCTAAAATAACCTATTTTAAGAAAACAAAAACCTAAAGTGAAGGTTTATGCCACCTAAAAATCCGGGTCCTACTCATGACCTGATTTTCGTGACTCTTTCCTTGGCATGTAAGTCAGGGCCAGACAATTCTAACAAGAAAAGTAATCAAGGTGCTACAACCAGATCATGATGAAAGTCAGGAGAGCGCTAATTGAGATAATATAATTTTCAGGGGTGCAAATCGTACTGGCAATCATTAATATTCACGACCCTACTCTAATTTTTGTAATTTCTACAGAACACGAAACACATGTCAGTTTAATGTCAATTATTTACTTGCTAAACTTAGTAAATACTAATACAATAGTAGCAAAGCAGTGGACCTTGCATTGTGAGATAAATGCTAGGAGAGATAGAGAACCTTGGTATCTGAGTAGGGCTTGTAACCGTAAAATAGTATAATGAAAAACCCTGGTATATGCGCTGTTAAATAGATTGCATAAATATCGGAGGGATGTGTAGTTAACTTGTGCGGTAATTTCATCAAAACCTTGCTAAGAAAGAAAGAAAGAAAGAAGTTGTTCAACTAATTTTGTTTCTAATGTCAAATCTGACAAAATGTCAACCAACCTGGCTATTGTTTTGAAGTGTGAGAAAGCATGACCACAACAGTAACAAGTAGTTCCGTGAGGAACTATACAGCATATTTTCATATATACTACAGCCGAAATGAAACCATTTCTCACTTAGTGCAATTTTGCATACGTCTCCCTTAAATTGCATTTTGTGACAATTTTGAATCTAAATTACATTTTGTAAGTATTTTCTATCTAAATTGCATTTTGTAAATATTGTCAATTCAAATAAAAGTACAGTAAGTATGTAGTTAGTTTTAGTTGTAAGTAGGTAGTTAGTTTGTCTATTAGATATATGTCATTGTTCTATTAGACTGTGGTGTGTGAGTGTGTCTGGTAGCAGTTGCATTGATTATTAGTTATAGTTCATTGTTTCAGTAGACTGTGATGTGTGAGGGTGCATGTGAGTGTGCCTGTTGACAGACTGTTTTAGTGGTAGTATTTGTTGTTGGTGGAACTTACGTTTTTTGTTAGTAGAGTTTTGATATTTAATTGTTAGTACGGTAGAAGGTTAGTATTTTTGTTAGTAGAATTGCTCTTTACTTATTCTGAAAGGGAGTAGCAGCCTTTCAGAATAAATCAATTCTTTACTAGTCTTATAGACGGTTAAGATATTGATAATATAAGCCAATAATGGCTACACTGCGTCCTGCTGCACGGCTGAAAGCAACGGGAAACTACAGCCGTATGCTATTCCCGAGGATATGCACCTCTCTATGCATAATTACATGTGATGATGGCCTCCTCCCTTGTAAAATTTCAATCCGGAGGTAAACTAGTCCCCCGTTCGGATCTCCGGGTGGGGACTACTCGAGAGGGGGTTAAGATCACAGAAGTGACAAAGAGGAAATCTGACATTCTACGGATCGGAGCGTGGAATGTTAGAAGTCTGCTAGGAAGTGGAAGGTTAGAAAACTTAGAAAGGGAAATGGATAGGTTGAGGTTGGATTTGGTTGGGATTAGTGAAATGCGCTGGCAGGAAGAACAGGACTTTTGGTCAGGAGACTATAGGGTCATTAGCACTAAATCAAACAATGGCCAAGCTGGGGTTGGCCTCATATTGAGTAGGAAACTTGGACAGCGGGTGGAATATTATGAGCAATATAGTGAACGGATTATTGTAGCAAAAATCAATACAAAACCTACCTGCACTACAGTGGTACAAGTCTATATGCCTACCAGTCAAGCTGATGATGAGGATGTTGAAAAGGTCTACGAAGAAATAGACGAAATTCTGAGGTATATCAAGGGTGATGAAAATGTTATAGTAATGGGAGATTTGAATGCTGTGGTAGGAAAAGGGAGAGAAGGGAAGATAGTAGGAGATTTCGGATTAGGTGAAAGGAATGATCGAGGAAGCAGGCTGGTAGAATTCTGCACCGAGCATGAATTGGTCATAGCTAACACCTTATTCAATAACCACAATAGAAGAATATACACATGGATGAGACCAGGAGATACAGGGCGTTACCAAATCGACTTCATTATGGTCAAGCAGAGGTTTCGGAACCAGATTTTGGATTGTAAAACATATCCTGGTGCTGACATAAACTCTGATCACAATCTGGTTGTAATGAAATGCAGATTAAAGTTGAAGAAACTGAAGAAAAGTCAAAAGCCAAAAAGGTGGGCAATAGACAGACTGAAAGAGAAGGATGTAAACGAAAGATTCAAGAAGAGTATAAAGGAAGGACTAATGAAAAACCCTAAACAAACTTCAATTGCAGACGAATGGGCACTTTTGAAGAATGAAATAACAAAATCCGCAGAAGAAAACATTGGTAGGAAAGAAAGAATAGGTAGAAAACCGTGGATCACTCAGGATATACTAGAATTGATGGATGAAAGGCGGAAACACAAGAATCTAAGAGATGAAAAGGGGAAAGCAGAATACAGACGTCTGAGAAATGAGGTTAACAAGAAGTGCAAGGAAGCGAAAGAAGAATGGTTGAAAGAGAAATGTGCAGGTATAGAAAATTGTCTGAAATTAGGAAAAGTAGACACAGCTTATCGAAGGATTAAGAATACTTTTGGGGAAAAGAAGACTAAGTGCTGTAATATTAAGGACACAAATGGAAAGCCTCTAACAGATAGGGAAGAAAAGGTTGACAGATGGAAAGCTTACATAGAGAGTTTGTATAAGGGAAAGGAGATTGAGAATCATGTAATGGAAAGGGAGGAGGAAATTGATGAGGATGCGAAAGGAGATTTAATATTGAGATCATAATTTGATAGAGCTTTGGAAGACTTAAGCAGGAACAAAGCACCAGGCATAGATGATATACCGATTGAGTTGCTACGCTGCATAGGAGATGAAGGTCTGATCAGGTTATTTCACTTGGTGTGTAGGATTTATGAGACAGGTGAGGTACCCCCTGATTTCAAGAAGAATGTAATCATCCCTATACCAAAGAAAGTGGGAGCTGACAGATGTGAAGATTACCGTACAATCAGCTTGATTACTCATGCTTCAAAGATCCTGTCTAGAATAATTTACAAGAGGATTGAAAGCCAGATAGAAACGGAGTTGGGTGAAGACCAGTTTGGTTTCAGGAGAAATGTAGGAACAAGGGAAGCTGTACTAAGTCTTAGGCTGATTTTAGAAGGTAGAATAAGGAAAGATAAGAGAACGTTCATGGCTTTTGTAGACTTAGAAAAGGCTTTTGATAACGTTGATTGGACTAAATTGTTTGACATTTTGAAATCAATTGGAATAAAGTACAGGGATAGGAGGGTGATATACAATCTGTACAGAAACCAGACAGCAGTCATTCGAGTTGAAGGACATGAGAGAGAAGCTGGTGTTCAGAAAGGTGTAAGGCAAGGCTGCAACTTATCACCCATACTTTTCAATCTTTACATTGAACAAGCAATGAAGGAAATTAGAGAAAAATGTAAAGTGGGAGTGAAGATTCAAGGAGAAATAATTTCAACTCTGAGATTTGCTGATGACATCGTCATCTTGGCCGACAAGCCTGAGGATTTGAATGAGTTTTTGAATGGTATGGACTCCGTCTTACGGAAAGAATTCATGATGAAAATAAATAAATGTAAAACAAAAATACTGGAATGCAGCCGAAATATATCAGAAACCTCTATGGAGATCAAATTGGCAGGTGAAAACCTGAAGGAAGTAGGAGACTTCTGTTACTTAGGAAGCAGAATAACCAGTGATGGACGAAGCAAAGAGGATATTAAAAGTAGGTTGGCTCAGGCAAAGAAAGCATTTCTACAAAAAAGGAATCTGCTGACATCGAATATAGATTTAGGTATTAGGAAGTCATTTTTGAAAGCCTTTGTCTGGAGCGTGGCGCTCTATGGAAGTGAAACTTGGACTATTGGTGCAGCAGAAAAGAGGAGAATTGAAGCATTTGAAATGTGGTGTTACAGGAGAATGATGAAGATCAGATGGGTAGATAGGGTTACAAACAAAGAGGTATTAAGACGAGTGGGAGAGGAGAGATGTTTCTGGCGACTGCTAATGAAGAGAAGAGATAGGTTGGTAGGACACATACTAAGACACCCAGGAATAGCAAGCTTAGTTATGGAAGGAAGGGTCGAGGACAAAAACTGTAGGGGTAGACCAAGGTTAGAATATGTTAAACAGATTGCCTCCGATGTAGGGTGTCGGAGCTATGTAGAGATGAAACGATTAGCTCAGGACAGGGAGGTATGGAGAGCTGCATCAAACCAGTCAAAAGACTGAAGACTCAAACAACAAACAACAACAATACAATATTGTATTTTTTGATGTTCATGAAGATTTGTAACAACTTAGTAACACAGTTTACATGCTTAATCCTATTTTAACCTAAAATCTGAATGGTGACTTCGGAAGACTTTTGTAGATCAATATCTTTTAACTGGAAATTGGCATCTTATGTCTGTTCTGATCACAATGACAATTTTGGGGAGTGTTATTATCTTCCAGGGCACAGGATAGGCTATTTTTAATTTATGATAATATTGGGGGATTAGGAGGCAAAGAGGGGTCTTAAGTTTATTCTCCTTCTTCAGATGCCTATCCATTAATGGATGTTTGCTTATGAGCTGCGATGTGGAATAATTTACCAATGCTGGGTAATCCTGTCCACTGTTTTATGGTATTCACCCAGGAAATCCTTCTTGGGCCCTTTCTTCTTTGACCTTCGATCTTTCCTTGCAGTATCAATTTGAGAAATCGATATTTGGTGTTCCGCAAGATATGTCCCAGGTATGCAGTTTTTCATCTTTTAAAGGTGCATAATAAGTTTCGTTGTCTGTTCATTCTATGCAGTACTTCAATATTAGCTATTCTTGCAGTCCATGGTATCTTCTGTATTCTGCAGTAAATCCACATTTCAAAGGCCTCTATTTCCTTTGTTGTTGCCGCATTTACTGTCCATCCTTCAGACCCATATAGAAATACAGACAAAATGTAGCAGCTTACAAACCGAAGTCCAATGGTTAGATTTAAATCCGTACTTGGGAGGATTTTCTTGAATTTCACAAAAGCATTACGGGCATTCTCTAGCCTATATGACATTTATCTCCATATCTGATCTCAAATCCTCACATAGCCATGTTCCATGGTATTTGAATTTATCTGCTCTTTGTAATGAGGAGCCATTAAATTGGAAATGTGCATTTTTTTAAAGTCAGGCTGAAGTGTGACTATCATGAAATGTGTATTTTTTGTATTGATGTTCAGACCTAGCATGTTGCTGTATTCCCCTACCAAGTTCTGCTGAAGATCATCTAAATTATCGGCAATTAAGACTGTATCATCGGCATAGCGAATGTTCTTGATGAAGACTCTATTAACTTTTATGGCTATTGCTAAATCACCAAGTGTTTCTTGAAAGATACTCTCCGAGTACAAATTGAATAACAGAGGTGACAGAACGCACCCTTGTCGGACTCCCCTACAAATACTAGCCAAGTCAGTGAACTCATTATCAAACTTAACTTGTGCCGTCTGATTCCAATATAAATTTTCTAAACAACAGATATCTTTCTGATCTATATTCAATTGTCTTAGAATTTCTAGAAGTTTGTGATATTGTACCCTATCAAAGGCCTTTTCATAATCAATGAAACAAAGACCTACATCCGTATTCTATTCATAACATTTTTGCACCAAAACCTGTAGAGCAACTATTGCCTCTCCAGTACCAAAACCTTTCTGAAACCCAAACTGTGCCTCACCCATGAAGGGCTCACATTTTTCATACAACCATTGATGGACGACTTTCAGAAATATTTTTAAGGAATGACTCGTAAGACTAATGAGTCGATCTTCACATTTCCACGGATTCTTCTTAGGTAATGGAATGAAGCTTGATAATAGCCTATGTGCAGGGTAATTGACCTGTATCATAAAATTTGTTAAAAAGTTTGTGTAAGACGCTGATTTCTTCTTCATCAAGAAGTTTAACGAGTTCCACTGGAATTTCATTAGGTCCTGTGGCTTTATTAGTTTTTGAGTTACGTACGGCTTTCTCGATTTCATCTTTCATAATTGAAGGTCTTGTTAGATTATCATTCCAAGAAAATTCAACATTTGGTCTCTCATCTGAGAAGAGGGTTCTTCCCGTATACTTTTCTTCTCCGCAATATCAAGAACAATTTTATCATCTTTCTTTACTGTTAAGGAGATGTTTTTTCTTCTATATATCCCAGCAGTTTCCTTTAATTTTCTATGTAAATTAAAATAGTCATGTGAAGTTTGTAAGTGTTCAATTTCTTCACATTCACGTTGTAACCATCCATTTTTTGCTACCCTGATCTTTGTCCTTATAAGTGTCTGGATATTATTATAATTTTGTAATTATTGATTGTGCCATATACTTTCGGTGCTCATCCATTTTTCTTTTTTATCTCTTGTTTTATAACCTAGTTTATCTTGAGCAGTACTTATCATAATATTTTTCATCTCTTCCCATAACATGGTACAATTTTCTTGAACAATCAGTGGTGTCACTGTTGTCACTATTTGACTGTTGATAGCCATGGCTACGTCACTGCGCAATTCAGGCTGCCTGAGTTTGTTATAAGCTATCTTCTTTTGTTGGTTTGTTTTCATGTGTTTTACAAGTTTTGCTTTTATAGTAGCTACAAGTAGTATATGATCAGATGGTAAATCTGCCCCAGGATAAGTTGATGCTCTTGTTATAGAAGTTCCAAAACGTCTGTTGATTAAAATATAGTCTATCTGTTTACGAACTATATTTTCTTGGTTGTCTGCAGGAGATTTCCAAGTATACAGCCGACGAGCTGGTAATTTGAACCAAGTATTAGCGACTTTCATGTTTTCTTCCCGACAGAATTGTAATTCTCATTTCTATTCCCCAAACCAAAAGGTCCAACCAGATCTTCAAATCTGTCATTTTCTAGTTTTGCATTGAAGTCACCCATGATTATATTAATTTCGTGATGTTTGGTGAGATTGAGTACCTCCTTGATTCGATTATAGAAAGAGTCTACTATTTGTTGCTCATCTGCCGGTGAATACACTTCAATAATATTAAGGTTTACTGGCCTGGCACTGAGTTTTAACTAGGCAACTCTATCAGAATATGGGACAAAATCTGTAACACTCTTAGAAAAACATTCTGAGACTATTATGCCCACTCCTCTTCTATGATTTTGGTCTTGATTGCCAGAATAAAATAGTGTTCCTCCAACTGTAGAATACACTCCACTATCAGGCCACTAGGTTTCTGCTATACCTAGTATATCAATACGGAGCCATGTCATTTCTTGTATCACATTTGCTAGCTTACCAGCCTCATATATACTTCGAATATTCCATGTTCCGACACTTATTTTCCTCCTCGCGTTCATCTTTAACATGCATCAACTCAAAACTGTCCCCCCCCCCCGAGATCCGATTGGGGAACTATTTAAAACTCCGGAACATTTAGAAGTAAGTGAATTCATCCATTTGGTTCTCTTGGAAATCTGTGGGGGGTGGTATTCCGTTGCCTTCCCCCCTAAGATCTTTATTGGAGTGGTTTCCCGTTGCCTCCTCCATTCTTTGCCGTTGACCAAGATGCAGTGGTTCATCCGCCTTTAGCGGCGATTTCTCACCCAAGGACAAAAGTGCCCTGACCTCAATTCGCTCATCCACCCTCAGAAGAGGCTGTTGGCGACATTGAGTAGGGCCATTTATACCGGCAACCATTCAGCCCCCTTTTAGTCGCCTCTTACGACAAGCAGAGGTTACCGAGAATGTTAAACTACCGCCCCCAGCCACAGGGTGTTAAGTTTATTACATTGTTAAATTAATTTTCTTTTTTAGCGTATGGCTTTCAATGCCGGGAGTGTCCGCAGACATGTTCGGCTCGCCAGAGTTTGAAGCTGCTTCTATGCGGACACCCATGGGGTGAGGTACAAGTACCGTCACGTGTGGAGCGTTGTCTGGGGAGGAACGTGTGAATGTAAGGAGACGGTAGCGGCTGTGGTCTATAGTTAGGGACCAACTCCGGCATTTGCCTCGAAGGAAGATGGGAAACCACAGAAGACCATCTTCAAGGTTGCCGGCGGGGGGATTCGAACGTCCTCGCCTCCCGGATGAGAGCGACTGCCTGATACCACACCGTAACGACCATGGCTAACTCACTCAAATTAAAATATTATTATATATGAATTGCAGCCGAATGGCCATAGCAGGGTATTTTAATCAAACACCCGTGGGCTCCAAACAAGTTCAATTTCAAGTAGTTCCAACTTGGGCTACCAGATGCTACTGTCACTAACACCTAGCAGCGAACGTTGGAACTTGATAGAGCGTTTCTATCCAGCCAAATATAAACTACAAATTTTGCTACACATTACCAATTGCAGTGTTAGGTTCTTTTAAATTGCATAAATCTAAGACATGGGCCCGCCGGCTTTACTTCCCCTACGAAGGAAGGCATACTGAAGGATTTTAAAGCTCTTAAAAATCCGACGAACTCGGCTGGGTTTGAACCCGCAATCTTGGGCATGGAAGTTCAGCATGCTACCGACTACGCCACCGAAAAAAATTATTTAATTTAAATTTAATTAAAATATGAGACACTGTTTTAAATGTATAAATGAGTTTCAGATGTATTTTCCTCCTCGCGTTCATCTTTAACATGCATCAACTCAAAACTGTTCCCCCCCCGGAGATCCGAACTATTTAAAAATCCGGAACATTTAGAAGTAAGTGAATTCATCCATCCATCCATTTGGTTCTCTTGGAAATCTGTGGGGGGTGGTATTCCGTTGCCTTCCCCCCTTAAGATCTTTAATGGAGTGGTTTCCCGTTGCCTTCTCCATTCTATGCCGTTGACCAAGATGCATTGGTTCATCCGCCTTTAGCGGCGATTTTGACCAAACTACTAAGTCATCAGCCCAATAATTTGAGGATGGCGGCCATGTTTGTGTGCAAATCGATTCCCCCTATCTATTCAAACACGGTGAAACCGAATTGAACGAAATTTGGTACAGAGGTACCACTAGCAAAGGGCACCTGAGTGTCATGTTTTATATTGCCGCCATCTTAACGAAAACGTATTGGCGGCCACCCAAATGTTAAAAGCTTGATTCAAATTACGACCAACCCAATCATCTTATCTCTACCACATTTTGCAACGTTATACCTTTATGTACGACGAATCTTTTGACCGAACTACAAGGTCATCGGCCCAATGATTTGCGGATGGCGGCCATGTATGTGTGCAAATCGGTTCCCCCTATCTATTCAAACACGGTGAAACCCACTTGAACGAAATTTGGCAGAGAGGTAGCACTAGTAAAGGGCACTTCAGTGTCATGTTTTCTATTGCCGCCATCTTGGCGGAAACGTAATGGCGGCCACCCAAATGTTAAAAGCTTAAATCACATTAGGACCACCCTAATCATCTGATCGCTACCAAATTTTGCAACATTATACCTTTATGTACGAAGAATCTTTTGACCAAACTACAAGGCCATGAGCCCAATAATTTGTGGATGGCGGCCATGTATGTGTGCAAATCGATTGCCCCTATCTATTCAAACACTGTGAAAATGAATTGAACGAAATTTGGTACAGAGGTAGCACTAGCAAAGGGCACCTCAGTGTCATGTTTTATATTGCCGCCGTCTCTACGGAAACGTAAAGGCGGCCACCCAAATGTTAAAAGCTTAAATCAAATTACGACCAACCTAATCATCTGATCTCTACAAAATTTTGCAACCATATACCTTTATGTAATAAGCATCTTTTGACCAAACGACAAGATCATCCGCGCAGTAGTTTGCAGATAGCGGCCATGTATGTGTGCAAATTGATTCACCATATCAATTCAAACACGGTGAAACCGAATTGAATGAAATTTTGTACAGAGGTAGCACTAGCAAAGGGCAACTCATATTAATGTTTAATATCCGTATAGCACGTTGTATTTCAACAAGCTACTACAACCAACATTCAATTATACTCCTTGAAAAGGACAAAGAGTTATAACAATACCCATGCTTTTAGGAGAAAGTAGGCTATACTGAACATCTTGTTTTTTAATGTTCCCATTGCAGAGTATTTTGTGGTCTCTATAGAAATGTTTATGAAACCTCAGTTGGTTCCTTGTCACATATTCAGAATTGTTTAAACATCGGCCAGGGTACCGGTACTAAAATGTTAATATTAGAATAGGGTTGTGAATATGTGTAGGTCAATATGATTTTCACCCCAGTAAATTATATTATCTCAATTGCTCCTCTAATAGACAAATCAGCTCTGATGTTTCAACAGTTTTGTTCCAATATGCGTGTTACAAAAATTGAAGCATTTTTGAAATGCCAGGAAGGTAGATATTAAGCTGTTCAGGTGTAGGTCTGCTGGAGGCCGAATTGACATTTTTCTCTGCTTCAAGATGATTTCTGGCATGGACTGTGGTTGTTTGGTGATCTCGCAAGATATGGAGAACCAGAAACCTGCTATCCCTGGTAGATATAAACCCTCTATGGCTTGAACCTTATCACCTCTTTGAAGACATATCTTAAAGCTCTCTGTATATATTGATTGCCTAAATATTTGTGAGGAAATCATTGTATTTTTCCCATACTTGGAATCTAGTCTGAAATCTGGTATCATACAGTACAGTATATCTTAGGGGATCATGATCATGAAATAGATCTTTAAAACTGTATGTCATGTGATTTTGTACTTTTCAAAATTAATTCAGTGTTTGGGTATGAAATAAAATCCACTTTTTGTCCATAGTGGGGACTTCGAGACAGGTTGGAGGATCTTGATTTTGCTGATGACATCTGTATGCTAGCACAGGGCTTCAGAGTCATAGAGGGAAACTGGCAAACTTAGAACTTGAAGCTGCTAAGGTTGGACTTAAGATAAACTCAAAGATGACAAAGAGTTGAGAGTGAAATCGACAATGCAGGATTGTCTCACTGTGGGAGGAGTAGATGTAGAACAGGTGGATACATTTGTTTACTTGGGAAGTGTGGTAACGAGAAGTGGAGGGGCTGGGGAGAACGTCAAGAGCAGAATACGAAAGGCAAATGGGGCTATCGTACATCTCTAACCAGTCTAGAGAAACCGTAACATATCCAGGGAGATGAAAATCAGACTTTTTAATACCAATGTGAAAGCTGTCCTATTGTATGCATGTGAAACACAGAAAGTTACCAATCCTATCAGCCACCAATTTCAAGTATTCATCAATCGTTGTCTGCATCGAATTCTGGGTATACTATGGCCAGATATCTTCCCAAACGAAGAGCTGTTGCAAAGGGCTAACCAACAACCTATAGAAGTCCAAATTAAACTGAGGAAATGGGGCTGGATTGGGCATATTCTGCGGAAACAGAATGATGCAATAGAAAGGGGAACTCTGGACTGGAATATTCAAGGGGCTCGGAGATGAGGTAGACCAAGGAAGACCTGGAAACGCACCATTGAAGAGGAGGCTAGAAAAGCTGGAAAGATTTGGAGGGAAGTTTAGACCTTGGCAGCAAACAGAGCCCGATGGAAATCATTCTTGGATGCCCTATGCTCTGCACGGAGCGAAAGGAAATAAGTCAAGTTTTGTCCATAGAGCATATCGAGTCACCATAATAAAAATAAAAAAATTCCATAGGCTACTCTAAAACGTTTAATTATGTATTCATTTATAATTGGCGATTAAATAGATATAGCTTACCTAATTGTATGAACCTCCTGTCGTCCAAAAACAACAAAAATTAAAGCTATATTTTAATAGATAGGGGGAATCGATTTGCACACAAACATGGCCGCCATCCTCAAATTATTGGGCTGATGACCTAGTAGTTTGGTCAAAAGATTCTTCATACTAAAAGGTATAATGATGCAAATATTGGTAGAGATCAGATGATTAGGTTGGTCGTAATTTGATTTAAGCTTTTAACATTTGGGTGGCTGCCATTACGTTTCCGTCAAGATTGTGGCGATATAAAACATGACACTGAGGTGCCCTTTGCTAGTGTTACCTCTGTACCGAATTTTGTTCAATTCGGTTTCACCTTGTTCGAATTGATAGGGGGGGACAGACATTCAGAGTACACACACTCACACTCTCACACACACACAGACTCACACACGCACAGACACACACAATTTTTCGCCCTGTGTTGATCTCAAAAGTCTACTTTCATTTTTTGCAAAAATCGAAAGTAGGCTAAAAACCTGTGGCGCTACAGCCTATGAAGAGCCTAGGCCTACCAAGCAAACACTGACCAGCCATTTAGCCTGCAAATTATGGGGTGTCGCGTGGTCAGCACGTCGCGTCCCCTCTGCCGTTAATATTGGTCTCTGTGACGGCAGGCACACTACCACCACACCACGGGGCCGGCTTGATGAGAACATGATCTTCTTCTATTATACTCGGCCCACAGTGGATTGGTTTAGAAAATCACCCCTGGCAATGCGATTAAGACTCCATAATCAGAAGTTTACTTTGGTGTGAGTTCAAAATTTTAAAGTTAGATGACTAGTTTTACATACAGTAAGATACCAGAGGTATCCTAGTGCCAATCCCAAGGAGGAGGGTAGGCAACAGACCCTGTGACAATTCGGCTGAGATGTCTTTGTCGCATCAGTATGCATTGAGCACACGACAGAAACCGGTTAGTATAGTGATATCTAACTGTGCACTTGACCTTTAGAGCTCAGCGGCAGGAGCGGTGTGGGGAGCATGATGAATACTTCCCTACTGAGAACATTGACGTGTGTGACAGTAGGTGTTCACAATCAGACATAATCAGACATATACACGCTCAACGCGGCAAATGTCTTACGCTGCAGTTGTGGGAGTGGGATGGGGAAGAGCAGTACTACGTCCCGGTACGTGTGGCTAGGGTGTCCCCCAAAAACAGCATGTTCCGGTATTTTTTTTTTCTCTGCCATCAATCTTGCTTTGATACCAGTCTCTCCTTTTCATTACCCTAGTTACGTGTGTCTTCAAAGTTTTGAGTTATGGTAGGTGCAAGATACTTGGCTCATGTTATAATCAAAAGCCTGTCGGAGACCAAATAGATAAAAGAACACAAATTTTAGTTGTACTGTAGTTTCTTGGCACTTATATATTTTCTTCCAAAATGATTCCAGTAATCCAGCAAAATACAAGCAGTTCCGTGATGAACTGAAGAGCCTACTCTTCTTAAAATACAAGATTACAGGCCCATTACCGCAGTTGCACATCAGCGAGATCTTGGGGTTATATTCAACAACCAACTACAATTTAAAGACCATGTACAAAACTCTTCATCCAAAGCCATGAAATTCCTTCCGCTTCTCAGAAATAACAAAACCCACAGCTGTTCACCTCTATTACCTCTCGATAATCCAGCCCATTGCAAACTACTGCTCTCCCATTTGGACAACCTCTTGTTTAGATAATTCGAAGAAGTATCCATTTCAGGTGAAGCCTCCGTGGCTTAGGCGGCAGCACGCCGGCCTCTCACCGCTGGGTCCGAGGTTCAAATCCCAGTCACTCCACGTGAGATCTGTGCTGGACAAAACGGAGGCAGACAGGTTTTTCTCAGGGTACTCCGGTTTTCCCTGTCAACATTTCATTCCAGCAACACACTCCACTATCATTTCATCTGTCATTCATTTAATCACTGCCCCAGGGGAGTGCGTCAGGCCTCGGCAGCCGGCACAGTTCATTTCCTCGCCGCTAGATGGGGGCTTCATTCATTCCATTCCTGACCCGGTCGGAGACTGGAAGCAGGCTGTGGATTTTCATTTTTCATCCATTTCAGGTTCCGTGTTGACAGTTTGATTATGAAAATTTAAGATTTCCAAATTTTCCGCCTAATCAACACAGTTTTATTTTAGCATCGTTAAGGGTACATGTTTCGGAATTACAGTGATTCCTTCCTCAACTCATTCAACTTAATATTAGGATCCATCAATAAAAGACATATATTACATTCCTCAGCGAAGGTCAAAAAACACATAATTACTATACACTGAATACACTTAAAAATTGCTAAAAGCTACAACTAACTTACTACTACAACCGTAGCACATATGACAGTTCCTCAATACTTCGTAGACTTTATGTGCCATGTTTTGCCAGAATTCATCTTTCAGCACAACAAGATTAAGAAACTTGAATTGTTCATGGACACGAACAGTAATTTTGAAGGGAAATTTTTTAACAATTTTTTTTCAGAATTTTCCAATTTTATTCATCAAATCCATGTATCATTAAATAATATATGTTCAACAGAATAATGTAGCCTATGTCAAACGGCATTTATACAGGGAAACTGTGTAAAGAAGTAATGGAGTATCTTATATTCAAGTATTTCATGTTGTTTCGAGATTTTTAGCAATTTTTAAGTGTATTCAGTGTATTGTAATTATGTGTCTTTTGACCTTCGATGAGGAATGTAATATATATCTATAATTGATGGATCCTAATATTAAGTTGAATGGGCTACGGAAGGAATCAGTGTAATTCCGAAACATGTACCCTTAAAGACGCTAAAATAAAATTGTTGATTAGGCGGAAAATTTGGAAATCTAAAATTTTCATAAACTTCGATAAATTAAACAGAATTCAATCCTCTTTTGCTGCCATTGTAAGGAATAGAATACCAAGGTTTAGACACTTCACCACTAAGCAGGTACTTTCAGCCATAAACATCCCTCCCCTCAACACGACACATAACTGACCTGTCCTTCCTACACTCTTATTTTAAATGGCCATTACTGTTTGGACCACCTGCTGTCACTATTCAAACTAAGAGCCCCTTCCCGTTCAACCAGGCTCAAAGATATTCTCTACATTCCACACACTAAGCATTCGATATTCCAAAGTCTCTTCCTAAGCCGCATATCATCTCTGGGTACAATAGCATAGCAAGTAAACATGAGCTGGACATATCCACAATCAAGAGGACGTTTCTGAAGCAGATGAACGGAAACTTGACACTGTATTTAGAACTGTCACCTTGGCCATTGACGACACGGCTACGAACAAGGACATTTACCGGTTCTTGGTCTGGACTTGTTTTTTTAGGAGATTTGTTTAATTTATTTTATATCTTTACCTCTGTTATTTGTACAAGCATGACTTCATCCTGACATGGCACACAATTGTGTAATATGGCGACAGAGACCCAAAAAAGCAGACCCTGCTAATTTGAGGGACAAATGCTAAAGAAAAGAAGAAGAAGGGCTCACATAGCTGTAGTTTGTGCTTTGATTTAAAAAAAAAAGGACAATGATTGATCTATATAGATGTATCTTGATTAATAAATTGAACTACGGAATTAGGTTGTTAATACTGCCATTTATGATTTGATCGAAATACAATGAAACCTCTCTTAACGGACACTCCTCTAAGGCAGACACCGCTTCATAAAGGACGATTTTCTAGGTCCGTGACCAAATCCCTATTAAGTATATTAGTAATTTATCTCTCTTATGCGGACACTCGTTACTACGGACAAAGACAACCCAGCCGCATTTTAAAAAATCAACCAACCTCTCTTAGCGGACACCTGTTTTGAAAAGAAATTGCATCTCTGTAGGTCTATTCTGCAGTGCTAAGGGAAAAGACAGTAACTGTAGAAATACAAAATAGTGGAGTATTGGTATCGTTGCGAAAGTCTGCATCATAATACAACCTTAACGCACTACCTCGTGCCTCGCTGGCATCGGGAGAGTGTAGGTTCGAATTCCACCTCGGCCGTCCTGAAAATGGTTTTCGTGGTTTCCCCATTTGCACCACCAGGCAAATGCCGGGACGGTTCCTTTCAATAGGTCCACGGCCGATTTCCTTACAATATCCGTTCCCTGACCCATCCTGAAAAGAAAAGTACATGGCCATTGGCTGCATTAATAAAAATAAAAAAGCAGTAATATATTTTGTTCAAAATATAAGGAAAAATAAGTTACTGCCTTTGCAATTTTTTGAACATCTACAATGACAGAGAGCAGTAAGTAGAACCTGCACTGAAAGAAAGCAGTATCTTTCCAGATCCTGCGCATTAAGGTTGTACATTCTTCCCACGCTACTATACTCAACAATGACAAATGCAGTAAATACTGGCTACAATGTAAGAAAGCAGTGTCTGTTCATTTTTGCTACGTACATTGAACAAAATTGGGACATGAAAAATGTGAAATATGTGAGACTTTCAATTTACACAATGCTGGTCACAATAAAGACAATCTAGATCCAGAATGTGAAACCTGTATTCATTGGGATCAACACATTCAATGAGCTTCCAGTGCTTGTTCACTTTACAGGAGCCATGCAAACAGGAGATTTGAATCTGCAACAGTATGTGTTTCTGCTGACTAGGAAAAAGGTTACAATGTTAACTCGTATTGACTCATTTAAAAAAGCCTTGTTCACTAGTAGGGTTACTGCCTATAATGAAACTTTATCATCGGTGGGATCAAAGCACACCAAACTATTTCCATTTGCTGCCTTGTGGCATGAAGGAATCAGAGGGAGGAGTAAAGAGGAATTAATAAGTATTTTCATGCAGTTCATATTGTTTCACAGGGATTCAGAGCAGTTCATATTTTGGTTAGACAATTGTGCTGCCCAAAATAAAAACTGGGCCTTTCTTTCCTGGTTTACAAAGTAAATTGTTCGAGAGTCAATGTGAAATCAGTTGAAGTGAACTATTTCGAACCTGGACATACATTCATGCCTTGTGACAGTTTTCACCACCAAGTTGAATTATCATTGAAACGTCAAGGAAACACCTACAAATTCAACTATGTTGTTAGTGCTGTGCAGTCTGCTAATAATGGCAAAGTTATTACAAAAGTTATGAATATTTCTGACTTCTACAATTTTCAAGAGTTGTCTTCAGTTTCTAAGCAGAATTCCAAACGTTGCAATCCTGAGAAAATTCTTTTTTCCAAAATTGTCCATATTTATGCAAGAAGAGGTGATCACAACCTTCACTATAGAACAGACTATGAAACAAATAAGTATCTTGAACTCAATTTTTTGAAATCTGCTGTTGTAAAGAACCAGTTAAGCACACAAAACCATGCAGAATTTCCAAGGAAAAGAAGGAAGGCATTATCAGAAACCTAACTCCGCTAATGTCTGAGAACAGAAGATTGTTCTGGGAAAACATTTCTGAATGTGAATAGGAATTAACCGTTTGGCTAAAATAATTTTTATTGAACACTGGGATAAACAATGGCACTAAACAGTATTTACCGCCAACACAATCGGGCACACGACACTGCTAATATCAAAATCTTGCTCTATAGGTTATTCAGGGAATAACAATTGTTTAAATTACGGTTACAAAACTCAAATCGGTGGAAAAAAACTGGACATCCTCCTCGGACAACACCGCGCGCGAAACTGACGAATGAATCGGCTGACTCCCAGCAATCAAAGCGAGTCAATATCGATACGTGCCGTGACTCCCGGCTACCAAAGCGAGTCAATATCGATACGTGCCGTGACATCAAGGTGACGTCACTGAGATCCCTAAAAATTCCCTAGACGCGGCTGTATCGCAAGGTACAGTTTAACCAAAACTCTTTATTAATTATGAATGACGTATCACTCTTTTCCTTTTAGCTTCCATTTTGACAATATATCATTTTCATAACTCATTTTATCTTTTAACTAAGTTACTAACCTTGATCACTTTAGCACCGACTGCACCCGATATATGTGCTTAATCACGTAAATATGTGTTTTATTTAAAAACCGGAGCCATGTTCATCAGATGACTTTTAGTATGTGAAACTGACGCAGTGTGCGCTCACATTTCACATCAGCAGTTAACAACATGTCCGATAAAAAATACACCACACGGCACATGTAACGTTGTAATTATGTGAAAAAAGAAATAATTGGACTTTTGTGTATTATTTGCATTTGTAAGTAATGCTTGTATGAGGCAATGGTGCCAACTTCACTTTACCGCAATCCCCTGTAGCAAGGTTTGGCGACTGTCTGGACGAAAAATACTGATTGCACTACAAGCAAGGGGGTCTGGGGCGTAAGCCCCAGGTTAGGTTTGTTTTGTAAGTAGAACAGTAGCCTATTGGTTTGTTTGAAAATTATTTTTAAAACTTGAATTATTAGTGGAAAAAAATTAAATAAAAAAATACACACATTCATTGTGGTGTCTCTTTAACTGCTTCAGCAACTCTTTGCAGTCATTGTAAAAACACCAATTGAAATTACTTATAGTAATCAGACAGCTTGCACAATTCTTTACGATTGGGTTCAAACACAGCGCACCTTCAAGTGAACTCTGCACTATTTTGTTTCACGGTACCACACATATACGAAGTAGTACCGTAAGTGGGGGGTTGGCAATGCTGTATTAGTGCATAATCAATGGCGAAAATGGCAGTCACAGCTGGAAGTTTATGAATATAAGTCGTGATCCTATTTGGGACGGGGGTGGGTGGGTTATAGACAGCTGAGGATTAAACATCATTAATCGTTCAGAAGAGTTAAGTTACTTAGAAGTTTTCACAACTTTTACAAGGCTGATTACTGGAAATGTATTATTTACGATTTACATTACCTTTCTGTGAGTCATTAGAAGTTCATTTCAATTTGAATTGTTACTGCTGCACTGGAAATTTTTCTTTTATTACATAAATAAATCATTTTCCTTCTTGTTCATTTGACAACCGCCGCCATGACAAATTGACGTCATATACTATGTCACATCCGTTGCCAACATGTCTGATACAAAATACACCAAACAACACGTGAATTAAGAAATAAAAGGCAAAACCATTGGCCTGGATAAAGATTATTGATATGTGACCACCCCCATTGTAAGTGACAAAAACCAGGGGTGTTAAGTTATCTATTAGCTAAAGCGGGCGGGCCATGTTACCTAACCATTATTGGTCCAGGCCAGAGGTTCTCAACCTTTTTCAACCTATGTACCCCTTAAAAAAAAATTAACATCCTGCATACCCCCTACTAACATTTCTTAGGTAGTAATAATGGTTATTAAAAATGTAAAAGGTATTTAGTTAGTATGGTTTAACCTTTGCAATTTTATAAGGAAAGATATTTTAATAAAACAAAATATAGTAGTTGTTTTTCAGTTCCTTTTCCCAAAGGGTGATTTTTGCAATCATTGCGTTAGTTTTCATTTCAACATAGAACATATCAGAAACACTACCTTGCATACACTTATTCCAAATGTTCCAAATGTCCAATAACCTCGATGTTAGGCCCCTTAAAACAACAATTATCATCATCATCATCATTTAAAAAATATCACTTAAATAGGCCAATTTTAAAAGCCAGCCAAAGTCATTGTGCTCGGTAAAGAAAAGATGCAATTCTTTGTGGAGTTCAAATACACGCGCCGTAAATAACTCACACAATAGTCACAGCACGAAGCTCACTGCACATGTGGATCGAGTAGAAGGATGGCCTGCCGCGTACCCTATGAAATGTTTCGCGTACCACAGGTTGAGAACCCCTGGTCTAGGCAAAAACCATTGGTCTGCCAGATGCGACATAGTACCGAATGTGTGGGGTTGGCAATACAGCTGAAAATGGTTCAATCAGCTGGAATTTTGCCTATATAAGTCGTGTTCATATTTGGGATGGTTGAGCGGGTCACAGACAGCATAGGAGTAAACACATATTACTACATCATCTCCAGATATTTTCCCGACTATTCATTCAGTTAATTTGGTTAATTTCAGTGCTTTAAGAATTTTGGACCGATAAATACTTCTTTTGAACTCTTACCTAACCATCTATTACTACATTATCTTCAGATATTCTCCTGACCATTACTATAGGCCTAGGTATTTTGGTTAGTTCTTCTACTTTAGAAAAGTTACACATTATGCACTGCTACCAAGTCTTTCATGCCACAAGTGGGACGTGTGTGGTGATATCTGTGAACGTTTTCACGTACTACATTGCAAACAGAGGCTTAAGTCCCTAACAGAATTTTGTAGTTAATTATGTATTTTCTTTCTTTCTAATGGTCATTGGCTGCAATTAAATCTATTAATTCATCTCAAATAAAACCATCCTCTTGTAATCTAAACGTACGTCTAACACTAAAGGTTATCCATCAGCAAGTAGCATTGAACCAGGTATACTAAAATTTATGGAGCACCCTGAGCACTTGAAAAAAATACTTGTATTAAGACAGTTGTTTATATATTAATGCATTGACGCAGGAAAAATAAACTGTCATTACACCTAATAATTTCAACATTTCCAGTTCCTAACACAAGACTATTCCACGATTACCTCTCCATTAAGATGCATGAAATAAAAGAATTCAACACACCTCATTCGCTGAATTTTACCGACGTCCGTCAAGTACTAGTACCATTCCTCTCCATTGAACTTTTCTCTTATTTGACACTCAATTTCGTCAACAGTATCTTTTTCTCACAGCAAAACAAGCACAAAACTTGTGTGTATATATCATGCAATGAATACAAAATGCTCATCGTAGGTACTGCCAGCTGGATCGCATCTAGCAGGCCTAAGAAAGTCCATACTACTTTCTCCGTCCGTTAAATAATTATTCTTTCGTTTGGGCCCGAACTCGGTAACTTTTGTTTCTAAAGTTGGTTGTCACTAGATTTTAGGGGCTTTCCGTTTATTTTGTTGGTCCTTGGGAAAATTATTATATATTGCCATGGCAACGTGATCATGGACGGTGATGGATACATGTGATGAGGATTTCGCAAATCAAAGTAATTATTACGTCTCGACATTTGGTGATTTACAGAAAGGTAATGGTAGTTTCAGTCAATAAAATGGCAGTATATTGTTGGTTGATTCAGTGTGAATTAAGTTCTGTATTTGGTCGTGCTAAGTTTATAATAATAGAGACTTAATGAGATCCTGTATAGGTTAACTGATCTTAAGGTCTTCAATATTTGAGAAGTAATGATAGATGTGATGTGTGTTGCCCGTAATCCAGTCATCGGCTAGAAGTTTAGAAAATCTGCCCGCGTATGAATGAGAAATTATTATATTATATTGAAAATGTGTTAACACATACCAGTAGACTTTTTCTATTGGGATTAATGCTGTACATTATATTTAGGAGAAGGATGAACATCCTCTTTATTCTCTACATGTAGCCTACATTCTCATCATTTCTCAAACCTTTGTTTCACTTGTTGTTCATTATGAATAGTCTGTCACTTTATTGCAGAATTACCGTGTTGGCAAGGTCATGTACTGCTCTGAATTGTGATGGCGATATCTAACCAGCATAGGCACCTGTGTAGATTTCCCTTGGATTACCGTATGGTAGTAGTTTTATACAAATCTTTTGTATAAACCAGGTACAGTATTTTCCATTTTAGTCACCTTTATCTGTGATGTAGATTTGTGTCTGTTCATCCCTGTAGTTAGGCTATTAGTCAGTTAGGTAATTAGTTATTGAGGTTTTAAGGGGCAGAACTACGAGGTCATCTGCCCCTATCAGTAGATAGCGTAAGCTTCACCCAGATGTTTTCCATGAGGAAGTTTTGTTTCCAGTTTGACAAATCATGATCATTATGTCTATGTTGACACCTTGGAAGAATTATACATGCAATTGCAAGTTTCCACAGTTAACATAGAGCCAAAAAATTAGGCTTGTGACTGTTTGGAGTATGATAAGTTATAAGCAGGGCCCGGATAATGGTGTACTTAACTCCCTCCTCCCAAATGCCTTGCTGTTTGGTGGGTTGTAATATCTGGACTTGTAGCGATGAATTCATAGACTTGCTAATATTTCGAAATGCCTTAATTGGAACAACTGTGAATGTGGATGCCATTGCTATTGTAACCTGGGTACCAATTGCCAGATCAGGTATACTGCCACTTGTCGCACATCAACTATGCACAGTGACTGACCATATACATAACTTCTTTTGTGCCTCATTGTGTAGTGGCTATCACAGCGGAGGCCCGGGTTTGTTTCCCAGCTCTGCCAAGAAATTTAATTCTGGTCTGAGGGTTGGGCAAAAACTGAGAAGAGGCTAGTTCCAATCCCACCTCAGCCATCCTGGAAGTGGCTTTCTGTGGTTTCCCCACTTCTATTCCAGGCGAATACTTAATTAAGACCACAGCCGCCTCCTTCCTAATCCTCATCTGAGTTAAAACTACACACACTAATACATCCTTCACAATAACACCAGTTACCAGACAAATTCCACACACACCTAAGTACACGGGGCCACATGACCACAATGTCGCAAAGCCCCGAAATGAATCAACAACACAATATAATTTCTTTGTGTGGCTTCAACACTGCAGCCCCCTGTGGGTGGGGTTCAGACTACACCCATGGTATCCTCTGCCTATCGTACGAGGAGACTAAAAGGAGCAACCTTGGCTATTCTTTGAGGCTTCCTACTTGTCTTATGAATTGTGCCTCCCTCCCAAGGGTGGGAGGGATGGAATACACCCACAGGCAGAGTTGGACGGTTGGCACACGTGCTGTGAAAAATAGTTAGTTATTGTTGTTTTAAGGGACAGAACTATGAGGTCATCTGCCCCTTTGCTGTGAAAGTATTCTGGAAATACATATAATCTGGTGTAACAGTATGTTTAAGTTGTAGTGATTTCCAAAGGAGATACATTTTTCTTTACATTGCACTTTGTCAGTACATGTGTGTGTACTGTATATAGTTTAATGTAAAGTTTTTACATATTTGGTAGCTGCAGTCATGTACGTGCAGTGCTAGGCCATGGGGCCAATCTTTCTGGTGACTGGTTTTGGAATTTTTTTGGTCATGTTTACCGTTTTCAACATCCCCCAATGGCCTGGCCGGTACCTCGCTTCATTCCAACTGCTTGGTCATATTCATTTATTTCATCCTTTTATCAGCTCCTTGTGATGTTGCCATTGGTTACGACATCCGGCTGTACACATTGGCTAGGTGGAACCGCATCGACTTAAATTAATGCAATATTTCAATGGTGGTATTGTATTGGATGGCGGTTCATTGAAATCTTGTTTCAATTTTTATAGCAATTCATTGTATCTCATCTCCGATCCCTCTGAAAAAAAAAAAAAAATTAGGTGTAGGTATGCCGGCAGCTAAAGCGCAGCGTTCGGCCTTGGGCCCAAGCTCAAGCTCTCTGCTGACTCGGTGGACGTGGGTTCGAACCCCACCGTCGGCCATCCTTGAAATGGTTTTCCGTGGTTTCCCATGTTCAACTCAAGGCAAATGCTGGGACGGTACCTTCTGACAGGCCACGGCTGTTTCCTTCCATATCCTTGCCCAGTTTCATTAATTCATCTCTCATCCCGGTGCGCAGGTTGCCCACGAGCGTTAACTAGAAAGACCTGTACTCGGCCTATCAGGAGGCCACACGAACAAAATATGACGGGGTAGGTATACATGCACTTGTTTTGAACTTCTCCAGTCCTTCTTCAACAAAGCAACAATGTCATCTTTGCCTAACTTTAAAACGATAGATTTTAGCATTTAATGTGCACATTTCAAAACACTCATGTTGCGAGATAATGGGTGAGGTTAAAGACCAATTGTAAATTTATATTTAAAGGGCATAGAATATTTTCAAGAATATTGACAACTTAGGACACACTCTTTCCCTTCTCTCTTTTAATACACTATTAAATATACAATATTCCTCTGATGCAGATTTTTTTCTGTGTATTTCACAGTAATATGATGGGGCTCCGTACATTTGGCCTGCAGGGGTCCTTTTATCATGCCCGAAACAGGAGGTTTTAATTGCCATTAAACTGAGGTGGGGGTATTGAATGTAATTGGTAATGTGTTGCACCATTACGTTCAACCACATCTTCCAAATGTCCAGGGCCGGATTTAGATTGTATGCGCTCCTAGGCCCGTGGGTTATTGCCGCCCCCTCTTCATACCATCATAATGAAGGGAGAATTTAGACCTCAGAAAGGTCTTTGTGAAGGTAATTTTTATTTTATTCTGATGTATCGGGAAGTAAAATCAATTAAATAAATTACAATGATGAGAGAATCAACTGTTTCTTAATTTGTATATATTGAACCCTTGCAAAGAAGCATATGAGACTCAGATTCGGGGCGTAACGGGTCATATTCGTAAGTTGCTGTCAGGGCGCTTCATTAACTTGCAGGGTAACATATAACAAAATAACATGCAGGAAAGAGTGAAGCCAGGGTTAAAAACAACTGAATTTAATAATAAATCACCATATTTACACATAAACAATTAACAACAAAAACTCCCAACTGACTCCCGCTTAATAAAAATGCCAAAACTTAGGCGATATCTCTGGAGAGATTAATTACCTGGACCAAGTGTCCTTAAATAAAAGATACAAAAAAAAAGTGACCATATAAGTGCGTACGCCGTTCTACATGCACCACGATGTGTACTTTGAATGCGTGATTCGTTATCATCCAGAATGACCCTCCAGACAACGAATCCGCATTTCCTAGAGCTAGACCGACACGAGGGAACACAACTACACTACTTAAATTAAACCGACACTTCCTAAATCTACTATAAACAAACACAAAATTTCCGCGTGAAATTGGACTTGAATTGCCGTAGCAACATTTACTGCCTAAAAACTTAGGACTTCTCACACAAATCAACACAAGTACATTAACACGTGACCAATAGAAAAATACTCAAATGACCGCTGTCAAAATTTACAAATACTCTACCACTACACCACACGGGTGTGACAAACAAAATTACATGAAATCGAGTCATCAACAAAGCAATAGGCAAACAGCCAACATTTACGTTAATCACAATATTCTTATCCATACAAGGTACAACAATCCGTTACACACATGGCGAACTCCCCAATTAATTATGGCTTAAAAATTAGCCATCACAATGAACAGGTTTGCTGCATGAAAGCTTACAGGGTCCGGTCGGACAAAAAGGACTGCCTATCAAAATAAGTCACAGGCAAAACGGGCGGTTTGTGGAACTCTGCATGTCTGTCAACCCACGTGTCAATAACCTCGACCTCCCAGAACATGGGGTCGAACCTCGAAGAAATGTGCCCCAAAGCACAATAATACGTGTGTGTCAGAAAAACATATGGACAAGAATCAGCAGTCTCCCAAGAGCACTCTGTCTTTCCATCTAAAATACAACATCAGCAAAAATATATAAGGGCGGTAGGACAACTACCCCCTCCTCACGTAGAATCAACACACACTAGACACATCAACACACACTTAATCACACGTATGGGTTGTGACAGACCCTGAAATAAAAGACACAAATAATATCCACATGCTGGCGCCATCGTTCTATGCCGTGACTAGTCACCTGAAAAGGACTCAAGAAAAATCTATCAAAATTAGAACGAAGGTGTTCTACAATTACTTTTAAGTTGGTGCACTCGGCTACCCTAACATGAATAATAACCTGTTCAGCAAAATGTTTTACAATCATTTCCTCCCATTCCTATTTCAAATATTAACGTTAATAAAGCACCATTTATCGAATGTAACGGGTTCCGCAATTGCAAGGATAAAAATCACGCACGCACGCCGCGTACATTACACATGACTCAAGAAAAAATCAAAATATCAACAAACACTTTGGCCACGCGCCAACGGACATTTAAACACATAGTGTCGGTGCAAGAAAAACAGCTAATAAAACAAGAAAGAAAAACATGACTATTTACAAAGTTCCCCGGCCAAATCTAACTACATAATTGAAATAATCCAATTTTAGTACATCACCGCTTCTGCATGTAGGACTAAGGACATCCTCCTCAACCCATTGCCCTATGGACAATTTAGCACTCCATAGTAGTCGTCTGCGTTGATTTCTTGAAGCTCATCCCAACTTCAAACCACGTGCTGATCATCTTGGTCTCGACTCCTTGGCAGAAAAGTTCAATGTTAAATATTTGCCTATCTATAATCGCTTGCAAGCTACTCAGTTCACCCACAATTGTCCTACTGCGATTAATAGCGAAGACTGGCCCTAATTATATCGCACATACGCACTATAAAAAACACACATACAATACACACAATTTATACATAAAATATACATCTCGAGTCCGCGCCACTGGCTCGTTAACAAGTTCAAAATCCTGGCTGCACCAGCAGTCGCTATCTCGTCCGGTATTTCCGTCCCGTCTTGGACTTCGGTTCTGGTAAGCGCTAATTAGGGTGATACGATACTTCCCCCTTAAAGTTGAACTCGTCGTCTTTAAAAGAATGTTACAGTTTATCACGCGCTGGCGTGAAATATTTAGATCACACAATTTAGTTGATTTTAGAACCAAATGTATAATAGCTTTTAAAAATTCGATACTGCAAACGCTGCGACTTTAGCTCCCCAGAGCTCAGAAAATAAATTAGCTTCACTGATTTTAGAGCGTAAAAATCACATTTTGAACTGGCGTGGAGTATACCTCTGAAGGCTCCACAAGAATAGTACTTAGATAAATTCGAGCGTCAAAATAACACCTCAAACTGGCGTGGAGTATGCCTCTGAAGGCTCCACAAGAATAGACTTAGATTGGCGTCAGGCCAAACTATTTATGAGAAACTGACAAGGGCGGAGGAGTGGGGCGTAGTCGGATAAAAACTTCCAGAGTTTTTGTCTCACAAAGATGGGGCTAGTGTCATTCTTCTCCAAATAAATCCAACGTCTCAAATTACTCGAGCGGAGATTAATCCGTTCGGCGGTTCCTTAGATACACACTTCCGCGCGCTTTTTACTACTGACGCCGTCCACCTCGTGGTCACAGCTTGGTCTCTTGCGATTGGCTGATTCAATCGTATGTTCGTTGAGAGGACCTCGTGATTCTTCCTTTATGTCTCCAATTTTGGTACAGTAGTTGCACAATTTGGCCTTGAACTCGACTAATTCTGGCCGTCCCCCAGGAATAGCTACCAACTCAGCTTCTGTTGCAATCATTACGAAATGCTGGCCTCCCTAATATCCAAGTCGACTTCCTTATGTGCTGCCTGGGCCGTAGTAATAATAATAATAAATATGAATACTTATTTATCGAAGATCAATAAGGGTTCATTTATCCTCAGCAAGGTTTTGAAATTCGAAACAATTTATTGGTTTGGATTTCAAAAAACAAAATCCACTGTAATAACAACACATCTCTTTAAATCTCACTCAGCTGCTCGAGTGTATGCCCCTCTGACTCAATTAGTGTGCTCCCTTCTCGCTGGAATGTCATTCATATTTTCTCTAGGTCTCCCCCTTCTCCTCACGTAGTTGCCACTCCCGTCGTCTCAGCTGCTCGTTGTTTACAAACAAAGTGCGTACTCACGCGCTCCCCGTGGATTTGAGTGTTTGCTTTCAAAAAAAAAAAATTTTTGGCAATACAGATTCTGCACATATCATCTTTCCTAATCATCAAATGGTTCCCTTCTGTAGTACGGTTTCAAATTGGCGCTATTAAAAACAGATTTTGCACCAGTGCTCACTTCTTCTAATCTGTAGGCATTGTTACCCAGATTCTTAATTACCCGGAACGGGCCAATGAATTTCGGACAGAACTTGGCGAAGACTTTGTTCTTAGGGTCGGAGATTGCTGGTCTACGAACCAGCACTAATTCTTGTTCTTGTAACTCTCGGTGAAACTTCTTTCCTCGGTACCGTCTCAGCCTTCGGTCCGCTTGGTTCCTCATGTGCTCCCTCGTTCGCTGGATTCGCAAATCATGCGCTAATAATGGATCCCTTGGGCAAGGAATGATCTTGTCCCAAGTTCTTTCCGGCAATCTGTTGTGGTGTACAATCAGTGGGACTTGACCCGTCGACTCGTGCTTAGTAGTGTTCATGCACATCTCAATTTCCCCTACTTTGTCTACCCATTTATTGTGTTCGTTAGGAATCATTACTCTGTAGTATTTAGCGACACAGCGAATTGTTCTTTCGCTCGGATTTCCACAAGGATGACGAATACTTGAAAATATGTGTTTTATTCCTAGGCTCTCCAAACCTTGCCTAAAAACATTGCTTGTGAAATAGGTACCGTGATCTGATAGAATGGATTCCGGCTTCCCAAGCATCGGAATGACTTTGTTCTTAATTCGACTAAGGACTTGTCCTGATGTCGTCTTCTGAATAGGACATAGCACGACCATCTTCGAAAATACATCGACACATACCAAGAGGTGTCGGCATCCACGCTTTCCTTTTACTAAAGGACCAAAGCAATCAATCGCGAGCATCTCGCATGGTTTCTGCGGTAATAGTGGTCTTGGAGGTTGTTTCAGAATAAAGTTGTTCGGCTTTGTGCGCTGACAAGCGTCACACGTTCTAATTACTTCAACAATGGTGAATCTCATCTTGGGCCAAGTAAAGGTCTCCCCTATCGTAGCTTCAGTCTTATCCGTGCCGATATGTGCTAGGCTCTCGTGAACATGCCAAGTTAATCCCCTCTGTAGTGATGCTGGAACTAAGATCCGCAGTTTAGTATGATGCTCATCCACGTACTTATGTAACAAGTTATTCAAGTAGTGAAATCTCGCTTGTTTAGCACTGGCTTCCCGGTACTCCGGTGAATTTGGTTGTAACTCCTTCCTATAGAATTTTATCATCATCATCATCCATGGGTCAGCTTCTTGCTCCTTCCGAATATCCTTCAATCTCGCCAAAAACTCACGAGCCTTAGGTGTCAAGGTAATATTGTGAACTTCCGCTGTTACTTCGTTTCCGTCCTCAGGGTTTCTACTCAAGGCATCTGGTATGACGTTCAATTTCCCAGGACAATGCTCTATTGTAATGTCAAACTGCTGTATGTAGATGGACCAGCGCGTAACTCTCTCACTTGCTATTGTTGTCTTAAATAAAAATGTCAGTGCATGGTGGTCGGTTCTAACAATGATGGAATAACCATAGATCATCTTGCGCCACTGTTGGAGAGAATATAGAATTGCTAGTAGCTCAAGTTCCGTAACTGTGTAGTTCCTCTCATGTTTCCGTAATTTACGACTCGTAAATGCCAAATAGGATTTCTTCTTGGGTTCTTCGGCGTCCTCTTGGTACAGCATAGCACCAATCCCAATTAACGAAGCATATGCTTGAATGATAAATTGTTTCTCAAAATCCGGATATCCAAGTTTCACACAGTTTTCCAATAAATCCTTCGTTGCTTTAAAAGACCTGTCGCACTCCTCGTTCCACGACCATCGATTCGCTTTCTTCAACATCTCCTGCATAGGCGCTACTGTTTCTGTGTAACCAGGGCAATTTTCTTTGAAGAAACCTGTCACTCCCAAAAATGCTCTAACATGTTTGACTTTGGTAGGTGTGGGAAATTTCTTAATAGCATCAATCTTGGCTGGATTAGGCCGCACGCCCTCAACATCAATGATATGTCCCAAATATAAAATTTCGCTCTGGCAAAAATGTGACTTTTTTAAGTTGATCTTGAAGTTCATGGTTCTCAGGTTGTCCAGCAGTTTATTTAAATTTATCAAGTGTTCTTCCATTGTCTCAGAAGCGATTAATATGTCATCAACATATCTCGCGGTGAAGTTCTTGACCTCCTCAGTCAGATTTATATCGAGTGCTCTAATGAGTGCACATCCCGCAGTTTTCACGCCAAAGGGCATTCGACACCAGATATAACTTTGATTATCGAATAAAAATCCCGTCAACAGTTGGGATTTTTCTTCAAGTTCAAGATGGTGGAAACTATTTGTCAAATCAACACTTGAGTATATCTTCTTCCCGCGGAAGCCTTTCAAAACATCTTTGATCCTCGGTGCTTGGTCGTGCTCAACTAGCAGTTTGCTATTTAAAACTCGCGCGTCCAGGCATAGCCTAATTGATCCGTTTGGCTTGGTCACAGCCAATATTGCGTTCAGATAAGGAGTTGCAGCTTTCCTTATCATGCCAGAATCTAATAAGTTAGTAATAATGTCCTTCACCTGAGAAAAATGCTTCTCTGGGATCGGGTACAATTTACTTTTGAATGGGGTCCAATCTGTTACCTGCATCGCATATTGAAAATTTAAAACTTTCCCAGGTACGGTGTCAAACGCTCCTTTATGTAATCTTAAAATTTCTTCCAATCTTCTTCTATCAGATTCCCCTACGATGGCTTCCTTAAGTCGCTCCTGAAGTAGAATTTCGAATTTGGTTCCGCCCATTTCTTCTTCCGCCAAATGCACGCAAAGTTCCTGCGAAATATCTCGGCTGTCCATTTCTAGCACTGCTGTCTGGTTGACTTGCTCTCCCCTCAAGATCTTATCTCCGGCCTCATTAGTGCATTCCTCAACAACCCATGTATTGGCCTCTCTCTCCAGCGGATTCTCTTCCATATTTAAACCCACATGATCCAATCCTTCTACTTGTTTGAAGCTTACAGTGTTGTTATGTAAATCAATTACAGCATGAAAATCGCAGATGAAGTTGGCTCCTAAAATTATATTGTAGTTCATCTTTGGAATAACAATGAATGTTTGTGAAAAAGTATGGTTCAATATTTCCAGATCTAGAAATGCTTGCTGTTTACAATTCATAGTTTTGTCAGGAATGACACCTCTGACTTTCATTAGCGGTACCGGCATAATAGGAACAGTCTGTTTTCTTGCTATTTCTTTTATCAAAATTTCAGTGACTAAGCTCACCTGGCTACCTGTATCAATCAAACATCTCACCCTCATACCTCCAATATGCGCGTAAATAATTGGTAGCTGTCTGATAACATTTTCACGGTTCTTCACCACTTCCTCCAGGCAGTCGTCTGGGAATGCTACCCACTCTTCTATATTGGCCACTATCATCTCTTCTTGCTCCCTGGCGATCTCCGTTTTTAGCCTGTCTCCTTTCAGTTCATTTGGTTTTTTTTTTTATCCCGGGCCCCATTAGATGTGTTTCGCCGGTTATCATTCTGTCGCTCCTGTTGCCTCAGTAAACTCTCTGCCCCCTCTCCTTGATGGTTATCTGGGCTCTGTCTGTTCGCCATGGCACGCCCCCACTTCTCCTTCTCCGCTTCTTCATTACTTAATTGATCCAAGTATTTACGGGATTCAATATATCGTTCGTCCCAGTTATTCCTATAATCTCCTCTGTTTTCTTGGCGATAGTCCCTGCCGTTACTCCATCTACCATCTCCATTTCTTTGGTAAGGTCTACCTTGTCTCTGGTTTCCCCTCCAATTCGTGTATTCCCGCTGGTACGTCCACTGATTATTTTGATTTTGGTTATTCTGATGATATCTCCCGCGGTTATTCTGATAATTCTGATTGTTGTTATGGAACTGGTTTCGGCCGTCAAAATATTGTCTTCTTGGCGTGAACTGTGTCCCTGTGGACTGTGTCTTACTTTGGTTCCCCTGGCCGTGGTTATTTTGGAGTCCCTGAACTACCTCTGCCGTGTTGACACATTCCAAATTCCTTCTTCCTATCTGTGGGCTTACCATACTCGTCTCATCTAAGTGTCTGAGTAATTCTTCGGCTTGGACTGCGGTCTGAATATTTCCTGCGACTAATAATTGTTGGATATGCATTGGGAGCTGTTTTCCGATGGTTAGAACCATATTCGGCTCGCTAGGCGGGTCATCAAAATCCCTGAATTTTACCAATTGCTGACTGAAGAATTCTGAAAAACGGGTTGGATGTGTACTATGGTATTTGCGCGTGTACAGGTCCATTCTTAACCCCTGTTGTAACGAAGGACTCCAAAACTTCTTCAAAAACGCCTCGCGGAATTGATTCATGTCTGTAAACGTGTACTTGAAACTTAAAAACCAGGTCAGGCTAGGTCCTTCTAAAAATTTCTCCACCATTCTTAATTGTTTCTCCGGGCCGATGTGTTGGTCATTAAAGTAGTCAGTTAATTGCCGTAGAAATGCTTTGGGAGTGGTTCCTGAATGTTCTTTAAACTTATCGGGCTTAAAATCATTACCCCGAATGACTTGGATGACTTGGGCTGGTGCCAAGTTCGGTTGCGGAGTTGAAGTCTCCCCCCTGTACTGCTGGAATGCATTAGTCGTTAGTCTGGGACTTTGACCCCGACTCGTGTCCTCAGCCAACTTCGAACCTGCCGGACTTCCAATACTTGTTTGCTATTCCGGAATATTTTCGTTTGAAAATAATGTCGCATTCTCTAACGACCTAATCTCGTTTTTTATGATTAATTCTGAATGTTCCTGTAATTTCGACTTCATATTTTCCTCCAGTGCCTGCATTCGCTTTAAAACTGCCAGCCTGTCTTCCTTATTCGCATGAGCCTGCTGGTCCCAATCTCGCCGGATCCTACTTTTTAAGCTATTTATTTTCTCCTCGTTCCTCTCCTGATTTTTCTCTAGCTCTTCACTTATCCGTTCCTGCGTTTTTACTAGTTGTTCTACCAAATTATCCTGAGTTTTGACGAGCTGCTCCCCTACTTCTTGTCTTATGACCTCTTGTGTGTTTATTAGCTGGCCTTCCATCTCTTTTCTTATGATCTCTTGTGTTCTGGCTAATTGCTCCTCTAAATTTTCCCGCAAGTGTATCCGCTCGGTTTCAGCCTTAACTTCGACTTTATCTATTTCCTTTATTAATTCCAGCACGTTGTTATCTACCGAATTAATTTGCTGCTGTAGTTTCTCTTGGGTCTTCTTCACTCCCGCGGTGTTACTGACACATGCTGCCTCTATCTGCTTGAGTTTATCTGCCACCATCTCGTCAAATTGTACTAATTTGTTATCAAATTTCGCCTCCAATTTCTTCATTTCGCCTAACTGTTTGATGTTGTTTTCCGCAACCTCGCCTGCCAGTTTCTCTACTTTTTGAACGCTCTGATTAATATCATTCGTGATTTTTTCTAACTGTTCGGTTTGTGTTACCGCCTGTTGTGACAATTTGTGGTTTAGTTCATTGAATTGTTTGTCAGTGTCTAATTTCTGGACTTCTAACTGGACCGAAATGTTACCGCTCATATCAAGTAATTGTTTTTCACTATGCTCACGCTGAGCTTCTAATTGTTCTTTTAATTGTTCTTCCGTCTTTACGGACATCTGCACTAATTGTTCTTTCGTTTTCGCGGACATTTGGATCGACATCTGTTCTAACAATGCCTTTATCTCATCAACACTCGCCATATCACACACAAAATATATTCAGAGAAAAACAGGGTTATGGGCTAAGGTTTCAGCCCTATACGCACATACATGTCACACATTTAAATATTACTGGCTCTAATTTAATGAACATTTCAGTAACAAAATTTACTGAATACAAAGACACTTATTCCCAAACAACAAAATAACCCCTAGTGATCTGCTTTTAAATTCCTAACCAACAGAATTTACGAAACACCAATTAACCGAAGTCAATTAAATGTCAAATATAAGGCAACATCTTCCTGCTTTTACTGAGTTCATTAATAATGCAAATTTCTAATTTTAATGTGGGCGCCAGAACAAGTTTATAACAAATACCAAATCAAATTCTAACCTTGTTCAATATTTCTAACTTTAGGAACTCAGTGATTTTACTAATGCACATGGCGGTACAACATCGCCTCCATTTACTGAATTTACATGTCCGCTTGACCTGGCATCATTTCTCAACGAAATAAATATGAGATCAGCGAAGCAACAACAACAACAATCCCCACTTGGGCAGCCATTTTTGTTTTATGAACCCTTGCAAAGAAGCATATGAGACTCAGATTCGGGGCGTAACAGGTCATATTCGTAAGTTGCTGTCAGGGCGCTTCATTAGCTTGCAGGGTAACATATAACAAAGTAACATGCAGGAAAGAGTGAAGCCAGGGTTAAAACAACTGAATTTAATAACAAATCACCATATTTACATAAACAATTAACAACAAAAACTCCCAACTGACTCCCGCTTAATAAAAATGCCAAAAACTTAGGCGATATCTCTGGAGAGATTAATTACCTGGACCAAGTGTCCTTAAATAAAAGATACAAAAAGTGACCATATAAGTGCGTACGCCGTTCTACATGCACCACGATGTGTACTTTGAATGCGTGATTCGTTATCATCCAGAATGACCCTTCAGACAACGAATCCGCATTTCCTAGAGCTAGACCGACACGAGGGAACACAACTACAACACTTAAATTAAACCGACACTTCCTAAATCTACTATAAACAAACACAAAATTTCCGCGTGAAATTGGACTTGAATTGCCGTAGCAACATTTACTGCCTAAAAACTTAGGACCTCTCACACAAATCAACACAAGTACATTAACACGTGACCAATAGAAAAAATACTCAAATGACCGCTGTCAAAATTTACAAATACTCTACCACTACACCAAACGGGTGTGACAAACAAACTTACATGAAATCGAGTCATCAACAAAGCAATAGGCAAACAGCCAACATTTACGTTAATCACAATATTCTTATCCATACAAGGTACAACAATCCGTTACACACATGGCGAACTCCCCAATTAATTATGGCTTAAAATTAGCCATCACAATGAACAGGTTTGCTGCATGAAAGCTTACAGGGTTCAGTCGGACAAATAGGACTGCCTATCAAAATAAGTCACAGGCAAAACGGGCGGTTTGTGGAACTCTGCATGTCTGTCAACCCACGTGTCAATAACCTCGACCTCCCAGAGCATGGGGTCGAACCTCCAAGAAATGTGCCCCAAAGCACAATAATACGTGTGTGTCAGAAAAACATATGGACCAGAATCAGCAGTCTCCCAAGAGCACTCTGTCTTTCCATCTAAAATACAACAGCAGCAAAAATATATAAGGGCGGTAGGACAACTACCCCCTCCTCACGTAGAATCAACACACACTAGACACATCAACACACACTTAATCACACGTATGGGTTGTGACAGACCCTGAAATAAAAGACACAAATAATATCCACATGCTGGCGCCATCGTCCTATGCCGTGACTAGTCACCTGAAAAGGACTCAAGAAAAATCTATCAAATTAGAACGAAGGTGTTCTACAATTACTTTTAAGTTGGTGCACTCGGCTACCCTAACATGAATAATAACCTGTTCAGCAAAATGTTTTACAATCATTTCCTCCCATTCCTATTTCAAATATTAACGTTAATAAAGCACCATTTATCGAATGTAACGGGTTCCGCAATTGCAAGGATAAAAATCACGCACGCACGCCGCGTACATTACACATGACTCAAGAAAAAAAATCAAAATATCAACAAACACATTAGCCACGCGCCAACGGACATTTAAACATATAGTGTCGGTACAAGAAAAACAGCTATAAAACAAGAAAGAAAAACATGACTATTTACAAAGTTCCCCGGCCAAATCTAACTACATAATTGAAATAATCCAATTTTAGTACATCACCGCTTCTGCATGCAGGACTAAGGACATCCTCCTCAACCCATTGCCCTATGGACAATTTAGCACTCCATAGTAGTCGTCTGCGTTGATTTCTTGAAGCTCATCCCAACTTCAAACCACGTGCTGATCATCTTGGTCTCGACTCCTTGGCAGAAAAGTTCAATGTTAAATATTTGCCTATCTATAATCGCTTGCAGGCTACTCAGTTCACCCACAATTGTCCTACTGCGATTAATAGCGAAGACTGGCCCTAATTATATCGCACATACGCACTATAAAAACACACATACAATACACACAATTTATACATAAAATATACATCTCGAGTCCGCGCCACTGGCTCGTTAACAAGTTCAAAATCCTGGCTGCACCAGCAGTCGCTATCTCGTCCGGTATTTCCGTCCCGTCTTGGACTTCGGTTCTGGTAAGCGCTAATTAGGGTGATACGATACTTCCCCCTTAAAGTTGAACTCGTCGTCTTTAAAAGAATGTTACAGTTTATCACGCGCTGGCGTGAAATATTTAGATCACACAATTTAGTTGATTTTAGAACAAAATGTATTATAGCTTTTAAAAATTCGATATTGCAAACGCTGCGACTTTAGCTTCCCAGAGCTCAGAAAATAAATTAGCTTCACTGATTTTAGAGCGTAAAAATCACATTTCGAACTGGCGTGGAGTATGCCTCTGAAGGCTCCACAAGAATAGTACTCCGATAAATTCGAGCGTCAAAATCACACTTCAAACTGGCGTGGAGTATGCCTCTGAAGGCTCCACACAATAAGTACTCCGATAAATTCGAGCGTCAAAATCACATTTCAAACTGGCGTGGAGTATGCCTCTGAAGGCTCCACACAATAAGTACTCCGATAAATTCGAGCGTCAAAATCACACTTCAAACTGGCGTGGAGTATGCCTCTGAAGGCTCCACAAGAATAGACTTAGATTGGCGTCAGGCCAAACTATTTATGAGAAACTGACAAGGGCGGAGGAGTGGGGCGTAGTCGGATAAAAACTTCCAGAGTTTTTGTCTCACAAAGATGGGGCTAGTGTCATTCTTCTCCAAATAAATCCAACGTCTCAAATTACTCGAGCGGAGATTAATCCGTTCGGCGGTTCCTTAGATACACACTTCCGCGCGCTTTTTACTACTGACGCCGTCCACCTCGTGGTCACAGCTTGGTCTCTTGCGATTGGCTGATTCAATCGTATGTTCGTTGAGAGGACCTCGTGATTCTTCCTTTATGTCTCCAATTTTGGTACAGTAGTTGCACAATTTGGCCTTGAACTCGACTAATTCTGGCCGTCCCCCAGGAATAGCTACCAACTCAGCTTCTGTTGCAATCATTACGAAATGCTGGCCTCCCTAATATCCAAGTCGACTTCCTTATGTGCTGCCTGGGCCGTAGTAATAATAATAATAAATATGAATACTTATTTATCGAAGATCAATAAGGGTTCAATATCAACTATAAATAAATGGCCCAACGAGATATTAAAATAAGTTTAAACCTTTTAAGGCTCATTATACACTAACAGATATGGATATACATATACACTAGGCCTACATCATACAACTTACAACTATGCATAGGCTAATTAATTATACAAATTAAACTGATATTAATATTCAAGACTTAAATTTTCCCCTAATAAATCATTAAAGATTCCTGTTCTAAAGCTGAAGTCGAACAATCTGCTGTTACAACACATTCGTTGGGAAATGATGGCCACAATATAAATTGGAAAAGTGTCAAAATTTGGAAAGTTTAATTTAAATAATCAAATTATACGGAATCCGTGTATTGTAGTCTATAACATTTTATGGAAATTTTCTGACAAAAAAAATTGCAGATTAATTTTGCGACCCTCAGCATGGTGTGCCCCTAGGCCGGGGCGTTAACTGGAATTGTGTTGCTTTACAGGCTGAAAATTCATGTTCACCAAAAATAATCCTCTTTGAGTTTACAGCTTCCTCAGCCTGAGGATTGATCGGAGCTAGCCAAGAGGTTTTACTGCGTTGGAGTGTACTTGGCTGTGGGTGATCAGTTGTTCTCCACCTTCCTGCAGCGTAGCCGATCATCTGAGTGCAGCCCGGCTTGGTCTTCTTCAATCCTGTCTCCAGTCGACTAAGCCATGGACGTTCACACATCAGAAGTTATGACTCACGTGTGAAAGAATGTACAATGTGCACCATGATTGAACATACATTAATAAAACAATTGAATCTGCCTGGAAAATCAGCTTTCTCATTTCCTCGACAATCCTCTACCCTGCCTATTGACGTCCGAAACGGGGGAGGAGCTTACGGTCAGCTGTTTGCAATATGGCGGCGATATAGTGACGTGAGTAATTGGGTGTGCGTTTGTTATGGCTTCTAATTTATGATGGCAAAATACTACATATTTTCTTTCATTGATAGAAATATTTTTATAATCAATTTAAATGCAGTGCCTAATTACTACCAGTTAAAAATATTACCCACATGTAGATAGTTAATTTACTGTCTGCTGTTACATATATGAAGCCTGTACTTGGGAGCCTAGCGGTATCGATGTTTTTATTAATTTCACAATATATATATATATCTCACATGACACAAAGGACGACTCCCTGATAATAAATTGAATCAAGCAACCCTGAATTTGCATGAATGTTTTGGGTTCAAAGCGTTACTTGGGATGCTCAAATCATACTTCAATATTGCAAATATTGACCTACATACTTGCTGTTCAAAGGCAAGAATGTTAATGTATTAATCTCTTGCCACAGGCAAGTTAAAATGGAAACATCCTCTTTATCAATATATTTAATTAAATATTAAAAACACAGATATTTAACAAAGCTGGCTGGAGTCTCCATTTGAACTTGTCATAAGCAAACGGAACAGATCAAAAACTACACTTTAAGCCAAACCAAATTCACTCCTCAGCTCGACATAAACCATAATACCAATTAAAACCTATACAAAACATACTCTCCTTACTGTTGTACAACTTTCAAACCAACTATTCGCACTCAAAACTGTAAAACCCTGAAATGGGAACTAATTAAAGTTAGAATAGCCTAGGCCGATCCGGTCTCCTGCTACATTACCGCATATGTATACTTAACATCACTATAACTTCAAAATTACGGCTAAGTGACCTATTTGCCTGAGTAGTTTAGGTGTTACCGGCCTGCCTGGGATGATGGGTCACCAAACCGGTACTTAAAACTAAGATTTTACATATTAATTAACTAAATTCAACAGTAGGGAGATCATAGCCAAAAACACAATTTAAGCCAAATCGTACTTCAATGACCTACATACTTGCTGTTCAAAGGCAAGAATATAAATTATCTGGCAAATTAAGGCTAGGAACAGCATTTTTCTTAAGTTTTCTAACCATTCGGCTATTGTCAATCGGAAGAACCCCTAAAATGAGTTTACGAAGATCGGATTACATTCTTTGTACGGCACAGAAGTAATAGGCTATAAGTTTATCAGTATTTTTGATGTAGCTAAATCCATGTGAATACAAATTAGCGACAATAACTATCAATAATCAACAATACCGGTGGAAAGAAGTCGTCTTCACAAAAATGCAGACTGCACACAGTCATGTAACATGTAACACGTTTTCCAATTGACAGCGCCGAAGCCCATCTTTCTCTCTGAACTTTTTGTACAGGAAAGTAGTGAAGATATTTCGTAGCCGTTTTATACGATTTGCAACCGTATACAGAGCAGTACCTCCTCGAATTTGACCAATTTCCTTCTGTTTCCATCACCACGTCAATGCTTCAACATCTAAATAAAGCTCACCAGTCACAATGTTACAGCTTCAACATTCTGCCGCGTGGCTGCGCCATCCAACTTTTCTGACGTCAATAGTTTTTCTGTAGATGCAGTTGAAAATCATTTAACCGTTGAGGGCAAGTAAATTGCAATGAAATGACATTTCTTGGGCATATTCAATTTATTTATGGAAGGAGGTATATCTGACATCAGTCATAGTGGCGTACTGGGTCGGAATATGGGTACGGTCTTTTTGAGGTTTTGGTACCATAATATTGCAAACTTGCATGAAACTTCATAATGTATTTCTTTTTAACGTTAGAACTTCAAAAAGACCAATCGCTTGCACTTTACACGTAATAAAATTGGCTAAACAACTAAAAAGTAGGATATAAATAAACGACAGTCAATTTTTTTTCTAAAATCCATACCAACGTTATAGAACAGAATGCATGTACAAAATTTAATTTTCGGGTGTCCGTTGCCTCTTAATATCCAATCTACGCAATATATTGTCGTTCCAAAACAAAACGGAGTTGCTTTATAGCAACAATAACGATGTATATCCAGATTAATCAATCTCGATTCGATTTTCTCTCATTTCGTAAGTTGGCTAACATACTCGGCGAAAGCAACCTAGATCTTTCGGTCACTTATATTTCTTGCATAATATACGGCCAGTTATTGCATCTCAGTGGCGATGGAATTTGCCACGTGGCGCACCATGTGCTTTTGAGTTGGAGCCCAAACAATGACGCAATCGCACAGAATTTAACGAACCGCGGATTTACCAGAGAGTATCTACTCTGTTATTATATGCCCCTGGGCATCTAGGTCTTCTTCTTGCGTTGCTATTTTGGGATGGGTCAGGCCTAAGAAAGTCCATACTACTTTCTCCGCCCGTTAAATAATTATTCTTTTGTTTGGGCCCGAACTCGGTAACTTATGTTTCTAAAGTTGGTTGTCACTAGATTTTAGGGGCTTTCCGTTTAGTTGGTCATTGGGAAAATTATTATACATTGCCATGGCAACGTGATCATGGACGGTGTTGGATACATGTGATGTGGAGTTCGCAAATCAAAGTAATTATTACGTCTCGACATTTGGTGATTTACAGAAAGGTAATGGTAGTTTCAGTCAATAAAATGGCAGTATATTGTTGGTTGATTGAGTGTGAATTAAGTTCTGTATTTGGTCGTGCTAAGTTTATAATAATAGAGACTTAATGAGATCCTGTATAGGTTAACTGATCTTAAGGTCTTCAATATTTGAGAAGTAATGATAGATGTGGTGTGTGTTGCCCGTAATCCAGTCATCGGCTAGAAGTTTAGAAAATCTGCCCGCGTATGAATGAGAAATTATTATATTATATTGAAAATGTGTTAACACATACCAGTAGACTTTTTCTATTGGGATTAATGCTGTACATTATATTTAGGAGAAGGATGAACATCCTCTTTATTCTCTACATGTAGCCTACATTCTCATCATTTCTCAAACCTTTGTTTCACTTGTTGTTCATGATGAATAGTCTGTCACTTTATTGCAGAATTACCGTGTTGGCAAGGTCGTGTACTGCTCTGAGTTGTGATGGCGATATCTAACCAGCATAGGCACCTGTGTAGATTTCCCTTGGATTACCGTATGGTAGTAGTTTTATACAAATCTTTTGTATAAACCAGGTACAGTATTTTCCATTTTAGTCACCTTTATCTGTGATGTAGATTTGTGTCTGTTCATTCGTGTAGTTAGGCTATTAGTCAGTTAGGTAATTAGTTATTGAGGTTTTAAGGGGCAGAACTACGAGGTCATCTGCCCCTATCAGTAGATAGCGTAAGCTTCACCCAGATGTTTTCCATGAGGAAGTTTTGTTTCCAGTTTGACAAATCATGATCATTATGTCTATGTTGACACCTTGGAAGAATTATACATGTAATTGCAAGTTTCCACAGTTAACATAGAGCCAAAAAATTAGGCTTGTGACTGTTTGGAGTATGATAAGTTATAAGCAGGGCCCGGATAATGGTGTACTTAACTCCCTCCTCCCTAATGCCTTGCTGTTTGGTGGGTTGTAATATCTGGACTTGTAGCGATGAATTCATAGACTTGCTAATATTACGAAATGCCTTAATTGGAACAACTGTGAATGTGGATGCCATTGCTATTGTAACCTGGGTACCAATTGCCATATCAGGTATACTGCCACTTGTCGCACATCAACTATGCACAGTGACTGACCATATACATTACTTCTTTTGTGCCTCATTGTGTAGTGGCTGTCACTGCAGAGGCCCGGGTTTGATTCCCAGCTCTGCCAAGAAGTTTAATTCTGGTCTGAGGGTTGGGCAAAAACTGAGAAGAGGCTAGTTCCAATCCCACCTCAGCCATCCTGGAAGTGGCTTTCTGTGGTTTCCCCACTTCTATTCCAGGCGAATGCTTAATTAAGACCACAGCCGCCTCCTTCCTAATCCTCATCTGAGTTAAAACTACACACACTAATACAGCCTTCACAATAACACCAGTTACCAGACAAATTCCACACACACCTAAGTACACGGGGCCACATGACCACAATGTCGCAAAGCCCCGAAATGAATCAACAACACAATATAATTTCTTTGTGTGGCTTCAGCACTGCAGCCCCCTGTGGGTGGGGGTTCAGACTACACCCATGGTATCCTCTGCCTATCGTACGAGGAGACTAAAAGGAGCAACCTTGGCTATTCTTTGAGGCTTCCTACTTGTCTTATGAATTGTGCCCCCCTCCCAAGGGTGGGAGGGATGGAATACACCCACAGGCAGAGTTGGACGGTTGGCACACGTGCTGTGAAAAATAGTTAGTTATTGTTGTTTTAAGGGGCAGAACTATGAGGTCATCTGCTCCTTTGCTGAGAAAGTATTCTGTTGTCTTAAGGGGCAGAACTATGAGGTCATCTGCTCCTTTGCTGAGAAAGTATTCTGGAAATACATATAATCTGTTGTAACAGTATGTTTAAGTTGTAGTAATTTCCAAAGGAGATACATTTTTCTTTACATTGCACTTTGTCAGTACATGTGTGTGTACTGTATATAGTTTAATGTAAAGTTTTTACATATTTGGTAGCTGCAATCATGTACGTGCAGTGCTAGGCCATGGGGCCAATCTTTCTGGTGACTGGTTTTGGAATTTTTTTGGTCATGTTTACCGTTTTCAACATCCCCCAATGGCCTGGCCGGTACCTCGCTTCATTCCAACTGCTTGGTCATATTCATTTATTTCATCCTTTTATCAGCTCCTTGTGATGTTGCCATTGGTTACGACATCCGGCTGTACACATTGGCTAGGTGGAACCGCATCGACTTAAATTAATGCAATATTTCAATGGTGGTATTGTATTGGATGGCGGTTCATTGAAATCTTGTTTCAATTTTTATAGCAATACATTGTATCTCATCTCCGATCCCTCTGAAAAAAAAAAAAAAAAAATTAGGTGTAGGTATGCCGGCAGCTAAAGCGCAGCGTTCGGCCTTGGGCCCAAGCTCAAGCTCTCTGCTGACTCGGTGGACGTGGGTTCGAACCCCACCGTCGGCCATCCTTGAAATGGTTTTCCGTGGTTTCCCATGTTCAACTCAAGGCAAATGCTGGGACGGTACCTTCTGACAGGCCACGGCTGTTTCCTGCCATATCCTTGCCCAGTTTCATTAATTCATCTCTCATCCCGGTGCGCAGGTTGCCCACGGGCGTTAACTAGAAAGACCTGTACTCGGCCTATCAGGAGGCCACACGACCAAAATATGACGGGGTAGGTATACATGCACTTGTTTTGAACTTCTCCAGTCCTTCTTCAACAAAGCAACAATGTCATCTTTGCCTAACTTTAAAACGATAGATTTTAGCATTTAATGTGTACATTTCAAAACACACATGTTGCGAGATAATGGGTGAGGTTAAAGACCAATTGTAAATTTATATTTAAAGGGCATAGAATATTTTCAAGAATATTGACAACTTGTCTGTAGGACACACTCTTTCCCTTCTCTCTTTTAATGAATGAATGAAAATCCACAGCCTGCTTCCAGTCTCCGACCGGGTCAGGAATGGAATGAATGAAGCCCCCATCTAGCGGCGAGGATATGAACTGTACCGGCTGCCGAGGCCTGACGCACTCCTCTGGGGCAATGATTAAATGAATGACAGATGAAATGAAATGATAGTGGAGAGTGTTGCTGGAATGAAATTTTGACAGGGAAAACCGGAGTACCCGGAGAAAAACCTGTCTGCCTCCGTTTTGTCCAGCACAGATCTCACATGGAGTGACCGGGATTTGAACCACGGACCCAGCGGTGAGAGGCCGGCGTGCTGCCGCCTAAGCCACGGAGGCTCACCTCTCTTTTAATACACTATTAAATATACAATATTCCTCTGATACAGATTTTTTCTGTGTATTTCACAGTAATATGATGTGGCTCCGTACATTGGGCCTGCAGGGGTCCTTTTATCATGCCCGAAACAGGAGGTTTTAATTGATATTAAACTGAGGTGGGGGTATTGAATGTAATTGGTAATGTGTTGCACCATTACGTTCAACCACATCTTCCAAATGTCCAGGGCCGGATTTAGATTTTATGCGCTCCTAGGCCCGTAATGAAGGGAGAATTTGGACCTCAGAAAGGTCTTTGTGAAGGTAATTTTTATTTTATTCTAATGTATCGGGAAGTAAAATCAATTAAATAAATTACAATGTTTCTTAATTTGTATATATCAACTATAAATAAATGGCCCAACGAGATATTAAAATAAGTTTGAACCTTTTAAGGCTCATTATACACTAACAGATATGGATATACATATACACTAGGCCTACATCATACAATTTACAACTATGCATAGGCTAATTAATTATTCAAATTAAACTGATATTAATATTCAAGACTTAAATTTTCCCCTGATAAATCATTAAAGATTCCTGTTCTAAAGCTGAAGTCGAACAATCTGCTGTTACAACACATTCGTTGGGAAATGATGGCCACAATATAAATTGGAAAAGTGTCAAAATTTGGAAAGTTTAATTTAAGTAATCAAATTATACGGAATCCGTGTATTGTAGTCTATAACATTTTATGGAAATTTTCTGACAAAAAAAATTGCAGATTAATTTTGCGACCCTCAGCATAGTGCGCCCCTAGGCCGGGGCGTTAACTGGAATTGTGTTGCTTTACAGGCTGAAAATTCATGTTCACCAAAAATAATCCTCTTTGAGTTTACAGCTTCTTCAGCCTGAGGATTGATCGGAGCTAGCCAAGAGGTTTTACTGCGTTGGAGTGTACTTGGCTGTGGTTGATCAGTTGTTCTCCACCTTCCTGCAGCGTAGCCGATCATCTGAGTGCAGCCCGGCATGGTCTTCTTCAATCCTGTCTCCAGTCGACTAAGCCATTGACGTTCACACATCAGAAGTTATGACTCACGTGTGAAAGAATGTACAATGTGTACCATGATTGAACATACATTAATAAAACAATTGAAACTGCCTGGAAAATCAGCTTTCTCATTTCCTCGACAATCCTCTACCCTGCCTATAGTTTTTCTGTAGATGCAGTTGAAAATCATTTAACCGTTGAGGGCAAGTAAATTGCAATGAAATGACATTTCTTGGGCATATTCAATTTATTTAGGGAAGGAGGTATATCTGACATCAGTCATAGTGGCGTACTGGGCCGGAATATGGGTACGGTCTTTTTGAGGTTATGATACCATAATATTGCAAACTTGCATGAAACTTCATAATGTATTTCTTTTTAACGTTAGAACTTCAAAAAGGCCAATCGCTTGCACTTTACACGTAATAAAAGGGCTAAACAACTAAAATGTAGGATATAAATAAACGACAGTCCATTTTTTTTCTAAAATTCATACCAACGTTATAGAACAGAATGATCTACAAAATTTAATTTTCGGGTGTCCGTTGCCTCTTAATATCCAATCTACGTAATATATTGTCGTTCAAAAACAAAACGGAGTTGTTTTATAGCAACAATAACGATGTATATCCAGATTAATCAATCTCGATTCGAGTTTCTCTCATTTCGTAAGTTGGCTAACATACTCGGCGAAAGCAACCTAGATCTTTCGGTCACTTATATTTCTTGCATAATATACGGCCAGTTATTGCATCTCAGTGGCGATGGAATTCGCCACGTGGCGCACCATGTGTTTTTGAGTTGGAGCCCAAACAATGACGCAATCGCACAGAATTTAACGAACCGCGGATTTACCAGAGAGTGTCTACTCTGTTATTATATGCTCCTTGGGCTGGGTATAGTTTTGACCCAGTTCCTACATCAGGCCTTTCTTTCCTGGACATTTGATGGGCACGTGACGCTCCTTACCCAATAACAAGGTTAGCAGAAGTAAAAAGTCACACGAAAATGAAAATTACAACAACACTCTCCATTTTGATTTCCTCTATCATCCTTTTAATCATTGCCCCACAGGAGTGCGGCAGGGTTTGGCAGCCGGCACAGTTCATATCCTCGCCGAAAGATGGGGCTTCATTCATTCCATTCCTGACCCGGTCGGAGACTGGAAGCAGGCTGTGGATTTTCATTTTCAAAAAGTCACACGCTATACCGAATACTGTGGAGGCAGAAGTCAAACAGTAGCACTAGTCAGGCTGTGTTTCTATCTCCCAAAATTGTAATAATGCCACCCCGTCGTATTCTTTAAGCCGCCATTTTGTTCGCTGTCACGGCCTAGGGTAGGGGCTTAACGAAGAGGAGTTAATCAAAACTTTCTAAAGATTTTCCGAGCATGGTCTCCAAATCAAAACGTCCCTGATTGGCTGAGCATTTATTGGGTCCTTCCCGCCACACAGCCGCAATCAATTCCGTCATTAACCTTAATTTAACATAACCTAAGTTACTTAAATTACAAATATGAATGTTGGTGAAGTGTGGGTGCCTTGTGGATTTGATAAGCATATGATTCAATCAGCTGACCTCGCCAAAGATGTGAACACCTCACAGATCTCTATATATAGAGATCAGTGGAACACCTGCCCTATCTGTGTGAAAAAAGTCAAAGACTCTGATAGTGGAGTAGAGTGTGATGGAGCTTGCCAAAGATGGCATCACATGACTTGAGCAGAACTCTAGCAAGGTCAATACAACGCGCTTAAGGTGACAAAGCAAAAGAAATCTAAGCCCCTATGGTTGTGCTTTCAATGCGAGTAAGACTTCCAAACTCATAAAGCAGGACTGACCATCAAACATGAAATAGATCGCATAAGAGGCTATATGAATAGGCAGCTTCAGGAGGTAGCTGAAATGATAATTAAGCTACATGAACAGCCTCGGAAAACGAAAGACGTGGTCAGTAACACGAGTTACAGTCCCCATCATGGGGAGAGTTGCAACTACAACAATGACATGCGAAGCACAGCTCCATCTAGAAATCAGGAGGAGCCTGAAAGGATCAACTCGGAGGAAGCCCTGATTAGGAAGGTAGAAGCCGTGCCGATCGCAGAAGAGACAAGGGAAGGTGAAAAAGAAATGGAAGAAGTAGAGGGGAACGATGGCTTTTCCGAAGTTGTGTACAAAAGTAGATACATCCGACGTCCCAGTACAATAGTGGACACTCTGACAATGAAAAGGTCAGACGACAAACAAAAGATGGCAGAGGACGAGGGGTATCTCCAGACAAATGATCGGAAAAGGTACAGGCCACAGAAAAGAGATCAACCTCTGATAGGCACCAGTCTACAGGAAAACCAACTACAGGCCATAGGTAAAACAGCTTGGCTCTATGTGGGAAAAGCAAAACCAGGAACAAGTGCGGAAAACGTAAAAAGTTTTCTAGAGAAAAATGGAATCCTAGGACAAATAATCTGTGAAGAATTAACAACGCCCGGGGAAGCATGTCCTTCAAGGTGGGCATCCTCTTCCAATTCCAGAAACAACCTCAGTTCCACAGTTCTTGCCGAAAAATATATTAGTAAGACGATTTTGCTTTTTTCGAGGATGGAGAAGGACCGAAGAACCTACTTTCACCTACAACTAGAATGCTAAGAATCATAATATGGAATGCAGAGGGACTGAAAAACGGTTTAAAATACTTATCCGAATCGACACTGAACAACTTGGACGTACTTATTGCAACAGAAACATTTCTACTAGAGCCAAATGACATTCCTGAATTTTATAGGATTCACACACTTGCCAATCCGACGAAAGGCAGGCCAGGAGGGGGAGTATCATGTTTCTTCAGGTGCTCATCAGTGAATCTAAAAGATACATATATGAGGAAGATAACTTGGTCATAGTGCAGACATCGCTGTTAATAGTTGGGATATATATGAATCCGAATAATTCTGCAGACGACATAATTGAGAAATTATCAACTGCATTTGCACGAGTCAACAAAGACTCCAATATTATTGTTGCCGGAGACTTAAACTGTAGGATCGATAAACCCAATCAAATAACTGAAATAGTGATAGAGTTCCTAAAGGAGGAAGGTTTCACACTAGCTCACAAGAAGGAAGAGAAAACTTACATTGGACACAATGGCTCTAGTGCCATTGACCTTGTCTTCTACAAAGGTAATGAAATAATCATCAAGAGACAGGAAGGGCTCTGGACTTCAGGTGACTTGAGGAAACATATTCCAATAGCCAGTGGTTTAGTTGGGCCGGAACGCCGTTCCGGAAAATATCTTCCCGCTTTAGAATGACGTAACAATTTTACATTCAGTAAGAAAATCGTTTATAATCTATACATAGCGCTGAAACGTCACGGGTGTACTCTAGCGGACTAATATAGAACCTTGCGGTTTTATGTTCATAAAATACGGTCGCTTTTACACTCCTGGGCGTTTTTCTGGTTCTCTACGATTGGCTACACTGCTATTGGATACGGAGAGCGGGAAGTGAGCACAACAACTTTCTTACGCTCGTTATGTTTGTGTGAATCCAAGTTTTATTTTATGTTTTGCTCGATGTGTTGCTGTGAAGCAGATATTACGGAATCTCTCTGCAGTTAATGAACATCAGTAGCCCCGTAGTACCTTTCAAGTTTTCCAGTGACTGTGAAAGTGAGTTGTGAGTCACAACTTGTGACAATGAGTTTACTTAAGTGGCTGGGTTCAAAAAAAAGTGCTGGGGATGAAGATGAAGAATCAAAGAATACTAAAAAGGTGTGTGATGGCTCAAGTAAAAACGAAACTGAATGGAGTTCCGAGAACATTAGTTTCATTAAAGACGTGAGTATAGAGATAGACCCTGGGTTAAATGTTGCTGAAACGTGTGATGCAGATTCAAGGGAGAATCTAGGTTATGGGTCTACAACTTCTACCATCGACTGTGAAATTCAAGGACCCACTTACCGAAAACAAGATTTTCCAGACTGTTGGAATGAGTCTCAGTACCGTTATTTTTTTGTCAGAGAACGAGTGATTATTTGCAGGAAATAAAAATTTAGGCTGCAATATATGTAAAGAGGAAAGTAAATTAGGATTAGGAGTTTCTAAAGGGGCAGGACTTAAGCTAATGAAAGTATGGGTAGAATGCAAGGTTCGCCCCAACGGAAATAATATTAATCAACAACAAACAAGCCTTAGGAAAAAAATAGTTGAGCACAAAAATTCAGAATCTCACAAAAAAAGCTATGTTACAAAAATCAGAATCCAATAAAAAGATATTTGAAAGTTGCTTGGACACTATGAATGTCAAACACCTAGAAACCACCGTTCGAGTATTTCGAACAGCATACTCAATTGCGAAAAGAAAATAATAGACCCTTCGTAGACCTACAGGCTTATGTTGAACTTCAACAATTAAATGGTTTAGATGTGGAACGAGTTCTTCATACAAATTTTAGTTGTGCTAATATTATTGAACACATTTCACAGGAAATGAGAAATAAAATAGCAAAATCTATAACAGAAAATCAGAGGAAAATCAGTATTATGATTGACGAATCAACAACAGTTAGTGTAAAATCTGTGTTAACTTAGTATTATGTTTGAGATGTGCTCTTTCAGATAACTCTGAAGTTGTTTCCTTTTTCTGGGACTTGATAGAACTTGAATCAACTACAGCAGATGTTATTACTCGAGAAATATTGAAGAATCTTTCTTCATATGGGATGAATGAAAACTTCCTGGCAGAACATTTAGTTGGTCTAGCATGTGATGGGGCCTCTGTAATGTTAGGTAGAAAAAATGGAGTTGGAGCACAGTTTTTAAAGTTATTTCCAGATATAGTAATCTGGCACTGTTTAAACCATCGCTTGGAATTGGCCGTTTCTGATACAAGGAATGAAGTTACAGGTGTTAACCATTTCCATTCTTTCTGTGACAAATTGTATTCTTTATACAGCATGTCTCCCAAAAATCAAAGGCAACTCAACATTTGTGCAGCTTCACTGGAACAAAGAGTTAAGAAGATTGGGAAAATATTTACAATAAGATTGGTAGTTTCAAGCCAGAGAACTGTAAAAGCTGTCTGGGAAAACTACAGTGCTCTAGTAAAACAGTTTAGTGAGGCCAAAAATGACCACCAGAGAGACTCCAAAGAAAGGGCAAAATTCCAAGGTCTAGAAAATATGTTAACTTGTGGAGAATTTCTAGAAAATAATGCAATTATGCTCTTGTTGAGTTAGCTGATTTGTCATTAGAGTTGCAGAAAAGAAAGACAAGTCTGACAGAGGCTCAAAATGCAATCAAGCGCACTATAAAAGTGTTTAAATCTATGTGTAACTCAGCTTCTGGAGAATACTACGGAACAGTTCTTAAAGCAGCAGAAAACAAAAAGTTTAGAAACATAGGATTACATGATTCTAAAAAAGTTGTAAAAATTTACAGAAAGCAGTTTTTCAGAAGTCTTGTGAACAATTTAAATAACAGGCTTATGGAAAATATGTCCACATCATCTCATCTTGGTTCCAGCTCTAGTCAGCAGAGACATGAGAGAATGAGAAAAGTTATCAGTGATTCAAAGGTACTATACAAAAATAATTGGCCCTCCACTTCTACTTTGAATATCTGCTATGGTGATGAGAGTGTCGGCAACTTTTGTGACTTTTTCCACATGTCAGACAAGAGGAGGTACATTAATGCTTTTAGAAAGTACGTCGAGACCAAGGAAATTCCAGTGGAGCTGATGCCTTTAATAAAGACTGTACAGACCATTCCCATCTCTTCAGCAGAAGCTGAAAGAGCTTTCAGTACCATGAATGAGATCCACACCGAAAAGAGAAATAGGCTGCTGGTTGAAAGATCAAGCGGACTTATTTTCATAAGCAGCGTAGGACCTCCTGTGCATTTATTTAACCCACAACCACATGTCAAGTCATGGCTACGAAAGGGGAGACGTTCAGCTGATGAAACAACTTGTCGGAAACACGAGGCCGCTGATTTTGACACCCAATACGAGTCCATTTGGAAATTGCTGAATTAATAAGGTGAGTTCCTGTAAATATTTTTTTCCAACTAAATCACTGCCAATAGCAACAGACATAACTCTATCAAGAATTTCCCAATCAATGACGATCACTACAACTACTGACATAAAGCCATCGCGAAGGTTGGACAATTACATGTTAAATCAAATGAACCGCGTGAAGGCGGAAGAGCTCGTCTCACGAGGGAAAACGGATGATGCACTTTACCTCATCATGAAGACGATACTGGAAGCAGCTGAACCAAGAACACATAGAAAAGCTCTTAGGTGTTTTGACGCAGAGTGCTACAAAAAAGAAAGGAAAATCTGGCTGCCCTACATAGGACAAGCATTTCACAAACAGAGGAAGATCATCAGATATATGCCTCCCGAAGAAAAGAATATAAGCTGCTTCTGACGAAGAAGAAGAAGAAGAGACGATCTAATTGAACGAGAAGCTGAGGTAATGGCAGAGAATGCAAGAAATGACCCTTTCCTAGCGCTAAGGAGGAAAACGACTCCAAGAGCCAAAGAAATTCCGCTTTTTAAATGGGAATCTCACTTCCAAGCAATTCTGAATAAATCGGACGGGGACGTAGCTTTCACGAGAGACAGATGGGAAACTGTAGATACTATGACAAGGACCATACATGTAAACAAAATCACAACATCATCCGAGGAAATAAAGAACATCATAAGAAGTTCAAAAAACCGAAAAGCACCGGGACCTGATCAAATCTGTATAGAGCATATCAAGGAATCTCTCGAGACGCTACTACCACTGTGGACCAATATCTTCAATATCTACTTAAGCAAAGGTATTCCAGACACATGGAGGAAATGGATCATCAAAGTGCTCTACAAAGGAAAGGGCAACGCAAGTGACCCCAATGCACATAGAGGAGTGGCGCTAGAGAACAACCTCTTCAAAATATATATGAAGATAGTGACGGCAAGGCTAGAACTAGAAGTCACAATTCCAGAATGTCAATTTGGCTTCACCAAAGGGAAATCAACCCTTCATGCAGTCCGGTGCCTGCTGGGAGAAGTAGAAGAAGCCTTAAAGATACCTAAAGGGAAATACTTCACTGTATTCATAGACTACAGCAAGGCTTTTGACTCACTCGACAGAAATCTACTGAGACAGAAAATCAAAGACATGATTGGCATAGAGCACCCACTCATTCATATATTGGAAGACGTCCTCCAATATAACTACATCAAAATTGACTATGGTGTCAGCAGATCAATGACTATCACACAGACGAATGGAGTCCTCCAGGGCGACCCCATAAGCCCGTTATTGTTCAACATAATGACAGCAGATATCGTTGAGATACTCAAGGGAAAGAAGACAACCACGTTAATCATTTATGCATACGACATGGTCTTAGGCTCGCCCAATCAAGAAGAGCTGCAGGAAACCTTGATGGAACTGGAAAAATGGGCAGAGAAAAACCAACTTTCTCTCAATATGCAGAAAACCCCATCAGATGATTTTTAGGAGGGGGGGGGGGAGAATACCACAAAACTTCATAGTGACGCTCCACAATCAACCACTAACGATAGAAAATAGGTTCAAATACTTAGGCGTAACCCTTCAAACGACAGCGAGCTCGGTCCGATGCCACATACAGGACAGGACAGCAGAGGCCACGAAAGCAATATGCAGGATAAAGAACATTGCAGCAATATCACTGAAGACAGCCATGAGGCTCTTTGACACGACGATATCACCCATAGTAACTTACGGACTGGAACTAATATGAGAAAAGCTCACCATTACAGACTTAGAACGAATAGAAAAGGTGAAAGCAAGATTCATAAAATGTGCCCTCAGGGTTGGAAAATATGCGCCATCTCGTCTTGTCTATGAATTTGCCAAGGAAACGTTTTACATGGAGCATCTCCGATTAAGCCTGCCTTCTACTGAGGCTTCCGTCAAACTACTGGAACGTAGGAGGAAGAAAAGAGCAGAGATAGACATTGACTTATACGGTTCATCAGCGATGATCGATCGCACCTGGACCAACGCGAACCAGGAGCAAAGATTTGTGAGAACAAGCTTTTCCATTCGTCGAATGAAAGATGTATGTGTGAATTATGCGGAAGGAGGTGTACGATGTATCACATCACAGTGTGCCGGAAGAGGACAATATCTTTGTCTGATTATAGTGAAAACTAATACCCATTCGGGTAAAAGTGTTATGTTTACTCATTTAGCTTGTAATTAATGCTATTTCGAGCGCTCCTTAATAAAATTTAACAAGCCATTTTTAGTGTTGCCTTCTATAGATTTGTGGGTGGCATTGTGTTTTTTTGGCAATCTCGTTATCTTGTAGACATTAAGATAAATAGTTATATTTCGGGGGCCTATCACTCAGTAGCAGTTTATCACTACAGTAGCCTACTATTAGGAATAGCTGTACTTTATTAAGATTTTTCTGCACCTTCGCGAAATAGTGGCGGTGGTTTGAGATTATTTTTGACTACCATTATGGGGTTTTAATAGCTTTTCATAGAACATTTTTATTGTCTTGTAGGTATGATTAATTTGACATGTTAGGCCTGCATGTACAGTTTTTTTTCTGGTTTTGGGAATAATGCTCATTACCATTACGTGCAACCATGTTGACCGACTGTAAGACATTGAATATTTCGTTTACTAAGGCAACACTGAAATATGGGTTCCAACATGATATGGACTTGGAACTTATGTTCGCTTAGCAAAATAATGATACATCAACAAGTCATCCTTGTAATCTCTGCAAATAATAAAAATATTTCCCATCCATTATAGGCCTATTCATGTTGATCGGTAGAAAGTTATCAACCTTTATTAAGGCAACACTGAAAAATGTTCATTTTGATCTAGCCTACTTACTCGGAGTCATCTGCATCAATGTCCCTAGAGGTTCAGCTTTTTAATTCTCCCTTTCCTATGGTCAAATAACACATGGATGTTCCCTATTTTTCTTAAGGGAATTCAATGATCTTATGCTGAACTAATTATGAATAGGGCATGTACCCCAACCGCTTAAAATATGAAGTTGTCAGGATAAAACATGTCCATAACCATCAGAAACTTGAGAACACTGAGATCAGGAGAATGTTGATCGACCATAGATGCAAGACCAGAAAGTCTTAAAGAGGAGTGTTTCATTTAGAGGCTGTACTTGGGTGTGTGCTCAATCTGTTTGAAAACCCGTTGACAGATCATGAGTTAATCTGTGGCTGGAATCCACACCGTCCTATGCTAAGCTGTGAGTACTGGGCACCATTAGTGTTCTGTGACTACTGTATCAATTTCTGAAAATCGTGTCATAGGCCTATGCATAGACAAGTCGTTGAGAATGTTCTCTGAATGGTGAATACCAGTAGGCTAGCCTACTTAGCTGCCTCCTTCACTAGCATTTCCAGGCACCTGGTTAGTTGGTAAAATGAAATAGAAAAATCACTTGAATGGTTCAAGTTGTCCTTGATTGTCCTCGTGGGACAGTGTACCCCATTCCAGATCTTAGTTCAGAATTAGTTTCCTTGACGGAGTTGGAGAAACAGTCACAATACCTATGGTACTACTAGACCTAGTACGGTACATGTAGATGGAAGCAATGTGAGACCAACCACTAGGTAGCTTATGTCCCATTAGTTGGGGGTGATAGGGAATGGGAGATTTGTTCAACATGTCAGCCTATGTTGTTGTATATTTCATTAATGTATGGGATCTTAAAGTGTATCATAGGAATATTAAAGCAAGCCATAATATATTACCAGTAGGTCAATTGGATACAACAATTCAATTAAACATTCTGTTAATAATTAGGAAGTGTCGTAGGCAACCAGAGAAGCGACACAAGAAAAAATCGCCTCATCAAGAGAGCTCGTCTTAAAAAAAGAGGGCTGCTCATGACAATTGTATGCAAGGTTTACTTGGTTCGGGAGGCGATGGGTGGGGAAAAAAATACAGTTATGTTAGGAGAAGAAAGGGAAATTCAAATACACACATCAAAAAAAGTTTTGCATCACCTCGGTTCCAAGAGTTCCGGAACCTTTAAATACAAAGGGAATAGAGATCAACACAAACAACATTTCAGCTCGTTTTATTGCTCATGAGACCCACACATTGCATGTTGTACCATCATACAGCTAGACTTTCAGCATTTGTGGTCCAGATTGCAGTACACACCACTACCTCTAATACCCAGTAGCACGTCCTCTTGCATTGATGCATGCCTGTATTCGTCGTGGCATACTATCCACAAGTTCATCAAGACACTGTTGGTCCAAATTGTCCCACTCCTCAACGACAAAGCAAGCTTGTAGTTTAACGTGACCGTTAATCGCGAGATCATGAGCCACGGGACCTCCTTTTTACGTGGAATCCGAACCACAGGACATGGCATTTCACTTCGAAAATCTCACATGCATTGACCGGGAATCGAACCCGGACCGCCTTGGTGAGAGGCATACAGCTAGACCGCTGAGCCACCACGCCCCCCTCAACGACAATTCGGCGTAAATCTCTCAGAGTGGTTGGTGGGTCAAGACGTCCATAAACAGCCCTTTTCAACATATCCCAGGCATGTTCGATAGGGTTCATGTCTGGCGAACATGCTGGCCACTGTAGTCGAGCGATGTCGTTATCTTGAAGGAACGCATTCACAAGATGTGCACGATGAGGTCGAGAATTGTCGTCCATGAAGACAAATGCCTCTCCAATATTCTGCCGATATGGTTGCACTATGGGTCGGAGGATGTCATTCAGGTATCGTAAAGCCGTTTCGGAGCCTTCCATGACCACCAGTGGCGTACGTCGGCCCCACATAATGCCACCCCAAAACATCAGGGAACCACCACCTTGCTGCACTCGCTGGACAGTGTGTCTAAGACGTTCAGCCTGACCAGGATGCCTCCAAACACGTCTCCGACGATTGTCTGGTTGAAGGCATATGCGACACTCATCGGTGAAGAGAACGTGATGCCAATTCTGTGGGGTCCATTCAGCATGTTGTTGGGCCCATCTGTACCGCGCTGCATGGTGTCGGGGTTGCAAAGCTGGACCTCGCCATGGACGTCGGGAGTGAAGTTGCGCATCATGCAGCCTATTGCGCACAGTTTGAGTTGAAACACGACGTCCTGTGGCTGAACGAAACGCATTATTCAACATGGTGGCATTGCTGTCAGGGTTCCTCCGAGCGGCAATCCGTAAGTAGCGGTCATCCACTACAGTAGTAGCCCTTGGGCGGCCTGAGCGAGGCCTGTCACCGACAGTTCCTGTATCTCTGTACCTCCTCCATGTCCGAACAACATCGCTTTGGTTCACTCTGAGACGCCTGGAAACTTCCCTTGTTGAGAGCCCTTCTTGACACAAAGTAACAATGCGGACGCGATCGAACTGCGGTATTGACCTTCTAGGCATGGTAGAACTGCAGACAACATGAGCAGCGTACCTTCGTCCTGGTGGAATGACTGGAACTGATCGGCCGTCGTACCCCCTCCGTCTAATAGGCCCTGCTCATGCATGGTTGTTTACATCTTTGAGCAGTTTTAGTGACATCTATGAACAGTCAAAGGGACTGTATCTTTGATACAATATACACAGTCAACGTCTATATGCCGGAGATCTGGGAACCGAGGTGATGCAAAACTTTTTTTGATGTGTGTAATTTGTCGATGATAATGTCCGGTGACGGTAAATTAATTACTGAGAAGCAAGCCATTGCTAATGAATTAAATGTCTTTTATGGTAGGGTGTTCAATAAATCCAATAGCTGTGTGTTGGACCTTAACGGTGAATCAGGGGCTCCACTTCTCCAAATAAACCAGTCAGCAATTGTAAAGCTAATACAAAAATTACGTTACAATATATCGAAGGGTCCTGATAATATTGCTAGTGAAGTACTTAAACTAGGAGATAGGGTCGTGGCACGATACTTAGAGGTGATTTTAATATGTCCATAAACAATGCGCAAATCCCGGATGACTGGAAAAGAGCTACGGTAGTCCCAATATTTAAGGGAGGGAGCAAACTTGAATTGGGCAACTACAGGCCGGTTAGCCTTACGTCCATCGTTTGTAAACAGATGGGGCATCTCATTTGCGACTACTTGAGGGAACAGTGGGAAACATTATCATGGTTTAATGATAGGCAACATGGATTTCGGAAAGGTTACTCATGCGAGAGTCAGATGCTATCACTTTTTCAAGATATTAGCGAATCGTTAGACGATGGAGTTTCAGTCGACGCCGTAGTTATAGATTTTGCGAAGGCATTTGATGTCGTGCCGCATGACATGCTACTTCATAAATTAGCTTCGACGAAGATTGATAGAAGAGTAATTTTATGGATCCAAGAATTTTTGACGGGTCATTCCCAGAAAGTGAAAGTTGAAGGCCGATTCTCGGATGCAATTACCGTAACGTCGGGTATCCCTCAGGGCAGCGTAATCTGAACTTTGTTATTTTTGGCGTTTATAAATGACTTACCAAATGGGATTCGCAGTGACTGTCGATTGTTTGCGGATGATTGTGAAATATATCGAAAGATACATACTCACAAGACAATGCAGTACTTCAAGATGACCTGAACCTGGTCTATAAGTGGGAGATTGAAAATAAAATGAAAATAAACACAAGAAAATGTAGTCTAATAAAAATAGGGAAAGTGCGAAGGCAAGATTTTCAATATAACATTGGCTCGGAAATACTTGTAGAAGAAGATTCTTGCAAATATTTGGGCGTTCACGTAAGAAATGATATGAAATGGAGTAGTCATATAGGATGTGTAGTTTCTAAAGCGTACAAATCCCTGCACTTTTTAATGAGGGTATTAAAAGGAAGTAGTACCTCTGCTAAAGAATTAGGATATTTGTCACTTGTAAGACCTATTCTGGAATACGCCTCAGCGGTTTGGGATCCATATCAAGTAGGGCTCATAAATGAGTTGGAAATGGTACAAAGAAAGGCCGCTAGATTTGTGCTCAGTGACTTTAATCCCAGGAGCAGTGTGAGCCGTATGTTAAAGAAACTTGAGTAGGAATCACTTGAGGCTAGGAGGATGAAATCTAGACTCTGCGCTATGTACAACGTGTATACAAATCAACCAGCATGGGGTGAGCTTAGCAAACGTATGGAAAAGCCCACTTACATGGGTAGGAGCGATCACCCTATCAAAGTTAAGGGCCGACCACAGCGAACAAATTATGGTAAATATTCTTTCGTAAACCGTGCCATTGATAATTGGAACTCTCTACCTGCCGCAGTCTTAGAGCCTTTTCCCAAACATATAGGTGTGTTTAAGAAAAGACTGACTATTTGTGTAAATACTCCAGTTTAATTGTTAGTGAATTGATATGTACAATTATTTATTTGTTATGTATATCTAATTTGCCACCGGGAGACACATCCCCAATTGCAAATAAACTAATGAATGAATGAATGAATGAATGAGTCTTCCAGGCAGTTGTCATCAACTGTATTTCACATAGAGAAGAATAACTTAAATAGTTCCTCATGAAAAAATAACTGGTCAATGGCTTGAAAGACAGTAGTAGGCCTAAGGACTTACATGCTGTCAGTAAAAGTGGAGTTAAGAAAGATGTCTGGAATATTTAAATCAGTAGTTGATAGCCAGGAATATGATTAGTAGCCTATGTGCAAGATTTTAGATGGTAGGTTTTTCTGTGAACCAAAAAACAGCTCTTAACAGGGATTATGTTCAGGTTAGGCCTACAAGTTATTGGGAGGGAGGTTTATTCTACATACCTGTTGCACATAAAATGAGCTTCTGATTAGAGCTCTGTGGGAATGTTTAAATGGATTGATGATACAGGGTTTATCAAGCCACTTTCTATGCATCTTTTAAAAACATTTTAGCAATTCATAATCGTAAGTTACTGTCATCATTGCTAATGCTGTAATCTGTCATGTTTATTTATGCAGCATGAGGAATTAGGAAACATTGGTAGGATTGGTATATTGGTATATAGTATGATGAAATGCAACTGTGTCATGGAAACCTAAGATGTATTTTTATTTCTCAACTTTATTTTCTGTAGACTTCAACACAGCCTACCACCGGGGGAAAAGAAACTTGTTGGTGATGTTAATGAGAGCAAATCTTGAAACACTGTGATTTAAGTGGTTGGTATCAAAAGTTGTATAGGAAAAATGAAAATGTGAAGTCACGCCCAAGTTTACGAGGCCTTGTCAGACTCAGCTGAAAGTATCTTCGATGCAAATCAAGTCTCAATAGTTAAAACTTTAGGACGGCATTTGTCATGAGCATTATAATAGGCCTACATTTAGGATCGACATAGCCTGCAGTAGGTCTTATGCTACTGTATGCACCTGGACATGTTAAAAAACTCAGCCTGCAGGTTAATAAGGTAGTATATTACTATAAATCTATCTCAAGCAAATCCAAGAAGTTACCAGACTGATAAACTACCGTACATATCAATATTAAAAAAAAGGGTGGCGGTGCAATCTGCACTTTTAATCCTTGCTTCTTTAGTTAAAACATAATATTTGTATATAAATACAGTAAGGACTTCACATTACAAACGGCCACTTAAATTATATGCCTTAGGCATAACCTACAAATTACATGTCAGGAAATTGGTAAATATATTCAGACTGCAACATCAATACGCAATGGTCAATAATGTAGTTTTATAGTGCACAAAAGGTTATTGTACTGAATGTATTTCGAACTGACGAATAAAACTGGTGGAAACGACAACCAATTGATTTACATCCAAAGTAGTAGAAACTTTCAGTTCATCAGCAAGAGTGTTGATTTGTACTTTTATTTTCACAAGTTTTGATGAACAGTGTCACGCTGCAATTTAAATATAAACGTACATACAATTCCTATTCAATAAGTGATTTGCACTTCATACTGTCATGAACTGGAATAGATTTCTAACAATTTAATTGATGTAGAAATCTATTTAAATTGAAAGGCTAGTAAGAGACTCTTCCATCAACAAGGCTCAGCCATCCCATTCACAGAAATAATAATGAATCAAGACATGGACCTACTAGTTGATGTTGACTTACACTCATCAATTGATGAGCGTAAATATGACTGTATCCACGACTACGTAGCAGACACTAAAAATGAGGTTAGCCAAATCAAGTGTCTTTACCTAAATAGCAGAAGCATCAAAAATAAACTAGAAGATATCGAGATACTAATTCATATTCTTGAAAATCTAGATGTCATAGTGGTAACCGAGACTTGGGTAAAAAGTAATGAAGCTAAATGCTTCAACCTAAACAACTATTCTGTTGCTTTTGTACACAGAGACAATCAGGACGGTGGAGGTGTGGGAGTTTATGTCCACAAAAAATGGAATATAAAAGTTCTTAACCTAGTTGAGAGTAACCATAGCTTGATCCAGTTAGAGCTTATAAGAAGTGATACTGTTCGGTTCAATAACCTGCATACTATTAATATAATTGCAGTATATAATCCTAACATAAATAACGCAACAAATTTCATGCAATCTCTACAGCACATTCTTTCGAAAAATAATGCCAATCTTTGCTTATGCATTGGTGATACAAATAATAACTTACTAAACAAAAATAATGTAACCAAATCATGCCTCAATCTACTATCAAGCTATGGTTTCACACAATGCAATACTCGGTATCCAACAAGAATATGTGAATCAACAAGCACACTCCTTGATCAGGTAGCCACTAATAACTGTAAATATACCTATAGGATAAGCAATATAAATAGTGATATTAGTGATCATAATATTCTTGTAACTGAGATTTTCTGGTCAAATTACTATCCAGGCAAAAGCCCAATCTCGAACATGACATTTAAATACCCCCACAACAAGCAAAGGTCTAGTTCAAAAAACGTAAATAAAAATTACCGGTACCGGTACGTGAACAAAAGCATATTCTCCAATGATCTCAAACAAATAGACTGTTTAGATGATGTAAATGAAACTTACATCGCCATGGAACACAAAATCTTGACACAGACATCCAACAAAGAGAACACTGACACACCTTTGAAGGAAATACACCATAACCACAATAACCCATGGATAACAACAGAATTAATTCAGCTAATAAAACGAAGGAACCTACTACATGCTAAACTTAAAACTAAAATTCACAGAAACAACAACCTCTTAAAGGAAGAGCACATAATATGTAGGAACAAAGTGACAGCTTTAAAACGGAAACTGAAATCCTCATACTATGAACATAAATTAACATTGAACGCCAATAGCACAAAAGATACTTGGAAAGTAATCAATGAAATGATCTACAACTGCACAACTGAAAACAAAGATGGTCCCAGTGAGATAATAATTGACGGTAAATCTTTCACAGGAAAAGAAAATATTTGCAATGCTCTAAACACTCACTTTATAAACATAGCAGACAAGTTAGTCAAAAACATCCTCCCAGGGAAGAAAGTTAATGAAATTAATGTCAACACAGATTCCATATTTATGACCCCGACTAATGAGTTGGAAATTCGCAATATTATATTAAGCCTTAAAATGAAAAGTAGCCAAGACAAAGATGGTATGTCAGTAAAATTGTTAAAAAACTCCATTGACATGCTAAGTAGCCCACTAACTACTTTAATTAATTTATCGTTAGAGACTGGCCTCGTACCTGATGATCTAAAAATAGCACGAGTCATACCCGTTTATAAAGGAGGTGACAAAAGCCATCCAGACAATTACAGACCCATTTCCATCCTCCCACCCATATCCAAGGTACTCGAAACAGTAGTAAAAAACAGAATTGTTAATTTTTTAAATAAAAATGATTACTTCTACAAAGGGCAGTATGGATCCCGAGAAAACTCAAGCACAGAAATAGCCACAATTGATATAATCTCTAACTTGCAGGATGTCATAGACAATAAGATGACAGCGAGTGGCCTTTTCATAGACCTGAAAAAGGCGTTTGATACTGTTGACCATGAAATTCTTTTAGGGAAACTTGATAAAGCAGGTATCCGAGGAGTAGCTTGGACATGGTTTAAAAATTACCTGTCTAATCGTAAGCAGTATGTTGAAAGAAATGGCTACAGAAGTGAGGAGGCAAATATTACCCATGGTGTGCCCCAAGGATCAATACTGGGTCCTTCCCTCTTCTTAGTATATATTAATGACATAGCAACACTCAGTTTTCATGGTAATATAACGTTGTTTGCAGATGGCTTAAGCATCTTTTACAATGCGTACACCACCAACACGCTGTTTACACACATGCAGGAGGACATGAATACAATACTTGGCTGGACCCAGTCAAATAAATTAACAATAAATGAAGGTAAAACAAATTATTTAATAATATCTAAACGTAGAACAAAGTTAGACATCACTCAGAGTATAATGCTGAATGGAAAGGCAGTTAAAAGGGTCTCATCTGTCAAATACCTAGGCCTGATAATAGATGAAAATCTCTCCTGGCAAAAGCACATTGATGCATTAGTTAAAAAAATATCACCTGCTGCTGGGATGATAAAAAATATAGAGCTACTATATCCCAAAATATCTACTAAGGAAAGTGTATTTTTCCTTAATCCAGAGCCACTTACAATATTTGAATACAATTTGGATAAAATGCTCAAATTACCTAAAAAAGGAAATTGAGGTAATTCAGAATAGAGCCATAAGAAATATGTATAACTACCCTTTTTTAACACCTACCAAACACCTTAATATTACGAGTAAAATTCAACCAGTAACCCTAAATGCAGAAATCAAATCGAATGTCCTGATGTACCAAATCCTACACAAAGGTATCCACACTAATTTAAACTTCACTAAACAATCTGATTTACACGCTTACAAAACTAGACATGCAGATGACATATCTCTTTTCCATATCAATTCCAAACAATATGGCAGTAATAGCATTAAGTATAGTGCCTCTGTAAAGTTCAATAGACTACCAGAAAATATAAAAATTGCACCTAGCCTACCAATCTTTAAAAGGAGGCTAAAACAGTTTATGTGGAATGATTATAAAATGTCAGTTTAAGAAATTCCAAAATCTGAGAAGACAAAAGAAGACTACATTGTGTACAAAATGTTGTATATATTTTCATACTGAAAACTTGTAAACTAAACATTGAATTGTAATTTGTCGCCAACAAGATAAAACTGTACGATTCCTTTGTATACGAGTCCTTGACTCGTTAAGGGATTAATAAAATGCATTATTATTATAAGAATAGTTCAACATTAATATCTTTAGAGAGGAAGCAGGGAAACTGGTAAAAGAAGCCAAACGTGAGGTTTGGCATTCAGATCTTTTGATGTCAAATTTAACTGAGTCCAACATTGGTATTTCGGATTTGTCTAGCAACAATAATAATAACAATTATGATGGTAATAATGTAAATAAATCACCAATACAAGCTTGCAAAAGTAACAAATTTAAAATTTACCACCAGAATGTTCAGTCTCTCTATAATAAAATTGATTACATAAATCTAATGCTTAAAAATGAACATAAAGACATCTCAGCAGTATGTATTTCAGAACATTGGCTGAAAGAGGAACAACTCGAATTAATTCAATTCCCAGGGTTTATACAAGCTAGTAAATACTCTAGAACTAATATTAGCCATGGTGGTACTTGTATCTTCTTAAGAAATAAATTAGATCATGAACAGTTAACAGCTTATGATTATCTAATTATGGAACAGGATTTTAAATTCTCTGCCGTAAAAATACAGCAGTTTAAGTTAATAAGTGTATGCGTATACCGTTCTCCGTCATGAAAGTTCCCTTTATTTATAGATAAATTAGAATTGTTTCTCAATAACATGAGCAAAGTAAATTTCGATATAATAATTTGTGGGGATGTAAATGTGAATTTCTTAAAATTTGATAGAAATTGTGAATTATTAAAACAGTTACTAATTTCCTATGGACTGAAACCTACAGTAAATACCCCAACAAGAATAACAAAATTTAGTAAAACCACTCCTGATCAATTTTTTAAAATAGAGATAAATATCACCATTCAATAGAAGTCTATTGTCCGGGTTTTAGTGACCACCATGGACAAATACTGAGTTTTGAAGTACCCGAAACAATCAATAATAATGATAATGGAGTAAAATTAAATAAGGAAACATGGTCAGAAATGTATAAACTAGAAAATGTAAATGATAAATTTAATGCAATTAACAGTACCCTAAAACACTATTTTGAAACAGCATACCCCTTTAGACAAAGAACTGTTCAAAATAACAAAACTAGCAATTGGATAACAACAGGGATAATAAAATAAATATATGTAGTGATTCTTTATTTATAAATCATGTCACAAGTGAAGAGGTAAGAATAGTTATAAAAAAGCTAAAAAATAAATTCTATGCTGGCATTGATGACATCCCTGATGCAATTTTAAAGAAATGTTCACAAAATATAATAAATCCACTACACACTTAATTAACAGTTCAAATCTCTCAGGAACTTACCCGGATATTTTGAAGTTATCAAAAGTAATTCCAGTGCAAAAAAACGGTTCAAAAGATGAATTAGATAACTATCGTCCTATTACCTCACCAACTGGTATTGCAAAAATTGTGGAAAAATCATGTATAAGAAACTGATAAGTTTTATAGAAAAAATAAAATATTATCAAACTCACAACATGGATTCAGAACGGAAAAATCTACATAGACAGCAATTTATGAATGTATTAATAGTATACTGAAATTAATTGGCAATGAGGAACATGTAACTGACCTATTCTTGGATTTATCGAAAGCATTTGATGTTGTTGACCATAAAATCCTCCTTACAAAATTAAATCTATTTGGTATTAGAGGTCTAGCTAATAAATGGATAGAGTCTTATTTAACATGGCGTAAACAAATAGTAAGCTTGAAACACAAGGATGATGGAACCAAATTACTTAATGAAACATTGTCCAATGAGGGAATTATTAAATTTGGAGTACCCCAGGGATCGGTTTTGGGCCCACTACTCTTTCTTCTATATATCAATGATATAACACAGAACGTTCATTCACATAAGGACATTTTGTTTGCGGACGATACAACACTCGTAATGAAAGGTGAAACTAAACAGTTCATACAGCAGTCTGCTGACTCCGTTACAGGAGAGTTAACCAAATGGTCACAAGACAATCGCCTCATAATAAACTATAAAAAACATTATATCTAAATTTCCACAGTGTACAGAATAGGAATCCTGTAAAGCCCAGTATAACATTAAATGGTCATCAAATAGAAAATAAATCAGAAACAAAGTTTTTAGGACAATGGATACAACATGGCTTGAAATGGAATAAACATATACAATATCTGAATACTAAACTGAACTCGATGTGCTTTGCGTTACGTATTTTTAAAACCTGCACTAGCATGCACACATTAAGAAATACTTATTTTGCTTATTTCCATTCATACTTAAGATATGGGGTCATATTTTGGGTTATGTCGCCAGATGTACTAAGCACGTTTAGGATACAAAAGAGGGCGATTAGAATTATGGCAAATGTAAACACTAGAGAATCATGTAGACCTCTGTTTAAAGATTTAAACATTCTCCCACTGCCCTGCATATATATCTTTGAAAGTATTATGTTTTTTAAAGAATTTAATGAATAAGGATGTTTTTCTTAAAACAAACAATGATGTTCATAGGCATAACACAAGACAAAATCAAAACATTCATATTTCACACACACACACACACACACACAAGCATATATCAAAAAGGAACTTTTCACACAGGAGTTAAATTATACATAAACGACCCCAGTATATAAAACTTGCCCCAAAAATAAAAACCTTTGATAGAATGTTGAAAGCTTATCTGCGGTGTCATTATTTTTACTCTGTAGTTGAATATCTTAGCGTATAGGAGCGATGAAATCTATTGTTTCATCCTTAGGATGGCACCCTCATCCCCTACTATCTACGACCCACACATCTGTACCCAAATAAATGCCTTCTGAGTACATCATAAAAATCTACTACACATCTATAGGTCTAATACTTCTCCAACAACCTCCAATAACCTCACAACTTAATCTCATCGACCCCGGCCAGCACCTCACATCCTGAGGAATTAGCAACTATGCGCACTCAACACACGGAAAGCTATAAAACAGTAGAAGTGAGGTCATTCGGTGTCAGTCTTCCTTAGTGCTACCTAGTGCCAGACCGCAGCAGAGCGCCGTTCCGACGACTGCTGAAGGGTAAGTGTCTAGCGACCACAACTCCTCACACTGACATTCACACTTTCACCCCCTAGTGCTTGGATTGTAATAAGCATCTGAATTATTAACTGCTCTGCCAAATTTAGGAGTACTTCAAGTAAGAAGTACTCATTAAACTCAGACATTTTAGAAGCAACTGGTCTTTTAGTTTATTTCTCTAGTTGTTAAGATCCTGCCCTTCATCCCTCGTCCTGGTAGGATCCAGGTAACACTTAGTTAATTGTTCCGTGGCTTCCGCATTCAGCCACTCGTCTACGTCACAGTGCTTGTCTCGCGTATAGCGCGAGCTGCCATTCACCCACGTTAACAGTAATCATAGTAGCAGCTCAGCTGTTTAGAGCCTTCTGCACCAAATCGCCCTTAATCCAGATATCACACCCTCGAGCTACCCAACCAGACAGCACAATTGGGAGTTCTCCTTTCGAGCTCCGTCCACGCTCTTGGACTGCTCAAACGCCCACACTTCCTACACACGAACCTCCAGCATCTCCCCAGGTTCCCATTTCTCATCCCCCCAAATATTACATTGTGGAGGGCACACACTCAGGTCCCCTTCAATTGGGAATGCGCGGGGTACCGTGACGTTGTTTTAGGACAACGCTCTAGGGATCACATACAACGTGATTCCGCGGAAAAGATCCCAAACCACCTTTCACAGCCAAGCTTACGCCACCAAAAATCGATTTTTTTTCAGAGTACGGGTCAGGTATTATTAATTACCCACCCAAGCCCACCCGATCAGATATAAGATTTCCACAGCCACCCTTATATAGAAGCAAGCAATTTACAACCCCATAGAAATTTACGCCCATCCCATACGATAGAAAGGGGCAACATTATTTAATTACACGCCCACCCAAAACCCCAGTACCCCAGAAGGGATAGCATGGGTACTATTAGCTCCACCAACCCCGTAGACTAAGGGGAGAGTACGTAAAAACAGGGACACTAATCCCACAGCTCCGATAGCCCATACATATTTATACAATCACCACTTCAGAGGGCTTAGCATACTCGTAATATTTAACGCTTCTACAGGAATTCCACCCCCAGTCTACACACTTACATAACATGCCATCCCTTTACCGCCTAACTGTACTGAAACGAGTGGCCGCATTTCAATGCCTCAATGCATGGCACAAATCCTTGCGGAATAAACAGGATCACCTGAACCGTATGCAGGAGATGCTGCATGCTCAATACATTAGAATTCTGGGGACCCTATCCCTATACGTCATTAGAGGCCCCATTCCCACAATCAGACAACAGTTTATTCGCACACACAGGAAACTACACTTCCTACACGAGGCTCTGTACAAAGTATACTGTGAACTCAGGGAAGAACACCTTAGAGTGAACACTGCCAATACCAGAGTGGCAGAACAGGCTAGGGAGCTCACCCTGCAATATGTCGCATTAGGGCGACGACACCGTCAGTTGCAGGCGGACGATACAATGTTCGAGCTATTAATACAGAAGCCTATACCTTTAGAGGGCGATAGGGAAGTAATCACCTCCATGATGGCCAATGGGACCATCTCCACACACCCCACTCCAATTAGGAAGGAGATCACCGTGGCCATGCCACATACTAGACCCACCCTCGGGAACAAGGCACACTTGCATACACTTCACCCACCACGTGCATGCATCCCCATCTCCAGACTTACACTGCACCCCAGGACTTTATCGCCTACACCGGCGAACAACGGTCCTACATCCAGCCGAACACGCGTACCCATATACCGGCAAATCCCAGTTACGCCCACAGAGACGCGAAGAAGCAATAAACCCAAAATCACCCTTCTCCAGACGCCCCGCACACAGAATGCACCCCCTGAGTGGATTCCGGGAGCTAAGACTGCATTAGCCATCCGAGGGCAAAAGAGATACTCCTTGCGTTAGAAAACCGCTCAGGACATAGTATTATACCCCACACACCTAGAACCCAGGACCATTCTCCTTTTAGACACCTAACATAGGATTAGGGACAGGGGATACCAAACCCAGGACTATACGAGGAAATAGAGCGCGAAACGCGCTATGGCATCTAGTAGCCCTTATTCACAAATAGATGGTGGTGCCAATCCCACACAATGTCTATACACGGCCTAATTATAAGTTGCATGTTTTAATGTTAAGAGTGTATTACCATATATTGTATTATTTTATTGTGTACTTGTATCATACTTGGGTCAGATAGCAATCGGCAGAGTAAGAATTATATGTACAGTGAAACACATGTTTCCTCATCAGCCACCAGCCCAGGTCTTTCCCACCCAACCGGATACTGTCATCCGACCCACAGCGCTGACATAGCGACCACCACACTTTCATAGCAACTGCTGTGCACTGCCAGTCACGTGCCCAGGCACACGCATACACAGCCGTGCGTACTCCCGAACATTTTCCCGAAGTACAAGCGTAAGATCGCGGAAAGATTCACTTATAGTGGACGACCACACATACAGTATAGGTCACATATTAGTATGACGGGAAACATATCCAAATAACATCTTCACACTAACAAGCACACCCAAGCACAGGTCCATTAGTTGACCGACGGAAGATTCACTTACCTTAAAACAGGGTCCGTAGGACATACATGCTTTCACAGGATAATTGTATACACATTCTACACTAATAATGACCTACATACGGCATAAGTTTATATACATTCGGTAGTGACCGACAGAAGATGAAAATACAATAATACAACAATTATTTGCACCGCATAACATAGCAACAACCATTTTATACAGACACATACTAGAATCACCGCGACAGATAATGATACACGTAGCCATACTTCCCACACAAAACACGAGGTGAACGGATTATGGAAGCGACCTCACACCGAGGCGAGGTTACAGCCTCATTCCACTTCATTATCACCGAGTCAGATAGTACTTTAGCACGCTTTATTCCATATACCGTATCCACATACGATAGCAAACGTCACTTACGGTTAACTTCATGCACCCACAATAACACAGGTTAGCGGCCTTCAGCACAGGCCAAGACTCCCTCTTACAATAACACAGGTTAGCGGCCTTCAATACAGGCAAAGACTCATTACCACCAAAGCACGGGTTAGTTGCCATCGACACATCCGGCGACAAGATACAACAATTACACAGGTTACCATACACTCAGGATATAGGACACAACAGGTCATCAGGACCACACACTTGTCGGAAAAGGATAAGGACATACTTACCTAGGACACACAGTATCACGTAAAATGAATTCACACTACACTGGCAAATACAATTCACTCAGTCCCAACACACGTTAGTGCACACTGATTATAGGCAGTGACGCGCGGTCCATACACGCTCTGCCGGAAGCAGTAATGCCACCGCAGCATCTCAGCCTGTGAATAGCAGGGCTTCCAACACGTACACGCCACACATGGCGCAGGAACTCTCACACACTCCCTTCTATATTTTTATCCTAACATGGGATCTTTAATTTGTATTTTTTTGTTAGACGGTCACATTGACCACACAATAACGACATAGGGACATGCTATGCAGTCAGTTCTCCAACGAGGCGTCACCATTTTTAGCCAACGATTAGGGAAATTCATTCAAAATTTAATTGTTTCATTCATACATTAGCCGACGAGGCCAGGACTTGCGGTAAAACCGCTTGCTTGGGGCGATTCCTCTAACTGGCTGCTTAGGGCTTCATACTATCATACCCACGCCAAGTTATGAACTGTCCGTAATAGACTGCCAAATGCCGACTTACCATTCAATAATGAAGTCACAATATATCTTAACAAGAGCCACAAGGCTACAACAGGACCCAAAAGTCCTTATATCGATCCCATTATATATACCCATTAGATACACACTTCTTACCACAATCATTCGTTGGCCAAAGTAGGCTTATGCATTTTCACTTAGGCTCCGACTTATACCAATGTAGATATCCCCATATGTATATACGTGTATCATAACCGACGAGGCTCATAATTATTTTACGTTCAGAGGAGGAGTATCGTGAGACACATGTTTTCCTAGGGGAGCACTGTAAAGTTTACATTAAAACAATCACCCCTAGAACCACAATAAATATTAGCCATGGGCGAAGGAATGCTAAGTTTTGTAGAAAATGGTAAACGAATGCCCAATGATTTTCTTCATTAAAACACTAGATATGCACTTGTGAACACAAACATACTATACACGTTAAGGGAACATACTCCCCCTGTTAACACATTATATTACAGAGCTGCAACACACAGCTGTCACTTCCATACAGCAGGTTGTCCTGTAGACATATCCTACTACGCTACCCTACGGCCATTATTATATATATCGTTGTTATATATATAATATATATATATTATATATATATATCCCTTGTTTATACACCCTGAGGGAACTAACATTGCCCCCATATCATTTCTGCATTTTCCCGGAGTACGCGGGACTAGACCACGGAAAGAATTTTTCTACGGGAAAACACACATTGCCATACAAGCGAATAGGGTCTCAACAGGCCTTCATACATTGCCAGTACCCTATATACAGAGGGCGCAGTAGCCCAGGGTTTTATTTTTACTATCATTTGCTCCGTTTTATCACGCTTTCATGACAGCGAATTCCCACAAACGTTCTACACCTTAGGGAGGAATACTTAGTTTTCCCGTTTCATATACCATGACCTACTGCAGTCAACCTCACACTCGATCATACACAAGCTATCTTGCATGCCAAGTGTGCGAACCCGACACACACTCGTGTCTCCAGTCGACACATCCGCCTTTCATTCAGTTCGCAAAACGTCAACACAGACCAGCCATTTTATTCAGTAGCTCACAGAGCTCCTGTCCAATCAGCGTAGCGCACAAGTAGACACTACTCCCACAGAGCGCCGTAGCCAATTAGCGCAGCGTACTCAGCCCAGCGATAACCGATACATGACACTCTACATATACACCTCTTATCTTAGGTTCTGACGTCACTCCTCCTCCGCTACACATGGCCCACAGAGCAGCCATTATTTCGCACAGCGACTGATCCCACACGCGCGCGTAATTCAAATGCCATTGCGACCGGTACATCTACTTACCTAAGTATACGCTGCCTCTCAGGGTAGATCCGTATTTTTCATTGTATTCACCCCCTCACTTGTTACCTACCTAACACGGAGAGCGCATATTTCACGGCAAAATGCCATTATTATCAGTGCTACACACGGAGCGCATATGTACATACACACCGTCCTATCTTTTGCCCTTTTTCACAGAACACTTGCCCTTTCATACACCCTCATAAGGACACCGCCCTCCGCTATAGGCAGGCACGGGCATTCCCCCGCCGACATATGTAGATAAATGTCATTCCATTCAGAAATGTTTATCCTAGGCATAACAAATTTTGGTGATAACACTATATTCCAGTCTCGGACGAGAAAAAATCGTTCACAGCGGTGGCACACCAATATTCCCGCCACACGCCTCTTACTCCATCTCGGTTTCTTCCCTTTCACGCATACATCCCTTGGAATTTATACATACAAATGATACATAATTGGCAATTATATTTAAACCCCCAATGTTAGGGTGGCAAGACACACTTTTGCTCCCACACACTTCCGCACGGCGGATGATATATTTTTGAACACTATCCCCCCCCCCCCTACAAGGTGGATTTCGACCACAGAAGAGGATACAAAATAGAGCACGCAGAAGCGGCATTCTAGTTTACATATTGATAGATGACCCGATTTGTCAAGAGCAAGGCGGCACATAGAGGTGCAGCCTACTATCTAAGATAAAAAATAGTCACCCACACAGTGACAGTCGGCAGTGCCGATACCGATAGACCACTCGCGGCCGCGAATTTTCATACAGCGCCCATTATCTTTTTGTATCGGGATTCAACACATATATGGCAAGCTTTTACCTAATAAGTGATATATTTTGAGGGCATACTAACAACGATATGCCACAGGAGTGGAATATCGATCACAGGGTATCCTGACAAATCCCCGTGACCCTCCCAGGAATGCATAGTGCAGTGTCACTATGTTCAGAGGTTCTTTCTATTAAACGTACCAGTATTAGTATATAAGATATCTTGAGAATAAGTACAGGTTATGTATTGTACTTTGCACACAGCAGTATACTACGTTATACGGCCGCAGATGCCAAATATTACAGAAAGTTAATCCAAGCTCCACACTATTCCCCCTCCCTGACACAGCATCTACACTACTACATCTTACACCTTATCCTCCTCCCACCCCTTCCCCTATTAATGCGAGGCACTTGGTGGTCATGCAACCGCCAGGGTGCACCCCATGCTTTTTCGCTCTTGGCAAAATGTTATTCAACAATTCGGAGCTGCAAAGCTAACAGCTTAACGTCAAAGAAATTACCTGCTAACATAATTGTATAAGATATTGTATTTTTCTCCCGCATGCCATTTTTTACCCTGATAGGGATCTTTATCGTTGCATGCGACATGATGTCATCTCTAGCACATACGTACCCCTACCTACTTCAGTACGGACTCTAACAACCGCACTGAAAACCCAGTTCCTGGCCAATTACGATCCCAAACCTCACCGGTAGAGCGATCCTTACACTTAACGTTTTCCCTACATCCCCTTAGGACCACGATTCCTTGGCCCTATTTTACCGTCCGATCACCCAACTACTAAAAAACTTTAACATGCATACATTCTCCCACTAACAGGAGAACACCCTTCCACGTCCTCAACTTTACCCACCGACATGTGAGTGAATAAACGCAGCTGAAATTAGCTAGCCATCCGAAAGCCAGGCGCAAAGAGCTGCACTGTGCCAAAACAGTCTTCCCCCAGAATAAATACCACACCCCCACAAACATTAACTCGCTTGACACTATAATCATATTGTATGTGCTCTTTGGATAATGTGACCCTATTTTCCTTTGGAAAATGGGACGTTGGTAAGTGTTGACCCGGACAGAGAGCCATCATAGCCCATTACGTGGACTCTGACGAACGACGGAAGGTCGACGCGGCGATGACGTAGTGCGGGCAAACGTCAAAGTTGTTGGGTGTACCTAGCCTGTCCCCGACGCGGAGAAGAGTTACACCCATTATGCACTACTGTCATGCACTACCGTTCGACGGGAGAAATAGCCCACTCAGCGTCGGACGAGATAGACCATCCACCTAGGTTCGAGCAAATGGTGGACTAGACTTTTAGTTAGTTTGTATATTAAGTAGCGTCTCTAAGGCGGAGGACAAGTCTTCAGTTCGTAGGGAGTGAAGCAACAAAGACCTCACCCGGATGTGCGGTGAAGAGTACACATACACATGTGATGGATATATATTATGTTGGATCCCACGCCCGCGGAACTTGATTGATAAGGAATGTAGGGCATTGCATTCAACGCCCGCATACATGTTGGTCAGCGGACCTCGAGTTTTTTCATGTCGACGTTGCGTGCAGCCAATATATCCATCACAAAGGCGAAATACCCACGATTCTCTCCCTGGCCGAGGTATAGATCACCGATGGTCTCTTTGATCATACCCCAGGGGGGATCATATTTGTCTTGCCTTTCGCCTGCGCCATAGGCATCCTATGGTCCCTAGCCTATTTCAGGCGTTGATTTGCGATGATTTGCGATATGCAAGATGCGATATGCGATATGTGATTTGCGATGATATGCGATAAGCGATAACACGACACTTCGATCATGCACCTACACTCACAAGAAGAGACAATTACACAGGAGAGATCGATCATCGATCGGCCTCGGCCTGCGATTTTCCGCAGCCGTGTAAGCCCGATAACACGATACTTCGGTATCACAAGATGTGATCATTTACCATTGCGATATGCACCCACACGAGGTCGCGACAGGCGACGGCACGACGATATAATGTGCCATACGACGACAGTGCGACCCGTGTAGAGGAGCGATCGAGGGATTATCGATCGGCGTCCGATTATGGTTTCAGGGCGATTAATAATATGTCCATGCTTTATTTTCAGACGGAGCTCCACCGTGAGACGCCAACTGAAATCACAGAGTACCTAGAGGTACTTTTTCTACATGTGGCGATGAATAGCGCCAATATAAGTATTCTATATTTTATTCCCAGCTAATATTTTACACCTGTGTTTTCTCACAGTCTGATCTACACATTGTTACTTGTTTGTACACCAGTGGATACAGGTCACTATGGTGACGAATCCTGATCGCTGTATGTCTTCCAGGACCATAAAGCAGCTGACCAGCGGGATGACACTACACACCTAATCTCATTTCTCTCTTTCCCCACAGGTGGCGATTTTGTATATAGTACCTTGTATATATCTTGCCCACGCCCTGACACGCGCTCGTCGCACCTTCTCCCCCACACACAGAGCTAACACCCCCCAGCTCTCACACTTATTCCCCACACATGTTTCCATGATGTTTCACATCATCTCCGTACCACGGTTAGGGATAACTATGGGCTATCCACTCCCACTGGACGGAGTCACACGCACCTAAAATGAGAGGTGAACTACGGCGGCGAGGGTCGTACCCACACCCTATAAGGGACGACCTTCCCCGTCATGATGGAACGTCCACCCACAGGGGACGATCCATAGAGGTATCTATAGTTTAAAATGGCCATATATTAGCCCTTGTGTCGTCCCCAAATAAATTTAGGTACGACAACCCTTAAAAGGATTTGCAAGACAATGCTCGTTGAGTGGCGGGAAGACCAACTTTCCAGAGCCGTGTCTTGTGATCGCTCAAAGAATAACGTAACTAGTTTTATATATGAAAATATATTAACAAACAATAGAACAAATAATACAGCTTTTGACAGTTGAACATGAAACGCAAACGCACTCCTAAGAAAAGTTTGGAGGAACCCCTTAATATTTAAAGCTGGCAAGGCCGAGAACTCGCGGAACTACCACGAAATAGGTTGAGAACTAAATATGATAAAGCGAATTAAGTGAATCGAAATAAAACAAATGACCAAGGTCAACGAAACTTACAAGAAACGGTACCAAGAGACCATTCGTGGCTTCTGACCACGAGAACCATTTCTCATAGTAGCAAGGTCAAAATCTAAAGAAAATTTCGCCAACCACCAAGTGAAAAGTAATTTCACAATATAACACAAACACGCGCACATATTTAGCAAGTTACATTTAGCTGAAGGCTAGAAATAAAATATTTAGGGTGATTTGAAAAATGAAAAATGCAAAATTTCAAATATGGCGTCAACCAGACGCTATTCACCATGCTTTGAGCATGAACAACAAAACATCGAAATTCTAGCGAAAATAGAGTTCTGCAAACAAATCACATATTACACATCACGTTCGTACTAAAAGGAACAATTAGCACCAAAATCGAACATTCAGGTCTCAAAGGACCGCAATTTGCAAACATTTAGACGCAGCGACAATCAAATACGTCCGAACGAACGGCTATCTTGCCAACAACTTAACTTTAATAATCATTAATAATGGAAACAAACTAGTGACGTAACAAATGACAGTCACCAGTAATTAATACATTTTCCCACCAAAAGAAACAGGTTCTTCGTACAATTCTTCGGAAACAGAGTTACATATAAGCCTTAAAACTAAACCTAACTTATGTTGACCACACTACATTTTGATAGCAAGCTATAAGGAAGAAAATAATTAAACAAGTTGGAACCTTCATTTGCGCAAATTTCAGGTCCTTAAGAAATAAAAATTTAATTAATTGAAAATAACCAAGAAAATTATCAAGCTTGCTTGCTATATCAGAAGCTAGAGTCTTTGTTTCCCTAAGTAGGTCAACGCGATCACCACGACACAATGATCATGAAAATCTAAAAATATAAGAAGAAAATTAAATTAAAATAAAATTCAAAATGTTTAATGAAGTTCCTGACATAATCAGTTGATTTCTAGTCAATCTCCTACCTTCTTGGCACGGCCATGAGCCGGAGCCCAGACCACAAACGTCCGCTTTCAGTTCAAGTCATCTTGAGAGTGTTTTGGCGTCACTTTGTCTCTCCACCCATTAGCCCGCCAGAGTGGCCCCGCGCATGCGCGCGACTCACGTTGTGCTGCCGAAGTTAGGCAGTGGCAGATTTGAACTAAATAAACAATTGAAGTCATCGAATGTTTCAACAGGTTGGACAACACAATTTCCCATATAATTTGCCGATCAAATGTCCGAAAACACTCCAGTTCGTATTTTAAGTTGGCATTTAAGGAGCGGAAAGGTTCCTGGATCTAATTGGTCACACAGCCACTTCTCAAGTTTGAATTTGAATTACCGCGAATTCTGGACATGAATGTTCATAATATTTGCCACATCAGACAATAATTGCTAAAAGAAGGCTTATTGTCGTCAACATATATTATTGAGACAATGCAGTTTATTGGAAGATTTTATTTTTGGAACCATTTGGGAATGTTTGTTTCTTCATGGGGTCCATAATCACATTAGTGACCACTGGGTCACAAGCTGGGTTTAGGGTTTTAGTGACCCCTGGGTTTAGAATTGGGTCCAGAGTTTATTTTCCACAAGTAGGGTTGGCGAGAGTTCGGGCGGGGGAACGAGTGCAGATGCAATCGGCACACCTTGCATAAATTAGTTTTAGAAATCCAGCGCGCTTAAGTTCCTATTGTAAGTTATCCACGTGCGTGGAATTAGGTATGCGACATCTGTAATCCCACATATTGGTGCTACGGCACAGAGAGATTATCAGCACTTACGGCACATGATACCAGGCCGACACAATTCCAATGTATGTCTCTTCACTGTCTACTTGCTACACACACCACGATTGTCACTACACTATTTTTTTCCTTTCGTTTCTTCTAAAATCCCATTTGTAAAAATGCCTTCTTTCTCCCCCATACAATAAACATATTTATATTACACCATTAAATTACACACCGAGGCATTTATTTTCCTTTTTCTCTTCTATCTACTATTTTACATGGTTCATTTTGTTTATATTGTAGATTTCCGCTACCCGAGGGCACTTTTTCATCCCGTCCCTTACTGAGAGGATGGAGGGTAAGTTACACCCTGCCCAATGTTTTTTTCCCCTTGGGATAGTTCACATTGTTGTTACTGATGATTATATTGGGTCAGATCACCCTCCATGTACGTTTACCAATGCCAATATCAACATGTTGTTTTTTGTGTTTGTTATTTTACCATGTTTTAAATTGTATCCATTTTTATGTGCCGAGGGCACCAACGCTGTAATGCACGAAGGAATATGTCAATGAATTATTGTCCCCCCCCCCCCCAAACCAACACACCTACACATGCTCGCTAGACACGAACCGAATGCAAACACATTCTACGAGGCACTTTCCACAAACTCACCCCTAACTTCAATCTACGCTTCAACCCACTTTTCCATCTACGAGATTTTCACTTCTTCAACTCACAACACACGGGGCTATCCACACACCCCACCGACGTCACCATCTTCTTACCGAAGGGACATAATAGAAAAGCAGAAAAGAACAAGAGAAGAAAAGAAGAGAGAAGACACTTGAAGAACGAAGTAGATGTCCCCTCACACACACACACACAAGAAAAACTACCCCTACGGCCCAGTCTTCGTCCAGTCATCGAGGACGATTACTAGCTCCGTCAGAGGAGTTGTTGCATCCGTAGGATGGCACCCTCATCCCCTACTATCTACGACCCACACATCTATACCCAAATAAACGCCTTCTGAATACATTATAAAAATCTCCTACAAATCCATAGGTCTAATACTTCTCCAACAACCTCCAATAACCTTACAACTTGAGCCTCATCGACCCCGGCCAGCACCTCACATCCTGAGGAATTTGCAACTATGCGCACTCAACACACGGAAAGCTATAAAACAGTAGAGGTGAGGTCACTCGGGGTCGGTCTTTCTTAGTGCTACCTAGTGCCAGACCGCAGCTGAGCGCCGTTCCAACGACTGCCGAAGGGTTAGTGTCTAGCGACCACAACTCCTCACACAGACATTCACACTTTCACCCCCTAGTGCTTGGATTGTAATAAGCATCTGAATTATTAACTGCTCTGCCAAATCTAGGAGTACTTCAAGTCAGAGGTACTCATTAAACTCTGACATATTAGAAGCAACTGGTCTTTTAGTTTATTTCTCTAGTTGTTAAGATCCTGCCCTTCATCCCTCATCCCGGTAGGATCCAGGTAACACTTAGTTAATTGTTCCGTGGCTTCCGCATTCAGCCACTCGCCTACGTCACAGTGCTTGTCTCGTGTATAGCGTGAGCTGCCAGTCGCCCACGTTAGCAGTAATCATAGTAGCAGCTCAGCTGTTTAGAGCCTTCTGCACCAAACCGCCCTTAATCCAGATATCACACCCTCGAGCTACCCGACCAGACAGCACAATTGGGAGTTCTCCTTTCGAGCTCTGTCCACGCTCTTGGACTGCTCAAACGCCCACACGTCCTACACACGAACCTCCAGCATCTCCCCAGGTTCCCATTTCTCATCCCCCAAATATTACATTGTAGAGGGCACACACTCAGGTCCCCTACACTATAATTATATTTTACTTTTCTATTTTAATTTTAATACCTAACTGTAAGTTGTTGTATTTATAGAATTAAGTTTTCATATTGTGATGTAAATAGTTGTCCAATAAGATTGTATCCCATAAGATCTGTTATTATAATAAGTTATAAATAGTTCTAGTATTAGTATTATATACCTATTAGTACTTTTATTTTATATATGTAAATTCTGACGTGTCCTATATCAAAAATGTATTGTATACATGTATTTGATCAAATGGAATTAATAAAATTCTATCTATCTATCTATTCCACTCGCCTCCATGTTGGTGATAATTGTAAACAAACCAGCGGGCAGCCAATGGCTGGTAATAATTGCCAGCCAATAACAAGCCAGGATGACGCGGATCATAATTCGCGTTTCACTCTCATTGCGTTTTAACTTGAGGTGACGAATCAGCTGTTCGTTAACGCCACGGGGTACCATTATGAAAATTTTGGGAGATAGAAACACACCCTCAAGAGTAAGATGACTCGTAAACCGAAGTCCATGAACAGAGAGAAAACACTCGTGTAAGAGAAACACACAACAAGGAAGGAGAAGAAGTTAGGAATGGGCAAATGTACCATGAATCCACTCCGGTCCCGCCCAAGCCGGACGACTGACACAAAACTATCTAAATGGGAACTCCAATGCTATCAAAAAACTGAATAAGTGCGTGCACTACTGGCGGTAGCGGGGCATGCAAAAGATGAGCAATATTTAACGGCAACCTAAACCCTTGTAATTGTAATATCCTAAGCATAGTAGTACGCGCTGCATCGTATCGAGAACACTGAAATAAAATATGAAGTAGTGAACCTTCAGCTTGCTGACAACTACATCGGCCGTCCGGATGACGCCCGACATGTGTGAGATAGTTAGGCCAAGACCGACTACAAGACTACAATTTTAGTCGGTCTTGGCAATGACTACTTGTAGTCGGTCTTGGCTAGGCGTAAGGGCATGATTAAAACGCATGCGGATGATATTGATAATATGACGACGAGTGTATTGCCCCAAAGAGAACCATGGCTGAGACCGAATTTCAGATTGAACCAGAAATATTGTCGACCTTTTGTCCGTGCAAAATCCATCCATTCCCGTTGCCACTCGTGCCGTATCTTTTCCCTGAGATGTAGGAGTAATTCTAAGTACTGAATCGCAATATCATACTTCATGCCGTATCCTAAAGCGACAGTTTTAGCGAGGGCAACCGGCCGTTCATTACCCATGATATTCCGGTGACTGGGAACCCACGTAAAAATGACGTCATGACCCGAGAGATGTAAACCATAGAGCAACTGCGCTAATTGTATGAGATAGCAATTTACACCAGGCCTTCATAACTTCTTTCTTCTTCTTTACTTTGCGTTTTTGGGCGTAGCCAGTACACCGTAGCAAGACCGACGACCGACTACACTATCAGCCCGATTCTGTAACTTCACTTCATAACAACCCGACAACAAGGTTACGACGGAATCGCAACCATAGGCATAATAACCCATGGCTAGCGAGGCTCAAATTAATATTCTGTAATTAGGTACCTTGTTATGACGCTTGTTAAGATTTCAAGATCATGATCAATCACGATCTCATAGCCATCCTCATAGTACGAAAGCCTACCACCAGGTGACGGGTATCCTAAATCGATTGGCGCGTTATTTCAACTTATTTCACAACAGTCAGTATCAAAATTAGTTCGTAGTTTTTTTTACTCTTTCCTGTGTTCCATATTGCCTTAACTCATACTTTCTCGTATTATGGTGTTTTATTAATCCTATTCATTGAGCATTCCTGCGGATCACTTCAACCTGATACACCTAATCCTACTTGCGATAACATTTACGCTGTCTATGCACATGAATATCCACTTCAGATGAGTTTTTTGTTGCTATTGCTTTAATTAATACTTTATCTTATTTTGGTGTATTGTATTCATAGTATTCAACGGATATTCCAGCGGATCACATCAACCTCATACACCTAACCTCTATCGAAAAAATTGATGCTGCATGCCCACATTAATATTCATTTCAGTTGATTTTTGTAGGAATGAAATGAGTTCTCCGATTAATTATGAAGTGACCTGTTTCAGAACTTACATTAAGATAAATCTACGAGGCTAGTAGGCTAAACCATTAGGCAACTTACCCGTAATGCATTGGATTGTTTGGACTTGGTTTCTATATTTATTTGAATATGGTACTGTGAGGAGGTAAACACACATGAACAATTATGCTGTTAGGAAAATAGATGTAATAAAGACAGGAAAAATCTCTAAGGTTGGGATGTGTAATATATGTACTCTTTGTATATTTATATGTATAAGTTGGTACTTGTGTGAGAATAAATGCTATGAACCCGTGACGCAATCCTCCCTTATCCTTAACCTGGCCGTACAGGTGTTCAGCCGACTTTTCTAGAAGCCACTTGACTGTGTGTCTTGACTGTGGACTTCACTTCCTCAACAGTTCTCGCCTGGTCTAGCGTGCGGGCTGTAGCATACAGAATAATATGGTCTACTTATTTATTCCCCTTGTGGAAAAGACGTCTCTGACATCACAGGATGAGTATCTGCTATTTGGGAAGTAACACCGCAGAAGTTTTGGAGGGCATGAATCCAATCTAGTTTGCCAGTTTTACTGTAGTGTTATTAATTTGAAAGCAGATGGGGTTCTAGCCAGAACAAACACATTGCTCCTGTGTCTGCAGCTAAGAAAGTCAAAGAGTGGCGCTTTAATGATCCAACGCAATGCCATCCATCTATAAGAAACCCGAGCAAGTGCCCACAAGGCCATTAATATTTTAACATAAAAAAACTAAGCAGAAAGAAGAGGGATTTGGGGGCATTATGTTGATCTGTCGCACCTGGAATGATAAAGAGCTCATGCCACTGGAACTACCCACAGAATCCCTTACGCCCGTCAATTTGTAAGTCTAGGACTGTTACGTACGATGGGCCTACATGTTAAGTTACAAGTTTGCAAATCAGTAGAAAGAAAGTATCAGTTGGCCATTGATGTGCTTTTAACTCATTATACTAGAACAAAACTAGATTCTACATTTTAGCAATATTTACCACTTAATGGTATTTATTCCAGTTTTCTTCAGATGAAGTTCTTTATTAGCCTCCTTTTAAATTCAATATATTCTACCTAGCCTAATCCCTTTGTCTCTATATGGCCCTAGGGCATACCAATCAATCACAATAACTCAATGCTCCTCCGAGATTCTACACAGGAGGGAGGAGGCACACAACTATGAGTATGACCCTTGATGGAAGGGGTACCTCATCCTCACACTCAATGTATTATTACATGAAGGTTGGGGGAGAGAGAAAACAGAGCATTGTATCAGCATCATGCAGATTAAAAATCTCTCTGGGGAGTAGGGGCAGGGGTTGATCCAACCCTAGCATGTCCCCACAGGCAACACCTTGTCCCTAAATACTACTACTGGGAATGAGATAAGACTAACTACATTTAAATATTATGTGGATAACATTACTCTCACCTGAATTCTTGACATACAGTAATATGAAAAAGTCTACTTTCTAATTGCACAACCTTCAAAAGGACTTAAAGGAGGAAAACACAAACCTCGTGAATTGGGAGGAATGCCGACTGGTTCTAGTGGGAACAGTTGGTTAGGACTAGCAGCAGTTCAGGAAGCAAGGCTCAAATCATACACAATGTTTTCTTCAACAAATTATTATTCAAATAGAACACTTACTTTATAACATAAAATTAAACATTTGAAAATAAAGCAGTTTTTTGAGCATTGGTAATGCACCTGTGGAATGTGTCCCATTGTAGAGATAATCAAATTCAGTTTCTTTCTTCATGTTCTCATTCATACCAGGACACTGGAAGGTGTTTCACAGATTTTTTGGCAGATAACCCTGAAAATTTGAAAATCAATCCCTGCGTTACCAGTACTGTGACAAAAAAACTAAAAACAAATTTCTAGATTTATTTTTGTATCATGACCTGGAAATGTGCTCGTGTACCTTATACGCTATATTCTTAAACCAAAGTTAGCCATTATAGTGTAACAAAACAATTTAAACGGACTACACCCTTAAGAGAAAACAAGAATAATTATTTTAAATAATAATATTAATGTTTTTATATTTTCTTTTCTTTGAGAAGCAGTCTTGTGTAGTGTTTTGGTAAATATCCCTGCTGGGAAGTGTCAGGAAATACTCTCAAGAAATGAGACAACAAATGGACAACACACAAAGGAAAACTTAACCTCATGTCATGCAAAGTATGAACCGTCATCAGTTTACAGATTAATAATCTCATTTATTACCCAGATAGGCAGATGACCTTGATGTAGTCTGTCATTTCGATCACAACTAAAAATAAAATAAAGTTACCCGGCAAATGATACAAGTGTATATTAAGTGTACATTAATTTGGTAGACCTGTATATGAAAGCCTCCAAATGAACCTCGTATTTCACATGTTAGACCGGAGTTGAGAGTCAGAGTAATCAAATCATTGTATAAGCGAACAGCTGACGTGTCATGCCTCTCGTTAAGAATGCATTACCAAGTGCTTAGTCACAGAATGATGGTGTTGCATGTGATATGAAACAGCGATCCCCAAAGACTGTGTGTTCAGACGTTGTCGGACAGCCACTGCGAAGTGAGCCGGCACCCCAGCGTGTTGAAATCAAACACTGTTTAAGATTCCCACATTTTGCAGCTGCGGGATGATCCAGTCATTAATCATCTGGTGGTAAGTGTTATGATCAAGAGAACGATCAACAAAAAATGGTTCTAACAGATGCGTTTGTATCATTCCGGCCCAGATCGTGACGTGAGGGGAGTTTACTTGATTTCTTCAGCTGTGCAGAGACCATGGAGGGACAAATATGGATGTTTTAAATTCCTAAGATGTAAGTACAAATGTATATGTACTGACAATAGAAATAAATAATAATGAGTAGGGGTATACGGATTTTGTGCGCACACTGTAAGATTTTCATGCCTTGTTTCGTCTTCTGGGGGACATCGCCAACTGATATTACTAACCTTGCTCACTACTGCACCAGAAATATGTGTTTATATGTATTGCTCATTCAACGATGGCAGCCATGTTCGACAGTACATGAGGTCACTTCAACTGTTAATAAGAAGCACCCATTGACATCACCACAGTTTGGGGTTAACATTGTTCACGATTGGTCCGTATTGACGAATGATAGTTTAAAATTTGAAATACACTTATGTTCCGTCTAGTCCACTGCCTCCTGGCTGCTTTAGACTGCCTGCCCATTCAACGATTACAGCATTGGTTCAAGACCAACTACAATCCTCAGACCTTAATGTAGAAAAAACATGGCGGCGATGGTTGCCCTACCAATAGCTAAGATCATGTCATCGGGCTTGTCCCAGTTCATGTAAATTATTATTTTTACTCACCTAAGAACATAAAAGATATCACAAGACTAGACTAGGTTCCGAAGAAATATGCATCAATAATTTAGACTTGCCTGAATTAATTTATCTATATAGTGCTAGCCTCGAATTATAGGTTTCTTCGTCTTCACCCAAGGGGCAGCTACAATAGTTTCACTGTTTCTGTGGTTTAATAAGAAGCTTTTTGGCGAGTTATCATGATTTGTATTAAAGTTCAGTAATTATAGATTAATATTATTAGCAAAAAATCAAACAGATTCTGAAGTAGGAGAGAAGAAAGTACCCGGTTACCGAAGTGCTGTCCCACCACATGCAGAGTATTTGTGTACTCAATCGGAATGAGAACAGTTGCCTGAAATAATCAAACCAACGCCATAGAAATACAATTCAATTAAGACCTCTCGTGGAACTGTCTAAAATCTCGGGTAAAGCATCACACCGAATTAGTTGATTGAAATATGCAAAGAAGTCATCGTGTGGATATCAGAACATAATTATGGAGAATGCAACACACAAGGGACACGATAATATGTTACCATCTAACCTAGGGGTCTCCAAACTTTCCAGCCTTAGGGCCATACTGATTACTCCAGTAAGTTCCGAGGGCCAAAACCATATTATCATTGTTGCCGGTGGTAAAAAGTGAAATAGTCCACTGATGAAAAAAAAAGTCCGAAAAAGTACGCAACGTTGAAAAAAGGCTGCAAATCGGACTAAAGTCCGCAAAACGGCAACACTGCATATTATTAATTTTCCTGTCATTATCTGTAATTTCTAGATTAGTAGTAGAGTACGAGCCATGAGGAGTAACGTGACACGACATCTGGTGGACACAAGCGGAAATAGGTAGTACCTTATATCGCTAACAGATGGCGCTAATATCACGTACAGAGTAATCTCGTTGGTTCGAGAGGGTTCTGGTGTCTTCCACTCACTTCTAGATGGCAGTAATTGGAATATATAAGAAGGCTAGTTGCGCAACCACAAGTCAGTTCCTATGACACTGTTGTGAAATAAAATAGTGCGTACCTCCTTAAACGTGTTTGTGCGTGTTTAAGTTTAAGACATCTTTGTAACAGTATTTTGATTTGAATTGTTGCTTTTGTGTGTGATTTAGTAGTATGGAAAAGAAGCGAAAAATTGATAGTGGATGCAGAAAATTCAAAGATGAGTGGAACATTCAGTATTTCGTAATTGAGTCCAGTAACAAGGCGCTATGTTTGATTTGCAATGAAAGCATAGCCGTTCTCAAGGAATATAACATTAAACGTCATTATGAAACAAAACATTTTCAAAATTACTCAAAATATACAGGAAGTTTGCGGACAGAAAAATTCGAAGCTATGAAGCGCGGATTGAAATCGCAGCAATCTTCATTTACAAAACTCAAAACCGAACAAGAGGCTGCAACTCGTGCCAGCTTTCGTGTGGCTCTTGAAATTGCAAAACGTGGAAAACCATTCACCGATGGAGAAATGATCAAAGAATGCATAATTGCAGCAGCCGAAGAAATGTGCCCTGAAAAGGTAAATTTATTAAAAACTGTCAGTATGTCAGCAAACACTGTGGCTCGAAGGGTAGAAAACATCGCAGAAAATATATCCTCTCAACTGTTCGACAAAAATGGAGATGTAGAGTGGTTTTCTTTGGCCTTGGTTGAGTCAACGGATGTGTCAGATACTGCTCAGGTGTTGATTTATATTCGAGGAGTAGATAAAAGCTATGAAGTGCATGAAGAACTTCTTGATATGTATAGTATTCATGGCACAACTACTGGTACAGATATTTTTAAAGGAGTCGAAATGGCCATTAATCAAAAGAACCTTCGATGGAAAAACTTGAAATGTATTACAACTGATGGAGGCAAAAACATGAGTGGGAAAGATAAAGGAGTGGTCGCTCTTGTGTCAAAGGCTGTAGAAAATGACGGTGGTTCAAAACCATTAGTCTTACATTGTATCATTCATCAACAGTCTTTGTGCGGAAAATGTTTGGATATGTCTGAAGTTCTGAAACCAGTCATATCAACTGTTAATTTTATGAGATCTTTTGGGCTGAATCACCGACAATTCCGACAATTTATTGAAGAGATTGGAGAAAATGATTTACCTTATCATACTGCCGTACGTTGGCTTAGTTGTGGGAAAGTCCTTCAGCGCTTTTTTGAACTTCGAGCATTGGTCGAAATTTTTTTGAATGAAAAGCATCGCCCTCTTACTGAATTACTAAAGAACGCATGGCTGTGGAAGTTAGCATTCTATGTTGACTTGACAAAACATGTGAACGAACTGAATTTGAGATTACAAGGAGAAAACCAGCATCTTCCTGATTTATACACTAATATCAAATCATTCCGGAAGAAATTGATACTGTTTCAATCACAACTACGAAGTAAATGTTTTTCACATTTTAAAACATGTGAAATATTCAGCCACACCACTGAGACTGAGTTTACTATCGATTTTGCAATCGAAACTTTGAGTGCTTTGAAAATAAATGTTGATACTCGTTTCTCGGACTTCGATGCCTTTGCGAATCAAATTAAGATTTTTCAGGATCCTTTTGATACTGACATTGAAACCCTAGCCCCGGAACTTCAAATGGAAATGATTGAACTACAGTGCAGTGATATAATTAAGAACAAATATCAAAACTCATCTTTGTTGGAATTTTATAAGAGTCTTCCACTGACACAATTTGATAATTTGCATAAATTTGCTCGTGGGCTGTTTTCTGTTTTTGGTACTACTTATTTGTGTGAGAAGACCTTCTCCGAAATGAAGTACACAAAAAATGTTTACAGATCTAAATTAACTGATGAGCATCTTAAATCTCTTTTAATAATTGGTACAAGTAAAATTAGTCCACAACTACAAACTATTGTCAGTGGAAAATCTCAATTACATAAATCTCATTAGTATTTCATATGTCTGCATGTTATACATGTCTTTACTCATTACAATTCTGTGTTTCTTTATCCAACTTATCACAAAAACAATAACAATAATCCTACAACAATGTTATGAGTAGTTAGCCCATGACCATATCAATGTAGATGTCATATTAATAATTATTCAACATAAAATTAGAATATTCAGTAAACTAAATTTAATTTGCTATAAAAAAGGAGTTTTCAAGTATGCTAGCTCTCCGCGGGCCGGACAAAATCTGTCCGCGGGCCGGATGTGGCCCCCGGGCCGTAGTTTGGAGACCCCTGATCTAACCTATTAAACATTCGCTGTTACCGTTTGGAAGAGTTGTACGCTGGAAATAGTTGATTTAGTAAAGTACTATAGGTTGGAAAGCACCATCTCCCTCTTACGGAATTATCGCATCACACCATCTCGCAATAGAAGTACATAATTGGCTAGGTACTCACAACACTTTATTACACACATCATAATAAAAAATAACTTGCAAGCTGTAAGAATCACAAAAGTATGAATAATGAAGGAACACAATGAGTTCACTGTTTGGCACAGGGGGAACATCTTCCTTAACCAATAAAACAGAAGCTCACTGTATTATTTGGCGTGTATACAAGGCAGTGTAGAACATCTGCCAGACTGGTAAGGATTTACGGAGGCATATATTGCTGAGCGTTCAAGATAACGTCAACGGTTTGGTCTAGCCGTAGATGCTCATTGCGTTTTCCCTTTACGTACTTAAGTTCGACACTACTGAAGTGTACTAAGCTATTATTATATTGTCACTAACTAGCAAATCATTGCGGTGTATATTCTTGAGACACTTCTATTATGCTTTAGTCTTAGGTACTTCAACATCCGAAGTAAATGACACAATGCCATCGGTTGACTGGACAATCATCACACAAACGAACCAGTCCATATTAAGCGTATTATCACATATTTACATACGATTGCAGTACATTAACGCGAACTGGACTTTATAGACATACAGAAGACACTAAAATTTACAGATGAGCGACAGTATCCCAACTTTCACCAAACGAAGCTAATCAAAGCTAAATAGTGTATCCCAGCAACGAATGTAAACAAACAATATGCCGGGGCTTCAGCATACGCCATTTTCACATTTTCGAGACCTGCATTAAGGTCTGAGTATTGTAGCTGGTCTTGATTGGTTTATGCGTACAACCTCGTTTACAATAGAATGCCGTACTGCTGCGTGCTTTTTTGTAAATCAGAAATGAAATCCGCAATTATTATATATCTTGTACGCCTCCAAGTGTTGAATGGGCAGGCAGTTTAAAGCAGGCAGGAGAGACGCGATGAAGCTGGCAGTGAAAAAGCCGCGGTGATCACAATGCGTAGGTGCTGCAACCTATCTTGTACGCCTCTGAGCGTTGAATGGACAGGCAGTCTAAAGCAGCCAGGAGGGATGCGATCCAGCTGGCAGTGGTCTAGTCAATGTCCTAGTGCGTAAATAAACACAAAAAAATCTATTGACTAGACGGAACATAAGTGTATTTTAAATTTTAAATTATCACCACAGTTGCCAACAAGTGGGATACAGAATACACTACACAGGTCTGGTCTGGATAAAAAATATTGATGCACGATTACCCCTCTGTGCATGACAGAAACCGGGTGTGTATATATGACTAACGGCTATCTAGCAATTATTGGTATACGCAAAGCCCATTGGATTGGATTTAAGTAATTTCATTCTCACAAAAAAACATTAATTACAGCAGTGCACAACAAATATTACTGTGAGTAGGTATAATAAGCCGAAGCAGGCGCAGGGGCTAATGTGCAAGATGGCCGCCGCGCGCAACTCTCTTATGTTATTCTTATGGGAGGGAGAGTCATAGCTGGCGCAGGGGCTAATGTGGAAGATGGCCGCCATGCACAACGAGCTCAGGATTACGGATACAGGGTGAAAAAGAAAGAGAGAAGGAGGGAGTTGTTTAAAGTCTAGTCACACAGAGCATGAGTTTTTTTAATAGTCATTTTTGATTTTTCATATTTCTCACATGGTAATTTACAATTTACAATTCTTTCTTTTAAAAAATTTCATTTTCAAGTTTTGCACATGATCAATATTCAAAAGTTGATTTTACATTTCACTGTTGACACCTTTCCAGCTCTCTCACACACATGGTGGGATATGCTTTACACACATACGTTAAGCAAACCAGGACGTTAAAATGGTAGAAACCGCCGTTAACACCACGGCAAGGGTTGTAGCCTTGTCTTACAGAGTTGTAGCCAGTACTCTACACCCCCTCTGTGAGAGGCTTAACATCAACCAGTCAAAGCTTGAGTATGTCATGAAGCTGATACTCCAGTAAATTAACTATAAATGTTATACGAAAACTCTTATCACAGGTTTTATCAACAATGTTTGCAAGCTTGAATGACGAATACACCTTAAAGGTCTACTCCCCCTTCGTAAAGGGCACCGCGCATTATAGTTAAGTTTAAAGAAGTATATGCTTTTGTGCCTCTCCTCTTTTCTCTAGACTTGAGACCAGCACTAGGGCTTAAGCCTAGTGGCAGAGTTAACACACAGGCTTACGGAGAAATTAATCTAGCACCAGATGCCTTTAGATTAGATTAGAATTTTATTTATCCATTTGATCAATTACATGTATACAATACATTTTTTAATACAGGACACGTTAAAAATTACAGAGAAATTAATCTTGTGCCATATGCATTTTCATTCACTCACAGGCTTACAGAGAAATCAATCTCACGCTAGATACCTTTTTCATTCGCACACAGACTTAGGGAAAAATTAATCTCATGCCAGAGGTCTTTTCAATTACAAGTAAAAGGCCTGAGAGTATGTGTGGTAGGTGACCACTACCTTTCCAATCCTCATTCCACCACAACATATGGTAGGTTCCACTGAACACAATGAAGTCTGGGAGACACTGTTTTACTTTGTTGACTTGATATGTATAACTTAGTTATTTAAGCGTGGTTAACAGTCGTGTAATGACCATAAGCATGTATACCATCAGAGTAAATTACTCTTTTATCATCACGAGGACACAAAGCAATTTTGTTTAGTTTTACAGATGATATGTTATGTTGTTTAGATGCGATAATGTTCATCGGTATTCTTTTTACCTCGCTCTTCATGAGACAATCCTTATAATCTTGAAAACTAAAACAATTTTTGAGAACACCTTTGCTAATACCTTTAATTTTTTTTTTATTTCTAGTCCATCAATGTTTAAAGCATACGTTTTAGCTCTAAGTCCTGCAAATGCTTTAATAATACGTCCACAAGTCCCTTCTTTAAATTTTCCCAAAGTTTTCTTGTTTGATAAAAAGTAACATATGTGATTGGTAGGATAATCATATATGTCCAGGTGTTCTAAAAATTGCAACTTGTCTAGATAAACATCTTGGGTGTTAACCAAATAAATAAACGAGTATGTGTCCATATACATAAGTTTGAGATTTTCGATCCCATAATAGGGTAGCAGGACATCATAGTGGTGTGAATACATAAGAGTTTCTGAAATATCCAGGATACTCATTCGAATATATATAGGCTTATTGAAAACAATGCCACGTTTAGCCACGTGGATTGCAGCTAGGTTAGGACAATAAATTGTTCTGTCGATAAATGTTGGTTTAGCGATTAGCTTTTCAGCTTTTTTGCTGTCAGTTACAAGACGTATATCTATTCTTTTACGAATATTTTCAATTGTTTTCCAAAAATTGCTTTGTTAAATAATTTGTAAAGATTTTTCTCAAAATAATTTTAGCTTGTTTTCGAAGGTTGTTATTAAAATCAACGTATGCCTTTAGCCAAGGTCTCTGTTGAAACATTAACACACGATGAATTTTTATCAATTTTACTCCATGATTTAGGGCCTGTTTCAGTGCCATGTAATGAACAACGCACCGCCTTCGATTTCCAAGATGAGGAATTAGTTTTTTGAGAGACGAATCCTTAGGTTGTATATAATCTGGTAAGAAAGGTAAATCGTTGTGTAAATCATGAAGGTTGGATGGATAATCGATATCAATGTCTAGAATGTATCCAACAGGATCGTCTTCCTTTAGCGTTTTTAGATCAATGGTATCTGGAGAAACCCACTGAAATCCACCGTAAGGAAGGGAGTGGCACATAGCCCACCCGTATTGGTTGTTGGCATCATCATAGGTAATAAACTGCGATGGTTTCTCGGAATCATATGTTTCCATGCATTTATTGTTAGCTTCAGCATACCGATGAGAAACCTGGCATATGCCTCCACGTATTCCAGGCTCTATTAAAAGAATCTGATTGTAATCCTGTAGCAAATCCAATTCAATCCCTGTGTAAAGAAGCATTGCCTAGGAACTTAAACCAGGCGAACTAAAGAAGTGTGCAGTATCCACTCGGTGTGTTTCTAGTGTTTTGTTTCTAGAAGTTGCAGAGCTGGCTGCAAGAAGGAGTACATCTGAAGTTAGGTAAAGGTCACTATATTCACCTAGAGTTTTAATTTTGAACTGATTCCAGACATTTTCGGCATGCTCATAGTCTTCCTTACTATCATCTTATTGACTAAATTTGTTAAAGAATGCTTCTTTTGAGGTAAACACGTCTCACATAACTTTTCCCAAGAATCAATGTAATCATCAGGAAATACACCATTACGAGTCATGAGCGTCGCATTTTCTTTCTCAAAGTACTTGTCTGTTTCAGGGTATGATGTTAAGTTTGTAACTAAGTTTTCCAAACTACTAGGCATCAACCGAAACGTACCCAAAATCGAAGCTTAACATTTCCTTCATATTTGGTGAGGGATGTATAATTTTCTTTAGAGTTAGGGATAACATCCATTCTCTCATTAGTACATCCCAATTGCTTTACAGTGAAATTTTCATCGTAACCACTCATATTATGTAGAAATACAGGAACGGGGTTACTTGTTTTACACCTCAAATTACAGTTATTATGTGCACTTCCTCGGTATTCCCCTGTAATATGACAATGGTCTCGAACTTACGAGTCCTCTTTGGTAAATGGTTTATGCCAGGGCTAGATTTGTGACGGCACGCACCGGTACGCCGTACCGAAACCTCTGATCGGGAGAAAAGTCGAATCAAAATTAGATTGCTATTTCGTCCACTGATTCATTTTTATAGGTGTTCAGGAAAGTGTGAAAATATTGTTTTTAGAATTCTATATTTCAATATTCCATAAAGCCCCCACACCCCTCCCACCATAACTGGGTGCCCACAGTACCGGAACCTCTCTTTTTTTACAAATCAAGCACTGGTTTATGATATAAATAACAGGTTTCAGAAGATTGGAGCTCATGAGAGCTCATAGTCAACTGAAATTTATTTTTCTTATATGCACTACCTAAAACACCCCGGGCATAACCCCTTATTTTATACAGCGTTCATGACGAGGTACACATTTAACTCTCATATTATACTGAACATGCTATTATACGAGGATAAGAGAATATGCATGCAGTGGTATCCTTCCATAAGAATAACATGGGTTACATTTAAGCCCCTGGCGTCTAAACTATTATTGCGATTTTTATAAATCTTGAAGTTTCGTTTCGGAAATATACCATCTAAATACATTGGTCATAATTTTGAACTACTTAGGGCCGATTGTATAAAGATCGCTTGACTGGGGATCAAATTAACTGGAGTTCAAAATCTGAACCAAGTTCAGTCGCCGTCCATGTTGTATAAAACTATTCGCGGATTCCGAGATCCTAGTTCAATTTGATCTCAAGTTCAAGGATTTCAATATGGCAACAGCGCAAAATAGTAAGGATATTCACCTATAGAGTGCACTAAACTCATCTCGCCGAGCGATCTTCAACTTTTTGTTTGTTTATTTTTGTGTATGCTAACCTCAAAAGAAAACGTATTGACATGTGCTGGGGATGAAAACCTAGAACATAACCTAAGTGCACACCATGTTTGTCTGAGCGGGAATGTTAAGACAAAAAATGTAACATAAAAGACCATTTCAGTACCGGTAACCGGAAAAAGAATGTTCCATAGACTTCAAATTCGCGGCCGAAATTTCGCAAAGGACTTGCAACCGAATCCACAAAGGTAGGTGAAGTCAATTTATATAATTATTTAAAGCTTTTAAATATACCCTAGAAGCGATTACGTTGCTGAAAGGCTATATAACACGGTTTCAAACCTTTTTTTAAATTTCTTTCAGGTTCAAATTTGATTATAGCAGGCTGATCCAATCTGGTCCTGCCTGAGCTGGAAGTGGGATCACATGTGAATTGTGGTCTCATACACCTTTTGATATTCATACAAATCACTATGCTTCCTTCAGCATGAAATCCATGAAGGTAAGTTCCTTGCACATCTTTCAGTTATATTGTATAGTAAGGTATTTATTTCTCCACCCCATCTATCCACCTAGCTGAAAATAAACTATAATAGCTGAATTTGGTCCGTGTACCATAGTTTTATGCATTAATGAAGTGAATTTCAAGATGTAGAGGGGAAGATCATGTTGATACCTGATATTAGGACCCAGAAAGTCTCCATAAATATAATTTTACATCAATTACACTGTTATAAATTATATGCTTAAGACAAGTAGGCTAGGTCATTCCTCAAGGTAAGTAGGCTACTGGTAGTGAACACTGAATCAATAGCCTCGATATTGTAGACTATTGATTGCTTAGTTTATTTGTGTAGCCTTCCTTGAGACTCTTGTCATTGTATCACAAAGGACAACAGGCTATCCTTTTTATTGGCAACCAAGGCCCCTAAATCTTAATTCAACAAGAAATAATATACTAGCATGCATTGCTAGGTAATGCTATAGGTTCGGAACAGTATGGTATCCAAAGGTTTATTTAAATCAAAACTTTAATTTAATTTTGCAAATTAATGCCATATTAGTATTGTTAGGCCTAACCCAATGGCAATAGCATAGCCTACTGTACATCTTAAATGGAAACTTATTGCTTTTCTTTCTCTTAAGCTGCAATTGATTACTATAACGTTTGCAACATTGTTGGTATGAAACTTCTTAAATATAAGTAGGTAGAAAAATGTGCAGTAGCCTATATTACTTAGAAAAAAGAAGTACTGGTATGTAAATAAATATACCGTACTGTATCATAACCAAGGAGGCTTCCAATTATTAGGTCATGGTGTAGTGCAATTAGTTCAGGCAAAGTTCTTACACTCCAACTATTTTTTTACAACACATGACCCAAGCCTCCTTGGTCATATATGCAGTCATGAAAATCCAACTCAAATATACTGTAGGCTACCTCTTATTCTTTTTGTACCCTTTGCATTGATCTGTTATGCCTATTTTCTAACACAGCTTAACATGAAAATAAATGATCATGTTACTGTCTTGTATAAAATATAATTTTTTCTTCAGGCCGTAGGCTACTCCATTTACAGGGGGCAGTGAATTACAGTGAATTCTTTATCATGTATGCCAGGGCTGGATTCTTGCTCACAATTCAGTGTACCCAGGCATTTCTATTCAATTACACTGTAGCCACTGCCGAGCTCTCCACTTCAGTGTTGTGGAGCCAGCTCATGAGAAACCAAGAGCCAGAACATTTTTGCAGTCTTTGCTGGCAATGGCTACAATAGCTTACTGATGAACAGGTCATGTTAAAGCAACTTGATACCAATCTTTGATAGGGTTTGGACATGGTCAACAACTCCTTGCGCTGGGGTGTATATGGAAGTGTTGACTTTATTTGAGATACACACTCTTTGGCCATACAAACTGAAAAGTTTCAATAACTTACATCAAAATGTATAAAGTGTTCTGTTTTGATTAAATAGGTCATGTTACTGTATTCTAAATTTAAGAAAACCTTTACAAATACTGTCCAATGCTAGGTCTCCTTAGCACGCTGAAGTAGGCAAACTTATCTGTTTAGAGGAACTATGTTGAGATTGCTATTTATGGACAACATAAGCACAATGGTTAAGTAGCATGGTTTACCACAGTCTCAAATTAACCTAAATGATGGTTACATTTTGATATAAAGATAAGTAAGCCTCTGTGGAATTTGTTACACCAGACTACATTTATTTGAAAGGGGGAGGAATGAAATCTTCTGATGGCATCTGGTTAGTTTTAGTATGTCAGCATCAAACATCGGAGGAAGCTACTAATTCCCAAGGAGTAGGCAAATAAACTTAAAACGTTCCCTACCGTATTAAACAAAACAAATTATTTAAGCATGATTTTTTCCTGGACTTTTACTTATTATTTATTTATACGTGCACTTTCATCATCATCATCATCTTGTACAGTTTCCAGCCCCAGGCTGGGTCTGTTTGGAACATAAGCCTCGCCACTTAGTCCTTTCTTCCCACCACCTCTCCGCTGTCACTCTAGTCCAGTCCTCGCCTCTCTTCTTGACACATTCCTCCACTTCTTTCAGCCATCTATCTCTTGGTCTTCCCCGTGGTCATTTCTTCTGCATCTGCATCTCATGTATCCTCTTGGGAATCTTCTTCTCTTCCATTCTCTTTATGTTATTTATTTATAAGTGCACTTTATGCCCTAAGGCTAAATGAATGCTTATCCATAGTGAGAATTCAGTTGTTGTAAAGTACACTCCACACTTCACTTGTTATTTTCTAACATGTGTTATTGTTGCAGGTAGCTTTGGAGGTGCCTCTAGCAACAACACAAAGCAAGCAGAAGCCACTGTTTGGAGAGGACAATGGGCAAGATTAAAAATGAGAGAATAATTAGAATATGAAATGTTGAGCAGGCAGAAACTGAAGGAAGTGAAATGTACTAATGCATTATTTAATAAAAATAAAATAAAAGGATGTAATGTTATTCTGAACTAGTTGTTAATTCTTCAGGCCCTGATTGTTCCTGAAATTGTTGCCACAATATTGTCTTCCATTGACTTAACAAGGTTACATAGTGATTGGAGTACAATGTCCCTTACACTTATTTGTGCTCTCTCTACAACTGAGCATGGATGATTTATATTTATAAAATTTTGTTTTGTGCATATAAAAAATGTTTCTGTTAAATGTGTAACAGAAGACTGGTGAAGACTGCAGATAGGCTATGCTAAAAAAATGGTCGAGGGGCATTCACCGTTATTGATCAAAGTTAATGTTCATTACAACAGTTATCATTTGTAATGCGCTCACAACTTTAATCAGAAATCTGCTGTTTGCCATTTAATTACAGTTGTCATGTATGGGACAGTCGAAGCCAAGCTTTTAATTGCTTGCATATTGAATTTCTTGAAATTTGGTTAACATAATAACATTTGAATTGGGTAGGTTTTGGAGACTTACTATGAAGCAGACCACTGTTTTATTGGAGGTTTCAGGTTCACTTCTCTTTCAAAAAGTAGTTTTTAAATATAGGTTTTTATCACTTTAAAAATGTAAATATGTTATCAAATGGTTGTTGGAACATCTTGGTCAACAGCCCTGTGTACTTGGGTGTGTGTTGATTTTGTCTGATAACTTGAGGTGGCTGTAGTAGTGTACCAGTATGTAACTGTAATAAAAACAGTGGATTTAGTAAGTTTTCTATGGGTGATATTTTAAGGAAAACCTGGAAAAAGTTTGGGGTAAGTGACCCAGGACTTACAGGTACCCGTAAGTAGCATTCTAGCATTTGCCTTGGTATAGCGTGGGTACCCCTGAAGAGCCACACTTAGGATGATCAATGTCATCACTGGGATTAAAATATCTGGACTTGTTGCATTTCCTCATTACAGTCTTGGACCATGGCCCGATATACTCAGCTAAGCTGCTGCGTTGACATGATTACACGCAGATAGTTTGGGTGGGTGGATAAATGAAATGTTGAGTAGGTAGAAACTGAAGAAAATGAAATGTGCTAAAGCAATTTTAGGCCCTTAGAGTTCCTGAAATTGTTGCCACAATATTGTCCTGCATCGACTCATGTAGGGTGCAAGTTATTGAATGGGGTAATCCTTCTATCTCCACCCCTTAAAACATTACACCTCAATCAAACACATTTTATATCCCTGCCTGAGATAACATCTATCCCCAATCAAAGAAAATGCTTTCCACAAAGAAAAGAAAGGAAATTGTGAATATACACCATATATGCTACAGCTGGTGATCTATTACAGTATTGTTTTAGCATTTTCTTGTTAATGTGATGCAGTTGTACAACATGGGCTCTCCTCAAGTGCTCGGGGACACAGTTCAGGGGATGCTTGGATGACCTGGGTCTATTTACACTACTGGTATTTGGAAATAAAACACATGAGCACAGTAAAAGGTGGGGAGTGGAGAAGAATGGAAGCAAAATAGGATAGATGGAAATGTTTAAAAAACATTTTCTCAGTACAAATACATTCATACACCTAGCAAAGATGTCTTGATCAAACATTTTGCATAAATGTATGCCATTCAAATGTACATGTATCTAAATTTACACGAGGGACTATTTAGAAGTACAGTAGTTTATGGCACCAGGCTATGGGCTTACAATTGTGGTGCATGTTTGTAACAGTTTTGCTAGCCCACACGTTGAGCGACAAGTGTAACGGTTTGACTGCCCCTAACTGTTGGGTGATAAATGTAACTGTTTACCTTTGTCTAAGCTATGTTGTTTTAATGGGCGCCAAGACCTCAACGCAATGTTGAAATCTAAATTTGTATTTAACAACGTCTAGCTCTGGTAGAACACCTTCAAGAATCTATTCACTCAGATCGTGGTATGATTTGATCATTAACCCAACAAACAATTGTATCAGGAGACGGAATTGGTCTATATCTAATGCTACCTACTGAAAGCAAAGATTGCATTGTAAAAGAAATGAATTTATTATATAAAACAAGTATTTCACAATTAATAATAATAATAAGTTTAAAATTTAAATTGGAGCGTTGCGATTTTAATATTACCGATAGAAAATTACGTGAAAACGGAGTCTGATAAATTATTGATTTTACTCTTATTCCCAAGCTATGAAGTTACTGAAATATTGAATATAAAACAAAGAGAAACGAGAGATTGCGTATTTCTGCGACATTCGCGCTTACCACTGGAAATGGCCGAAGCCTTTCCCTCGTACTGGATGATGCTGTGAGCTTCCCACAGTCTCCTGGACGTCGTCATCTTCGTCGATGTTTGATGATATACTGGTAGATTTGAAGATTTATGGTCCGAACCTCGGAACCAACACGTACAACCACAACGGTTAAGTTTCACAAAGATCGTTCTCCACTGCACGGAACATCGGAGCGACTCCCGCGTGCAACCATACTCGGCTAGTTCTACACAGATTGTCCTCCTCTTCACGGAACATCGGAGCGACACACACTTGCAACCGAACTAGTCAAGTCTTTCACAGATTGTCCCCGCTCCACGGCGCGCCGAACGATATATGCACACGTCGGCTCCCCACTCCAGTCCCGACTTCCAGCTTACGTGGTCTCCACTGATTGGCTGCTCCCCACGCGCTACTTCTCCTTCTCTGGCTCATTACACACGGCGCGCGGATGATGAAGTCGATTTCCGTTCCAACTATCCGCCTTTTCTTGACGCTGCAACCCAAGCTTGCGTAATACTTCTTGACAAGAATCAGCCTGTATCTGAATTTCCAGTGAGTCATGTCTCTCATAATATCCTAACTGACGAAACTCCGTAAAATTCCGTAATCACATAATTTTCTATGATATTGGCGTTCGTAATAATTTGCTTGATAGTGTTTTCTAAGACATAGAAAACCTATCTGTATGCTTATTATTTTTTATAAAATGCTCCGAAAATACCTTAATAATAATTATAATAAATTAATGTATGTCTACCCCTTATTATTCCCGTTTTCCAACGGGGTCGGGGATGAGATGCGATGGAAGTCTTTGTGGCGATGGATTTTACGGCCGGATGCCCTTCCTGACGCCAACCTCAGGAGAGGAGTTAATGAGAGATGAAATGAATGATGGTGAATGAAACTGGATAAGGATGTGGAAGGAAGCGGCCGTGGCCTGTCAGAAGGTACCGTCCCATCATTTGCCTGGTGTTGAAAATGGGAAACCACGGAAAACCATTTCAAGGACGGCCGACGGTGGGGCTCGAACCCACGCGTCTACCGAGTCAGCAGAGAGCTTGGCCCCATGACCTAATGCTGCGCTTTAGCCAGTGTAGCCACTACTGTCGGTAATTATAATAAATTATTAATAATAATAAATTAACATGAAAAATTCTCTTGGCCGAACAATTTGCCGCGTAAATAAATATAGAATGGCTTCCTATTGACTTATGCCATTGGCATAAAAAACCCTCGAAAAACACGTTACATATTCGCCTCGGATCATCGTATGATTTACCGTGACGACGGTCCATTATCTGATTATCCCAGACACGTTAACAATCCCCATCCAAAATACATATTACATAAATGAAATCACCCTAAATTTCAGATATATACACTCATAATTTTTCTTCACGCACTTTGCGTCAAAGTTTGTTGTCACTATGGATTGCACTTTGCAACCAGTCCAATGTTTTTCATATAGAATAGTGTTCCACGGTTATTTCCGCCTCTCAAATTTCTCTATGTTGGAAAAATAGACATAATTACTGTGTGAGCGCTATGTATATGAGATGTCACATCACACGCATCAAGGTGTTCTGATATATTTATATCTCCCTAGAACTTCCTAATTTCACTGGAGGTCCCTTCCTTATGGTGAAATTTAATCTCACTTATCACTGAGCACACGATCACACTATTTTGGCACCGCCTCGTGACCATAATACTTAATCTCTCTTTAAAGTAGATTAAATTAATATTGACTTCTGAAAAAAAAACAGTAAATGCGCATTACATATAACACCAAATATTTCTGTGCCGTAATCGCCCTGTCTTGTTAAGTTCCCGTAGACCATATTCTACTTAATACTAGTTCTCAACACAGACCCGTTCTCCTCACCCAAATAATACCATTGTACAAATTACCTTAAATTACACACTTACAAATCTTACATGGCGAGGCCGTAAACAGAAATCACGTGTGCCGTTATGTATGAGTTTCATGAAGGACTGTCTCGCCTTCTGATGGCCCATCTTTTGTCCCGTGGACGCCTTAAGCAAAAATACCCTGTCCAAGCGCTCACCCATCTCTTGGGGACAAATGGGAATTCACCAGCGCTACCAAATTCTGGCCTTGGTGTATCGAGATATTTTAGTGCTCAAGAGCATCCTACAATCACGTCATATTTCCCTGTACCTTAAAAACTCTCATTTACTTACATACTACCCCCCTGTGTGACTTCTGATACGGCTGCCTGGAAGACCATCTCCTCCCACGCACCAAATACCACACTTACTCATTTGATAGGCTGGCTCGCCAGCTAAACATCCTCACTTTATGACACATACTTTCGGAGACTATGTATATTATACGTCCCGTATAATCTGTTTCCCTCAATATTCTCCAGCACATATGCTGTTTTGCCAATACGTTTGGAAACTATAAATGTTTCTGTGTCACCTGCTTCCAACCTTGCAAGTGGCTCCCTTAAATGAACGTCATCACGTTGCTCCACTAGCATATTTCTCAGTGTCTGTAACGATGCCCTGTTGCTACTGTCCACACATGCTAACCCTACTTTCCTCTGGTGTCACACCTCTACCCGACACTCTATGACCTAAAAATGTCACTTCTGACTGACAGAATGACGACTTAGACAGCTTCAAAGTGAACCCTGCCTGATCTAACTTCTGAAAAACTATATCTAAATGACGTAGATGCTCCTCAAAACTGCGTGAACTAATTACCATATCATCAATGTAAATGGTTACAAACTCTCCTGTGTCATCCCCTAATGCGATGTTTAAAGCCCTAATTAAAGCTGCTGAACTACTCTTTAACCCATAAGGTGTTCTACAAAATTGATAAAGGTTATAATTATGACTAAAAGCTGTAAATGGTCTATCTTCGTACATAAGTGGCACTTGCCAAAAACTGGAACTCAAATCTACACAAGTGAAATATTTCTTCCCCTCAAATGTTTGCATTAATTCCTCTATTGACATAGATTTCAGCTGATCTGAACTAGTTCTACTGTTAACCAAACGAGCGTCTAAACAAATACGAACAGTGCCGTCGGTCTTGGGTACCGTGATCAAAGAACTAACATACGGACTGTTAGAGTGCTCCATAATCCCATCTTCAAGCATCTGGTTAATTTGTGCCTCAACTGCACTCTGATAAGCGAAAGGTACAGGATATCTATGTCCTGTGAATACTGACCTGTCAATAACGTTCAATGAATGTGTATAGCAATTGGCCATACCAATGCGATCCTCAAAAACTCTCCTATTACACAATAACACATCATAGAGCCGAACACACTGTTCATCCTCTATATTTCCCTGAAATGCAGCATCACGTAACGAGTCCTTTAGACTACCGTTCGTAATCACACTGCCCACAAAACATGGAGAACCCCGCTCTACGGCTGGCGATATCTCATTTAAAGTACAAATCACCCCTACAACACTACTCCTCTGAATATGGTCATTGAACGCTACTTCTACTTCAGAATCTCCCCATTTAAATTTCAAACTCCCTACATCATAACATAAGTTACCAGACACTCTACTTAGCCACTCTGAACCCAAGATAACACTGAATACTAAATTTGGAATTACAAGACAAATCTGCTTCTCTACATGATTATTAATTTTAATGTCTACTAAAACTTGCTTAGAAATTACTTTAGACCTCTTCCCAACAGCTGTGATAACAAAAGTGCTTTTAATTGGCATCTCCTCAAAATTTACTCCAGTTCCTTTCATTTTATCATAAAATGCACTAATTATGCAACTCTTCATGCAACCACTATCAATTAAAACATCTGTGTACGCCTCGGACACGTTAAATTTAACTATGGGGCTCTTACTAACCACTTCTTGAATAATACCTTCATCATTTAGTTCATGTAATAATTCATTTCTTACATTTAGGTCATAGGGTTCCTGTATAATTGTATGGACAGGGCATGCTACAGACTGAGATTCTGACCTTACTTCGCAGCCTGGTTCGCGTTTAAAGAACCGCTACAGCTGGCCGTAGTACTACTATCTACTGCACTGGTCTGGTTGTTCTGGGCTGTGTTGTCATTGTTTGGCTGTATATTACTACCACTAGGCTGTCCTCTTCCTTGACCCCTATTCTGGTTGTAATTATTGTCATTATAATTTCTTTCCCCTGAAATCATTGTTCCTCCCTTGATACCGATTACCATAGCCATTTCCTCTGTTCTGATTTAGCTGATTATTATTATTTCTATTTTGAGCGTTGGCCCCTTCGCCACCGTTCCCTTGAACTTTCTGATGCCTGGCTTCATTAGGCCTATTATTATTACCCTGGTTCCTATTGAAATTGTCCTCATAACCCCCTCTCCCTAGTGCATCAAATGTGCTTAACAAATTTTCTACTTGTGATATAGTCTTTACATTCTGGATACAAGCAGCCTCCTTGATCCTATAGGGAAAGTGCCTAAGTAGCAACCTTACCACATCACTTTCCTCCTTCAAGCCATCCAGATATTTACACACTAATACCTGCCCTAAAAAGTATTCGGTCATGGTGGAGCTTCCTTTAGGGTTATATTTACCACACACTACTCCCTCACGATGCTGCGACTGAATAACCTCATTCCAGAACTTTTCACAGAATTTCATTTTAAAATCATTAATATCCGTAAACTTGTCTCTGTAGACAGCAAACCAATTCCTCGTTTCCCCCACAAACACTTGTTCTAAAAATTCAACTACCAGGCACCACTCAATACTACCATTTTCCAACCTCTCCCCGAATTTATTTTCTATAGTATTCATGAACTCCATTGGGCACCCCTGTCGATTGCTGAACCTACCCAGTTCTACCTCCCTGTGTGTGCTATTCACAAAAACTGGCCTATTCTGCCTATTTTCTTGCCTGATCCTAGCTTTTAATTTCAATTCTAACTCTGCGATTTTCTCCTCAGCCTTCCTCTCAATACTGTTTACTGTTAATTTAATGTTTCCTTCTGATTCTTCTACTTTATCATATAGCTTTGCTTGTTTCTCCTCAATCTTGCTAATGCTCTCTCTATTATTCTCTCTTAAATCATTTACTTCTGCAACTATTTGCGAGTGGACTTTCTCAATTCTACCCCCCAGCTGTTCCTTAACCTCTTTAGTTGATACTTGAATCTTGTCAATTTCTCCCCCCAATTTCTTTTTAACCTGCAGTGTTTCTAATTTAACTAATTCCTTTAAATTTTCAGCCTGTGTGCTGATTCTACTTTCCAACTCCTCCTGTACTTTTCCTAATTTCTTGTCTACATCTGCAATGATCTCTTTAACCTTCTCTTCCATTACTCCTCTGATTTCTCCACTAATCTGCTCCATTTTCACACTAATTTCCTTGTTGTTCTTATCTAATTTTGCATTATTCTGTTCTAATTTTTTATTTAAAGCTTCTGTACTTTCTTTATTTTCCCTACTGTTTTGTTCTAATTTAGCGCTGTTTTGTTCCAGTTTAGCATTTAAAGCGTCTGTACTTTCTTTATTTTCCCTACTGTTTTGTTCTAATTTTGCATTTAAGGTATCACTACTAACTTTGTTCTGATACATGAACTCGAGAAGTAAAGTTTTTAATTCTGGTTGACCGCCTACACTCCCTGTTTCAGTATCGGGATTTACCTCCGCTACCCCGGTACTACCATCACTCGACATACTGCTCGTATCATCACTCTCCAGTTGATGACCACTACGTAACCTCATCTGTCTTTCTTTCTCATCCCCCATAATGATATACACTGATACAGACAAATAACCCCCAAAATACAGGCACAGAAATATATACCCTTCTCCTTCCACAAATGTTATTAGGTTTTCAGCCCCAAGTTGTCGGCGACAAGTGTAACAGTTTTGATAGCCCACACGTTGAGCGACAAGTGTAACGGTTTGACTGCCACTAACTGTTGGGTGATAAATGTAACTGTTTACCTTTGCCTAAGCTCTGTTGTTTTAATGGGCGCCAAGACCTCAACGCAATGTTGAAATCTAAATTTGTATTTAACAACGTCTAGCTCTGGTAGAACATCTTCAAGAATCTATTCACTCAGATCGTGGTATGATTTGATCATTAACCCAACAAACAATTGTATCAGGAGACGGAATTGGTCTATATCTAATGCTACCTACTGAAAGCAAAGATTGCATTGTAAAAGAAATGAAATTATTATATAAAACAAGTATTGCACAACTAATAATAATAATAAGTTTAAAATTTAAATTGGAGCGTTGCGATTTTAATATTACCGATAGAAAATTACGTGAAAACGGAGTCTGATAAATTGTTGATTTTACTCTTATTCCCAAGCTATGAAGTTACTGAAATATTGAATATAAAACAAAGAGAAACGAGAGATTGCGTATTTCTGCGTCATTCGCGCTTACCACTGGAAATGGCCGAAGCCTTTCCCTCGTACTGGATGATGCTCTGAGCTTCCCACAGTCTCCTGGACGTCGTCATCTTCGTCGATGCTTGATGATATACTGGTAGATTTGAAGATTTATGGTCCGAACCTCGGAACCAACACGTACAACCACAACGGTTAAGTTTCACAAAGATCGTCCTCCACTGCACTGAACATCGGAGCGACTCCCGCGTGCAACCATACTCGACAAGTTCTACACAGATTGTCCTCCACTTCACGGAACATCGGAGCGACACACACTTGCAACCGAACTAGTCAAGTCTTTCACAGATTGTCCCCGCTCCACGGCGCGCCGAACGATATATGCACACGTCGGCTCCCCACTCCAGTCCCGACTTCCAGCTTACGTCGTCTCCACTGATTGGCTGCTCCCCACGCGCTACTTCCCCTTCTCTGGCTCATTACACACGGCGCGCGGATGATGAAGTCGATTTCCGTTCCAACTATCCGCCTTTTCTTGACGCTGCGACCCAAGCTTGCGTAATACTTCTTGACAAGAATCAGCCTGTATCTGAATTTCCAGTGAGTCATGTCTCTCATAATATCCTAACTGACGAAACTCCGTAAAATTCCGTAATCACATAATTTTCTATGATATTGGCGTTCGTAATAATTTGCTTGATAGTGTTTTCTAAGACATAGAAAACCTATCTGTATGATTATTATGTTTTATAAAATGCTCCGAAAATACCTTAATTATAATTATAATAAATTAATAATAATAATAAATTAACATGAAAAATTCTCTTGGCCGAACAATTTGCCGCGTAAATAAATATAGAATGGCTTCCTATTGACTTACGCCATTGGCATAAAAACCCCTCGAAAAACACGTTACATGTTTACTGCCATATGGGCTAAATAATGTGAAGTGTGTCACATGAATACTAGGCCTATGATACTGTAGTTCTTCTACAGGATATCTAATAGGCTACCCTATTAGCGAAGGTAAGATTAAGTACCAGTGACCTACCTCTTTCAAAAACAAAAGGCACCGTGGATAAAATAGTTATTTAATGCTACTATTACCGTATCGTATTTGTGTGGTACCGGTATTAATATATTCACTGGTGGCATGAAGCACCTCTCGGAATGCTTTTAACCTCAAAATTGTGCACCGAATTCCTAGGCTTAATTACGGTATTGGTGCATTTGTCAACGATACAAAGAAAAGTTACAACACCATCACTGATTAAAAACACACAGTTTGGAGTGAAAACATAAATTGTTATCAAATGTGAACACGTATTACGTTCGCATAGCCTTTAGGCCTAATATAACCCTCGACTTGGAGGCACTGAACAACAGGGTTTATAGGTGACATAATACAATACAATGTAAAAAAATCGGTCGTGTTTTGATATTTATTTAAAACTGAAGAAATATATCGTTCAAGTGTCTCAATAAGACACGATTTTTAGGAGAATGGCATTCTTCCTCTTCAAAATCCAAGATCACTCAGACTAAAATGCATTATCGTTGAGAGCGAGCACGCGCAATTTAAGCCTAGTCCATAAAGAAATAGTACCGTACCGCCGTATAACCTAGGCCTACTAATGTACAAGCTTTCTAACATATTTCTCTTTTTAATACAGCCTAGAACTGGAATCTAAGCGCTAAGATGTTTCACGGACAACAGCTGTGAACTAAGATCAACATGGCTGAACCGAGAACTGTCGCCGGTTAAATATGAACTCAGATCAAGACGCGGTGATCATAGATTAACGTTTATACAACAGAAATTCTGAGTTCAGCACGCGTCAAGATCAGCTGAACCCGTTGAACTGAGATCAAACCTCCAAATGGGTGATAGGGGTGCAGGCCTAGTTGCTATGTTAAAACTTACTGTGTATTAAAAAGTGGTAGAAAGCATGGGCGCCCACAGATTTTTTTTCAGAGGGGGGGCCAAATTTTAATTATCATTTCATTACCCTCCCCCCCCAATTTTCTAACTTTTTTAAAGTCAATTTTACCCTGCAGGTTGGTTTTTCCCACGGACTCAGCGAGGGAACTCACGACTACCGCCTCTACGGGCAGTGTCCTAATGCTGGGAACACTTGGTTGGAGTGGATACAACTGGGGAGGTATGATCAACCCTTCGCCCAGGCGGCCTCACCTGAAAAAGGGAAGGGAAGATTGGGATGGATATGCAAGGAAAAAGGAAGGAGGCGGCCGTGGACTTACAGTAGATACTGAACCCATGTGCTGTTAATTCAAGCGCCGAATCCATAATTTATTGGTAAAAGAAGAGAGGAAAAAATACAGTCTTTAGAATGACTTAGAAAGATTTTACGAAGAGGACTGTTATAACGTGGCGCAATAATAAGGGACCACGAGTCACGCGGAAATGATATCATGCATGACGCATTGATAAGGAGCCGATCGTGACTATTAATAGAACGATAAAAACTTTCCACTGCGTGTAAGAGAGATGAGGTTCTCGTAGTCAGGTGCACCTAATAAAAAGGGAGGTGGCGCGCAGTTCGTCACTCCAGTGGGGGTCCGGGCGGGGACACCAAGAGCCCGCCGATGAGCCAGCTTGGTGTCCTAGGCGAAACCCCACTCAAGACACGGCACAAAACTAGAAGAATTGCTGAGTTTTAATTCACCGGCCGTGAAAGCCAATATACCATCTTTTTGGAAGCCTTCATAGGGAGGTTAAGGCTGCTTGAGGTTTTACTTCTCGTAGTCAAGTGGTGCAGTTGCACCTAATATAAAGGGAGGTGGCGCGCAGTTCGTCACTCCAGTGGGGGTCCGGGCGGGGACACCAAGAGCCCGCCGATGAGCCAGCTTGGTGTCCTAGGCGAAACCCCACACAAGACACGGCACAAACCTAGAAGAATTGCTGAGTTTTAATTCACCGGCCGTGAAAGCCAATATACCATCTTTTTGGAAGCCTTCATAGGGAGGTTAAGGCTGCTTGAGGTTTTACTTCTCGTAGTTAAGTGGTGCAGTTGCACCAAATATAAAGGGAGGTGGCTCGCAGTTCGTCACTCCAGTGGGGGTCCGGGCGGGGACACCAAGAGCCCGCCGATGAGCCAGCTTGGTGTCCTAGGCGAAACCCCACACAAGACACGGCACAAACCTAGAAAAATTGCTGAGTTTTAATTAACCGGAAGTGAAAGCCAATATACCATCTTTTTGGAAGCCTTCATAGGGAGGTTAAGGCTGCTTGAGGTTTTACTTCTCGTAGTCAAGTGGTGCAGTTGCAACTTATATAAAGGGAGGTGGCGCGCAGTTCGTCACTCCAGTGGGGGTCCGGGCGGGGACACCAAGAGCCCGCAGATGAGCCAGCTTGGTGTCCTAGGCGAAACCCCACACAAGACACGGCACAAACCTGGAAGAATTGCTGAGTTTTAATTCACCGGAAGTGAAAGCCAATATACCATCTTTTTGGAAGCCTTCATAGGGAGGTTAAGGCTGCTTGAGGTTTTACTTCTCGTAGTCAAGTGGTGCAGTTGCAACTTATATAAAGGGAGGTGGCGCGCAGTTCGTCACTCCAGTGGGGGTCCGGGCGGGGACACCAAGAGCCCGCAGATGAGCCAGCTTGGTGTCCTAGGCGAAACCCCACACAAGACACGGCACAAACCTAGAAGAATTGCTGAGTTTTAATTCACTGGCCGTGAAAGCCAATATACCATCTTTTTGGAAGCCTTCATAGGGAGGTTAAGGCTGCTTGAGGTTTTACTTCTCGTAGTCAAGTGGTGCAGTTGCACCTAATATAAAGGGAGGTGGCGCGCAGTTCATCACTCCAGTGGGGATCCGGGCGGGGACACCAAGATCCCGCCGATGAGCCAGCTTGGTGTCCTAGGCGAAACCCCACACAAGACACGGCACAAACCTAGAAGAATTGCTGAGTTTTAATTCAGCGGCCGTGAAAGCCAGTATACCATCTTTTTGGAAGCCTTCATAGGGAGGTTAAGGCTGCTTGAGGTTTTACTTCTCGTAGTCAAGTGGTGCAGTTGCACCAAATATAAAGGGAGGTGGCGCGCAGTTCGTCACTCCAGTGGGGGTCCGGGCGGGGACACCAAGAGCCCGCCGATGAGCCAGCTTGGTGTCCTAGGCGAAACCCCACACAAGACACGGCACAAACCTAGAAGAATTGCTGAGTTTTAATTCACCGGCCGTGAAAGCCAATATACCATCTTTTTGGAAGCCTTCATAGGGAGGTTAAGGCTGCTTGAGGTTTTACTTCTCGTAGTCAAGTGGTGCAGTTGCACCTAATATAAAGGGAGGTGGCGCGCATTTCGTCACTCCAGTTGGGGTCCGGGCGGGGACACCAAGAGCCCGCCGATGAGCCAGCTTGGTGTCCTAGGCGAAACCCCACACAAGACACGGCTGGGTAGATTATTGGCTGAGGAATAACCTAACCACCAAGGGAAGATGATTAAGAAAAGGAGAAGGGTTTCGGACTGGAGAGAACGGATAGAGAAATAGGATGAGAGTCCCACAAAAGTTATAAATTTAACTTCAATTGCACTCAGAGGCGGTTGCCACTGCGAATCAGCTCTCCGATACCTAAAGTGAGTAAGGACCTGGTCGAAGCTGACGGGAACCGCAGCTAAGACTTGGGCGGTTTGCCAGAGAAAGGCTTTAGTGTATTTCCTCCCAAGCGTGCATAAGACTACTATGGGGAAGGGTGATGGTCTGACAAGACAAATAGTAACAGATTTATTCTGTATTAACGATGGCATAAACCTAGGAAGGGTTAGGAAAGCCAGGATCTTGCCTAACTGTAGTATTTGCGAAATGATAAATCCAAAAACAAATATTTAATTTATTTAACAAGGCAAAAGAAGTTGATAACTTTAACAAATATATTTTCAACTTGGTTAACAATTTTGGGGTCACATACCTCAGAAAGCATTAAACGTTTGCGCCAGGCAATTAACAATTTATGAGGTTTCGAACCTTATATATTTTCTAAAATCTTTGTAAGAAAAAAACCAAATGAAGTAATAAAAATTTAACAATAAATAGAGTACAAGGTGTGTACTTTAAGAAACTCCTGAGAGAATATTCTAGAAAGAGTGACAACTTCGAAAATAACAATAAGAAAAACATGAAGAATAAGATAGAAGTTCCTACAACTTCTTATATTTAAGCTGAATTACTTTTGGTTATTATACAAATAAGGGCAGGTCACTTACTGTGAAACCTGAAGAGAAAATCAAAAGGAAGGTTCTCGACCTCCTATGTTTAAGTAGGAATCACGAGCCAAATGGGGCAGTTTCCATTTCGTGAGACCTAGAAATAACTCACTCAAGAGTTGAAAGAATTGCTTTCCCTGATTATAAGGTAGAAACAATATAAGCTTAAACCGTGTATAAAACACGTAGTTATACAGAAATTAATTAATGATAAACAAACAAGATGGAAGGGCACTTCGTTAGAGTGACACCTTATTGGAAATGATCCAGAGTTGCAATTTTATTAATATGGTTTGTTAGTAGAAGGTTTAGGAAAGATCAATTGGGATTGAGGATAAATGTTCATGGCCTTATTTAATGTAAACGGACGATCGCGACGCGGTAGAAAAGTTGGACAAGCACGAGTTTTCACTATAGTCTGTTAAATAGATGAAAAGTTCACTGTAGAAACACGAACGTTTATGGGAAAGAAAGTTATTGCAATGATGAAAATAACTGGTTGCACTAGGTAGTCGAGAGTCTATTTCTTGAGAAGGTTGTGAATTACAATTAAATGAGCCATAGAACATTCCAACGGTGGAAGAAAATTCGCTATTGCAGTAATTTATAAGGAAGATTCCTCATTTTAAATAGTATTCCCACAAGTGAGTGAAAAATACATGACGGTAAGACTTGTAGATAGAGTACAGAATCTGGAAGGTTCCAGAACAGTCCTAATAGAAGAATGGGGCCAAAGTTAATCCAGCGGAGGAACTAGCTTGGTAATTTATAGACAGCGGGTATTAGATAATATCCCACGTGGTGAGAAGATTTCTCATTTAATTAGCTTAAGAAAAGCTACTTTCTATTAAGGTTGGCTTAGACAGACAAAAGCTCAACATGGCAAATCCCGCGAAGAATGATTTTTGCCCCAAATAAGTAATCTCACGCTGTCTATAAAATATCGTTAAAAGCATGTAGAAGTTAAAACCGATGAAGATGAAGTTAAAACTTGAAGTAGGTACTTATCTTGATTGCATGTCGAAAGTGAAGTTCCCTTTGACGGATCCCTAATGTGCCAACATGGCGTAGAATGTAGAGAGTGTCTCTTGGTTTGAGGAGACTGGCTCTAGTTGAGCCCTGACTGATCGAGTCAACTGCCGACTTACAAGTGAGACCCGCTCAGAAAAACGCGGAGGGTCCAAGGAAGGGAAAGGAGTGGGGGTAGGAAACAAAAAGAATACATATCAGAATAGGCAACTTATCGAAAATAAATGTTCTTCTTGATGAATGGTCTTCAAAGAGTTGATAGCAGGCGATACTAGCACAGCATGGTGAGTGAAAAAGTAGACGAAGTTCTCTTGCTCATGGAGAAGATAGCTGGCGATGGTAGCAAAATCTGGTGGCCAGATGGATAAGTAAATCCTCTTGCAACAGGAAGAATTGAGGAGCTTCAGAGATTCGCTGCTAGATGACGCTAGGTGGGTCATGGAAGATATATATCTAGAACAGACTCACAATGACATAAGAGGCATGACCATCAAAGAGAAAATAAAAGATCACTGTTGGTGTTTGATAAAGAGGAAGGAATGAACAAGCAAAGGCATTAAAAATTATATTCTCTCGTACCGTGTATTCCAAGAATACACCAACGGCACAAACCTAGAAGAATTGCTGAGTTTTAATTCACCGGCCGTGAAAGCCAATATACCATCTTTTTGGAAGCCTTCATAGGGAGGTTAAGGCTGCTTGAGGTTTTACTTCTCGTAGTCAAGTGGTGCAGTTGCACCTAATATAAAGGGAGGTGGCGCGCAGTTCGTCACTCCAGTGGGGGTCCGGGCGGGGACACCAAGAGCCCGCCGATGAGCCAGCTTGGTGTCCTAGGCGAAACCCCACACAAGACACGGCACAAACCTAGAAGAATTGCTGAGTTTTAATTCACCGGCCGTGAAAGCCAATATACCATCTTTTTGGAAGCCTTCATAGGGAGGTTAAGGCTGCTTGAGTTTTTACTTCTCGTAGTCAAGTGGTGCAGTTGCACCTAATATAAAGGGAGGTGGCGCGCAGTTCGTCACTCCAGTGGGGGTCCGGGCGGGGCCACCAAGAGCCCGCCGATGAGCCAGCTTGGTGTCCTAGGCGAAACCCCACACAAGACACGGCACAAAACTAGAAGAATTGCTGAGTTTTAATTCACCGGCCGTGAAAGCCAATATACCATCTTTTTGGAAGCCTTCATAGGGAGGTTAAGGCTGCTTGAGGTTTTACTTCTCGTAGTCAAGTGGTGCAGTTGCACCTAATATAAATGGAGGTGGCGCGCAGTTCGTCACTCCAGTGGGGGTCCGGGCGGGGACACCAAGAGCCCGCCGATGAGCCAGCTTGGTGTCCTAGGCGAAACCCCACACAAGACACGGCACAAACCTAGAAGAATTGCTGAGTTTTAATTCACCGGCCGTGAAAGCCAATATACCATCTTTTAACAGTTAATACTTTTGATACTCTTTGTGAGTGATTTGATACCTTTGAGAAGGATTTAAAGTAATTGAATCTTGTACGATGAGTTATTTATTGTCAGAATATATTTTGAGGCAGATCATTATTAGATATTTTTGATGTGAGGTAATATAACACATTGGTGTTTTTCTTTGAAGTAAATCTTGCGGATCTTAAGAGAATTTATGCTCTGAATTAAACCAGATCTTGAATTGGATTACGATTACTAAGGTAATTTTCATATTGTTTAAGAAGCTTTCTAGATATGACCAAATTAATTACAGTTCTTGTAGATTGTGTGCGTTAATCATCTGAAGCCAGTTATATGTTTTTTGTGTGGATCATGCAACGTGATTATGTGAAGTATTTTTGATAGGTATTTTTGAGGTTGCCAAGTGAAAGTTTGCAATATTGCCAATGATAATTTTGAGGCAGACATGAGGTTGTTGAACGCAGTCTAGCATATTTTTGAGATTCATGCTGTGTGCTGAATAATCGTGGTGTTATATGGAATAATTATGGTATTCAAATGTGATATTTGACAAAGTGAGATTAAATGGTGAAGTTTTGAATAGTGAGATCCAACGTGATCTTGTGAAGGCAACGTATTATTTTGGCATGATAATTAAATATGAGGTATAACTTGGAACTGATAAAATTTTAAGACAACGTTCTGTAACCTATATTAAACAATTTTTAGGAAATTTAATATATAAATAATTTTGATAATCCAAGATTTTCAGATAATAATAATAACAATTTATGGAATAATAATCTGAAGTTTAAACATATTAATGATCTGACCCGATGAATTAAAAGTTGAATAAACCCGATGAATTAAATAAATTGATGAATTAAAGGTTGAATAAACTCGATTAATTAAATAAATTGATGAATTAAAAGTTGAATAAACCCGATGAATTAAATAAATTGATAGTTTAATAAATTAACTGAATTAAATAATTTAATAGGTGATTAAACAAGCATCCGTGGCTTAGGCGGCAGCACGCTGGCCTCTCACTGCTGGATCCATGGTTCAAATCCCGGTCACTCCATGTGAGATCTGTGCTGGACGAAACGGAGGCAGACAGGTTTTTCTCCGGGTACTCCGGGTTTCCCTGTCAAAAATTTCAGTCCAGCAACACTCTCCACTATCATTTCATTTCATCTGTCATTCATTTAATCATTGCCCCAGAGGAGTGCGTCAGGCCTCGGCAACCGGCACAGTTCATATCCTCGCCGCTAGATAGGGGCTCCATTCATTCCATTCCTGACCCGGTCGGAGACTGGAAGCAGGCTGTGGATTTTTTTTTAATAGGTGATTGAACAGCTGATGAATAAATGAATTAAAAGTTGATAATTAATTAAAGGAGCTGATGACAATAAAATTTAAATAAATTTAAATAAATTTAAATAAGAGATATGATTTAAAAAATTGATGAATTGCAATTTAAATTAATGAATTGAACAATTTAAATGGATGGATTGAGATAATTTAATATAAATGAGATAATGAAATGAGAGTGTGTGGATGATTGAATAATCTAATGAATTGATGAATATAATATTTATTTAAATGATCTGATGGTAATTAATTAATTATTCGGACTTGAATATAACGAATAATGGGATGAGAACTGATGTGAGAAAATTTTATTTTTTTGACATGATAATGATGGTGATGACCGATGAATAGTGAAGTTTTCTTTGATTCACAACCAAACAATGATCAGCAATAGTGTAAATATGGTGTATAAATTAATTGTTAAATTTTAAGGAGTAATTGTTGGGATTTCCAACATTGATTAGTGCCATTTAAGCCATAGAAATGAGTGAATAATTATATATATGTGTGTTTTTAGGGTATTTCGTGTTAGACAGATTCATATTTCTTGACATCCACATTACTGATGTTATATTAACGAAAAGTTAGGTCTCAGGGATCACGAAATGCCAGTGACGCAAAGACATAGTGCTACGGTGGCCCTGAGAACACAAGCGAACTTAAGTAATCTTTTTTTTTATGTGGATGAAAAATACTTTGAGATAGCACAGAGGTGGTTTTATCTTGACTAGTAGGCTATTTAATGCATTTGGAAGCATTGACCATGGGAAATAAATTGAGGAAATTAATTAAGTTATAATCAGAAAATATCTTCTTTGGATTTTAACGCCCGAAGCCTGTATGAGGATATTCATGTCCGAGTGTGGGTTGGCAGCATTGAGGAAGGGAGCAGATAGTTCGAGAAGGTGAGAGAAGGATGACGTGAGTGTGTGAGGTGACGCGAGGAGAGTCCATTGAGGCAGAGAGGCGAGCAGAACGCTGCGTAAAACGCGTGACGGGAATGGTTGTTCGTGTGTGATGATTAAGGAAGTGATATGAACGTGTGAAACATCTTGTCTAAATGTGCTAATGTACTGCGAAGCACGAAAACCATAGCCATCCTCATAGTACGAAAGCCTACCACCAGGTGACGGGTATCCTAAATCGATTGGCGCGTTATTTCAACTTATTTCACAACAGTCAGTATCACAATTAGTCCGTAGTTTTTTTTACTCTTTCCTGTGTTCCATATTGCCTTAACTCATACTTTCTCGTATTATGGTGTTTTATTAATCCTATTCATTGAACATTCCTGCGGATCACTTCAACCTGATACACCTAATCCTACTTGCGAAAACATTTACGCTGTCTATGCACATGAATATCCACTTCAGATGAGTTTTTTGTTGCTATTGCTTTAATTAATCATTTATCTTATTTTGGTGTATTGTATTCATAGTATTCAACGAATATTCCAGAGGATCACATCAACCTCATACACCTAACCTCTATCGAAAAAATTGATGCTGCATGCCCACATTAATATTCATTTCAGTTGATTTTTGTAGGAATGAAATGAGTTCTCCGATTAATTATGAAGTGACCTGTTTCAGAACTTACATTAAGATAAATCTACGAGGCTAGTAGGCTAAACCATTAGGCAACTTACCCGTAATGAATTGGATTCTTTGGACTTGGTTTCTATATTTATTTGAATATGGTACTGTGAGGAGGTAAACACACATGAACAATTATGCTGTTAGGAAAATAGATGTAATAAAGACAGGAAAAATCTCTAAGGTTGGGATGTGTAATATATGTACTCTTTGTATATTTATATGTATAAGTTGGTACTTGTGTGAGAATAAATGCTATGAACCCGTGACGCAATCCTCCCTTACCCTTAACCTGGCCGTACAGGTGTTCAGCCGACTTTTCTAGAAGCCACTTGACTGTGTGTCTTGACTGTGGACTTCACTTCCTCAACAGTTCTCGCCCGGTCTAGCGTGCGGGCTGTAGCATACAGAATAATATAGTCTACTTATGTATTCCCCTTGTGGAAAAGACGTCTCTGACATCACAGGATGCGTATCTGCTATTTGGGAAGTAACACCGCAGAAGTTTTGGAGGGCATGAATCCAATCTAGTTTGCCAGTTTTACTGTAGTGTTATTAATTTGAAAGCAGATGGGGTTCTAGCCAGAACAAACACATTGCTCCTGTGTCTGCAGCTATGAAAGTCAAAGAGTGGCGCTTTAATGATCCAACGCAATGCCATCCATCTATAAGAAACCCGAGCAAGTGCCCACAAGGCCATTAATATTTTTACATAAAAAAACTAAGCAGAAAGAAGAGGGATTTGGGGGCATTATGTTGATCTGTCGCACCTGGAATGATAAAGAGCTCATGCCACTGGAACTACCCACAGAATCCCTTACGCCCGTCAATTTGTAAGTCTAGGACTGTTGCGTACGATGGGCCTACATGTTAAGTTACAAGTTTGCAAATCAGTAGAAAGAAAGTATCAGTTGGCCATTGATGTGCTTCTAACTCATTATACTAGAACAAAACTAGATTCTACATTTTAGCAATATTTACCACTTAATGGTATTTATTCCAGTTTTCTTCAGATGAAGTTATTTATTAGCCTCCTTTTAAATTCAATATATTCTACCTAGCCTAATCCCTTTGTCTCTATATGGCCCTAGGGCATACCAATCAATCACAATAACTCAATGCTCCTCCGAGATTCTACACAGGAGGGAGGAGGCACACAACTATGAGTATGACCCTTGATGGAAGGGGTACCTCATCCTCACACTCAATGTATTATTACACGAAGGTTGGGGGAGAGAGAAAACAGAGCATTGTATCAGCACCATGCAGATTAAAAAATCTCTCTGGGGATTAGGGGGCAGGGGTTAGCCATTATAGTGTAACAAAACAATTTAAACGGACTACACCCTTAAGAGAAAACAAGAATAATTATTTTAAATAATAATATTAATGTTTTTATATTTTCTTTTCTTTGAGAAGCAGTCTTGTGTAGGGTTTTGGTAAATATCCATGCTGGGAAGTGTCAGGAAATACTCTCAAGAAATGAGACAACAAATGGACAACACACAAAGGAAAACTTAACCTCATGTCATGCAAAGTATGAACCGTCATCAGTTTACAGATTAATAATCTCATTTATTACCCAGATAGGCAGATGACCTTGATGTAGTCTGTCATTTCGATCACAACTAAAAATAAAATAAAGTTACCCGGCAAATGATACAAGTGTATATTAAGTGTACATTAATTTGGTAGACCTGTATATGAAAGCCTCCAAATGAACCTCGTATTTCACATGTTAGACCGGAGTTGAGAGTCAGAGTAATCAAATCATTGTATAAGCGAACAGCTGACGTGTCATGCCTCTCGTTAAGAATGCATTACCAAGTGCTTAGTCACAGAATGATGGTGTTGCATGTGATATGAAACAGCGATCCCCAAAGACTGTGTGTTCAGACGTTGTCGGACAGCCACTGCGAAGTGAGCCGGCACCCCAGCGTGTTGAAATCAAACACTGTTTAAGATTCCCACATTTTGCAGCTGCGGGATGATCCAGTCATTAATCATCTGGTGGTAAGTGTTATGATCAAGAGAACGATCAACAAAAAATGGTTCTAACAGATGCGTTTGTATCATTCCGGCCCAGATCGTGACGTGAGGGGAGTTTACTTGATTTCTTCAGCTGTGCAGAGACCATGGAGGGACAAATATGGATGTTTTAAATTCCTAAGATGTAAGTACAAATGTATATGTACTGACAATAGAAATAAATAATAATGAGTAGGGGTATACGGATTTTGTGCGCACACTGTAAGATTTTCATGCCTTGTTTCGTCTTCTGGGGGACATCGCCAACTGATATTACTAACCTTGCTCACTACTGCACCAGAAATATGTGTTTATATGTATTGCTCATTCAACGATGGCAGCCATGTTCGACAGTACATGAGGTCACTTCAACTGTTAATAAGAAGCACCCATTGACATCACCACAGTTTGGGGTTAACATTGTTCACGATTGGTCCGTATTGACGAATGATAGTTTAAAATTTGAAATACACTTATGTTCCGTCTAGTCCACTGCCACCTGGATCGCATCCCTCCTGGCTGCTTTAGACTGCCTGCCCATTCAACGATTACAGCATTGGTTCAAGACCAGCTACAATCCTCAGACCTTAATGTAGAAAAAATATGGTGGCGATGGTTGCTCTACCAATAGCTAAGATCATGTCATCGGGCTTGTCCCAGTTCGTGTAAATTATTATTTTTACTCACCTAAGAACATAAAAGATATCACAAGACTAGACTAGGTTCCGAAGAAATATGCATCAATAATTTAGACTTACCTGAATTAATTTATCTATATAGTGCTAGCCTCGAATTATAGGTTTCTTCGTCTTCACCCAAGGGACAGCTACAATAGTTTCACTGTTTCTGTGGTTTAATTAGAAGCTTTTTGGCGAGTTATCAAGTAGGAGTTCTGCCCCCCCCCCCCCCCCAACCTCTCCCTCTGACGTCACATACTAACCCGCAATACATTCAGGGGCAAAGTCAATATCTCTCGAACCCATGGTCCGATTTTGACAAATGAGGTATCGTTGGACTCGGGTTAACGCCCTCTTTCCAATGGACCACTCATTTCAACCCCTAAATAAAACCTACCCCTACTAGGGGGTGAAATTTTTTTTTTTTTAGTGAAAGTCTCTTTTCAAATGCGACATGTATAAGGTGCGCTGCTAAAATGAACTTAAACGTTGTTGCTCATATAGCGCATGCGTTTTTCTGGCTGCCGCTATGGATCAACATTTTTGTTTTTGTTTTTTACGCATGCGCACTTGGGATTTTTGTAAGAGGGCGAGCTCTTTGAAAAAAATGATTGATAAGAAGGGGTTTTGGTGGTGAGGAGAGAGCCAGATAGTCGCCTACTTTCCTACGAAGTTTGCCGATATCTCTCGAACGCAAGGTCGGATTTGGACGTGTGACGTGTCAAATCGTTTGTCTCAAAGCGTTATAGTTTTAAAGGTTAAAGTTTTGAGAATGAGGGAAACAGGCTTTTTGGGGATAAAACCATGATTTTAGACTCTTTCCGATATCTCACGAATGCATGGTCGGATTTGGTCCTATGACGTGTCAAATGGCTTGTCTCGAAACCCTCTTTATTTTGGTAATAGGTTAAAGTTTTTGAGAATGAGGAAAACAGAATTTTTTGGTGTAAAACTGTGATTTTAGACTTTTTGCTATATTTCGCGAACCAATGATGCCATAGACGTGTACGACGGGTCCAAGGACTCGGGGTGACGTCCTCTTTGCTGTGGACCATGCGATATATTTTTAAAAAAATATTGGAAACTCGATTTTGGGGTAAACACGTGTTTTTTGTGATTTTTGCCGATATCTCACGAACCAATAACGCTAGAGACGTGTACGAGGTGTCCTAGGACTCGGGCTAACGCCCCCTTTCGAGTGAGGTAGATATTGTTTTCCAAAAAATAATTCACAAAGGGCCTAACGCCATACATGTTGAAAAAAAAAGTTTTTTCTTTGCCTGTTTATAATGTTCATGAAGCGTGGTAGTTGAGAGAGACGATACTGCTGGGTGTGTGTTTCAACGAACCTGTCACTAACTACAAGGACCATGCTTAATAGAACAATCGCTATTTCGGCGGGTCGGTGTATGACAGAGCGAGGGTTCGTTTTTCTGATATTTTACCTTAAACATGTAAACGGTGATGAGAACTTGGTTCTATGTTGGTCGAAACGAGTAGAGAAAACAAACTTGCAGACGAGCAGGAGGTGAATGTCATTTGAGCTTATTGGAAGGCGTTGATCTGACTTGACAACAGGTGCAATGGAAAAATGACAATGACGCTTGAAGGTGAAATAATCTGACCATCGTGGTGGCAGGGAAGAGCGAAAGGCATGTGAACACATGTGAAACCACATGAGGGCTAAACCAGTGACATCCTGTTTTGCTTCGTACGTGACAAAATGCAAGTTCATGTGAAATTTGATCTACCTTGGGTGTTAGCTGTCCACGTGCGCGATAACTGTTAACATGTCACATCCTGTTTGCTTCGTACGTGACAAAATGCAAGTTGACGTGAAATTTGATCTGCCACAGGTGTTCACCTTGGACGTTAGCTGTCCACGTGTCTGATAACAGAATGTTCAAAGCGTGGGGAAAAAAAAGATTATACATGCAACGTAACATATATAAAGACATGTCGTTATCATTTCCACTCTCACTTAGGTGACTACATTTGAACACACTGCGTTGCATGAAACCCCTGGTCTTGTTTAACAGTTTTGGTGTTGGTGGAAAATACTTAACCTTGTTGTGGGGTAGGTATATATTTATTCATTTATATATTTATTGATTTTTATATAAATACATGCAATTATTTATTGATTAGGTAATTAATGATTTTATTTATTTATTTGTTTGCAGATAACGTGTATAGCCTACCTATCGTGTGTCTGTGGGAAATATATTAAAGAATGAGAAAGACAGACAGCTAGAAAAGAAAACCATTTCCACACTAGCCCACGAGACGGGAATATAGTAAAGCATTACACGGCAAGGTGAGATTTTTTTTATATAAACCTGTTTGATTTTGTTATGTTTATGAAGTGCATAAACTATATGGAATGGATATACTTTATTTCTTTTTAGAGTGTTGGAAAACGCTTGACCTCTGTTGATAACCTGGAACGTGTGTGTTTGAGGCCATTGTCCAACAGTCTACAGCTGAAAACTCAGGTGAGAGTGTTCTTTCAAAATAATGTCTTTTACTCCTGCGGATACGTTAACTTGGGAGCCCCTTGAGTCTTGTTTCAAATCGCGTGTGTGCTCTGGCCGCGTAGAGCTCAGCAACTTGAAGTGCGACCCTGTGTGAGCGCTAGCTCCGTTAGCCAGTGTGACAGAGAGGACAGCAAGCTTGTAGTTCGCATTTTTACCGGGGTTTCAGTTGGAGTTGCTGAACTCTAGTCAATGTTCGAAAAAGTTTGATTCCCAAAGAATTTATAGAATCTTGTTTCGAAATTTTCAAAATTGAAATTTGTACTGCGCAAAGGTTGCATATGGCTTTAAAGGTGAACACAGAACTGGTGTGCGATTTCACATATAAAAAGAAGGACGTAGAGCATAAAGAGACATTCTATATTTGCAGTAAAATGCAAGAGCTTTTGATAGCCGATAATCTGAACGAGTGGTATCAAAGCCATGTGGTGAATGGCTTGCTATCAAAATTTGATAAACTGCAACAAGGACCGAGTGGCCTTGCCTTAGACAAAATTCATCATTTGCAAATCAACATGTGTCATTTCAACCCGTTGAATGCTGGGTCTAGCTATATTAAAACCCCGCCAACAATAGCTTCGAAAAAGGCTGTGGTGAATATTGAAAATTTTGATGATGAATGTTTTCTGTGGGCTGTGGCTGCGTATTTGCAGCCAGCTCAAGATCGTCATGTTAACAGACCAGCAAAGTACAAGGCCAAGTTTGATGAATTAAAACAAACTTTAAATTTAACTCGAGTGTCGTTCGCTATGGACTTAACCGAGATCCATAGGTTTGAACAAGATAACCAGGACTTCTCGTTCATGGTGTATGGCCTTGATGGTGATGAGATTGTGGGTCCTCTTTATGCCACAAAAGAACCGAAACGACACCACATTCATCTTTTATATCTGTCTTACGGAGAAGTGAATCACTATTGCCTGATTAAAAGCCTGAGTAGATTGCTAAGCAGTCAAGCGTCCAAAGCACATGGTAAAAAACAAATTTGTGATCGTTGCTTGCAATATTTTACAACCCCCATGCTCTTAGAACGTCATAGGGTAGATTGTGTTTCTCAGGAAGCGGTGAGACTGATATTGCCACGGGGGGACAAGGCTGTGTTAAAGTTTAAGGACATTCACAAGCGTGACACTGTCCCCCTATGTGGTGTATGCAGATTTCGAAGCTCTCACCACACCCATGGCGGGATGTGAACCAGATCCCACCATTAGCTCAACCACACCCATTCAAAAACATGAACCCTTTGCCATAGGATTTAATGTGGTGTGCCTATGACCCCACACAATCCGTTTACAAATACCGTGAGGGGCCAGATTGTGCCAAATGGTTCGTGGATGAACTTGTCAAGTTGGCTCATGATGTACAGGAATTACTGGACCACCCAGTACCCATGAGCCTATCTCCAGAACAGCAGCAGCGGTATGAGCATGCCACGACATGCCATATTTGCGAAAAGCCTATTTTAAGTGGAGAGGAAAAAGTCAGAGACCACTCGCATTTTACAGGGGAGTTTCGTGGAGCTGCGCACAGCAAATGCAACTCGAACTTTCCAGCTCCTCGTTTCATCAGTGTCTTTTTCCACAATCTAGCGAATTATGACATTCAGTTTTTGATTCGTGAATTGGGCCATGTCAACAAGGGCTCGTTTACCATTATTCCCCAAAACCATGAGCGTTTTACAGCCCTGACATGGAGGTTGGACGACTTTAGCATTCGATTTTTGGATTCCTTTAAGTTTATGGCATCCTCGCTAGACAGCCTTGTGAATGGCTTGAATGAGGAGGAATTAAAAAATACTAGAATGCATTTTAATGATCCTGAGCAATTTCAATTGTGCATTCGGAAAGGTATATTCCCGTATGATTTCTGCAATAGCTGGGACGTGTTAAAGCAAAGAAAACACCCACCACAAGAGAAATTTTACTCGAAACTAACACGCAGTACCGTTTCCGATGAAGACTATGCACATGCATGCCAAGTTTGGCGAGTGTTTGGCATTAACACGCTAAGTGAACATGCTTTGCATTACCTAAAACTGGATGTATTGCTGCTCACTGATGTGTTTGAAAAATTCCGTAACTTGTGTCAACACATTTACGGTCTTGACCCGGCTCACTATTATACGAGTCCTGGGCTCTCGTTCGATGCCGCTTTGAAATACACTCAAGTGGAATTGGATTTACTCACTGATGTAGACATGGTTCTATTTTTTGGAAAGGGTATTCGTGGCGGCTTTGTGTCGCTAAACCAACGCCATGCCGAAGCGAACAATGTCTACATGCCTGATTATTCACCGGACAAACCAGAATCGTACTTAATGTACTATGACGTGAATAATTTGTACGGTTACGCCATGAGTCAGCCTTTGCCCTATGGGAAGTTTGCTTGGCTGACAGACAAACAAGTGTCAGAATTTGATGTGAACATGGCTAGCCAAGAAACAGGCCGTGGATATGTGCTAGAAGTGGATATTGAATATCCCTCATCCTTGTATGATGAACATGCCGATTTTCCATTCTGCCTTGAGCAAATGGTCCCCCCTGACAGTAAAGTGAAAATTGAAAAACTCATGGGCACACTTTACTACAAAAATCGGTATGTGCTACATATCCAAATGTTGGTGCAATGCCTTGCCCAAGGCTTGGTGTTGAAGAAAATCCACATGGGTATTTCTTTTGCTCAAAAAGCATGGCTTGAGCCATACATGAGACTCAACACAGAGCACCGACAAATGGCAACACAGCAGTTTGAAATAAATTTTTTAAAATTAATGAACAACTGCATCTATGGCAAGTCTATGGAGAATGTTCGCAAATACCGTGACATTAAATTGGTGAATGTCTGGGAGGGGCGGTGGGGTGCCCGGCGGTACATTGCCAAGCCAAATTTCAAATCGATCAAAATTATCGATGAGGATTTGGCTACTATTGAAATGAGTAAGACCAGCGTGACCATGGATAAACATATTTACTTGGGTCAAGTCATTTTAGACTTTTCTAAATCGGTCATGTATGGATTTCACTATGAGTTTGCCAAACGCCATTTTGAGAACGTCTCTCTTTTGTATATGGATACGGACTCATTCATTTACCACATTTGCCACTGCAACCCCTATGACGTCATGAGGCAGCATAGAGACTGGTTCGACACTTCTTGCTATAGGGCTGACAACGTGTTTCAGCTGCCCATAAAAAACAAGAGGAAATGGGCGTTTTAAAAGATGAATGCGGTAATTCCATTATGACGGAATTCGTAGGTTTGGCCTCAAAAATGTATGCTTACCGCACACTCGACTGTAAGGAAGCCAAAAGAGCAAAAGGTGTAGGTAGAGCAGTGGTAAAATCGCTACGTGTAGACGATTACTTAGCGGTTTTACGCACTGGCAAAGCTATGTCTCATACACAGTGCAGGATACAATCCAGCAACCATCATTTGTATCTTGTGGAACAGAGAAAACGCACCCTCGCCTCCATGGATAACAAGCGTGTTTGGGCTGATGACCTGCTCACCAGCCTGCCCTGGGGTTATGATTGCAAGGAGGAGGAGGTGTGACTTCACTGTTTAATCGTTTATGGGACATAGCTTTATGTAACTTGTAGATTTAGTATTTTGTAAATATTGGTTTCTGCCATTGTAAATAGTAGATTTTTTAAATAGTGGTAACCCACTTGGACCTTTTGCTCTTAAAAAAAGTTCTATGCAACCTTTTTTATCTTTATTTTTGATTGGTGAATAGTTTGATTCTTTTGAGCTGTACAAAGTTTTTTTATTGTAAATATGAAATAAGTAAGATTTTTAGTAACGTTAATAACTAGTATTTAATTATTTTTCGTAATGTAAATGATAAACTAAGAAAGTTCTTTTGGGATGAGTGTGCATGTCGAGAATGTGCTTTTGGGAATAAATAAAGTTGTGTTTGTTCCCAAAGACAGGTGTGAATGTATGAGTGGAGAGAGAAAGCTAGTGTGTATGGTTGACTATAGCAAACACGGTGAGGTAGGGTGGGTGGGGAGGGGGTAAATGGTCACTCATATACTCATTTTGTTTTCAATAGTTTTGTTTTTTCATTGAAATGTGCCAGTCAAAAGACATTATTTTTGTAAAAACAGTCTTACCTGCAGTAGTCGTAGACCTCGACGTTCCTCCAAACACCCATAAACACATTGCAGCATCGCCATGGTCAAGCACTTGCATCAACATCATTGTCAAATCACAACTTTCGACATACACCAAATGGAAAAATGTGAAAACAGCAAAATGGAAAATCTATGCTTCCATATCACCAAAAACGCAAAACTTAAAACGGACATTTTTAAAAACTGGAAATGGCCATGTGTGAAATATGAAAATTCAAAAACTTCAAACGGACATTGTTTAAAAAGTGTCATCAGCAAAATGGAAAAATCCATATCATCAAAAACGTTAAACTTGAAACGAACGTTTTCAAAAACTGTAAATTGCAAATTGGCAAATGGCAGTGTGTGAATTCATCATGTGTGAAATGTGTAAAATGAAAAATCAGCCATCAACATCATGATTTTTAAAAATTAAAAATAACACAACATTTTGCTCTGGTAAACCTTTGTTTTTATTTCATAGTCATAGTGAATTGATAAAAGAAATATAGAATACAAACAAATCCCAATTCCTCACTCCTCAATTCCTCTATGTTTATGTCCATGCATCATCAACTTTCCTTTCATAGCACACATGACAATCATGGCTGCCATCCTTTCACCCACTGAGGCATCACTGGATGTGAAACGTTGTTTAGCTTTCTTTAATAACAATTTATCTGCCACAAGTCTTAAACCAGAATGACTATGGCGATAAGAAAGGTCATGTTCCTTGCATGCTTGATCCAAAAGATTAATGGGTGCATCACCACGTTGTAAAAGTTTTCCGAGACAAGTTCCAGGGCCGCAAAAACGATAACCTGGAAGATGGATTTCGAAAGGTAGATATTGAATCACTTTGTCAATGACGCCATTGCCAGTACAGGTCTGCCATATCCTTTTCCATCGATGGTAAAAAGGTTTGGTCCTCCTCTTCCTCTGTGGACGATGTTTGTGTTTGTTTTTGTTGTTGCTTTTTCTCGCCATGACACCCGTGGAATGATTCAACAAAGTCTTTACATGGACTTTTATGACCGTGATACAGTTTCACTAGCTGGCAAGTCGCACACTGACGCATAGACGGTATTTTTGCCATGGCCACTTGCTTATGGTGATCGTAATCCGTACAGGGTTGCAATTCACTCAACACAGGGTCTTGAGTCCATGATTTTGGTACATGTTGCCAGATTTCTTTGACCGCGTTGGCTGCCACATAATAAATGAACGACTTGGGCAGCGCTAAGAGTTCCTCTTTGGTAAAACTGTCTAGTTTCTTTTTGCACACAAAGAACTTGCCGATGGCTTTGTCCGTAGCATTGCCTTTCTCCATGGTATCACGTGCTGTAGATGTTTACACGTCGCTTGTAGAAATCTCACTGGCGTCATTCACAGGTAAATCTTGAGTTATAATTTTGTTTAACAACTCCCAGCAGGCATGGGTGGTTAACCAATGAAAGAGATGCCACGCATGCTATAGGGCTGTATGGGTAATGTTGCCACAGGAACTAGTATCCATGGGCGTTTGCAGGGAGGGGCAGCCCAGCTCAATGAGGTCGATACATTGGCAGTAAGACGCCAAAAATTGTTGCAACCATTGACGTTTTTCATTACCTTTCACAAATACCACATTGGCCGAGGACAAGTGTGCTTTCATGACCACGTCCAAATATTTATAGGAAATGGTTCCCTGATTCCAGTCTAGTTGCCTATGATTTTCAATCCACTGGGTTTGTTTACGGTCTTTTTCACACAACAAATCAAAAGCATGGGGTGGTTTAAATAGCAAATGCGTAGCTTGCGATATCCAAAACGTGGTACAATCGATAACGGCCACTTGTTTAAATATAAATTTGTTGTCACCAATTTTAAACCCTTGGCAATCCACAATGAGTGTGCGCAACATGTTGACGCTTGCATGGACCAAGTTCAACTGACGACTGACTGACGATCGACCACTAAAGTGTGATCTTAACATGGACTTACCTGCCATGCTAGTTTCAAATTGAGGTTAGGGTAGGAGAGGGGGACATGCAAAAATAAGAATTTAAGAATTACACCATTTTATTATCATAACACGTCTTACAGGCTTTTGTCATTTTGGGATATGGACGATACCAACTGACACAACAATATAGTCTCTTGTGTTTGTAACGTCCTTAACACCGATGATGTCCCAATGTCTCTAAACTAGGCGTTTTTGATGGTGAGCTGCTCACCGAAGCACCATGGATACCATACGGTCCACACGTATCGTAACTTGTTTTTTCATTACCCAGGGACACAAGTGAGGGATAGCTTGAATGACAGGGTATATTTCCCACTTCCATTCTGAACAGGTAGGGGCAGGTGGGTGACCAGCGCTGTTGTTCCTGCATGGGTTCATCGCCCTCCTGCCATTGGTCTATGATGATGGGACAAAAGGCACATTTCACTTCATCTCTTGTTTGTAAATAGTAGAATCCAGCGGCCGCCAAGACTTGAGGGTTTATGAAAGGCACCGGCCACGTGGCAAAAGTCTTGAAACTTTGTTCCTCAGAGTTTAAATTCATGGATGTAACGTCTCTTGAGGCTTTAAAGCGAGACATGACTGAGCGGCTTGACGTGGGATGACCTGTTATTTATACACTCGTCACTTGGTTGGACAGTGGATAATAGTTGACTTGTTTGTGATGAATAATCGAACAGTAGGCCGTCGTATTGGCTGGTACATTGTCAGGCGTTTCAAAATCTAGTCGAATGTCGATATTGGATGGCTTGACAGACTCTTCCAGGTAAGAACAGTCAAAGACAATCAGTGGTGCTCTTGCCTTAAACGCTTGGGGTAGCAGCATGGGGCCGTTCCTTTTTGATAATACGACCATCGAAATTTAGAAAACAAGTCGTACAGGGGGCCAAACTTATTTTTTGAAAAATCCAAATCCAGTCCTTCATAGGGAAACACAGCTCCGTTGAGGAAAATACGTGCATTTCTCAATTGTAGGTGATCAAATTGCGTGGCATCTTTGGTTTGTTGATACTTGCGATTCGTTTGAAAACCCACGATCAGGTAGAGAGGTCTCTCTGTATAGCGAGCTGTTTTTACAGACCAACTGTGTGTGTTGGTGGTGGGCAATAGCGGATACTCATGGAGTGCCCAGCTTCTAAATTCCATGGGTAGAGGCATATCTCTCTTTACCTTTTTGAGTATGTCCAGTTTTTTGCTATCTTCAAGGGTCACATGAGGCACTTTCCATAGCAAGCGTTGTAGTTGAATTTTTGAATCGATGGGGGCATTTTCGGCTCCCTTGAGTGCATTATTATCACTCCTGTCTCTCACTAGATAAAGCACTTGCCTTGCGTTGACCACAATGCGTTGGTGATCTTCGGCAAAGCCTAAAATCAGTTTAAGAGGTAAATATCCAGTAAAGGTCCCATCGGTGTGTACCATCCACTCATTGGTCGAGTCAGGACACCAACCTGCCATGCAAAGTGTTTTACCTTCTTCCTCACTATAAGAGGGGTATAGTTTCATGACACTGGAAATGCCCACATTTCGAGTGCTATCCACCACGATATCGTTAATGACATACCGCACTTCAGAAAACAGAAAGGCCAAACCATGGTTGGCCAACTTGGATGTGGTGAGTGTGGAGCCATCGGCTTTGGTGAGCCGACCTTCAATCTGAATGACACTTTCATGCGGTAGGGTGTAAATATCTTGGTTGTTGATAACAAATTGAATTTCATCATTGTTATTGAGACCAGGTGTTTGAGCTTGATAGGAATGGAGATCAATTCTTACCACTCCTGGTTGCTCCTCGATGCAGTTCGCTATCTCTAGGATAGAATTCATTATGAGGGTTGACGTGGTAACCCAAATGCTGTAAAATCTGCTTGTCTTGAGATGTTAACGTGTATTCACGTGGAAAACAACTAACACCATTCCTAGACGGTGTTGTTGCTTTATACACAAACTTCATTGTGGCTTTAGCACCAACTTGTAAGTCACTGTTGTGGTAGAATCTAGATCAATGAGTTGTTGATCTCTATTGATCAGTCTTAATGTTATATTACTAATACTATCGACAGCCACAGAATGAAAAAGCACCACTGGAGGGTTTTCACGAATAATATACCCGTTGGGCGATGTCACAATAAAGTCATAAAGCGAATGCGATGGTTCTTGATTGGTGTACACTTGGCTAATAATATTACACGTCACCGACACATGATGGTCCGATTCATGTTTTTTGTTGGGTTCCAACACACGTGATTTAAATCCTAGTAATGGACCAATGGAATCGGGGTGTGTTTTAAAGTCAATTTTGAAGGTAGAGAAAATACTGCAGCGATGAGTGTTGGTATTGCCTACAAGTTCAAACTTGTGCGTTCCGTCGAGAAATGACTTTAAACCATACTCATTGACCAACACCACATAAATGTGTTCATAAATGTCATCGATCGTGTATCCACCAGAGTTCAGGGTGAGCACAGAATCATCATAGTAAAACTTGTTGTTCACATTTTCACGTATGTTGTATATTCGATTGTACGTTTCAAGAGAAACAAGTCCTAAACCATAGGGTTTTTCACTCAATTCGATAGGCGGGTAAAAGTCTAGGCTGACTTCAGGTCCACGTCCATGCAGTGTAAACGTTTTAATTTCTGCCGACATACTGGTGGCGTTTTTGCTTATGCTGCGTCTTATATAAAAAAATTAAACACAAACGTCCACACTGTTGGCTGTTAAACGTTTGCTCTCGTTTCACATTATAATATATCTTGATCCTGTTTCCAAAATAGGTCACTAGTTCCATGGGCGGGGGCAAATTCCAAAAACTGTCAAAGTACCATACAATGGATCCCTCTTTGACATAAGCTACATAATGCGTCCCTGGTCCTCGGTGATCATCCAAATTGACAACAGCACATTCCTGTTTCCAGGGTCGTGGGGGTAATTGGTTTCGCATAAACACACCTCGAAAATGAGAAAGCTTTATTTGTTTAGCATAGCTTTCCACTTGTTGATGCGTCAGGGCATGTCTTGCTATGGCAAAGGTTATTTTTTATTTTTTTTAGATATTTTGAAATGGTGAAATCCCAAATCCTTGTTGATAAAAGGCTGGCTTTAAATTGGAATTTCTAGCCCCCATGGCAATCGCTTCCATCGTTTCATTGTGTCGCTGACTTTCTTTGAGTTGTTGCTTGCCCTGCTGCGCGGCTTTAATGGTTTTCGCCACTGCACTGGCACCGCCCAAAAGTGAACCCAGAGCAGCCAAACCGGCAAACAATGCAGGTAAAAATCCCGCTCGTTTGGGGAAGGGAATCACTCGCCCTTGGTTTGAAACCTGTAGCCGACGTTTTGGAATAACATGACTCTGTGCTGCTCGAAAGGCTTTCCTTATGGTCAATACATTATTTTTTCTTTTTTTCTTTCACAAGGGCTTGTCCACGAATGTCTTAAGCCCAGGCTTTGCCAAGGACAAAGTCCTTTTTTTAGTCTTTCTCACCGCATACCTTTGTTTCACCATGATGATAATGACCAACAACCTTTCACAAGAAAGTTTAAATCACAACTAACGTCAGATGGTTATTTCATGGCTGTATATTCCAATTCCACATAAAGTAGGAAATCGTTTATGGTTTTTCCCGCTTGCTTTTCATCCCATGTCAACATGAGATGAAAGGATAATTCGTCACTTGCATTGACCATTTCATGGTTATGGATCAACATCCTATGACCATTTATCTTTATTTGTAAATGGTTCTCATCAGGTATGGCATATTTGATGTGAATGGTTCCATCATAGTGTAATCGATAGTGGCTTAAACCTGAAGCAAGCACATAGGTCAAGTGCTGATCATGGACTAGCGGTAAATGGTTTCTGTCATGCACATGTTTTTCATTTGTCAGATACACTAAAAATACAGATGGGATAAATTTATAAAGCCTTTTCATTTCATAGGTCATGTAACGCTTGGTACAAACATCGTCTTCGTCTTGTGGGTCTTCCACGTGAATAATCCGATGGTGATTAGCGCTATAGCCATTCACCGTAAGCTGGGGCACTTTGTCATAAAACTCATACACTTTGTTATCCACATACGTTTTCGTAGTAACGTCTGTAGACACTTGAGGATGTTTTACATGGGTTAACCGCTTTCCCTTAAAGTCATAATCTCCCTGTTTTGTGCGTGGCACTACTGACCTATCCACATAGTGTTTATTAGCAGGATCTGTTTCTTGTTTAGGATCATGTATGGGGACAGACCTAGCTTTGGCCATCAACGCACGTCCAAAGACATCCATCGTCAACCTGTAGTACCAGACTACTGTTTCTATGACAAGGTTCGGTGTCCTGTATATAGACAGCCTGTCTAAGCCTTAGTTGAAATGAAGATTATTAAGCAGCAAGAGTCATTCCCCGTGGGGGACATGGTTTCCCATCTCTGTCCCACATCACGTGAACAACGCCATGGTTCACAGTTTCCATCTTCCATTCGCTGCATCATTGAGGGGCCTTCCGGCTGTGGAAAGACTAATCTTTTGCTAACGCTCATTACAGCGCCCAATGGTCTGCCTTTTCAAAATATTTATATTTTTGCAAAATCTCTCTACCAACCCCTCTACGTGTTTCTGGATCAAGTCATGTCTGGATTACAAAAAGAGAATATGGGCTATTTTATATTTTCCATGCAAGAAAATGTGATTTCACCGGATGAGGTAATGCCTGATTCACTCATGATTTTCGATGATGTATCCACTGAACGTCAAGGCATCATTCAAAGCTATTTCAGCATGGGTCGTCACAAACATATCGATTGCTTCTATCTTGGACAAACGTATTCTAAAATGTCCAAACAGTTGATTCGTGACAATGCCAATGTCATTGTTTTATTTCGTCAGGACTAGAGGAACAGTCGTCACATTTATAATGAACATGTGAATCAGGATATGACCTTTCAAATGTTTACAGAATTGTGTGCCAAGTGCTGGAACACTCAACGTCATGCCTGTTTAGTGATTGACAAACAAAGTGAACTCAACCAAGGACGATATCGCTTAGGGTTTGATCATTTTATTGCTATTTAAGGCCCTGTCACATTCCCCGGCAAGTCATTTGTCAAGACACCATGGCGTTAGCAGAGAGTCAATTGAAAAATCATATTATTAGAGCAAAAACTACTATTCGCCAAAAGTGTCGTCAATTGAAACAATCACGTGCAAATCATGCTTTGTTTATTCAACAACATTTAGCACCTCCACTAAAAGCCATGTTGAAACCCTCTTTCAAGCCATCTGAAACACTACCCACCGTTTCACAAGCCACGCAGACGCTGCACGAGGACCCTGAGGAAGAGGAAGAGGAACAGGAAGATTTGACTAGTGTTAGTGAAGTTGAGGGTGAGGAGGAACAAGTGTTTACGCAAAAAAGGCCACACCCCTTGCAGAGTTTTTGAGAAAAAAGAAATCCTTGGCCATGGTCGAAACACCTTGCCCTTCCAGAGCGTCTCCGTTTTCACAACTCTTGGCCACCCCTCATCATAAAGCTCAACTGAAAACCATTTTAATAAAATATTATGGATCAACATTGGAACCCTATTTCACCGATCTATTTATTGGAAACACAGATACCACGTATGGTGTTCGCTATGAGGATAATAGTTTTAAAATTGGCGATTCATCCATTAAATTTGCTCGTACTAAAGCTGTCATTAAAAACATCAACTATAAATTAACTCCAGGACTGTTAAAGCTGCTCTTTTCTCGGACCCCCTCTTCCCATGATTATACGTTAGAGGATCTTGACAAATATAAATCCATTTTATTGGATACCCATGCCCACAAAAGACAGTATGATCCCGCTCAACAAGTGAATGCCAATATATCTCAAAAATATAAAACCATCATTGCAAAAATGTTTCCCACCAGTCAAAGTACTCGTCGTAAAGCGTCCGCTTCGGGAGTGACATTTAAACCATTAAATCCCCTTGTGGATGTTACCTACTGGCACAATCCCAATAAGCTCGTCCAGTGGCTACAGTTGTTGCATGCCTCACGTCAAGCTGGCCATACCGGTCACGATTGGGAAATTCAAGAAATTGAACAAGAAATTCGAAATGCCAAAATTATTGTTTAAGCCCTCACCCATTAAAATGGGTATTGCTCACGAGTTGCATCGCCCAGCAAGGCCTCACTATCCACGACTCAAGGTGATTTCACGAGGTGTGGATGAACTTTGGCAGGCTGACTTGGTTGAAATGATACCCTATGCTGGCGTTAACGACGGTGTACCCTATATGTTGACCGTCATTGATGTCTATTCCAAAATGGCCTTTGTTGAACCTGTGCGTCGCAAGTCTGGCCCACTAGTTACCAAGGTCTTTCAACATATTATTCAAAACTCTAAACGTCAACCTCAGCTGCTACAAACTGACCAGGGAAAGGAATTTTTCAACAAGGATTTCTCCAGTTTTCTCAAATCTAAGGATATTCACCATTACACCACGTACAGCAATCTCAAAGCCAGTGTGGTCGAGCGGTTCAACCGAACATTGAAAACCCATATGTGGAAAGCGTTTACAGCTCAGGGCAGTTATCGCTGGTTGGACATGTTACCTGAGCTAGTGTCACGTTACAATGACACCAAACATAGAACGATTGGGAGCAAGCCACGCCTCATGACCAAAAATATTCAGCGATTGGATAAACTGTTTAACCCCATAAAAACAGCCGATACTAAACGTCACCGACTGAAAATTGGGGATTTTGTTCGTGTGAGCAAATTTAAGTCTGCCTTCAATAAGGGCTACACGTCTCAGTGGGGGACTGAACTATTTCGAATTCGTCAAGTCAACTTGGACACTCCAGTCACCTATTTACTGCAAGACCTCAACCACCAACCCATAAACGGTAGATTTTATCTCCATGAACTTCAGAAAACATCATTTCCTCAGCATTATCTTGTGGAAAAAGTGTTGAAACAAAAAGGAAATAAACTCTATGTCAAATGGTTAGGATTTAACTCTACGTTTTATTCTTGGATCAATAAATTACATGTTATGTGAACCTGTGCAATTTTTAATTTATTTATTCACACATTTTGTACACAGTATAGTCCTCAGCTCCATATATTTCTTTCTCTTTCCACCTGTGTTCTCTCTTACATTACTCCTCCCCCTCTCCCTCCCTTCACCTCCCACCACTGCTGTTCGCAGCTCTTGCCTATCTATTGGTTGTGACATCATTCCCACAAGTTGCATCATACTTTTTACTGATTCAGCGATTCCCACGCTTTGAACATTCTGTTATCAGGCACGTGGACAGCTAACGTCCAAGGAGAACACCTGTGGCAGATCAAATTTCACGTCAACTTGAATTTTGTCACGTACGAAGCAAACAGGATGTGACTTGTTAACAGTTATCGCGCACGTGGACAGCTAACACCCAAGGTGAACACCTGAGGTAGATCAAATTTCACATGAACTTGCATTTTGTCACGTACGAAGCAAAACAGGATGTCACTGGTTTAGCCCTCATGTGGTTTCACATGTGTTCACATGCCTTTCGCTCTTCCCTGCCACCACGATGGTCAGATTATTTCACCTTCAAGCGTCATTGTCATTTTTCCATTGCACCTGTTGTCAAGTCAGATCAACGCCTTCCAATAAGCTCAAATGACATTCACCTCCTGCTCGTCTGCAAGTTTGTTTTCTCTACTCGCTTCGACCAACATAGAACCAAGTTCTCATCACCGTTTACACGTTAAAGGTAAAATATCAGAAAAACGAACCCTCGCTCTGTCATACACCGACCCGCCGAAATAGCGATTGTTCTATTAAGCATGGTCCTTCTAGTTAGCGATAGGTTCGTTGAAACACACACCCAGCAGTATCGTCTCTCTCAACTACCACGCTTCATGAACATTATAAACAGGTAAAGAAAAAACTTTTTTTTTCAACATGTATGCCGTTAGGCCCTTTGTGAATTATTTTTTGGAAAATAATATCTACCACACTCGAAAGGGGACATCAGCCCGAGTCCTAGGACACCTCGTACACGTCTCTAGCGTTATTGGTTCGTGAGATATCGGCAAAAATCACAAAAAACACGTGTTTACCCCAAAATCGAGTTTCCAATATTTTTTTAAAAAATACAACGCATGGTCCATAGCAAAGAGGACGTCACCCCGAGTCCTTGGACCCGTCGTACACGCCTCTGGCATCATTGGTTCGCGAAATATAGCAAAAAGTCTAAAATCGCGGTTTTACACCAAAAAATTCTATTTCCCTCATTCTCAAAAACTTTAACCTATTACCAAAATAAAGAGGGTTTCGAGACAAGCCATTTGACACGTCATAGGACCAAATCCGACCATGCATTCGTGAGATATCGGAAAGAGTCTAAAATCATGGTTTTATCCCCAAAAAGCCTGTTTCCCTCATTCTCAAAACTTTAACCTTTAAAACTATAACGCTTTGAGACAAACGATTTGACACGTCACACGTCCAAATCCGACCTTGCGTTCGAGAGATATCGGCAAACTTCGTAGGAAAGTAGGCGACTATCTGGCTCTCTCCTCACCACCAAAACCCCTTCTTATCAATCATTTTTTTCAAAGAGCTCGCCCTCTTACAAAAATCCCAAGTGCGCATGCGTAAAAAACAAAAACAAAAATGTTGATCCATAGCGGCAGCCAGAAAAACGCATGCGCTATATGAGCAACAACGTTTAAGTTCATTTTAGCAGCGCACCTTATACATGTCGCATTTGAAAAGAGACTTTCACTAAAAAATTAAAATTTCACCCCCTAGTAGGGGTAGGTTTTATTTAGGGGTTGAAATGAGTGGTCCATTGGAAAGAGGGCGTCAACCCGAGTCCAACGACACCTCATTTGTCAAAATCGGACCATGGGTTCGAGAGATATTGACTTTGCCCCTGAATGTATTGCGGGTTAGTATGTGACGTCAGAGGGAGTGGGGAGGAGGGGGGGGGGGGGCAGAACTCCCATTACTTTATCGTGATTTGTATTAAAGTTCAGTATTATAGATTAATATTATTAGCAAAAAATCAAACAGATTCTGAAGTTGGAGAGAAGAAAGTACCCGGTTACCGAAGTGCTGTCCCAGCACATGCAGAGTATTTGTGTACACAATCGGAATGAGAATATTTGCCTGAAATAATCAAACCAACGCCATAGAAATACAATTCAATTAAGACCTCTCGTGGAATTGTCTAAAATCTCGGGTAAAGCATCACACCGAATTAGTTGATTGAAATATGCAAAGAAGTCGTCGTGTGGATATCAGAACATAATTATGGAGAATACTACACACAAGGGACACGATAATATGTTACCATCTAACCTATTAAACATTCGCTGTTACCGTTTGGAAGAGTTGTACGCTGGAAATAGTTGATTTAGTAAAGTACTATAGGTTGGAAAGCACCATCTCCCTCTTACGGAATTATCGCATCACACCATCTCGCAATAGAAGTACATAATTGGCTAGGTACTCACAACAGTTTATTACACACATCATAATAAAAAATAACTTGCAAGCTGTAAGAATCACAAAAGTATGAATAATGAAGGAACACAATGAGTTCACTGTTTGGCACAGGGAGAACATCTTCCTTAACCAATAAAATAGAAGCTCACTGTATTATTTGGCGTGTATACAAGGTAGTGTAGAACATCTGCCAGACTGGTAAGGATTTACGGAGGCATATATTGCTGAGCGTTCAAGATAACGTCAACGGTTTGGTCTAGCCGTAGATGCTCATTGCGTTTTCCCTTTACATACTTAAGTTCGACACTACTGAAGTGTACTAAGCTATTATTATATTGTCACTAACTAGCAAATCATTGCGGTGTATATTCTTGAGACACTTCTATTATGCTTTAGTCTTAGGTACTTCAACATCCGAAGTAAATGACACAATGCCATCGGTTCACTGGACAATCATCACACAAACAAACCAGTCCATATTAAGCGTATTATCACATATTTACATACGATTGCAGTACATTAAAGCGAACTGGACTTTATAGACATACAGAAGACACTAAAAATTACAGAAGAGCGACAGTATCCCAACTTTCACCAAACGATGCTAATCAAAGCTAAATAGTGTATCCCAGCAACGAATGTAAACAAAACAATATGCCGGGGCTTCAGCATACGCCATTTTCACATTTTCGAGACCTGCATTAAGGTCTGAGTATTGTAGCTGGTCTTGATTGGTTTATGCGTACAACCTCGTTTCCAAATATAGACGCTAAGAGCAGCACCAACCCGCTGTGATCGCCACTTTTTCAAGTCACTGTTGCAGACATTTGTTTTGTATTGATGATAATGGCGTCAATAAAAATAGCCTGTTCTTTATTCGGTGTTAACTGTATTGCAGAAGCATAACTTTTCTGGGATTTCTTGGGCACATTGTGGGTAGAACTGTCGGTAAGGTTAGGTACGGTCTGACTTCCTTGGTAAGAAGCCATTGCTTTGAGTGTGAAAGTCTTTGGAGCCTCGCTGAATTACGATGTTCAACCGTTTGTTGTTTGTTTTCCGCGAAGTTGTGTTTTGGATTTTAGAATGCCGTACTGCTGCGTGCTGTTTTGTAAATCAGAAATGAAATCCGCAATTATTATATATCTTGTACGCCTCCAAGTGTTGAATGGGCAGGCAGTTTAAAGCAGGCAGGAGAGACGCGATGAAGCTGGCAGTGAAAGAGCCGCGGTGATCACAATGCGTAGGTGCTGCAACCTATCTTGTACGCCTCTGAGCGTTGAATGGACAGGCAGTCTAAAGCAGCCAGGAGGGATGCGATCCAGCTGGCAGTGGTCTAGTCAATGTCCTAGTGCGTAAATAAACACAAAAAAATCTCTTGACTAGACGGAACATAAGTGTATTTTAAATTTTAAATTATCACCACAGTTGCCAACATGTGGGATACAAAATACACTACACAGGTCTGGTCTGGATAAAAATTATTGATGTACGATTACCCCTCTGTGTATGACAGAAACCGGGTGTGTATATATGACTAACGGCTATCTAGCAATTATTGGTATACGCAAAACCCATTGGTTTGGATTTAAGTAATTTCATTCTCACAAAAAAACATTAATTACAGCAGTGCACAACAAATATTACTGTGAGTAGGTATAATAAGCCGAAGCAGGCGCAGGGGCTAATGTGCAAGATGGCCGCCGCTCGCTACTCTCGTATGTTATTCTTATGGGAGGGAGAGTCATAGCTGGCGCAGGGGCAAATGTGGAAGATGGCCGCATGCACAACGAGCGCAGGATTACGGATACAGGGTGAAAAAGAAAGGGAGAAGGAGGGAGTTGTTTAAAGTCTAGTCACATAGAGCATGAGTTTTTTTAATAGACATTTTTGATTTTTCATATTTCTCACATGGTAATTTACAATTTACAATTCTTTCTTTTTAAAAATTTCATTTTCAAGTTTTGCACATGATCAATATTCAAAAGTTGATTTTACATTTCACTGTTGACACCTTTCCAGCTCTCTCACACACATGGTGGGATATGCTTTACACACATACGTTAAGCCAACCAGGACGTTAAAATGGTAGAAACCGCCGTTAACACCACGGCAAGGGTTGTAGCCTTGTCTTACAGAGTTGTAGCCAGTACTCTACACCCCCTCTGTGAGAGGCTTAACATCAACCAGTCAAAGCTTGAATATGTCATGAAGCTGATACTCCAGTAAATTAACTATAAATGTTATACGAAAACTCTTATCACAAGTTTTATCAACAATGTTTGCAAGCTTGAATGACGAATACACCTTAAAGGTCTACTCCCCCTTCGTAAAGGGCACCGCGCATTTTAGTTAAGTTTAAAGAAGTATATGCTTTTGTGCCTCTCCTCTTTTCTCTAGACTTGAGACCAGCACTAGGGCTTAAGCCTAGTGGCAGAGTTAACACACAGGCTTACGGAGAAATTAATCTAGCACCAGATGCCTTTAGATTAGATTAGAATTTTATTTATCCATTTGATCAATTACATGTATACCATTTTTTTAATACAGGACACGTCAAAAATTACAGAGAAATTAATCTTGTGCCATAGGCAGTTTCATTCACTCACAGGCTTACAGAGAAATCAATCTCACGCTTGATACCTTTTTCATTCACACACAGACTTAGGGAAAAATTAATCTCATGCCAGAGGTCTTTTCAATTACAAGTACAAGGCCTGAGAGTATGTGTGGTAGGTGACCACTACCTTTCCAATCCTCATTCCACCACAACATCTGGTAGGTTCCACTGAACACAATGAAGTTGGGGAGACACTGCATTACTTTGTTGACTTGATATGTATAACTTAGTTATTTAAGCGCGGTTAACGGTCGTGTATTGACCATAAGCATGTATACCATCAGAGTAAATTACTCTTTTATCATCACGAGGACACAAAGCAATTTTGTTTAGTTTTACAGATGATATGTTATGTTGTTTAGATGCGATAATGTTCATCGGTATTCTTTCTACCTCGTTCTTCATGAGACAATCCTTATAATCTTGAAAACTTAAACAATTTTTGAGAACACCTTTACTAATACCTTTAATCTTTTTTTATTTCTAGTCCATCAATGTTTAAAGCATTCATTTTAGCTCTAAGTCCTGCAAATGCTTTAATAATACGTCCACAAGTACCTTTTTTAAATTTTCCCAAAGTTTTCTTGATTGATAAAGAGTAACATATGTGATTGGTAGGATAATCAGAAATGTCCAGGTGTTCTAAAAATTACAACTTGTCTTGATAAACATCTTGGGTGTTAACCAAATAAATAAACGAGTATGTGTCCATATACATAAGTTTGAGATTTTCGATCCCATAATAGGGTAGCAGGACATCATAGTGGTGTGAATACATAAGAGTTTCTGAAATATCCAGGATACTCATTCCAATATATATAGGCTTATTGAATACAATGCCACGTTTAGCCACGTGGAATGCAGCTAGGTTAGGACCATAAATTTTTCTGTCGATAAATGTTGGTTTAGCGATTAGCTTTTCAGCTTTTTTGCTGTCTGTTACAAGACGTATATCTATTCCTTTACGAATATTTTCAATTGTTTTTCCAAAAATTGCATTGTTAAATAATTTGTTAAGATTTTTCTCAAAATAATTTTTAGCTTGTTTTCGAAGGTTGTTATTAAAATCAACGTATGCCTTTAGCCAAGGTCTCTGTTGAAACTTTAACACACGATGAATTTTTATCAATTTTACTCCATGATTTAGGGCCTGTTTCAGTGCCATGTAATGAACAACGCACCGCCTTCGATTTCCAAGATGAGGAATTAGTTTTTTGAGAGACGAATCCTTAGGTTGTATATACTCTGGTAGGAAAGGTAAATCGTTGTGTAAATCATGAAGGTTGGATGGATAATCGACATCAATGTCTAGAATGTATCCAACAGGATCGTCTTCCTTTAGCGTTTTTAGATCAATGGTATCTGGAGAAACCCACTGAAATCCACCGTAAGGAAGGGAGTGGCACATAGCCCACCCGTATTGGTTGTTGGCATCATCATAGGTATTAAACTGCGATGGTTTCTCGGAATCATATGTTTCCATGCATTTATTGTTAGCTTCAGCATACCGATGAGAAACCTGACATATGCCTCCACGTATTCCAGGCTCTATTAAAAGATTCTGATTGTAATCATGTAGCAAATCCAATTCAATCCCTGTGTAAAGAAGCATTGCCTAGGAACTTAAACCAGGCGAAGTAAAGAAGTGTGTAGCATCCACTCGGTGTGTTTCTAGTGTTTTGTTTCTAGAAGATGCAAAACTGTCTGCAAGAAGGAGTACATCTGAAGTTAGGTAAAGCGCACTATATTCACCTAGAGTTTTAATTTTGAACTGATTCCAGACATTTTCGGCATGCTCATAGTCTTCCTTACTATCATCTTATTGACTAAATTTGTTGAAGAATGCTTCTTTTGAGGTAAACACGTCTCACATAACTTTTCCAAAGAATCAATGTAATCATAAGGAAATACACCATTATGAGTCATGAGCGTTGCATTTTCTTTCTGAAAGTACTTGTCTGTTTCAGGGTATGATGTTAATTTTGTAACTAAGTTTTCCAAACTACTAGCCATCAACCGAAACGTACCCACAAATCGAAGCTTAACATTTCCTACATATTTGGTGAGGGAGGTATAATTTTCTTTAGAGTTAGGGATAACATCCACTCTCTCACTAGTACATCCCAATTGCTTTACAATGAAATTTGCATCGTAACCACTCATATTATGTATAAAAACAGGAACGGGGTTACGTGTTTTACACCTCAAATTAACGTTATTATGTGCACTTCCTCGGTATTCCCCTGTAATATGACAATGGTCTCGAACTTACGAGTCCTCTTTGGTAAATGGTTTATGACAGGGCTAGATTTGTGACGGTACGCACCGGTACGCCGTACCGAAACCCCTGATCGGGGGAAAAGTCGAATCAAAATTAGGTTGCTATTTCGTCCACTGATTCATTTTTATAGGTGTTCAGGAAAGTGTAAAAATATTGTTTTTAGAACTCTATATTTCAATATTCCATAAAGCCCCCACCCCCCTCCCACCATCACTGGGTAGCCCACAGTACCGGAACCTCTCTTTTTACAAATCAAGCACTGGTTTATGATATAAATAACAGGTTTCAGAAGATTGGAACCCTGCTTCTTAATCCTCAGTTAAAGCCTTTGGAACATTTAAGCTGGAAAGGCGATCAATTCCATTAGCTCATGAGAGCTCATAGTCAACTGAAATTTATTTTTCTTATTTGCACTACCTAAAACACCCCGGGCATAACCCCTTATTTTATACAGCGTTCATGACGAGGTACACATTTAACTCTCATATTATACTGAACATGCTATTATACGAGGATAAGAGAATATGCATGCAGTGGTATCCTTCCATAAGAATAACATGGGTTACATTTAAGCCCCTGGCGTCTAAACTATTATTGCGATTTTTATAAATCTTGAAGTTTCGTTTCGGAAATATACCATCTAAATATATTTGTTATAATTTTGAACTACTTAGTGACCTCCAAATGGGGGATAGGCGTGCAGGCCTAGATCCTATGTTAAAACTTACTGTGTATTAAAAAGCGGTAGAAAGGCTGGTTGGCACGACCTTAACACGATGTTGTCTGCATGAGGGCTCACAGTAAACTGAAATTTATTTTTAATGCAGGTTCACTTATATACCCCCACCTAAAACACACAGGGCATAACTCCTTATTTTTATACAGCGATCATCACGAGGTACACATTTAACTCTCATATTATACTGAACGTGCTATTTTACGAGGATAAAGGAATATGCATGCTGTGGTATACTTCCATAAGAATAACATGGGTTACATTTAAGCCCCTGGCGTCTAAACTATTATTGCGATTTTTATAAATCTTGAAGTTTCGTTTCGGAAATATACCATCTAAATACATTGGTCATAATTTTGAACTACTTAGTGACCTCCAAATGGGGGATAGGCGTGCAGGCCTAGATCCTATGTTAAAACTTACTATGTATTAAAAAGCGGTAGAAAGGCTGGTTGGCACGACCTTAACACGATGTTGTCTGCATGAGAGCTCACAGTAAACTGAAATTTACTTTTAATGCAGGTTCACTTATATTCCCCCACCTAAAACACCCAGGGCATAACTCCTTATTTTTATACAGCGTTCATGACGAGGTGCACATTTCACTCTCATATTATACTGAACATGCTATTATACGAGGATAAAGGAATATGCATGCAGTGGTATTCTTCCATAAAAACAACATGGGTTACATTTATGCCCCTGGAGACTAAACTATGATTGCGATTTTTATAAATCTTGAAGTTTTGTTTCGGAAATATACCATCTAAATACATTGCTCATAATTTTGAACTTCTTAGTGACCTCCAAATGGGAGATAGGGGTGCAGGCCTAGTTGCTATGTTAAAACTTACTGTGTATTAAAAAGTGGTAGAAAGCATGGGCGCCCACAGAATTTTTTTCAGAGGGGGGGCCAAATTTTAATTATCATTTCATTACCCCCCTCCCCAATTTTCTAATTTTTTAAAGTCAATTTTACCCTCCAGGTTGGTGTTTCCCACGGACTCAGCGAGGGAACTCTCTACTACCGCCTCTACGGGCAGTGTCCTAATGCTGGGAACACTTGGTTGGAGTGGATACAACTGGGGAGGTGTGATCAAACCTTCGCCCAGGCGGCCTCACCTGAAAAAGCGAACAGGGGCCTCATGAGGGAAGGGAAGATTGGGATGGATAGGCAAGGAAGAAGGAAGGAGGCGGCCGTGGACTTACAGTAGATACTGAACCCATGTGCTGTTGGTTCAAGCGCCGAATCCATAATTTATTGGTAAAAGAAGAGAGGAAAAAATAGTCTTTAGAATGACTTAGAAAGATTTTACGAAGAGGACTGTTATAACGTGGCGCAATAATAAGGGACCACGAGTCACGCGGAAATGATATCATGCATGACGCATTGATAAGGAGCCGATCGTGACTATTAATAGAACGATAAAAACTTTCCACTGCGTGTAAGAGAGATGAGGTTTCGGAAATTGATCTTACGCAACAATAAAATGACAACCTCGCAATTGCACAAGAAGAGAAATAATTAGAATTAAGCCATTTGCGAGCATTTAAATAATGAAAGAAACACATCATGGTTGATCAATTTGGAAGAGAGATTTTTGTGTGGGGAAAAAGTTTATAATATTTGCACAGGAAAGAAGTGCAAATGCAGCATGACGTCGTTAGTAATTCCCCGAGACCAGAGTTGGTAGGGATAGAAAAATAAACCGCAACACCCACGTATCTGGAGAGCAAAATTATTTAATATCTTGGAATTGTGCGATCGATTTTCATGATCAAAGAAATTAGTTTACGTTTAGAACAAGAGCTTTCCAGAGATATATTTTTAAAAATTATACGACAATTACTTCAAACGTTAGTGCTGGAGAAGATGAGGATTTTATCTTTTTGCTGTCGATTTGTATAAAAACCCTGGCGAAGCCAGGAAGATCATGCAGTCTTTACCAGACCTTGAGAGGTCGTGATACGCTGTATCACCAACGAGCACCCCGTATGGGAGTGACCAAGCAGAATCGTCATTAGTATCGCCGTGTGAAGACATATCAGAATCCTTGTATAGGATTAATATAGGCAAGCTTCAGACTTTATCGTTAAAGTTCATTAGTACAGTCAAAGTTAGGCTGTGAACTTGGAGAAATAACAGGTGATAGGTACTCGAATAATAGTTCAGTTAAAGACATAAAGCGTCATAAGGTTTCGAAGTACCCAAGGAAGTGAAATAAACAGTTCTATCGAAGTTAAGGAACCCGATCAGGGTAAAACGAAATAAATAACGCTTAGTGTTCCGGAAAAATAGGGACTAGAGCGTAGGACGATCAGAATTAGGAATTATAGTTCCAGGCTTTGTCTAGGCAGGCAAACGAACAAGTAAACATTGGGGAGGACTCCAATAAGCTACGAATTAAAGTAATAGCAAATTAATGCAAGAAAATTACTAGGTCACCGATAAACTATTCGAGCGGCCGTAATAGTAACACATTAAGGACAGACTTTATCTAGACGAACAAGTTAGCGTCTAAGAAGAAACGATATCGTGCAGTTAAAGTATAGAAGCCGATAGTCAAACCCCGGATTGGAAGATCAGCCGTTCCAGTAAGGTGTAGTTCAATCGAGACTTTCCATCATCTGGTCAGATTAGGAAGCCGACGTTCTATAAATGCCATCCTTGGAAACGGGAAAGAAAAGAAATCACGTGTGTAAGGCGAATGATTAACGCCCAAGTGATAAAAGTGTTATGTAATGTAAATATTGTGAAAATTTTTGAGTGTAATATTTTTTGTGAATTTATATTGTGTTAATTGAAACGAATACAAAATGGTATTCAATATATTCCAAGTGATTAAGGTAAATATTTTCTGTGTAGTTAAAAAAGTGTCATTATGTGTAAGAGTATCAATGAAAATGGCTTAGAAAGCAGTGAGTGAGCAAACATGTTCCATCGTTGGAGGATTCGGTCGCTGACCGGACAGTCATGGGACAGTCATGTGAGTAACTATTTCATTATGATATGTGTTTGGGAAGATTTGCGTATAATCCACATAAAGAAAGAAAGAATAGGGATGTTGAATAACAGGTAAAGGAATAATAGCGCGATCTGAACGATAAATTTGAGATAAAAATAATAAATATGTGAAATGTAAATGAATCCCATGGGGAATGTATTCAGTAAAATATCAGTGTAAATGATAAATGATACAAATATAAGAAAGCAAGCGTAATGATGATAATAATAATAATTACATAGATGAATGAATATTATGATGAATTTTATATTGAAAGTAGTAGGTTCCGAGCTCCTTTAGAGGAATTAATACATGTTATGAATACATGTTCTTTATAGTAAAATGATTATTGTCAAGGGAGAAGAGTAATATATATTTGAGATGTAGATCAAACGTTGATTTTGAATGTATTAGTTCTTTGAAGGCAACTTGGCTAATTAAAGTATAAGCGCTATGTAGCGCATTGAAGTAATTTATCACGCTAGAAATGCGTTGAAATGCTCGGTAAAACTAATTATGGGGGCAGTTGGTCGGGGTAATTAAACTATGGTAAGTCCTCAAAAGTTGTGACAAGTGATCACGAGGCATTGTATGTTGTATGGTAAAAAGGGTGCTATTATGTTGTATTATGAGCGCTGGTATAAGGTGAGCCCTGCCCTAAGTCGCTAATGTTATAAGTCCTCCATTTTTGGTATACTGATCCCGAGGCATTTGAAAGGATCGAACTCAGAGTCGTCCGTGTTGAAGCCCCTAAATATTGGTTGTATTATTGAATTTTTCTTACCCGCCAATGAGAACACTTCATAATTACTATATACCGAAGCTAAGAAAATAGGTCTGTTGAACCTAAATATGTTGTGTTAAGAATCTGTATTTAAAAGCCTTGACGGTCAGAGAATTACATTTGAAAACAGCTGTATGAAAGCTGACGGTAGCCAGTCTCTTGTAGCAGCGAGACTGGGGACTCTCTGTCTCCCTGCAATAAATCACGCTAAGTAGCCAAGGTTAGAGCCTCACCCTCGACGTATTGTGGTAGGTTGGGGAATGGTCTGTTTGAGTTATAGTACACATAAGTGTTTAGAGTTTGTTTTAACGACCAGGTCTTGGAACCGAGGTCCCTTTATATGAATGATTATCGCTTGCATAGTTCAGATCGTGGCTGTCTTATAATATAATGGTCTTTTAAGACAAATAATGATAAATCCCTAATGTAATGATTATATGATTCAGTGATTCACGAATTCGATTGAAGACATTAGATTCCGGGAGTGATCTAAATTTTGACTTGTTCAGTAGTCTTCTGTAGCTCGGGAGTACGCTAGATTTTCCCAATCACAGTAGTGAGTTGTTGACTTGAGAGAGAGGGATGGTAACATATGAACATTGTGAAAGCCCAAAATTAAGTAATGATAAACAATACTTTGGTAATTTTGATATTTATGATTAAAAGATATACTCATATAAATAATAATGGATGTGTATTGTTTTATCCCTTGGTTGGGGGAGGAAAAAGCACGATAGTGTAAATGTGCCAATTTAGAGAACTGCTTCCGAAATGAGAGTAGTTCCCCGTAATCGGAAGAGACTACTGGTGTAGTTTGTTGGTGTAAATGCTTAAGCTATTGGGGGCGTCCCTGCAAGATGCAATTATCTGTCAGGGGATGATTGTCTAGTGCCGGCTGCTAAACTAGCGTGTCAGCTGAGAAGGATGAGCTATTAAATGAATGTGCAGCGTCAGTGATACAGTGCTCTGCAGTCGAGTCGTGTGATCGAGTTCAATGGAATCTGACGATGCAGTTATTGGCTTCTACGGTCACGGGCAATTGTGACGAAGGTCAGATGGGGTATGAGGATGTGAAGTGGAGTGTAATTAGTAACAAGCGTGTAGTTTACTGACCATGTATTTATTGGTCAGTAGATGTAGTTTGATGTCCCTCTTGGGAAGTTTAGACAAATATGAAATACAATTTGTGATGTGTACAAGTTTAGGGTAGGTGTTTACAAGAATTAAAGGAGTCTGAGCACAAACTGGTTCTCACCTGGCGAAAAGCTGGAACGGACGTCGGGCAGGGCCGCTGGCGAAGAACAGAGTAGAACAGATAATTCCTCCTATCCAGGTTCCACTCTTATACGTTTCGGTGCTGCTTGGTCAGCATTGCGTCAATGTAGCTGCCCCAGATAGTTGTTAGTGTAAATGTTTATGTGTGTTTTGCAAGTCGTTGGCTAACCTCCTAGGCTTAGGTGGTCGTCGCTTGCTGTGTAGAGATATTTCGGGAGTTATCCGAAGCATCGATGACTTGGCGCGGGCAAACGTCGAAGTCTAGGGTGTGCCTAGCCTGCCCCTAGGCGGAGAATGTTACACCCACTATGCGCCACGGTCATCGAAGCCAAACCTGCAGGGAGACTTTTGACGGCTAGTGGGAGAATTAGCCAGCTCCATACTAGACTCAGGAGACGAACCTAGAGACGACCACGTTAGGACTAGAATTCTAGTTAGCATGTAACCTAAGTAGAGCTTCTATGGCGGGAAGTTAGTCTTCCACTCGCGGAAGTGAAGCAGGGTCTCAGGATTCAGCGGGACCAATCCTAGATCCGCCAAGTCCTTTGCTATTTCCTTTGTAGCCGCTGTTTAGTGGTCATGCCGCTAATTCATCGATTTACCTATCGTGAGTTTTTCCTCGTGGGTAGGAAAAAATCACCTTGGTAGCGAGGGTGGGCGCTTACAACCTCTGCGCTGCCCCTGTCTACCGTATGTCGCCCATTAATGAAGCGTTTCTATATGCGTGATTTCGTCAGCATCGCTCGGTGCCCCACGGTCACCTCGCATAGCTGACTGCGGCGTCGTCGCCTTAAGGGCGCGACTAAAATTGCTGCGGTGTGTACGTGTTTAAGCTAGGGAAAGTGTATTACATATGTGTGTGTGTGAAAGGTATATTTACAAAAGACATGTGTACGGTGCTGGTCATCTGAAAAAATAAATACATCATTAATTAATACCCCTCTTCGGTGGAAACGTGCGTACATAGCGCTTTCTGTTTTGCCTGAAATAGGATTTGGTGTTATAATCACATACATTTTGACTATATCTCGTACGCATACTTATGTCTACTGTGCTTTTTAAGTTTAGCTTAACCTAAGCCGGCTAGAGTCTTATCTTAGCCTACTTTATTCTACTTTTTTATGTGCCTGTGTAATTGTATGTCTCCTCAGTGTACTCCAATTGTGTGTAGTGTATTTGACGTCATCATTACCGGATGTCATGATCATTTGTTCTCCCACGATGCTGCAGTGGTGGGGCCTTTTGCTAAAAGAAAATGCATGTAAATTTAGTACATGTGGCCAATACATTATGTGCACATATCGCGCAGCGCTGTTTTAAGGGTCGGCTTGGATAATGCCACCACCCTTGAGACCTCTTCGGACGTCTCGTGTATCATCGGGTTCGGTCAGCTCCAGTGGCTGCACCGTACGCCCCGCTGATGGGTCGGACGGCTTCAGTGCCTCCGCCCTGTTATGTTTGCCTATTGTTACTCTATTGATTTATCGGATTTATGCTGGCAACGTCTAGCCGCCAGGTGCCGAACGCTCGATGTCGCGTTCGTATCGCATATTTCTTACCTATTTTAATGTGTTGTCGGACTTACCCTGGTAACGTCTAGTTGCCAGGTGCCGAACGCTCGATGTCGCGTTCGCATCGCATATTTATATTTACCTTAATGTATTGTCGGTCTTACCTTGGTATCGAATTTAGTTTCCAGGTGCCGAACGCTCAATGTTAGTTAAAAAGTATTTAACCTAAACTATATTAATTAATACTAAATATATATATATATATATATATATTGTATTTACAAGCCGAAATGTTCCTTAGTCTAGTGCCGAAATGTGCTGTAGCTGCTGTTTTTACAACAGCGCTTATTAAATTTGCTTAAGTCTAAGTTGCCTTTTAAAGGTAACCGTGTCTTATGTGCTAGAATTTTGATCGGAGGCTCGTCCGGTCGATTTCTCTTCCGGGGGACCTTGTGACCTACTGTTGGGACCGGAACCCAGCAGTGGCCCGTAGTCCCCTCCCTTAATACTGATTGTCGACATCGCTCTCTTAATAATTAGTATAGGCCTGGGCGACTGCGTTGCTAAAGAGCAAACGCCTAGCTCGGATATCCTGTTCGCTGATCTTATACCTGCCTGTGTTGGCATTATTCGCCGTTTGCCATTTATTTGTATATTTATGCTGGGTTGCCCACAGAACCCCTTTTGGCAGCCCGTTGCATACCTATTTAATATCTCTGGCCGCCCGGTGCGTGACCATTTAAGCTCTGGAGACTCGGTGTCATCCATTTATGTGGGCACGGGTCCGAATGATCGCATTCATTCCATATGCATTATGTATTATTCATTTGTTATCATTTATTTGTTAAATCGTCTTCACCTTCTCTTCCGCGGCTTTGAAAATGGCGTGAATGATTGTGTATGTTACAGCCGGAGCGAAAGCGCTCTTAGTCTGTCTGGCGCACACGAAAGTCGCATGCACATGTATGTCTTATCGCTGACTAGCGATAGTGTCAAGTTTCAATTGTGTAGGAAGTACTTGCTTGCCTGTCTGGCGGTCCGCTTACCACATGTGTCGAGACAATGTGCGTAGGTTTGCTGACGCGCCTTTCTAATGTCTGCATATACAGTGTGCCTTGGGTTCCTCGTAATGTAAAAGACCCTACCTCTGTTCATATATTGTGTCCCCAAATTTTGTGTCATTGTAAACCTGGGGTGAATATATTCGTCGGTGGTAGTTAGATGTCTTTATGTACGTGTATGTCCGGGCTTCTAGTCGCGTGTTTGGTGACTAGGTGTCGGAGGCGGTTTTATTATTTCGTGCATATTAATTCCTGTTAGCGTGACTGTCCCTTATTGCTCTATCCTCCAATTGGATAGTTACCCGACCTTGCATTCCTGGTATTCAGAAGGTCGCGGGTTCGAGACCGTCTTTGTTCAGGGTAATCATTCCTGTTGTCTTTTGGGCCTGTGTCTCCGGGACAGTTTTGTCAGTGTTATTGACTGTTGGTATGGTATTTACGTTTAGTGTGTGGCCTCAAAAATAAATTATAGTATTTTCCCTTGAACTGTGAGTGTTATCACATGGAATTTATGCTTAGTTTGAGCGCTGTTATGGGGGACATGAAAAATTCATGCTAGGGGCAGTGTAATAAATAACGTACACCTATGGATCAAATATATACAATTCAACTTGGGTAATTCGAACTTCAAGGGTTAGTAAAAAAAATCGAGTTATCCAAAAATTCGAATTAAGAAAGTTCTTTGAAAAGAGTAGAGAAAATATATTGTATCACGTTTACATAATGATTTACGATCACCAAAGCAGATTAATAGACGACTGTACTTTATAAAGATTGTATCGTGAATAATCTCAAAAGTTTCAAATGAAAAATAAAACCTAAATGTGCTATTCACCTATTTAACGACGGTAGTAATACAGTAATCTAGTTAAGTCTCTGAGAAATCTACTGTTTTTCAAAATAGTTTGAGATTCTTAACTGTTTCCTACAATTAAGTCTCTCAGACATCACAAAAGAATCTAGCAAATTGTAGGAACGGAAAACAGAACAACTTAGTCATTTCTACTTAAAAAGACCCGCCTAAGCTCTGTGATGTGGTTTGTTGCTTAGGCTGCACTCGGAACAGTTCCTTCAGGAGCTGAGCCATATGACCCAACTGTTTGGCTTCCGATTGGCTTCTTACACTAAAAACTTTGAAGTATCCAAAATATAATACGATTATAACCCATTGATTGCCTATAAAATGCTGGGGGCCAAGAGAAAAATTCGAATTAAAGAAGATTTCGAAATATATAATTTCGAATTAGCCACGTTCCCCTGTATATACATGTAAAATGTACAGTGTTGTGCATGAGTCCTTGTGTGTCTACCGTTTACAGGGGTAGAACATGTATTTTGTGTCAATTGTAGTGTACGCGCCCCCGTGAAGGTCTTGGGAACGTTTCGGCATTTTAAGTGGAAAATTCTGTGCGTGGGAATATTTATCCAGGGGCTTGCGCGGTCAGTGAATTTCACTATAGTGCGCGCTTTCTCGCCCGTCGGGTTGAATTACTGCGCCCTGTCATGAGGGCCTAGGCCTCAGGTCGCCATTGAGGCGCTTCTTTACTATCTTTCAGGAGTGTTTTAAGTAAAGCAGGCCTATGCCTACGTTCCCCGTAGTGCCTGTTAAAAGGCGTAGAGATGACGGCGCCTGAAGAGCTGTGTTGGGTCCGCGCTCCCCTATTAGCGTCTGTGTGCGTGTATGCCCTCTTGTCTGCCTGGCCGCGTGGGGTGGGTAGTAAAACTTCCCTTAAACCCCGTGTATTTTGTTGTGGATGCAAGATAGTGTGTGCAGGCGTGTATGTTACACCCTGGTGGACTGTAAATAATCCCCCTGTATGACTTTGCACTGGGGGTGCATATGTTAGTGTTCGCCTCCATTCTGGCAAAATTGCCCTCTGAACAGGCGGTAAGGATCGTGTAATTGTCTGTGATTGCCCTGGCAATGTATTGGAGGGTGGTCTGACCGATTTCTGGCCTATGTCCACGGTAGACTCCTTCCCTCGCGTCTGCCTATGTGTGTAGGTTTGTGTGGGCTTATCGTGCTGTGGCACGGTCTCTACGTCCTCAGCCCATGACATAGTTTCCTCCAGTTTTCTCTCTGTGTTATTATGTGTGCCTGAGAGCCCTGGCGTCAACTCCCTCTCGTTCGTCCGTTCTGAGGGGGTTGGCGTAGGTTCTGCCCCTGGGTCTGGCAAAATTGCCTCCCGGCCCGTAGCTGAGGGACGTGTGTTCATGTGAGCTTGGCCCTGTAGTGTGTTGGAGGCTAGCCTGACCGATTCCTGGCCAATGGCCATGGCAGACCCCTTTCCCCTTGTTTGGCGGTACTTGTCGAGAGGGACATCCCCGCGAATTGCCGAGTCAGCGTATCTACGCCTATGTCCTCTCCTAGCTGGGCTTGTGGCCCTGCCGCGGACTCAAAAATGGCCTTGTTGGCTTGGAGTTCCCGCTACTTTTCCCAAATTTGGGCGTACTGCCTATTGAGGCATATGGCCTGTTGGCAAATTGCTGTGTTGACGTGTTTGCGTCCTATACAGTTCTGTGGCCGCCAACTCGAGAAATGCCTGTTCGCGAATAAGCTCCCTGTATTGGGCATAAAAAATTGTGTAGTGCACCGTCATCCTCTCTAGGGTTGTGTTGTCTATTGTAGGTCCATGTGTAGTGATTAATTGGTCGTATATCCTGTTCCTTTGGACATGGCTCCTATTGAGGTGTTCATGTATGCGACTTAAGTGTTTGTGTGCGCATCTCAATCGCGCTGTCCTACCCTCTGACGGGCTGCATGGCTGTTTGCCCTGTATTGCTCCAACCTTTGTTTGGAGTGCCCGTATTTGTGCCTGCCACCTTTGTATATGCCTCTGGCACCTTAGTAATAATGTGAGTAATATTGGTGTACCTCCATTGCCTCTATGGCTTACAATCCCGGTTGCTTCTGCATGTGGTGCCATCCTGAGCTAAGTGTTTGTCTAAAAAGAAATGTGTGCGACTTCTAATGTATGAGATTTCTGATCCTTTCTAGGGGGGGTGGGTGGCTTGACAAAAATTTACCTTGTGTAGCTAGAGTGAAGGGAAAAATAATGCTTTCTCTCAATTTTTTTTAAACATTTTCGCTTGGCTGTTTGCGGTACGGATCGCTTCTACCACGTGGGCTCGTTGTTTGAGTCCATACCCTTATTTTGCGTGGTAGTCGCGCCTCCACCAAATATGTTTTATCCCTTGGTTGGGGGTGGGGAAAACACGATAGTGTAAATGTGCCAATTTAGAGAACTGCTTCCGAAATGAGAGTAGTTCCCCGTAATCGGGAGAAACTACTGGTGTAGTTTGTTGGTGTAAATGCTTAAGCTATTGGGGGCGTCCCTGCAAGATGCAATTATCTGTCAGGGGATGATTGTCTAGTGCCGGCTGCTAAACTAGCTTGTCAGCTGAGAAGGATGAGCTATTAAATGAATGTGCAGCGTCAGTGATTCAGTGCTCTGCAGTCGAGTCGTGTGCTCGAGTACAATGGAATCTGACGATGCAGTTATTGGCTTCTACGGTCACGGGCAATTGTGACGAAGGTCAGATGGGGTATGAGGATGTGAAGTGGAGTGTAATTAGTAACAAGCGTGTAGTTTACTGACCATGTATTTATTGGTCAGTAGATGTAGTTTGATGTCCCTCTTGGGAAGTTTAGACAAATATGAAATACAATTTGTGATGTGTACAAGTTTAGGGTAGGTGTTTACAAGAATTAAAGGAGTCTGAGCACAAACTGGTTCTCACCTGGCGAAAAGCTGGAACGGACGTCGGGCAGGGCCGCTGGCGAAGAACAGAGTAGAACAGATAATTCCTCCTGTCCAGGTTCCACTCTTATTCGTTTCGGCGCTGCTTGGTCAGTTTTGCGTCAATGTAGCTGCCCCAGATAGTTGTTAGTGTAAATGTTTATGTGTGTTTTGCAAGTCGTTGGCTAACCTCCTAGGCTTAGGTGGTCGCCGCTTGCTGTGTAGAGATATGTTCTGGAATTATAATGTTTCCAGTTGGGGTGGTTTTGGTAGAAGATGGAGGGGTGGCTCTCAGGGGGTACTGCCCCCCCCCCGGGCTGTACAGTATTAAATTGATAGCACATTGTAAGTAAACATTACCGAGCCGTTTGGAGCTCTTATTTTAAAGATTGTGAAGTGATACTATATGGAAGTGAAACTTAGTGGACGTTTGTTGGTTTATGGAAAACCAATTATTATGATCTTAGATTTGTTTAATATGAATTCCTTGTTCCACTTTGAACAAGTATAAAGTGAAGGGTCAGTATTTTATTTGTTTAATTTTTTGTAGCGCTATATTTTTGGATAATTAAATGTTGTTAACAGTAGGAGTTGATTTTTGTTTATTTTTGTAAGTGTATCCTCTATTTAATCCAAAGTGTGTAGATCACAGAGTGGGAGAACAAACCATGAACCCCGATACTCCCGATTGAGCATTGCTGGCAAACTGTGATTTGCATATTTCATTGCTGAATGGGCACATGGGGGCATAGAAATAATGTGCTTGGATTAAATGCTTAGAGGAACACTTAAGACGGTCATAATACCATCCCGGCATTTGCCCGAATACGAAGAGGGAAACCACGGAAAACCACTTCGAGGATGGCTAAGGTGGGAGTCGAACCCCCTCGACTCATTTGGACCACCCGAGGCTGAGTAGGCCCCGTTCCAGTTCTCATACCGCTTTTCAAATTTCGTGGCAGAGCCGTGAATCGAACTCAGGACCTCCGGGGTGGCAGCTAACTATTCTGACCGCTACGCTACGGAGGCGATATTATTTCTTAGTTGCTTCGTGAAATTCACTATTTGACTGCTCTCAATCCGTTGGCTACCTCATGGCAAGATTGGGATGAATGTTTTGTTTTTAGTTCACAGTTTTTGTCCATGAAGGTACGCGTTTCTTCTTTTGTGATACATTGTCATAATGTTGAGGTCTTAAAAACATGTAAAAAAGCAGTTCTTTAAAATGCTATTGTAAATACAGTTCGCCTATTTTCTAAATACGGTAACTGGAGGACATATTTTCTGATATTTCCATATATCTAGTTTGTACTGGCCGTTACAGCGGATCCATCAAGTTTTTCCTCGTCTTCACAATCTATCAGGAATACTTCGCCTTGCTCTTCTCTTCTTAGCTTAATGAATTTTGGGGCGTGGTGGCGCAGCGGTCAAGCTGTTTGCCTCTCACCAAGGTGGACCCGGTTCGATTCCCGGTCAATGCATGTGAGATTTTCGAAGTGAAATCCCATGTCCTGCGGTTCGGATGCAACGTAAAAAGGATGTCCCATAGCTCAAGATCGCATGATAAACGGTCACGAAACTACAAGCTTCCATATACGAGTATTTGCCTCCTGGCTCTCTTCTCAATTCTCCCTCTTCTACACCCGTTCATCCGAGGTATGCGATGACCCATCTGCCATTACATCGCATATCTGGCTTCCCAGGCCAGAGTGGAGTTAAATGAACATGAAATAAAATAAGGAATGTGTCGGAAATTCAGTTGAAATATCACAAAAGCAGAGGGTAACACGAGATACAGTATCTCTAGGGTCGTTACGGGCTTAAATTTAATCATAATAGCAAATAGAAATGGGCGCCATCAACTGAACCCCTAGCAAACCACATCCTTCCTGGTTAAGCCTTAATTGAGACAAAGGAAAGGATTGGGAAAACAACATCATCATCAGATCACAACTAAGATAAAACAAAATGTATTTAAACTTAATCAGTCAGACAGAAAAAGAAACACAAACCCTGCCTAAGAGTATGGTCGAATGTAAACGTTATGTTGTTATAGTGCTCAAAAATCGAACCACCTCGGTGCTATCTCAAAGTATTTTTCATCCACATAAAAAAATAAAGATTACTAAAGTTCGCTTGAGTTCTCAGGGCCACCGTAGCACTATGTCTTTGCGTCACTGACATTTCGTGATCCCTGAGACCTAACATTTCGTTAATTTAACATCAGTAATGTGGATGTCAAGAAATATGAATCTGTCTAACACAAATACCCTAAAAACACATATATTTAATTATTCACTCATTTCTATGGCTTAAATGGCACTAATCAATGTTGGATATCCCAACAATTACTCCTTAAAATTTAACAATTAATTTATACACCATATTTACACTATTGCTGATCATTGTTTGGTTGTGAATTAAAGAAAACTTCACTATTCATCGGTCATCACCATCATTAACATGTCAAAAAGATAAATGTTTCTCACATTAGTTCTCATCCCATTATTCGTTATATTCAAGTCAGAATATTTAATTAATTACCATCAGATCATTTAAATAAATATTATATTCATCAATTCATTAGATTATTCAATCATCCACACACTCTCATTTCATTATCTCATTTAAATTAAATTATCTCAATCCATCCATTTAAATTGCCAATCCAATAGTTCGTTGCAATACTCTTTTGAGAGTATATTCATTTAACAGTTAATATTTTTGATACCCTTTGTGAGTGATTTGATACCTTTGAAAAAGATTTCTAGTAATTGAATCTTGTACGATGAGTTATTTATTGTCAGAATTTATTTTGGGGCAGATCATTATTAGATATTTTTGATGTGAGGTAATATAACACATTGGTGTTTTTCTTTGAAGTAAATCTTGAGGATCTTAAGAGAATTTATGTTCTGAATTAAACCAGATATTGAATTGGATTACGATTACTAAGGTAATTTTCATATTGTTTAAGAAGTTTTCTAGATATGACCAGATTGATTACAGTTCTTGTAGATTGTGTGCGTTAATCATCTGAAGCCAGTTATATGTTTTTTGTGTGGATCATGCAACGTGATTATGTGAAGTATTTTTGATAGGTATTTTTGAGGTTGCCAAGTGAAAGTTTGCAATATTGCCAATGATAATTTTGAGGCAGACATGAGGTTGTTGAACGCAGTCTAGCATATTTTTAAGATTCATGCTGTGTGCTGAATAATCGTGGTGTTATATGGAATACTTATGGTATTCAAATGTGATATTTGACAAAGTGAGATTAAATGGTGAAGTTTTGGATAGTGAGATCCAACGTGATCTTGTGAAGGCAACGTATTATTTTGGCATGATAATTAAATATGAGGTATAACTTGGAACTGATAAAATTTTAAGACAACGTTCTATAACCTATATTAAACAATTTTTAGGAAATTAAATAAATAAATAAATAATTTTGATAATCCAAGATTTTCAGATAATAATAATAACATTTATGGAATAATAATCTGAAGTTTAAACATATTAATGATCTGACCCGATGAATTAAAAGTTGAATAAACCCGATGAATTAAATAAATTGATGAATTAAAGGTTGAATAAACTCGATTAATTAAATAAATTGATGAATTAAAAGTTGAATAAACCCGATGAATTAAATAAATTGATAGTTTAATAAATTAACTGAATTAAATAATTTAATAGGTGATTAAACAAGCATCCGTGGCTTAGGCGGCAGCACGCTGGCCTCTCACCGCTGGATCCGTGGTTCAAATCCCGGTCACTCCATGTGAGATCTGTGCTGGACAAAACGGAGGCAGACAGGTTTTTCTCCGGGTACTCCGGGTTTCCCTGTCAAAAATTTCATTCCAGCAACACTCTCCACTATCATTTCATTTCATCTGTCATTCATTTAATCATTTCCCCAGAGGAGTGCGTCAGGCCTCGGCAGCCGGCACAGTTCATATCCTCGCCGCTAGATAGGGGCTCCATTCATTCCATTCCTGACCCGGTCGGAGACTGGAAGCAGGCTGTGGATTTTTTTTAAATAGGTGATTAAACAGCTTATGAATAAATGAATTAAAAGGTGATAATTAATTAAAGGAGCTGATGACAATACAATTTAAATAAATTTAAATAAATTTAAATAAGAGATATGATTTAAATAAATTGATGAATTGCAATTTAAATTAATGAATTGAACAATTTAAATGGATGGATTGAGATAATTTAATTTAAATGAGATAATGAAATGAGAGTGTGTGGATGATTGAATAATCTAATGAATTGATGAATATAATATTTATTTAAATGATATGATGGTAATTAATTAATTATTCGGACTTGAATATAACGAACAATGGAATGAGAACTGATGTGAGAAACTTTTATTTTTTTGACATGATAATGATGGTGATGACCGATGAATAGTGAAGTTTTCTTTGATTCACAACCAAGCAATGATCAGCAATAGTGTAAATATGGTGTATAAATTAATTGTTAAATTTTAAGGAGTAATTGTTGGGATTTCCAACATTGATTAGTGCCATTTAAGTCATAGAAATGAGTGAATAATTATATATATATATATGTGTTTTTAGGGTATTTTGTGTTAGACAGATTCATAGGCCTGCACCCTATCTCCCATTTGGAGGTCACTAAGAAGTTTAAAATTATGACCAATGTATTTAGATACCGGTAGTATATTTCCATAACGAAACTTCAAGTTTTATAAAAATCGCAATAATAGTTTAGACGTCAGGGGCTTATATGTAACCCATGTTATTCTTATGGAAGAATACCACTGCATGCATATTCCTATATCCTCGTAAGATAGCGTTTGTTCAGTCATAAAAAATGTAAGCTGTAAGCATGTGTATTCGTTTAGGGAATTGAAACGTGGTTTTAGGTGACAGTGAAGAATGTTAGTAAATTTAATGTTAGATTGTAAGCAGTAAGTCATAGAATTGCATTGTTATTGATGAAATAGCAGCTTATTATAAATAACAACGATCGGTGTACTGTAACTCTTGAGTGCTTTTATTTGAAATTGAATAGCCTACATTATAAGAATAGTACATGTGCTCTAAGCCCAACAGAAGCATGGGACAAGGTAACTAGAATACTATCAGGTAGGCCGATATCTCGGTTCCCGCTTCAGTCGCCAGGCGGCTCCGTTTCGCTGACGTCACTTCGCGGACAAGCACGGCCAACGAGAAATACTGGCCCTGGTGCGCTTTCGTGACGTCAGCAATGTAGTGCTGTTGCACCACTTCCGGTAGGGTTATGTATGACGGGAACATAAACCGTATTGTCTACAAGATGCTGAAATTACAGAATACTTAACCCATATCATATCAGAAAACACGCTGTAAAAAGCATTGACCCAACACAACCATGGCTTCTGGCCCACCTCAACCATCCTGGAAGTGGTTTTCCGTGGTTTCCCACTTTTACTTCAGGCGAATACCGGGGTGGCTCCTAAATTAAGGCCACTGCCACCTCCTTCCCAATCCTCATCTCAATTACAAATGCACACACTAATACAACCATCAAAAGAACACAGGCTATCAGACAAATTCCACACACACCCAAGTACACGGGGCTACACGACCACGATGTTGCAAAGGCCCTAAACGAATCAACAACATACAGACTAGTGAGTACGTTAGTGCAAAACTTCTACAAGACCATATTAATAGCTAAAGAAAGGCAGAATCTAAGAAACTGGGGGATTATTGCCGGCCTAAGCCTCAAACCATTTTAAAACATTACAATTGTACGATCATCTGAATACAGCGACACTATACAGCAGGGGTAGGGGTGGGTGAGCGGGAGCTCACCAATAAAAATATAATTATCTGAAAATTATAAACCTAGGATTATTGTCTTGTTCCGCCCACCCTAAAGTCTTTACATAGGGCTGATGACCTTGACGTTCCTCTCTCATATGTGTAATGCAATATAATAAAATGTAATAATTCCTTTAGAGTTTAGATCGACAGAAATTTGCCTCCCAAATTCTCAAGTCTGCATCCGCTCTTTCCGTACAGTGTATGGTGTCTCCTTGTCAGCGTCTAAACCCTGATTATTGTTGCAAACATGTGGATTCGCATTCCATTGATTGTCGGACTTGAAGTGGTTTTCCATTTCAACTCCAGGTAATTGCCACGGATGGTACCTACCTCACAGATCATGACGGCATTCTTCTGAATTCCTAGTACAACCCATTCTTTGGAACCGTAAAGCATCTCATTATTATGTCCTAACACATATAGTATGTAAATACATTGAGATGGGCGTCTCATGCTTCGACATGAAAATAGTAATAATAATACGATGATAATAATAGTAATAGTATTTTATTACAGGTCAATAATGAACGGGAGATGCGCCAGCAGAAGAGAACAGTGCTTAAGAGAGCAATGTCAACATTGGAAGCCTTGTAGCCCAAGAAAAATCCAAAGCTGGATGAAAATATCTCCAATTAGTCGACCTCTGAGGAAGCAGTACCTCCAGACACGGAGATCGAGAGACTGAAAGAAGAACTCCAAACTATGAAAATGGAAAATGAAGCCATTTTAGTAGCTTTGAAGCGGAGGAATGCCGCCTTACTTAAAAGCAACATCGTCTTGAAAAAGAGCAACTGGGCTCTTAAGAATACCAGAAGTGCAAAATATGTTGTGCCCTTGAAAAAAGCGCTTACAAGGTCATAAGTGAAAAAAGGGGAACCAACTTCAAAGTTAGGAAGATTTTATCGTCTTGTTTTACCTCAGGGCAGATCTGAACTTTGCTTAATAAGTCTAAACGCCCAAGATGGAATGCAGAGGACATAGCTCGTGCGCTCACCTTACGGTCTCTCTCAAAAAAGAGCTATGATTATTTACGGAAGTGTAATTTTCCTTTGCCCTGTCATTCGACACTACAGAAATGGACAAAAGTTTTAAGTATAGACCTGGTATATTAGAGGAAGTAATTTTCCTTTTAAAGGAAAAGGCAGTGAGCTGATGTAAATATGTGTATTTCAAGACGTATCACAGACTAATATCCTAGCTCACAAAGAGACACCACGCACTGTACATCTTCGTGAAAAAAGTTGCTGTTTTAATGTTTGATGAAATGAACATTGATGGCCGTATTTGCTATGATTCTACTGATGATGTGGTTCTTGGACCCCATAGCAATGTACAGGTGGTCATGATCCGTGGCTTATTTTCGAACTGTAAACAACCCATTTTTTCGATTATGACGTCACAATGACCAGTGAGCTGCTTACCACAATTGTGAACAAGGTCGAAAAAATTGGGATTAAGATCATGGCAGTTACTTGTGATATGGGAGGTAAGAATGCCAAGGTATGGAAGGAGTTCAACGTGAGCACATCGAAGTCTTACTTCACAAACCCGTCTGATCGTAGCAGGAAGATTTGGGTATTTTACGATGTACCTCACCTGCTGAAGCTGCTAAGGAACCATTTTATAGACGAGGGAGTGGATTTTGCCCGATGGGACTGTGCTCGGTAAAGAGACAATTTCAGAGCTTACGGAACAACAGAAAGGAGAGCTGTCCATTACCGACCACCTCACAGAAGCACATCTAAACGTGATTGGACGAGCTCGGCAAAATGTTCGATTAGCAACTCAACTTTTCTCTCGGCGCACTGCAAAGGCATTGAAATATAAATGCTGGTATTCATTTACCTCTTGTCTTCATAGAAGGTATTGATTGATATGAGTCGTTTGTCGGTGGCGAATATGTCGAACAAGGACAAAGAAAGTATTTTCATTGAACTTGTTAATGATGTATTTGATGTTCTCAATTCGCGTTTTCCTAAAGACAACAAGACACCCATGCTAAGTGGATATGGACTACTACTTCGCAGTCAGGAAAAAACCTTAAAGAGATTTTTAGAAGTGCGTTCGGCTATGGGTTCGGAAATAGAAAAAACCTTCTCCCCTTTCAGAAAGGGTTTGTAGTATCAATCAAGTCTCCCCTGGGACTTTATGAAGATATGAAAGCCTATGGTGTAACATACATCCTTACTTCGAGACTGAATCAAGATTGTTTGGAGAATTTGTTTTCTAGAATCCGTGGATTTGGAATATTCTATAACAATCCTACCCCATTCGAAGTACGAAACAGAATGAGGTTGTTGATTCTTACTGGAAATGCAAGCGAAGTTCCGCTGTCCACCAACACCTCAGTCATTGAAGATCATGACCAACCTTCGACTTCACTGGAAGAGGCAACTGATGACGATTTGACGAAGTTTGTTACAACTGAATTGTACCTTACTGATGATGCCTCACTGCAAAACAATCCTGCACCATGTGATGAAGGACATGAAATCCATCTACTGATTGAGGACGATCAGGCCTCGCATCAGGGAATGACAAATCAAGACATGGCGGAAGATGCCATAACATATGTCGCAAGATGCCATAACATATGTCGCAGGGTATTTAGCATCCAAGTGCCGGACAGTTGATAAAACGTTAGGTTCTTCAAAACAACTCAGTGTTCCGCAAGAAGCTCAAGACTGGATATCCATAATTTCCAAAGGAGGACTCAATTCACCAACACAAGGGGTAGACAAATTAAAACAGTTCGAAGTATTTTTTGCAGTTTTCATGGATTAATGAAAATATCAAAATGCAAAGGTGTAATTACTACAATGGCTTCTCTGTTTTCTTCTAAATTTCCAGAAATGCATGAAAAAGAAGTCAACCTATATGCACGAACTAGGACTTTTATTCGCATTAGATATTTAAATCAAGAGCGTAATATAGAGTCAAAGAAAATGTATGCTGCTAAGAAAGGACGACTATGGGCTGCATCTTCGTCAGCTAAAGCTAGTATGGCATAAAACTCTCTAATGACACATATGGAACACCCACACGAAGACTACCACTAGTCAAAAGTATGATTTTGAGCTATACTATGAACTAAATACTGCACTGCACACTCTACGTGCTGATAAATTGCCATTACTCTAACTTCGTATTTACTTCTTTACGTGGCAGTAGCCGAAACTGTCATTTTTTAAGCTTGTACTTAACAGTGGTAGTTCATAGTATGATAGCTATCTGAGCTGAGGAACCTAGATGTTGGTCTCTCTTAAAACAACAGTATCATAGCTATCATTGTTTCATTTGAATGTGATCATCATCATCATCATCATCATCATCATCATTTGACTGTGATGCATCTCGTGAATATTAAATTACGTCATGTGTTAGAATTATGTCTTATTTTAAGTATGGCTACCTCGCGGTGTAGTGGCTAGTATTCTTGACTGTGATAGTTGAGGTCCGTGTTCGAATCCCACCTAAATTAAGACCACGGCCATGCCTTCATCACGACCTCCCCCTACCCAAATCCTAACCCCAATTACAAATAAGCACGTTAGTGCAGCCATCATAATGACACAGGTTATCAGAGAGATTTAACACATACACCCAAGTACATGAGGCTACTTGACCACGATGTTTGAAATTTTGTTTGTTGTTGATTCATTTATGGACTATGCTAACCAACCATTGGTTAACTATTGACATTTCCAATATTCTTTTAGAAATATTTTTGACCCCACAGCATGGCCGTGTTCGTTAAGTCATGTACCAAAACTGCACAGATATCAAAGGTTTGAATTCTGACACCGTGTGTGGTTTTCCTGACATTTCTCCACACTCCCTCCAGGAAAATGTAGGGATGGTGCATATTTAAAGTCTTGAGGCACCTACTTCAATCCTAAATGCTGAAGATTACAATTACACATACTATTACAAAAACACAGGTTATTAGGCAAATTCAACACTCACAAGTACGTTAGACTGATGACTAAGATGTCACAATCCTAAAACTGAATAGTTAAGAACAGAAATGATTGGATTCTAGGATGTGTAAAATTTCATAGCCGTTAAGTAACTCATATTCATTACGTGTTAAGTCACCGTCGAAATTTCTAACATCATTCACAAGTATTCTAACATTAGTAGATCGAAAAGTTTGTGCAATTACGTAGCTATTAGTTCGTATATATTAAGGAAACTGGCCTCAAGCAAAATACTGTACGGTATATGCCAGTGTTACAGTGCTGTGGGACTCGCCTATGTCCGCGAGGTGACGTCACAGATTGCTAGACCAATGGCTACCATTACTCGCTCAGAGCTCGTAACGGTACCCCCTGAGCATGGGAGATGGTAGAGTTTGTTTCCACAGAGTGTACACACAAGACTAGACACTGCCTTGCAATCCATGGTGATCAGGCTATGCCAGCGCTCTCGGCAACCAGCTTGGAGTATCCGAACCTTGTGGTAAGCGCTCGCCAACACCCCTTCTCGCTGTCATAGGTTCGTATCATTGCAGACCCAGTTGTTCCACAATGTTCTGGAATGGTTCTCTAGCCAAAGGCTTCGTGAATACATCTGCCAGCATCTTGTTGGATGGACAATACAGCACTTCTATGATGTCCTTTTCTCGAAGATCCTGAAGCTGGTGATGACATACATCAATGTGTTTGGTGCGAGCCCCAAACCGATTTGACTCAATTAATTTAATACAACCTTGGTTATCTTCATACATGGTCGTTGGACCAACAATCGGTAAACTCATGTCTATAAGTAATTGTCTGAGCCACAGCAGCTCCCGACTGGCAAATGATGCTGCAATGTATTCCGCCTCCGTAGACGACATGGCAACTGACGTTTGCTTCAGGCTTGACCATACTACAACTCCTTCGCCAAGAAAGAAAACATAACCACTTGTAGATTTCCTGTTGGTCTTGTCACCAGCCCAGTCAGCATCCATATAACATTTGAGCTCTGTGTCTTTAGTTGAAGATAAACGAAGTGTCTTGTGTATTGTAAATGCGAGATACCGCATCACTCGTTTCACAGCATTCCAGTCCTGTTGAGGAGGCTTCTCCACTCGACGACTAAGTAGACTCACTGCGACTGCGATGTCTGGTCTGGATACTGTGGCTATGTATAGTAGAGACCCTATGGCTTTCCTGTACAGAGTGTTATTTGGTAACCGTGCACTTGCAGTCACTTCACCAGACAAGAAATTGGTTTCCATTGGAGTCGCAGTTGGTTTTGGCTCAGATAAGCCATGATCCTCCAACAATGCTGCGATCTTTGCCTTTTGGTTTAGCAAAAATGTTCCATTTTCCTGTCGTTCCACTTGAATTCCCAAATAGTAACTAACATCACCCAAGTCTTTGATGTCAAAATAATTCTGCATTTCTGTACCAACTTTATCAGTTACTTTTGCAGACTGACCGGCTACCAGCAGATCATCGACATACAACAGAATGTAAGTAATGCTTCCATCTTCTTCCTTTCTCGATTAAAGACACTGATCTGCATTTCCTTGTTGAAAGCCTAACTTGGATAATGTCTCTGTAGCTGTCATATCGTTGAGAAAATCCTCTGGCTACCAATCGGGCCTTGCAATTGTGGATCTGACCGTTACCATCCAATTTTGCCTTAAATATCCACTTACAAGAAAGAGCCTTCTTCCCTGGTGGAAGCTCCGTTAATTCCCATACACAATGTTGATTGAGACAGCTTATTTCTTCTTCCGCAGCAGCAGTCCACAACTTTTGCTCACGAGGTGACATTTTGAGCTTTTCGTTCCATGAGGCTGGCTCTCTGGTGTGATTCGTATGCACCTTGTACGTTAGCTTCTTTGCTAGCACACCCTTATTTGGCCGTTCAGAAACTCTTCGTGGAAATTGTGGAGTTTCTGGTTCAGTCTCACATTCATCTCCTATGCTGCTTACAGTCTCTCCTCAGTTGAAAGTCACCGTGTTGCTACCTCTGGGATTCAGTGTCGAGTTGTCAGCTGATTCCGTCTGTGTCGAAACATGTTCAAATGTCCCTACATGCTGCGGTGTGATTTCATTATCCCCTTCTTTCGGTGCACTGCCTACCGAAGCTGGATGTTTGGCTACACTCTCAATTACCCGCACCGATCTGCTGATCCAAACCTTGGCTGTCTTTGGATCCAGAATCCAATAGCCTTTGGTGTTTCCATCATAGCCAATCAGGACGCCCTCTATTGCTTTGTTGTCCCATTTCTTTCGCTTTTGTTTGGGTACAAGCGAATAGACCTTAGATCCAAACACACGTAAATGAACCAGATCTGGCTTCACTCTTGTAAACAATTCAACTGGAGTTTTGTTGATACTCCGGCTCGTTGATCGATTCTGCAAAAAAGCTGCGGTCAAAACTGCTTCTCCCCAGAAGCGGTTGTTCAGATCAGCATCCAACAACATGCTCTTTGCAGATTCTGTCAATGAGCGATTCTTCCTCTCTGCTACGCCATTTGGTTGTGGAGTGTAGGGGACTGTGAGCTGATGTTGGATCCCCTCTTTCCGCAGAAAGTTCTCCAGTTTTTGTGAAACGTATTCCTTGCCATTGTCTGTACGAATCTGTCTGTCTTCCAAATCTAGTATGCATTGCAGCAATGTAGTCTTCTACGACGCCTGCCACCTCATCATTGGATTTCACCAGCCTCACCACAGTAAAACGGGAGTAATCGCCAATGAGTGGTAGAAAATACCTATTTCCACTTGGCGTTGCAGTCTGCATGGGCCCACAAAGATCAGAATGAATGAGTCGCATGGGCTCCTTCTCTCTGGATGTACTCTCAGAAAATTTTGTTTCGGTTAGTTTTCCCTTGATGCAGTCTTCGCATACTACCTTCTCCGAACATTTCGACACTTGGATTCCTGTAGCCAATTCCTCATTGATCAGACGCTGGATTGCAACCGGATCCCGATGTCCCAATCGACGATGCCACTGGTGTAGGCATACAGCTTCTCTCGCCACATGAACTGACGAACTTGGTACCACAGTCTGGAGTCTAAATCAATTCCCATCGTTCCTTGCTTCTGCGATGACCTGATGTCCTTTGTAGATGCTGCACGAGTCATTCTCGAACGTCACTCGGTGACCTTGCTCTGTTATGCGCCTCACCGAAAGTAGACTATCATCCAAGTGTGGAATAAACAGCACATTTTTCAATAGTACTTCTTGGAGGTACCCGCCTGGTACCTCACAGTAAAATTGTCCATCTCCGATTCCAGCAGCTACCACGGATGAACCATCAGCAAGAAAGACTATAGCACTTGTGTCACGAATAGATGTGAAAAATTGCCTATCATTCGTCATATGACTGGTTGCCCCTGAATCTATGCACCATCCTCCAGTAGGCCTACTTGCAGCATGTTGTTGATCTAGTGCCTTAAATGTAGCATAGTTCTGTGTGTTGCATACTTTAACCTCAATCGATGATTTTGCCGATTCTGAACCTGCTGACCTCTGCTGTTGACTTTTCTTGAATCGATAGCAATCTGCTTTTAAATGGCCAAGTTTAATTCAGAAGTAACATGCCCGTGCCTCTTTGCCACCCTTATTTAGTTTCCCGCTTGAATTTTTATTTGTTCCATTTTGATGAGCAGGACTAACCTTACTTGAGCCTGCGAACGCCGACTGTAGTGCAACCTCTGAATCACAATTTCCAGGCACACCAGCTTCGGCACGCCTTTGGTATTCGTCAAGCATTTTCCCAGTTACATATTCCACCGTTAAATCTGCCTCGTCACGGCCCTCGTGCGCTGTGACAAGCCCTGAATAAGCTTCTGGAAGACTCACCAGCAAAACCGCAACAATCTCGTCGTTTTCAAGTGGCCTACCAGATCCACGCAGCAAACCCACTACTTCCATAATTGCGTCGATGTGACTGCTCATTGGTCCACCACGATAATGTATGCTGTACAGTTTACGTCGTAAATATAACCTGCTTCCGAACGTGGATCTCTCGTACTTTCTCGACAGAGCCTGCCATGCATCACACGCATCGTTCAAATGTGCAAAATGAATGAGTTGACTGTCCTCAACACTCAATGTAATGTACGCTAAGGCTTTGTTATTTTCTTTTGCCACACCGCGTTTATTACTTCAGGCTTTGGTTCACTGACAACTTCCCACAAATCATCACGCACTAATACGGCTCGCAACTTTGTTTTCCAAAATATAAAATTTCTACCATTTAACATTGGAATATTCAACTTGACACTTTCGTGAGCCATCTTGTAACCGCACACACTCAAAGCTCGCGATCGTTAAACCGATTTTTAATCCACTTACGCGCAGTTTGCCGTAGACTGGGCCTCATAACTTGATGAAATAGCAGCTTATCATAAATAACAACGATCGATGTACTGTAACACTTGAGTGCTTTTATTTGAAATTGAATAGCCTACATTATAACAATATTACATGTGCTCTAAGCCAAACACATGCATGGGAGATGGTCGAGTTTCTTTCCACAGAGTTTACACACAAGACTAGACACTGCCTTGCAATCCATGGTGATCAGGCGATGCCAGCGCTCTCAGCAACCAGTTTGGAGTATCCAAACCTTGTGGTAAGCGCTCTCCAACAGTTATTATTATTATTCTTATTTTATAGAATTATAATTATTATTATTGCTAACATTGTAAAAAATATCTTACCTCTTAAACATATTGTATCCTATAAACAGTTTACACACCTGTTCTCAACTAGGTTGATGGGAAAGTGCATAGCTCTGTCTCTCTTTTGTGCAGGTGTGATTTATTTCTTGAGAAAAAAAGCTGTTAGCAGAAAACAACATTTATGATGAAGCAAACTATTCAAAACTATACATGCAAAGTGTGCGGAAAAACTTTTGTTCGAGACTATGTTAGAAAGCGTCACGAAGTATCGTGTGGACAATTCCATCAGTGTAAAACCTGTGGTATCAAATTCAACAATGCTTAAAATGGACGCCGTCATGAAGAATGTTGTGATGTTTTGCCATCAGCCACAAGACAAAAAACTGAGCCGACAAAGCATCACCTACTCTCTTTGGTTCCTGATCAAAACGGACTAAGTGAATATGAAACGTGTTTGGATGGTCGTCTTAAATCCTATTTTATACGTTGTGATACGTATAATCAGCGGCGGCTCGTGAAGGGGTGCTGCAGGGCTGCAGCCCCCCCAGGGTATTAGACAATATCAATTTACACTTTGAAAGTAATGGGGTAACGGTGTAATTAAATAGATCTCTTTAAATTATTCACAAGTAAAGGCCAGGTTGGCTCGTAAATCCGCTTCCCCCACGGCTGCTGCATTCTTCGCAGCACCTTAGGAACTTAACTTTGCACTTCCTGAATCCACTTCCCCCATTGCCAAGTTGTCCTATGAAAGCCTCTTTGGGTGCTGCAATCATTGCAGCTTCGCCACAGAGTGCCAACTCATCTTTGGAAACAATAGAGTATACAGTTTGCAAACAGCTCAAATATTATACTGGCAGCGGCTAACAGCCCCTAATTCGTATTCAGAAAATTTACGACTTATATTCTAATGCACTAAATTATAAATATAATCATAATAATATCGCAAGAAAATGTTTAAGTGGGAAAAACTTTTGCTGCAACATGGCTATGTTAGTAGCACTGATGGCAATGAGAATCATGAGTAGAAGAAGGATAGAACTCAAGTAGGCGCTCACGGCATCTAGTGGGTACTAGAAGAACCATGTCCATTATCAACCCTTAGCCAATGAAAGGGAGGCATTCCACCATCTCCATGATTTGTGCATTTTCTTCAAACACTTGTACGATCAGTCTTGCCAACATGCGAATTATAGATCAATATTCTAATGTAGTATGCTTGCGTGATATTAACAAATACTTGTATATTATTTCACAGTATAGTCGGTGGAGAATTTAGCTGAACTCAAAAGAGAGTGACAGATCTTAGAAAACTTAGCGAAGAAATTCAGAAGCACGCATCTTCCGGAACTCATTTAAATAACATGTAAAATTTTGCAGTGTTACGCTTAAGTTCGGCGTATCAACAATCGGTTGAGCGTCATAACAATGAAGTAACTAGAAACAAGGAAATATATAAATAGAATCATAATACTATGACTGTCTGTTAGGTAGTCAGTCCGAAGGCTGGTTGGATCCCCAAAAAGTACCGCCGTTAGGTTATGTGGGTTGATACCCACAAAAACCAAAGGCAGTGCTATATTGAGGCGTACTATGCAAGAAGAAGAGTGAGGTAGTTTGCCATTGCTTTCCTCACTGAGTCAGAACAGCAGTACTAACCCTATGAGTAGAACCTTTCACAGCATTCACAGGCACTAACTGTGCCCTGGTTGTTATTACAAAGCACCACCCATACCTCAGTAGCTTCCATATAATCACAGCCATGAGTGAGACTGAGACATCGGTGAAAAGCCACATTTTACTCTAGCCTGTGCCAACAGGCAAATGCAAATGTACTGCATTCATCAAGAGATGGCAAAATACTATCACAAGAAAATGTTTATATCGAAGAGAAGAATTTCGAAATATCGGTGGAGCTGTAAAACCTTCGAGTTTCCTTCTCACTGGTTCTTAGGCCCGTCATCTACAGAGGTTGTTAAACTGTTACGTATCGCTATCACCCTGCCTATGGCTACCGCTGAACCCGAACGTTGTTTTTCGTGCCTCAAGAGGATCAAAGTGTACCTCAGGGCTGCCATGGCCGTAAAGCCCTGCGCGGATATCCGCAACATTTGTCGTCATATACGGATATAGTTGGCATGGATGTGCGGACAGCGGATACCGGTAATGTTTCGAGTAAATTTGCGGATAGTTTTTAGAATACAGTACAATCCGAACTTGTTGAATATCATTACTAGGACCCGGATGTTTATTGTTATGTTTTTAATGACAAATGTAAAATGGTGATTAAGCTTATCTCATTCAAATTATATCATTAAGCATAATTAAATCTCCAAACTGAAAAGGGTTGCAATTCTGGCTGTATAACATTCATTTTAAACATAGCACATGACATACATAGCCTAAGGGAACGACTTTCTCCTCAAATGTCTAAATGTGTTGCTTTAATGTATGTCTACCCCTTATTATTCCCGTTCTCCAAAGGGGTCGAGGATGAGATGCGATGTAAGTCTTTGTGGTGGATGGTTTTTACGGCCAGATGGATGTATTGCTTTAATAAAAAATAAAAATATTTTTGTAATGCCAGTAGATTCGAATAACAAACATGCGGATAACAGTCGTGCGGATGCAAGGCGGATGTGGATAACGTTTTCTTTATCCGCGCAGGGCTTTAGCCATAGGACAAGAAAGACTTACTGCACTTGGAATGCTGTCTATTGAGAATGGTTTGGTTAACAGCATACCGAATTTCAATAACATCGTCATCGAAAAATTCGTCGCGTTCAAGACTCGACGCCTGGAACTGATCTACAAATAAGGTAAGTTAATGCATGTGCATGCAGCCCCACCAACTGCAAAATATGCGAGCCGCCACTGCGTATAATGATTTAAATTCATACCTTAAAGAGTCCAAACAGCAAATAATGCAAGCTATGTACAAAGAACTAGCAATGCACAAGTCAATAAAAGTTAAACTTGTGGCTGAATGTAGACGAAATTACAGATCGTGCTTTCAAAACACGAAAACAAGCCCTATTTTTGGAAACAGACTTAAGTAGTTTCTAGGAAACACAATTTGAAAAGTTAACTACTGAAATGGAAGAATCTGAGCTAAAAGGCAGTAATTGGGCTTTGTTAGCAGTTGAAGGAGTACGATTGAAAATAAATAAGTACAATCCCTTGCGTGGAAGCACATATATTCCATTATCAGCAGCTATAAAATCAAGAAAAGCCTGCATTAATCCTGAAAACTTGAAAGATGAAAAGTGTCTTATATATGCCATTTTAGCAAAACTGGTTAAAAAGGATCCTCAATGCATTAGTAAATACAAGGAGCCTGGAAAACAAGGATGGTTTTTCAGTCGTTTCTTTCCCTACATCGCTAGCAGACATTACCAAATTTGAAAAAGTCAACAGCATATCCATCAATGTATTTGGACTGGAAGAAGACAACAAACTGTTTCCTTTAAAGGTTGTGGATGAAGAGCTACAAGACCAACGCGGCCTTCTTCTGCTAATTTCATCATCTGGCCAGAACCACTACGTCTTTATCAAAGATTTTGATAAACTAGTAGGCCATCAGATCACCCACCATGGACATAATATATATATATATGTAAACGGTGTTTTACACACTTTGATAATCAATATGGTCAACGAGGGATAGATAAACTAAAAGAACATAGAGCTTTGTGTGTCCTGCCTGACATTGCTAGGCTTGAAATGCCTATTAAAACCCAATTCTCAAGTTCTTAAATGTGGAAAAAATGCTTAGAATACCTTACGTTATCTATGCAGATTTTGAAAGTAAACTCTTAACATACCAAACATGTCTACCTAATCCAGAGGCAAGTTATACCGTCCTATACCAGAGTCATGTTCCAATGTGCTTTGGTGTATATGTTAAACCCTCTCCAGCTGTGGAACATATAAAGACAAACCTTCCGAGCCAGCCGTTTATTTATCGTGGACCTGACGCTGCAGAAAAGTATATGGAACCTTTGATCTCAATAACTAATGAAATTGATCGCCTTTACAGCTTAAATGTTCCAAAGGCTTTAAATGAGGATCAAGAAGCAGGGTTCCAATCTTCTGAAACCTGTTATTTATATCATAAACCATTTACCAAAGAGGACTGGAAAGTTCGAGGCCATTGTCATATTACAGGGGAATACCGTGGAAGTGCACATAATAACTGTAATTTTAAGGTGTAAAACACGTAACCCCGTTCCTGTATTTCTACATAATATGAGTGGTTACGATGCAAATTTCATTGTAAAGCAATTGGGATGTACTAGTGAGAGAGTGGATGTTATCCCTAACTCTAGAGAAAATTACATCTCCTTCACCAAATATGTAGGAAATGTTAAGCTTCGATTTGTGGATACGTTTCGGTTGATGCCTAGCAGTTTGGAAAACTTAGTTACAAACTTAACATCATACCCTGAAACAGACAAGAACTTTCAGAAAGAAAATGCAACGCTCATGACTCGTAGTGAAGTATTTCCTTATGATTACACTGATTCTTGGGGAAAGTTAAGTGAGACGTATTTACTTCCAAAAGAAGCATTCTTTAACAAATTAAGTCAATAAGAGGTTAGTAAGGAAGACTATGAGCATGCCGAAAATGTCTGGAATCAGTTCAAAATTAAAACTCTAGGGGAATATAGTGACCTTTACCTTACTTCAGATGTACTCCTTCTTGCAGACAGCTTTGCATCTTCTAGAAACAAAATACTAGAAACACACCGAGTGGATGCTGCACACTTCTTTACTTCGCCTGGTTTAAGTTTCGAGGCAATGCGTCTTTACACTGGAATTGAATTGGATTTGCTACAGGATTACAATCAGATTCTTTTAATAGAGCCTGGAATACGTGGAGGCATATGCCAGGTTTCTCATCGGTATGCTGAAGCTAACAATAAATATATGGAAACATATGATTCCGAGAAACCATCGCAGTTTATTACCTATGATGATACCAACAACCAATACGGGTGGGCTATGTGCCACTCCCTTCCTTACGGTGGATTTCAGTGGTTTCTCCAGATACCATTGATCTAAAAAGGCTAAATGAAGACGATCCTGTTGGATACATTCTAGACATTGATGCCGATTATCCATCCAACCTTCATTATTTACACAACGATTTACCTTTCCTACCAGAGTGTATACAACCTAAGGATTCGTCTCTCAAAAAACTAATTCCTCATCTTGGAAATCGAAGGCGGTACGTTGTTCATTACATGGCACTTAAACAGGCTCTAAATCATGGAATAAAATTGATAAAAATTCATCGTGTGTTAAAGTTTCAACAGAGACCTTGGCTAAAGGCATACGTTGATTTTAATAACAACCTTCGAAAACAAGCTAAAAATTATTTTGAGAAAAATCTTAACAAATTATTTAACAATGCAAGTTTTGGAAAAACAATGGAAAATATTCGTAAAAGAATAGATATACGTCTTGTAACTGACAGCAAAAAGGCTGAAAAGCTAATCGCTAAACCACCGTTTATCGTCAGAACAATTTATGGTCCTAACCTAGCTGCATTCCACATGGCTAAAAGTAAGATTGAATTCAATAAGCCTGTATATATTGGAATGAGTATCCTGGATATTTCAGAAACTCTTATGTATTCACACCACTATGATGTCCTGCTACCCCATTATGGGATCGAAAATCTTAAACTTATGTATATGGACACAGACTCGTTTATTTATTTGGTTAACACCCAAGATGTTTATCAAGACAAGTTGAAATTTTAGAACACCTGGACACATCTGATTATCCTACTAATCACATATGTTACTCTTCATCAAGCAAGAAAACTTTGGGAAAATTTAAAGACGAGGCTTGTGGACGTATTATTAAAGCATTTGCTGGAGTTAGAGCTAAAATGCATGCTTTAAACATTGATGGACTAGAAATAAAACAGATTAAAGGTGTTAGCAAAGGTGTTGTCAAAAATTGTTTAAGTTTTCAAGATTATAAGGATTGTCTCATGAAGAACGAGGTAAAAAGAATACCGATGAACATTATCGCATCTAAACAACATAACATATCATCTGTAAAACTAAACAAAATTGCTTTGTGTCCTCGTGATGATAAAAGAGTAATTGACTCTGATAATATACATGCTTATGGTCATTACACGACCGTTAACCACGCTTAAATAACTAAGTTATACATATCAAGTCAACAAAGTAATACAGTGTCTCCCAAACTTTATTGTATTCAATGGATCCTACCAGATGTTGTGGTGGAATGAGGAGTGGAAAGGAAGTGGTCACCAACCACACATACTCTCAGGCCTTGTACTTGTAATTGAAAAGACCTCTGGCATGAGATAAATTTTTCCATAAGTCTGCGTGTGAATGAAAAGGTATCTAGCTCGAGATTGATTTCTCTGTAAGCCTGTGAGTGAATGAAAAGGCCTATGACACAAGATTAATTTGTCTGTAATTTTTGACGTGCCCTGTATAAAAAAATGTATTGTATACATGTAATTGATCAAATGGATAAATAAAAATCTAATCTAATCTAAAGGCCTCTGGTGCTAGATTAATTTCTCCGTAAGCCTGCGTGTTAACTCTGCCACTAGGCTTAAGCCCTAGTGCTGGTCTCAAGTCTAGAGAAAAGAGGAGAGTCACAAAAGCATATACTTCTTTAAACTTAACTATAATGCGTGGTGCCCTTTACGGCGGGGGAGTAGGCCTTTAAGGTGTATTCGTCATTCAAGCTTGCAAACCTTGTTGATACACCTGTGATAAGAGTTTTCGTATAACATTTATAGTTAATTTACTGGAGTATCAGCTTCATGACATACTCAAGCTTTGACTGGTTGATGTTAAGCCCCTCACAGTGGGGGTGTAGAGTACTGGCTACAACTCTGTAAGACAAGGCTACAACCCTTGCCGTGGTGTTAACGGCGGTTTCTACCAATTTAACGTCCTGGTTGGCTTAACTTATGTGTGTAAAGCATATCCCACCATGTGTGTGAGAGAGCTGGAAAGGTGTCAACAGTGAAATGTAAAATCAACTTTTGAATATTGATCATGTGCAAAACTTGAAAATGACATTTTTAAAAAGAGGGTATTGTAAATTGTAAATAACCATGTGAGAAATATGAAAATTCAAAAATGACTATTAAAAAACTCATGCTCTATGTGACTAGACATTAAACAACTCCCTCCTCCTCCCTTTCTTTTTCACCCTCGTACATGATATTAATAACGTCGTCCTATTGGCTCAGGGTAGATAGATAGATTTTTATAATAATAATAATATTAATATCGTATGGCCTCGGGTGCCTGGTGCAAGCTTTGTTAATTGACACCCAGAGGGTATCTTGCATGTCGAATTTCGTCGTTCCTTTGAACGCTATGAAAGTCAAGGAGGTTAGATATCAAAACTCCTTGACACTACAGCGCTTTCAAGTAGAGAATGGAGGAACTTTATGTTGGCGGAAAATCCCGAGATTAATTTTGCCAATGAACACGGCCTACTAAATTCAAATGGGTTCTTTAACATGCCAACAACGTATGACATGAGTATCGTGATTTTTGTCGCCTTCAAAAATCACTTACCATGGCCAGGGGCGAACCTGCAGTCTTGGGGTTGGTAGTCCAACACTATAACCACTCACCCACCGTGGCAAGATTTTTATTAATTCCATTTGATCAAATACATGTATACAATACATTTTTATATAGGACACGTTAGAATTTACATCTATAAAATAAAAGTACTAATAGGTATATAATACTTATACTATAACTATTTATAACTTATTATAATAACAGATCTTAAGAGATACAATCTTATTGGACAACTATTTACACCTTACTCTATAATCATAATATGAAAACTTAATTCTATAGATACAACCACTTACAGCTAGGTAGCCTATTGCAATTAAAATAGAAAAGTAAAATATAATTTTAGATTTCATCGCTCCTATAAACTAAGATATTCAACTACAGAGTAAATATAATGGCACTGCAGATAAGCTTTCAACATTCTATCAAAGGTTTTTATTTTTGGGGCAAGTTTTATATACTGGGGTAATTTATTGTATAATTTAACTCCAGTGTGAAAAGTTCCTTTGTAATATATGCTTGTGTGTGTGTGTGAAATATGAATGTTTTGATTTTGTCTTGTGTTAAGCCTATGAACATCATAGTTTGTTTTAAGAAAAACATCCTTATTCATTAAATTCTTTTTAAAAAACTTAATACTTTCAAAGATATATAAGCAGGGCAGTGGGAGAATGTTAAAATCTTCAAACAGAGGTCTACATGTTTCTCTAGTGTTTGCATTTGCCATAATTCAAATCGCCCTCTTTTGTATCCTAAACGTGCTTAGTACATCTGGCGACATACCCCACAATATGACCCCATATATTAAGTATGAATGGAAATAAGCAAAATGAGTATTTCTTAATGTGCGGATGCTAGTGCAGGTTTTCAAAATACGTAACGCAAAGCACATCGAGTTCAGTTTAGTATTCAGATATTGTATATGTTTATTCCATTTCAAGTCATGTTGTATCCATAGTCCTAAAAACTTTGTTTCTGATTTATTATCTATTTGATGACCTTTTAATGTTATATTGCGCTTTACAGGATTCCTATTCTGTACAGTGTGGAAATTTAGACATACTGTTTTTTATAGTTTATTATGAGGCGATTATCTTGTGACCATTTGGTTAACTCTCCTGTAACGGAGTCAGCTTTCTGCTGTATGACCTGTTTAGTTTCACCTTTTATTACGAGTTTTGTATCGTCCACAAACAAAATTTCCTTATGTGAATGAACGTTCTGTGTTATATCATTAATATATAGAAGAAAGAGTAGTGGGCCCAAAACCGATCCCTGGGGTACTCCAAATTTAATAATTCCCTCATTGGACAATGTTTCATTAAGTAATTTGGTTCCATCTTCCTTGTGTCTCAAGCTTACTATTTGTTTACGCCTTGTTAAGTAAGACTCTATCCATTTATTAGCTAGACCTCTAATACCATATTGATTTAGTTTTGTAAGGAGGATTTTATGGTCAACAACATCAAATGCTTTCGATGAATCCAAGAATAGGCCAGTTACATGTTCCTTATTGTCAATTAATTTCAGTATACAATTAATTCATTCATAAATTGCTGTCTATGTAGAATTTTCCTTTCTGAATCCATGTTGTGAGTTTGATAATATTTTTTTTCTATAAAATTTATCAGTCTCTTATACATGATTTTTTCCACAATTTTTTGCAATACCAGTTGGTAAGGTAATAATAATAATAATAATAATAATAATAATAATAATAATAATAATAATAATAATAATAATAATAATAATAATAATAATAATAATAATAATAATATCGTATGGCCTCGGGTGCCTGGTGCAAGCTTTGTTAATTGACCCCCAGAGGGTAGTTTGCATGTCGGATTTCGTCGTTCCTTTGAACGCTATGAAAGTCAAGTAGGTTAGATATCTAAACTCCTTGACACTACAGCGCTTTCAAGTAGAGAATGGAGGAACTTTGTGTTGGCGTAAAATTCCGAGATTAATTTTGCCATTGAACACGGCTTACTGAATTCAAATGGGTTCTTTAACATGCCAACAACGTATGACATGGGTGTCGTGATTTTTGTCGCCTTCAAAAATCACTTACAATGGCCAGGAGCGAACCTGCAATCTTGAGATTGGTAGTCCGACACTATAACCACTCACCCACCGTGGCAAGCGGTAAGGTAATAGGACGATAGTTATCTAATTCATCTTTTGAACCGTTTTTGTGCACTGGAATTACTTTTGATAACTTCAAAATATCCGGGTAAGTTTCTGAGCTCGTTGTGCATGGCGGCCATCTTGCACATTAGCCCCTGCGCCAGCTATGACTCTCTCTCCCATAAGAATAACATAGGAGAGATGCGCGCGGCGGCCATCTTGCACATTAGCCCCTGCGCCAGCTTCGGCTTATTTTACCTACTACTGTGAAAGACAAAAACCAGGAGTGTATACGTGTACATGGCTAACGCAGCCGTCCATCTAATAATTATTGGCCCAGGCAAAAGCCATTCGATTTAACAAATTTTACTATTACAAAACGCACCATACAGATTCTGGCGTTTTGCTGTGCACATAACCTCGAGAGCTCAGCGGTAGGAGAGAAAAGGTATTTTAGCTAATTTCAGACACAAGACACGCTCAGCGTGGCAAATGTTTGGTAGCACTGAATGAAAATAGAACGAGCGTTAACATTCTCAAACGATGAGAAATAAATCAGGGAATGATGTTTTAATAGATGTTACCACCTCCGCTGTCTGTGACCCACCCAGCCATACCAAATAGGATCACAACTCATGTAGGCAAAATTTCAGCTGTGGTCGCCACTGTTCACATCAATCATAATCAAAACAGTACTGCCAACGTCGCCCTTGCGGTACTATGCCGCACCAACACCCAGCCATTCTAACCTTCGTTTTGTCCAACCCAATGGTTTTTGACAATGATCACAGCCTAACACGTCCAGATCAATGGTTCTGTGTCAACCGTGCCCTGTTAGCTGTGCGCAGCCAAGGCTGCACCTACACCGGACCATTCTAACCTTCGTTTGGTCCAATCCAATGGTTTTTGACAATGGTTACAGCATAACGCGTCCCTAAGAATGTTCTTATATCAACTGATTTTGTATCCCACATGTTGGCAACAATGTGTGCACCTCGGTGTGTGCCACTATAGTGCGCATTGTTGACAGTTGAACAAGATGCAAGCGGTCAGAACATGGCAGCTGTTTTTAAGAGAGCAATAAATAAAAACACATATTTACGTACTTTAGCACATATATTAGGTGCAGTAGTGACATGGGTTCCTAATTTCAATACGTAATATCGCCCAGAAGATGAAACAAGGTACTGTCCCCGAATTCGTATAAAGAGATACCAGGAGCAGATATGAGAGGCAGCCTTAGAAAAGGGAGCATTTAATTACTATTGGAATAATGAATTTTGGAACAGGTCTATTACACAAGCTTTATAGTCATGAAGTATTGCCCAACAAGAAGCTTGTTAGCTGAATGTAATTTCCTCCTAGAAAGGGCGGATTTGATTGGATCATCCTACGAGATAGACCACAACCGGTACTTGAAGGAAGAGAATGGGATTGGAAGATCCGGTGAGCGAAGTCAGAAATGGAATGTTTTATCTTGACTAGTAGGCTATTTAATGCATTTGGAAGCATTGACCATGTGAAATAAATTAAGGAAATTAATTAAGTTATAATCAGGAAATGTCTTCTTTGGATATTAACGCCCGAAGCCTGTATGAGGATATTCATGTCCGAGTGTGGGTTGGCAGCATTTAGGAAGGGAGCAGATAGTTCGAGAAGGTGAGAGAAGGATGACGTGAGTGTGTGAGGTGACGCGATGAGAGTCCATTGAGACAGAGAGGCGAGCAGAGCGCTGCGTAAAACGCGTGACGGGAATGGTTGTTCGTGTGTGATGATTATGGAAGTGATATGAACGTGTGAAACATCGCGTCTAAATGTGCTAATGTACTGCGAAGCACGAAAATCTATGTGTGATTTTGAGTGGGTTCCGGAATATTCCACGGTAAGACCGGTGGCATGGGGAGACGATGAATTGTCAGTCAGCATTGTGTAACGTATTCGTGGAGAAAAGGGAATTGTGAATATACTTCGTGAAAAGTACTGTAAGTGTATGTTTGTAAGGAAAATCCTTGAGACACGTTACTTCGGAACGATATGTTCGAGGAGGAAGTGGTGAGCAATAAAATGGAGAACATTATGGACACGTGGCCGGAAGGAAAATGTGATTTGTCAGAGGAAGTCATGGTATATTGTTAAATTATGCTGAGGGAAATGTGGTCTGCATCATGAAAGCGAGAATTCCTACGAGTGGAGTCACTTAGAACGATATGCGGAAAAGCAAAGTTCACGCAGCCACTTCAAAAATGCACAATCTACTAGAGAACATTATGAATTTTGCCCAACACATGTATGGAAGGAGACTAAAAGATTTTCCGGAGGGACGAGAAAAAGAAAACACCGGGATGAAGACCAGGGATCGAACAAGGTGTTTGTCAGGGGGCGAACCGAACGCCGAGGTAATCAAGACCCTCTCAAGAACTTGGATGGCCGATAGCAGGGAACGAGCAGTTGCGAGGCTACCCAGATGTCAGCCGAGTGATATGGAAACCAGCACCTGTTCTGAACGTGTATGGCTCTTCACGTTGTTCGTCTCCGATTCAGCTGAAAGTAAGACCAGTCCTTCTATATTTGTAGCCCCAGTTTTTAGTTCTGTGTTCTTGTAGATGCTGAGTGTGATCATTTTATTTCAGTAGATAATTTTGTGATGTAGTTGGTTTAGACCTGGTGGTCAGTGATTTTATTCATCGAAGCAAGTCACGGTGTGCTTGTGGTAGGCTAGTTAGCCTCAGTTCCAGCATGTTTGGGGATCTTTGCGGGCGAGTTAACTTCTTGTTGACCGTGCCTGGGTTTGTGGAGTCCTCGCTTCGATGATTACCGCTGGCATTTAACCATTGTAAGATTTTTCTCAGATTTGAATTTTCGACCTCTTGGGTTTTCGCAATTAATTATTTTTGGATTTAAGAGTGTTTCGAGATGAACAGTTTCTTGCGTAATTTTCTTCTTTGCATTTTTTTCTTATTTCGCGCCGTTGCCACTTCTCAGCCTCAGAGGAGTTAGTTTTTGAAGATTTCTTTCGCAAATCAGATTTTCTTAGATTTTGACTTTTGAAATTTTGGATTTAGCTATTTTTGATCTTCGATGATTCTTTTCATATTGTGATTTTGCACAATTTTCCGACTTTACCATTTGAATCGTTTTCTGAATTTTGAATCATTTTCTGGATTTTGATTTTTTTTTTTTTGGATTTTGAAATTTTCACTTTGAAAATTTATTCCATTTTGATATTGGAATTTGAATTAAATCTTTCCTCGTATTTTCAGAAAATCCTGATTAATTTTGAATTTTGAGAAATTTGGGACTTCAATCCTGACTTGAGATTTTCCAAAAAAAATCTTCCTTTGGAAGTATAATTAATTTACAGTTTTGACTTTTAGAGAATTTCTCGTTGATTTAAAGTAAGTTGCTACTCTGATCGTTCAGACGAAGAGCTCTTTCGAAAACAATTGTGAATTATAAAATGTAATGATGATTCTAGCGATGTTCTCGACCGTTGTTATAGAGTGACACAGTGTATATACATAATTATTTATTTAAATGTTTAATGAATATAGTGCACACATCAGTGGCAAATGTTTTTGAGTTGACACTCACAATGAATGTAACTTGAATCGGATTATAGTTAGAATTATTTCGTGCTTGGTTAGCACGCACTAGGAAATTGTCAGTCGATTTGTAACTGATATCGCTTGTACAGCGTATTTAAAATTAGTATCAACGTCATTGAATTACTTATAACTTGGTCATTTTGGTCATTTTTGATTGTGAAGGATGGTGGTGTTTACATTGAGGAGGTGTACGATAATACCAATTTTTTATTTTTTATTGTATTTCGAAGGTCGACCCTTGTAAGGGATGTTATGTCCTGGGAACCTTTCCTCTGTCAATAGTTGTTGTTGTTTTTGGGCTGCGTTTAGTGTGTGTGTTTAGGATTGCAGTCTTGTTAGTCAGCTTTGAGCTGGGGTTGTCGTTCGTTGGAACGTTGAGGTATTAGGGTTTGTGGAGTTTATTTCGACTGCTGTTAGATTATTTTACTGTGTTGGATGACAGTATTTCTTTCTATTCTGGTAGGCTGTAGGGTTCTTGCAGATCAGCTGGGTTGTCGATACCGGGTGCTCCAAAAGTTTAGTATTCAGGACGTTGATATTAATTCAGTTTATGATGATTGTTATTGTTTTTGAAGGTTGGATAAAAACAGGGGTTCAGTGGATAGCACTCCCATCTTCATTGGTCGGAATGCTAAACCATATTTTGCCCGATAACCTCGATGTTGATCACTGTCAGTGAGTGTTGATGAATCATAGGTCTCTATATAGATTAGCGGAGGAACATTGGTGTAGATAGTGTTCTAGAATGACTCGTATATGATGATGTTAGGTATTTCTTAAATTTTGTATTTTGAATTAAAAGCTATTTCGATAATCCAATAAAGAATAAAACTCAGGATCTATGTATAGAGTAAACATATTGTTACTGTAAATAGTGAGAAGCCGTCACTAATTAATTCTATTAAGGGGGTTGTTTTTTTCTTTTCTTCATAAATTTATTGAACCCTTGCAAAGAAGCATACGAGACTCAATTTTGGGGGGATGTAACAGTCCATTTCGTAAAGTTGTTGTTAAGCGCTTCTTATAACTTCTTATAACAAAATAACATGCAGGATAAAGTGAATACCAGGATTAAAACATATGAATTTAATAAACAGATCATCAAATTTACACTATTTACAACAAAAAGAAAAAAACAAGGTCTCCCAAATGACACCCACTTGAATTAAATAAAAATGCCAAACTAGGCCTGATCTCAGGAGAGATCGTAAACATCTGGACCAAATGTCCCAAAATACTGCAATGACATGTGCGTGTGCGACTTTTCTACATGCGTTACGATGTGTAAAAATTAATGCGAGATTCGTTACCATCCAGTAAACCTTCATGGGACGAATCTGCATTGTCTTAGAGCTAGACAGACACGAGGAACCAACTAAACACTAATTAAACTAATCCGACACTTCCTACACTAAATAAGACAAAAACAATTTCCGTCTGAAATTGGAATCAAAGAACTGCCGTAGCAAACAACATTAACGCCTAAAATTAGGACTTTTCAAATCAACACAAGTAAATCAACACGTGACCAATCAAGAAAAATACACATATGGCCGCTTGCCATTTTTACAAGAAAAACAAAAATACACCCTACGGTGTCACAACAGACGAAATCTAACAATACAAACAAATGGAATGAGTCACAGAAATCACTAGGCTCAAAGCCAACATTTACATCATAAAACAAACATTTCATTTCATACGATATGCGGTAATTCGTAACGGACATGGCGAACTCCCAATTTAATATTATGATCCAACGATCATTAAAAGAACAGGTTTTCTACAGATAGCTTACAGGGGTCAGTCGGTCATCTGGACTGCCTAAAAGATGAATCACCAGACATAGATGGGCGCAAGGTGGAATCTGCACATCTGTCAACCCACGTGTCAATTACATCGACCTGCCGTAGCAGTGGCTCGAGTCTCGAAGAAGCATGCTCCCAAAAGCACATAATATACGTGTGTGTGTCAAATAAAATATCTTAGCATTTCCCAAGGAAATCCAAGAATCATCACAGGACAAGGTACAATAGCCTCGAAGAGCGCTCTGCCTTTCCATAAAAATACAACCACAATATTATGAGGGCGGTAGACACATTCTGCCCCTCATCACGAAGAATCAATACACACAACTTGACACAATACACACACCAGAATCACACGTATGGGTTTGACAGAAACCTGAAATAAAGGACATAAAATATTTTCCACCAACTTGCGCTCCCAATCTAGTCCGTGACTAAAGAACCTGAAAAGGAATCTCAAAAAAAAACTCAAAAAAAATAATATAGAACCAAGGTGTTCTACAGTGACATCTTAACTTGTTGCGCTCGGCAACCCTAGTATGAATAAAAACCTGTTCGTAAAACGTCTAACAACTTTTTCCCCCTTCTCCTACTAAAAATGAATTTGAATAAAAGCACCATTTATCGACCATGACGAATTTCGCATTCGCATGAATAAAATCAAAATACACGCGCCGTGCATACTAATAATGACTCATAAGAAAAATACAATCAAACAAAATTTTGGCCACGTGCCAACGTACATTTAAATATAACAGTGTCGGCGCACAAAAATCTAAATACACAAGAAAACCATGAATAAAATTATTTACAACGTTCCCGCGTCTAATCTAGCTACATATTGAATAAATCAATGGTTTTTACATCACCGTGCAGCTTGTAGAATATCAACCTCTATCCCAATGCATTCCCCCACGGGAAATCTACTCCTTCATCGTCGACGTTCTGGTGGAGGCGTAGCAGTTCATTCCACCAATCGACCTTCCTGTAGACATCTTGGCGTGGCTTCTTGGAAAGAAATGTTCAAAGTTATTATTCTACCTAGCTAGAATCGCTATGAGCTACTGACTTTCACTCAAAATGTCGTGGGCGATTACTCAACGTTGAACTGGCCCTATCTAAGCATTTTCTTACTTCACACGCACATATACATCAAACAAAATATAACACAAAATTTACAGAAAATATTACAATCTTCGTCCACCACGCAACTGGCTTTTACTAAGTCTCACAAATTACGTCTACCGCGTAGTGCTTATCTCAACTAGATATCTCCTTCCGCTAGGCCTGAACTCTGCTCCCAAGAGCACAATAAAATGTTCGTTCAGACAGACGTGAAGTATGCTCACTAGAGCCTGATAAAATCGTGTCTCAAACTGGCGTGAACGATGCTCCTCAGAGCCCGATAAAGTTGTGTGTCAAACTACTCATCACCGATCAATTTATTAGAAACTGGCAGAAGGGGGTGGAGTGGGGGCAATCTGTGAAAATAATCTGTAATTTTCAACTCACAGACTTGGGACTAGTATCAAACTTCTTCTTTCTCTATAAACGTCTTAATGCACTCATGCGGTATCCTATCGCATCGGCGGTTCTTCATACACGTGTTTTAGCGCCTTTTTTGGTACGCAAATCTCCGCATGGTTTAGGCGTCCTCTCTCCTGATTCGCTGATTCAATCGTGTATCGGTTGGAAATTCATTTGTGGCACGCTCATAATGACGCCGACTTGGATGCGCGTTCACCCTGAATTTGTCCTTGAACTTGGCTTAGCTGGTCATCCCCAAGAATAACTACCTCGCTACCCCTGTTGCAAGCGTTGCGACACACTACCTGCTTTCCGTTGTCAATCTCCAACATGCAATGCCTAGATATCAGTAATAATAATAATAAAAATCATGAAGACTTATTGATCGGCAAATCGATAAGGGTTCATTTATCCTCAGCAAGGTTTTGAAATTCGAAGCAAGTGATTGATTTGGATTTTAAAAACAATATCCACAGTAGTATAGATAACATCACTTAAGTACCTCATTCGTCTGTCTGAGTGTGCATTCCACTGTCCCAATTAGTGTGCGCGCTTTTCGATGCAATATGCCCCTCTGAGATGTCATTCACACGTCTCGCTAGACCTCCCCTCTCTTACTCACACAATTACAACTTCGGCCAGACCTGCCGTCTTGTTTACAAACAAAGCTCGCTCTCCCAGGTATCACGTAGCCACGTACATTTGAGTGTAGGTTCTCAAATTAATTTATGCAATACGATTCTGCATTCCTTGTCCTTATTACTCATCAAATGGTTCCCTCCTTCTTCTGCTCCCATCTTCTTCTTCCGCTACCGTCCTCTTCTTCTGCTACCGTCTTCTTTACCAAATTTCCAGACCCTTGCCTGACACTTCGCCCCGCGAATTTCTTCTGCTATTTTTCCGCGTCTCCTCCTGTCTTGTCACCTTTTCTGCATCCTCGCTACTGTGATTGTCGGGATTTTTTCTGTTTTTCATGGCTCGTCCCCACTTCTCTTTCTCTGTTTCCTCTTCTGCATTTAATTCGTCCAGATATTTTTGCGACTCAGCGTAACGCTCGTTCCATTCATCACGGAAATCTCTCTGGTTCTCTTGCCGATAATTACTCTGATTATTCCATCTGCCGTCCCCGTTCCTTTGATATGGTCTACCCTGCCTTTGGTTTCCCCTCCAGTTAGTGTTTTCTCGCTGGTACGTCCTCTGATTGTGATTGTTGTTCTGATTGTTGTAATTATCACGGTGATTTTGGAAGTTCTTATTGTTATTATTATTGTATTGGTTACGACCATCGAACTCCTGCCGTCTGGGCGTAAATTGTGTGCTAGTGGACTGTGTCTTCGTCTGATTGTTCTGACTTTGACCGTTTTGATGCCCCTGAACTATTTCTGCAGTGTTCACGTATTCCATATTCCGTCTCCCGGTCTGCGGACTGATCATACTCGTTTCGTCCAAGTGGCGGAGTATCTCCTCGGCCTGAACTGCGGTTTTGATATTTCCTGCCACTAAAAATTGCTGTAGGTTCATCGGAAGCTGCTTGCCGATAGTTAATACCATGTTTTCCTCGGAAGGCGGCTCGTCAAAATCCCGGAATTTTACTAGCTGTTGACTAAAAAACTCAGAAAACTTTGTAGGGTGTGTGCTATGGTATTTTCTGGTATATAAGTCCATCCTCAACCCCTGCTGCAATGAAGGACTCCAAAACTTCCTCAAAAATGCTTCTTTAAACTGGGCCATGTCATTAAACGTATACTTGAAGCTTTGAAACCAGATTAAACTTGAGCCCTCTAAAAATTTCTCCACTAGACGAAGCTGTTTTGCGGGACTGACGTGTTGGTCATTAAAATAATCATCCAGCTGGCGCAAGAATGCTTTTGGAGTAGATCCTGAATTTTCCATGAATTTGTTTGGTTTAAAATCATTTTCCCTAATTACTTGTATGACTTGGGCAGGTGTCACACCTGGTTGTGGAGTTGACGTCTCCCCTCTGTAATTGTGGAATATGTCGCAAGTTATCTTTGGACTCTGACCTCGGCTCGTATCCTCAGCTAGCTTCGACCCCTCCGGACATCCAATATTTCCGTGTTTCCCTACTGAATTTTCTGAAGAGAATAAAGTGGCATTCTCTAAAGATCTTATCTCATTTTTAACGATGAGGTCTGCGTGTTCTTGGAACTTGGACTTGATACTTTCCTCCAGAGCCTGTATTCTAGAGTTATTCTCGCCTAGCCTCTTTAATATAGTCAGCCTATCCCCTTTAGTCTCATTCCCCTGCTGTTCCCAATCTTTCCGGATCATACTCTTCAAATTGTTAATTTTTTCTTCATTGTTTTCCTGATTCTTCTCAAGCTGTTCCCCTATTTGATCTTGTATCTGCTGCTGAGTTTTAATTAATTGTTCTCCTATCTCTTCCTGATTCTTAATTAACTGTTCTCCCATTTCTTTCTGATTCTTAATCAACTGTTCTTCCATTTCTTCTCGTATTTGCTCTTGATTTTTAATTAACTGGTCTTCCAGTTTTCGCGCAAGTGCATCCGTTCTTTCTCCGTTTTTATCTCCAGTTTGTCAAGATCTTTTATCAATCCTAACACATTGTTGTCGACTGAATTAATCTGCTCTTGTATGTTTATATTCGTCGCCTCTATTCTGTTGAATTGCCCTTGTAATTCGTCCTGCGTGCCTTTAATCCCTGCCGTATTATTCACACATGCTGTCTCGATTTGTTTCAGTTTGGCGGCTACCATTCCATCTAACTGTACTAGTTTGTCGTCAAATTTGGATTCTAGTTTCTTGATTTCACCTAATTGTCTCGAATTATTTTCTGCCACCTCCCCCGCCAGTTTCTCTAATTCTACTTTAGTACTCTGATTTATCTCAAGGGTTATCCTCGCTAATTGAACTGTTTGTAAGGTTGCCTGCTCTGATAACTTATGGTTTAGTTCAACTAACTGTTTATAATTATCATCACTCTGTTCACGTAATTGAGTAGTTATGTTATTTAACTGTTTATCATTCTGTTCACCTAATTGAGTAGTTATGTTATTTAATTGTTTATCATTCTGTTCACGCAACTTGGGTATTTGTTTGTCGCTATCCAATTTCTGGATTTGCAATTGGACCATAATGTTACTGTTCACGTCCTGTAATTGCTTATCACTGTGTTCACGCAACTCATGTAATTGTTTATCACTGTGTCCACGCAACTCGTGTAATTGTTTATCACTCTGTTCACTCATGCTTTTTAACTGTTCCTCCGTCTTTGCAGACAATTGCACAGTCAACTGTGCGGACATCTGCTCCATCAACGCATTAATCTCCTCGATGCTAGCCATCGCAAAACATACAAAATATACTCTGAGAAAATAGGGTCATGCAATGGGATTTCAGTCGTACACACACACATGTCTTGATATTTAAATATTACATTGATTCTAATTTAAATACATTTTCAGTAATCAAACTCTTACTGAATATTGACTCTTATTTCCAAACAACAAAATAACTCCCTTGTGATCTGCTTTTAAATTCCTAACTAACAGAATTTACGAAAAACACTTTAATTAACCGAAGTTAATTAAATGTAAAGTAAGGCAACACCTTCCTGCTTTTGACTGAGTTCACTAAATATGCAAATTTTCTAATTTTAAGCCGGGCGCCTGAACAAGTTATCAACAAACACAATATCAATTTCTAACCTTGTTCAACATTTGTAACTTTAAGAACTCAGTGATTTTACTGATACACATGGCGGTACAACTTCGCCTCAATTTACTGAATTTACCCTTGTCCTGCTAACCTGGCATCATTTCTCAGCGAAATAAGTATGAGGTCAACAAAACAACAACAACAAACCCCACTTGGGCAGCCATTTTTGATATATGAACCCTTGCAAAGAGGCATACGAGACTCAATTTCGGGTGGGGGGGGGGGGGGTAACAGTCCATTTCGTAAAGTTGTTGTTAAGCGCTTCTTATAACATGCAGGGTAACATATAACAAAATAACATGCAGGAAAAAGTGAATACCATGATTAAAACACATGAATTCAATAAACAGATCAACAAATTTACACTATTTACAACAAAAAGAAAACAACAAGGTCTCCCAAATGACACCCTCTTGAATTAAATAAAAATGCCAAACTAGGCCTGATCTCAGGAGAGATCGTAAACATCTGGACCAAATGTCCCAAAATACTGCAATGACATGTGCGTGTGCGGCTTTTCTACATGCGTTACGATGTGTACAAATTAATGCGAGATTCGTTACCATCCAGTAAACCTTCATGGGACGAATCTGCATTGTCTTAGAGCTAGACAGACACGAGGAACCAACTAAACACTAATTAAACTAATCCGACACTTCCTACACTAAATAAGACAAAAACAATTTCCGTCTGAAATTGGAATCAAAGAACTGCCGTAGCAAACAACATTAACGCCTAAAATTAGGACTTTTCAAACCAACACAAGTAAATCAACACGTGACCAATCAAGAAAAATACACATACGGCCGCTTGCCATTTTTTAAAGAAAAACAAAAATACACCCAACGGTGTCACAACAGACGAAATCAATCAATACAAACAAATGAAATGAGTCACAGAAATCACTAGGCTCAAAGCCAACATTTACATCATAAAACAAACGTTTCATTTCATACGATATGCGGTAATTCGTATCGGACATGGCGAACTCCCAATTTAATATTATGATCCAACGATCATTAAAAGAACAGGTTTGCTACAGATAGCTTACAGGGGTCAGTCGGTCAGCTGGACTGCCTAAACGATGAATCACCAGACATAGATGGGCGCAAGGTGGAATCTGCACATCTGTCAACCCACGTGTCAATTACCTCGACCTGCCGTAGCAGTGGCTCGTGTCTCGAAGAAGCGTGCTCCCAAAAGCACATAATATACGTGTGTGTGTCAAATAAAATATCTTAGCATTTCCCAAGGAAATCCAAGAATCAGCACAGGACAAGGTACAGTAGCCTCGAAGAGCGCTCTGCCTTTCCATAAAAATACAACCACAATATTATGAGGGCAGTAGACACATTCTGCCCCTCATCACGAAGAATCAATACACACAACTTGACATAATACACACACCAGAATCACACGTATGGGTTTGACAGAAACCTGAAATAAAGGACATAAAATATTTTCCACCGACTTGCGCTCCCAATCTAGTCCGTGACTAAAGAACCTGAAAAGGAATCTCAAAAAAAAACTCAAAAAAAATAATATAGAACTAAGGTGCTCTACAGTGACATCTTAACTTTTTGCGCTCGGCAACCATAGTATGAATAAAAACCTGTTCGTAAAACGTCTAACAACTTTTTCCCCCTTCTCCTACTAAAAATGAACTTGAATAAAAGCACCATTTATCGACCATGACGAATTTCGCATTCGCATGAATAAAATCAAAATACACGCGCCGTGCATACTAATAATGACTCATAAGAAAAATACAATCAATCAAAATTTTGGCCACGTGCCAACCTACATTTAAATATAACAGTGTCGGCGCACAAAAATCTAAATGAATAAAATTATTTACAACGTTCCCGCGTCTAATCTAGCTACATATTGAATAAATCAATGGTTTTTACATCACCGTGAAGCTTGTAGAATATCAACCTCCATCCCAATGCATTCCCCCACGGGAAATCTACTCCTTCATCGTCGACGTTCTGGTAGAGGCGTAGCAGTTCATTCCACCAATCGACCTTCCTGTAGACATCTTGGCGTGGCTTCTTGGAAAGAAATGTTCAAAGTTATTATTCTACCTAGCTAGAATCGCTATGAGCTACTGACTTTCACTCAAAATGTCCTGGGCGATTACTCAACGTTGAACTGGCCCTATCTAAGCATTTTCTTACTTCACACGCACATATACATCAAACAAAATATAACACAAAATTTACAGAAAATATTACAATCTTCGTCCACCACGCAACTGGCTTTTACTAAGTCTCACAAATTACGTCTACCGCGTAGTGCTTATCTCAACTAGATATCTCCTTCCGCTAGGCCTGAACTCTGCTCCCAAGAGCACAATAAAATGTTCGTTAAGACAGACGTGAAGTATGCTCACTAGAGCCTGATAAAATCGTGTCTCAAACTGGCGTGAACGATGCTCCTCAGAGCCCGATAAAGTCGTGTGTCAAACTACTCATCACCGATCAATTTATTAGAAACTGGCAGAAGGGGGTGGAGTGGGGGCAATCTGTGAAAATAATCTGTAATTTTCAACTCACAGACTTGGGACTAGTATCAAACTTCTTCTTTCTCTATAAACGTCTTAATGCACTCATGCGGAATCCTATCGCATCGGCGGTTCTTCATACACGTGTTTTTAGCGCCTTTTTTGGTACGCAAATCTCCGCGTGGTTTAGGCGTACTCTCTCCTGATTCGCTGATTCAATCGTGTATCGGTTGGAAATTCATTTATGGCACGCCATAATGACGCCGACTTGGATGCGCGTTCACCCTGAATTTGTCCTTGAACTCGACTTAGCTGGTCATCCCCAAGAATGACTACCACGCTACGCGTTGCGACACACTTCCTGCTTTGCGTTGTCAATCCCCAACATGCAATGCCTGGATATCAGTATTAATAATAATAAAAATCATGAAGACTTATTGATCTGCAAATCAATAAGGGTTCATTATTTTTATTGATCCTGATTGAAATGGCATAGCGATATGTTGCCATTTTATTTATTGTTGATCTTTAAGCCGTTATTTATGTAATTTAACTGACGTTATGTTAGAGTTTGTGCCATAAGACATCAATTGTAATGACATTTGGTTATGGATCTTCGATTTGCTTATACCCATATTTGCGGTGTCTACCTTTTTGAATAAAATTTGGGCACGCATTTGCGTATGCTTATACCATTTTCAATATACTCTTGCGTTATGATTTTTACATAGAGGGAGGGTAGGATCATGCAATGGTTATTGTAGCGGCTTGAACCTTTTTTATCCATTCCTTTGTCCCTGTTACGCCCGTGTGAATGAGAATCTTGCGCTCAGGTGTGTGTTGTCGCTGATCCTGTGGAGGATTATCCATTGCGTGTTGATAATATCGCCTGATATGTGTCCACGATTTGCAGAGTGTGTGATGCCGGATATTACGGTAAGTATTATTAGCCGGGGGTACTGCCGTTGGTATTTGATCCGCTGTTATCTTGGATTGTGGCATTCACGACACTGCTGAAATCGGGTACAGTACCAGTGTGTAAAAGTCACATTCATGTCTGATGCAAGCGATATGTAGTAGCGCCAAATAATGAAAAGATGAAGGAAAGCCGTCTCCGCTGGCAAGGCCATGTCAAAAACCAACGGATTGGACAAAACGAAGGTTAGAAGGTCGAGGGTATGTGCGGCCTTTGGCCGCGCGCAGCTATCGGGCAAGGTTGACACAAAACCATTGATATGGGCGCGTTAGGCTGTAACCATTGTCAAAACCCAATGGATTCCGAAGGTTAGAAGGTTGGGGGTGGGCGCGGCCTCGGGCCGCGCGCAGCTGGGTGCCGTAAGGACGAGGTTGGCAGTATTGTTTTGATGACACACGAGCAGACCCGTGGGGCTATCGAAGAGACCCATATACTCACGATCGTAACCGATGATAATTGATTTAGGCTAATGGCGGCCACAGCTGTAATTTTGGTTATATAAGTCATGATCCTATTTGGGATGGCCGGGTGGGTCACAGACATCGGAGGAGGAAATATCTATTAAAACATCTCACCCTGATTAATTTCTCATCGTTTCATAAGGTATTTTGGCTAATTCATGTATTGTAGAGAATTTTATCGCGCGTTCTGTCTTCATTCAGCGCTACCGCCTAGCACTGTATTCGTGGGGTTGGCAATACAGTATTTGACAATAATTCTTGCGTATAATGGTGTACACAGCTAGAGTTTAACTATATAAGTCAAGAACTAAAAAGGGGAAGGCAGGAGAGTTATGGGCAACGGAGGAATCAACATTTATTACCACATAATTTCCATCATTAGAAAAGGTATTTTAGCTAATTTCAATAATTTAGAAAATATTATCGTACGATGAGCTCTCATTCAGCGTTACTACTGAGTGTACCCCGTTATAACCCTCAGACCGGAATTACATTTCTTGGCACAGACACAAGACATATCACCTATCCTAAGAAACTAGGGCTCACTTTTACGTTGGGAAAAGAAACTGTTCGCTACAGGCAGCGTGAAGGACAAACCAAGAATTGGTCGACCATCAACAAGAGAGGAACAATGCCGGGAAGTCGCGGAGTCAGTGGAAAGATCACCAACGAAGTCAACTCGTAAATGATCCGCGGAACTGGGTATACCCCGGTCAACTCTGTGCAAACACATGAAACATGACTTAAAGTTGCAACCATATCGACCAAAGAGTTGTCTTTTGAGGAGGCTGTCGTCCGAATCGCAGCTCAAAGTAAGTACGCACCTGTTCCAACGTTTTCCCTGTTCTTGGTCTCTCATGAACCAAAGTGCTTGTGACAATTCGTTCTTCAATGTTATAGTCACTAGTATCAGCTATTGATTATATCTGAAACAGAAAATGTTAAAAAAAAGTCCTCTCGGCACGCCGGAAGGCAGAGGTAGATTTCACCGGCAAACTTGGGGATAGGCGAAAATAGGCAGAATACGAAGGTTTTCGTAGATTGCGAGAAAGTTTTTTATAATTGGTGGTTAATTAACTTTGTTTTTCGTCATTTTATGCATATTTTAAACATTTTATTGTCTTATGGGGACGGTAACCTTCTTGTCATTTGGGGTCCATTTTTATACTTGTGGTCACACTGTTATGCAAGGTTTCGACACTGATGTGTAACTATCTAACGATCTGTTACGTCTTCACGCAAAATTTTATCTCCCGCAGAGATTTTGGTTGGTTCCTCAGTTTAGGGGCTTCGACAACGCGGTCATGTAACCCCGTGTACTTTGGGTGAGTGTAGAATCTGTCTGATGAAGTGTGAATTGTGATGGCTGTTATTATATTTTGATTAAAGCACATTATAGCTATTATGTGTTGAATAAAGCTCTTTATATCACTTTAATGTGTACACACATCTCGATCTACATCTTAACACATTGAGCAATTACAACTAATATCGTCACAGAGTAAAAGCATATATACACTCCGACCAAGTTCCATAGAGGACATAAACTAGATACATAATAGTCTCCCCCACTTATATAAAAACAAACAAAAGGAACTATTCATATTCATTTGGGCACATAGTCTTGCAGATACTGAGGAGGTCGCCTGTCTCTGGCTGATCTTCTTAAATAATTATCAGCAGGTGGTGGAAGGCTGTCTCGATCAGGGCGTTCATCTGGTTGCAGGATCCCTTGTATCATCTGAAGTGTGGGTTGCAGGAGGAATACAATCATTCTCTAGCCTTGACTGGGTTGGTGTTGGTATATTTGGAACACCACGCACTGGAGGATTTGTTGGAGCAACAGTGACATGCTTATCTTTCTTTGGTTAGAGAGTCGATAATAACTGGTCAACATGCCGTTTTAAAAATCGTCCCGAATCCAATTTCACATCATAGTGGCCCTGACCGAGTTTAGTTTGTATAACACCAAACTGCCAAATATCACGGTTTTTCTGGTGAATCCGGACTTGCACTCTCTCTCCCACTTTGAAAGAGCGAACAGGGGGTGAGAAACTGGATGTAGTCAAGCTGTTTTGGTTTGGAAGTAGAGCATCCAACCGGATACGTAGCCGTTGTTTCAAATATAGTTCAGCTGGAGACTATCCACATGCCAATGGCGTTGCTCTGTATTGAAACAAGATGTTCTGTAACTTAGTCGATAATAGTGCCGGGTCATTTACAGCAGCACGAAGTCGTCTCTTCAAAGTTTGGATGTTTCTCTTGGCTAGCTCTTTGGTTGCTGGGTGCCCTGGTGCAATATATTTCTGAAAAATCCCTCTCTCCTTACAATAGGATCTGAATACATCACTCGTGAAGATAGTGGCATTATCTGACACAAGGACATTCGGGTACCCATGCACGGTAAAGATATTGTCAATTCGGACTTCGACCCACTTGGATTTCGCGTCAACGCACATCAAGAAATAGTGGTTATCAAATGGTCCCGCATAATCAATGTGTATGCGTTCCCAATTTTCTTCTGGTTCATCCCAGGGGTGTATTGGAGCTTTTGGTGGATTTGAACGAGTCTGCGCGCACTCTTCACAAGATTTGATAAGTTTCTCAATGTCTTTGTCTAATTGCGGCCAGTAGACATATCGTCTTGCTAACTGTTTTGTTTTCACAATACCGAGGTGTGTTAAATGTAACTCTTCCAAAAAATTTCTTTGTAGTTTCTTTGGGATAACAATTCGGTCTTGACGGAATAGAATACCATTTTCAACTTATATGGTTCATCCAAGGATTGAGTTTGAAGACGTTGCAGGGAGGCTCTAAGTTCTGGGTCTAACATAGTCTCATCACGGATAGTTTCGTATGTAATGGCTTCACTTGGCACTTGAAGAAACGTTTCGGCACAGAGTTGTGAAATTTCTGCATTTATTGATGTTTCAATGTTTGGCGAGGTAGATGCAACAGGGGCTCGAGATAGGCAATCAACATTTTCGTTATCTTTCCCTTTTTTCACTCTTACCGTGTAGTCAAACCCGGAGAGAAACGATGCATATCTTAGGAGCCTTGCGGATGTCATTTGTGGCAGGCCCTTGTTCTGATGAAAAATACGAGACAGAGGTTCATTGTCAGTCACAAGAATGAAATTTCTTGCAAAAATATAGTTGTAGAAGTGTGTTGTGGCGAAAATTATTGCCAGCGCTTCCCGGTCAAGCTGACTGTAATTACATTCTGCTGGTGTTAGGGCACGAGATGCATAGGCGATGGGTCTTCCTTGGCCATCCATCTCATGACTTAATACTGCTCCAACACCAGTAGTGTAACGTGTTTTTCGAGGGTTTTTTATGCAACTGGCATAAGTCAGTAGGAAGCCATTCTATATTTATTTACGCGGCAAATTGTTCAGCCAAGATAATTTTTCATGTTAATTTATTATTATTATTAATTTATTATAATTATTATTAAGATATTTTCGGAGCATTTTATAAAAATTATAAGCATACAGATAGGTTTTCTATGTCTTAGAAAACGTTAACAAGCAAATTATTACGAACGACGATATCATAGAAAATTATCTGATTACGGAATTTTACGGAGTTTTGTCAGTTAGGGTATTTGAGAGACATGACTCACTGGGAATTCTAATACAAGCTGATTCCTGTCGAGAAGCATGACGCAATCCTGGGTCGCAAGGTCTAGAAGAGGCGAATTGTTGAAACGGAAAACGACTTCTCCCTCTCGCCCGCGGAGTGTAATGAACCGGAGGAGGGGAAGTGGCGGCGTGCTCAGCCAATCAGCGGAGACAACGTAAGCTAGGAGACTGCTCCGGAGTGGGGGAGCTGACAGGTGAATATATCGTTCGACGCGCCGTGAGACGAGGACAATCTGTGAAATACTTGAGGAGTATGGATGCGCGTGAGAGTGGCTCCGATGTTCGGTGGAGTTAAGAACAATCTGTGAAATACTTGCGGAGTATGGTTATACGCGGGGGACGCTCCGATGTTCCGTGGAACGGACAATCTGTGTAGGACTTGCAGTGTACGGTCGCAAGTGCGTGACGCTCCGATGTTCAGTGGAGTTAGCGACGAACTTTTGTAAAACGTAACCAGTGCGGTTTTACGAGAGTTTGGGTCCGATGTACGGACCATAGAATTATCTAATCTACCAGAATATCATCAAATTCCGACGGAGATGACGACGTCCAGGAGACTGTGGGAAGCTCACAACATCATCAAGAACGAGGGAAATGCCTTGGCAATTTCCAATGGTAAGCGCAAATGACGCAGAAATACGCAATCTCTCATTTTTCTTTGTTTTATATTTCATATTTCAGTAACTTCATAGCTTGGAAATAAGAGTAAAATCAATTTATCAGACTCCGTTTTCACGTAATTTTCTATCGGTAATATTCAAATCACAACGCTCCAATTTAAATTTTAAACTTATTATTATTATTAATTTTGCTATACTTGTTTTATATAATAAATTCATTTCTTTTACAATGCAATCTTTGCTTTCAGTAGGTAGCATTAGATATAGACCAATTCCTTCTCCTGATACAATTGTTTGTTGGGTTAATGATCAAATCATACCACGATCTGAGTGAATAGAGTCTTGAATGTGTTCTGCCAGAGCTAGACGTTGTTAAATACAAATTTAGATTTCAACATTGCATTGAGGTCTTGGCGCCCATTAAAACAACATAGCTTAGGCAAAGGTAAACAGTTACATTTCTCTCCCAACAGTGTGGGCTAGCGTAACCATTACATTTGTCGCTCAACGTGAGGGCGAAAGGAACCATTACATTTGTCGCTACCAACATGGGGCACTAATTAATAACTGCTACATTGTCGCCGACAACTTGGGGCTGAAAACCTAATAACATTTGTGGAAGGAGAAGGGTATATATTTCTGTGCCTGTATTTTGGGGGTTATTTGTCTTTATCAGTGTATCTCATTATGGGGGATGAGAAAGAAAGACAGATGAGGTTACGTAGTGGTCATCAACTGGAGAATGATGATACGAGCAGTATGTCGAGTGATGGTAGTACCGGGGTAGCGGAGGTAAATCCCGATACTGAAACAGGGAGTGTAGGCGGCCAACCAGAATTAAAAACTTTACTTCTCAAGTTCATGTATCAGAACAAAGTTAGTAGTGATGCTTTAAATGCAAAGTTAGAACAGAATAACGCTAAACTAGAACAAAACAGTAGGGAAAATAAAGAGAGTAATAGGGAATTGAGCGATAGTTTAAACGCCAGATTAGAACAAAACAGTAAGGAAAATAGAGAGAGTACTGAAACTTTAAACGCTAAATTAGAACAAAACAATAGGGAAAATAAAGAAAGTACAGAAGCTTTAAATGCAAAATTAGAACAGAATAATGCAAAATTAGATAAGAACAACAAGGAAATTAGTGTGAAAATGGAGCAGATTAGAGGAGAAATCAGAGGAGTAATGGAAGAGAAGGTTAAAGAGATCATTGCAGATGTAGACAAGAAATTAGGAAAAGTACAGGAGGAGTTAGAAATTAGAATCAGTACACAGGCTGAAAATTTAAAAGAACTAGTGCAACTGGAAACACAGCAGGTCAAAAAGCAATTGGGGGGAGAAATTGACAAAATTCAGGTAGCAACTAAAGAGGTTAAGGAACAGCTGGGGGGTAGAATTGAGAAAGTCCACTCGCAAATAGTTGCAGAAGTAAATGATTTAAGAGAGAGTAATAGAGAGAGCATTAGCAAGATTGAGGAGAAACAAGCAAAGCTATATGATAAAGTAGAAGAATCAGAAGGAAACATTAAATTAACAGTAAACAGTATTGAGAGGAAGGCTGAGGAGAAAATCGCAGAATTAGAATTAAAATTAAAAGCTAGGATCAGGCAAGAAAATAGTCAGAATAGGCCAGTTTTTGTGAATAGCACACACAGGGAGGTAGAACTGGGTAAGTTCAGCAATCGACAGGGGTGCCCAATGGAGTTCATGAACACTATAGAAAATACATTCGGGGAGAGGTTGGAAAATGGTAGTATTGAGTGGTGCCAGGTAGTTGAAATTTTAGAACAAGTATTTGTGGGGGAAACGAGGAATTGGTTTGCTGTCTACAGAGACAAGTTTACTGATATTAATGATTTTAAAATGAAATTCTGTGAAAAGTTCTGGAATGAGGTTATTCAGTCGCAGCATCGTGAGGGAGTAGTGTGTGGTAAATATAACCCTAAAGGAAGCTCCACCATGACCGAATACTTTTTAGGGCAGGTATTAGTGTGTAAATATCTGGATGGCTTGAAGGAGGAAAGTGATGTGGTAAGGTTGCTACTTAGGCACTTTCCCTATAGGATCAAGGAGGCTGCTTGTATCCAGAATGTAAAGACAATATCACAAGTAGAAAATTTGTTAAGCACATTTGATGCACTAGGGAGAGGGGGTTATGAGGACAATTTCAATCGGAACCAGGGTAATAATAATAATAGACCTAATGAAGCCAGGCATCAAGAAGTTCAAGGGAACGGTGGCGAAGGGGCCAACGCTCAAAATAGAAATAATAATAATCAGCTATATCAGAACAGAGGAAATGGCTATGGTAATCAGTATCAAGGGAGGAACAATGATTTCAGGGGAAATCAAGGGAGGAACAATGATTACAGGGGAAATCAAGGGAGAAATTATAATGACAATAATTACAACCAGAATAGGGGTCAAGGAAGAGGACAGCCTAGTGGTAGTAATATACAGCAAAACAATGACAACACAGCCCAGAACATCCAGACCAGTTCAGTAGTTAGTAGTACTACGGCCAGCTGTAGCGGTTCTTTAAACGCGAACCAGGCTGCGAAGTAAGGTCAGAATCTCAGTCTGTAGCATGCCCTGTCCATACAATTATACAGGAACCCTATGACCTAAATGTAAGAAATGAATTATTACATGAACTAAATGATGAAGGTATTATTCAGGAAGTGGTTAGTAAGAGCCCCATAGTTAAATTTAACGTGTCCGAGGCGTACACAGATGTTTTAATTGATAGTGGTTGTATGAAGAGTTACATAAGTAGAGCATTTTATGATAAAATGAAAGGAACTGGAGTAAATTTTGAGGAGATGCCAATTAAAAGCACTTTTGTTATCACAGCTGTTGGGAAGAGGTCTAAAGTAATTTCTAAGCAAGTTTTAGTAGACATTAAAATTAATAATCATGTAGAGAAGCAGATTTGCCTTGTAATTCCAAATTTAGTATTCAGTGTTATCTTGGGTTCAGAGTGGCTAAGTAGAGTGTCTGGTAACTTATGTTATGATGTAGGGAGTTTGAAATTTAAATGGGGAGATTCTGAAGTAGAAGTAGCGTTCAATGACCATATTCAGAGGAGTAGTATTGTAGGTGTGATTTGTACTTTAAATGAGATATCGCCAGCCGTAGAGCGGGGTTCTCCATGTTTTGTGGGCAGTGTGATTACGAACGGAAGTCTAGAGGACTCGTTACGTGAGGCTGCATTTCAGGGAAATATAGAGGATGAACAGTGTGTTCGGCTCTATGATGTGTTATGGTGTAATAGGAGAGTTTTTGAGGATCGCATTGGTATGGCCAATTGCTATACACATTCATTGAACGTTATTGATAGGTCAGTATTCACAGGACATAGATATCCTGTACCTTTCGCTTATCAGAGTGCAGTTGAGGCACAAATTAACCAGATGCTTGAAGATGGGATTATTGAGCACTCGAACAGTCCATATGTTAATTCTTTGATAACGGTACCCAAGACCGACGGCACTGTTCGTATTTGTTTAGACGCTCGTTTGGTTAACAGTAGAATTAGTTCAGATCAGCTGAAATCTATGTCAATAGAGGAATTAATGCAAACATTTGAGGGGAAGAAGTATTTCACTTGTGTAGATTTGAGTTCCAGTTTTTGGCAAGTGCCACTTATGTACGAAGATAGACCATTTACAGCTTTTAGTCATAAATATAACCTTTATCAATTTTGTAGAACACCTTATGGGTTAAAGAGTAGTTCAGCAGCTTTAATTAGGGCTTTAAACATTGCATTAGGGGATGACACAGGAGAGTTTGTAACCATTTACATAGATGATATGGTAATTAGTTCACGCAGTTTTGAGGAGCATCTACGTCATTTAAATATAGTTTTTCAGAAGTTAGATCAGGCAGGGTTCACTTTGAAGCTGTCTAAGTCGTCATTCTGTCAGTCAGAAGTGACATTTTTAGGTCATAGAGTGTCGAGTGTCGAGTAGAGGTGTGACACCAGAGGAAAGTAGGGTTAGCATGTGTGGACAGTAGCAACAGGGCATCGTTACAGACACTGAGGAATATGCTAGTAGAGCAACGTGATGACGTTCATTTAAAGGGAGCCACTTGCAAGGTTGGAAGCAGGTGACGCAGAAACATTTATAGTTTCCAAACGTATTGGCAAAACAGCATATGTGCTGGAGAATAGTGAGGGAAACAGGTTATACGGGACGTATAATATACATAGTCTACGAAAATATGTGTCATAAAGTGAGTGTGTTTAGCTGGCGAGCCAGCCTATCAAATGAGTAAGTGTGGTATTTGGTGCGTGGGAGGATCTGGTCTTAAGGCAGGCGTATCAGAAGTCACACAGGGGGGTAGTATGTAAGTAAATGAGAGTTTTTAAGGTACAGGGAAATATGACGGGATTGTCGGATGCTGTTGAGCACTAAATTGTCTCGATGCACCAAGGCCATTTTGGCAGCGCTGATGGGTTCCCATTTATCTCCAAGAGATGGGGGAGCGCTTGTATAGGGCTTGTTAGCTTAAGGCGTCCACGAGATAAAAGATGGGCCATCAGAATGCGAGACAGTCCTTCATGAAACTCATACATATCAGCACACGTGATTTCTGTTTACGGCCTCGCCATGTAAGATTTGTAAGTGTGTAATTTAAGATAATTTGTACAATGGTATTATTTGTGTGAGGAGAAATGGTCTGTGTTGAGAACTAGTATTAAGTAGAATATGGTTAACGGGAACTTAACAAGACAGGGCGATTACGGCACAGAAATATTTGGTGTTATATGTAATGCGCATTTACTGTTTTTTTTTTCAGAAGTCAATATTAATTTAATCTACTTTAAAGAGAGATTAAGTATTATGGTCACGAGGCGCTGCCACAATAGTGTGATCGTGTGCTCAGTGATAAGTGGAATTAAATGTCACCATAAGTAGGGGACCTCCAGTGAAATTAGGAAGTTCTATGGTGATATAAATATATCAGAACACCTTCAATGCGTGTGATATGACATCATAAATACATAGTGCTCACACATTAATTATGTCTATTTCTCCAACATAGAGAAATTTGAGAGGCGGAAATATCCGTGGGACACTATTCCATATGTAAAACATTGGACTGGTTGCAAAGTGCGATCCATAGTGACAACAAACTTTGACGCAAAGTGCGTGAAGAAAAATTATGAGTGTACATATCTGTAATTTAGGGTGATTTCATTTATGTAATATGTATTTTGGATGGGGTTTATTAACGTGTCTGGGATAATCGGATAATGGACCGTCGTCACGGTAAATCATCCGATGATCCGAGGCGAATATGTAACGTGTTTTTCGAGGGTTTTTTATGCAACTGGCATAAGTCAGTAGGAAGCCATTCTATATTTATTTACGCGGCAAATTGTTCAGCCAAGATAATTTTTCATGTTAATTTATTATTATTATTAATTTATTATAATTATTATTAAGATATTTTCGGAGCATTTTATAAAAATTATAAGCATACAGATGATTTTCTATGTCTTAGAAAACGCTAACAAGCAAATTATTACGAACGACGATATCATAGAAAATTATCTGATTACGGAATTTTACGGAGTTTTGTCAGTTAGGGTATTTGAGAGACATGACTCACTGGGAATTCTAATACAAGCTGATTCCTGTCGAGAAGCATGACGCAATCCTGGGTCGCAAGGTCTAGAAGAGGCGAATTGTTGAAACGGAAAACGACTTCTCCCTCTCGCCCGCGGAGTGTAATGAACCGGAGGAGGGGAAGTGGCGGCGTGCTCAGCCAATCAGCGGAGACAACGTAAGCTAGGAGACTGCTCCGGAGTGGGGGAGCTGACAGGTGAATATATCGTTCGACGCGCCGTGAGACGAGGACAATCTGTGAAATACTTGAGGAGTATGGATGCGCGTGAGAGTGGCTCCGATGTTCGGTGGAGTTAAGAACAATCTGTGAAATACTTGCGGAGTATGGTTATACGCGGGGGACGCTCCGATGTTCCGTGGAACGGACAATCTGTGTAGGACTTGCAGTGTACGGTCGCAAGTGCGTGACGCTCCGATGTTCAGTGGAGTTAGCGACGAACTTTTGTAAAACGTAACCAGTGCGGTTTTACGAGAGTTTGGGTCCGATGTACGGACCATAGAATTATCTAATCTACCAGAATATCATCAAATTCCGACGGAGATGACGACGTCCAGGAGACTGTGGGAAGCTCACAACATCATCAAGAACGAGGGAAATGCCTTGGCAATTTCCAATGGTAAGCGCAAATGACGCAGAAATACGCAATCTCTCATTTTTCTTTGTTTTATATTTCATATTTCAGTAACTTCATAGCTTGGAAATAAGAGTAAAATCAATTTATCAGACTCCGTTTTCACGTAATTTTCTATCGGTAATATTCAAATCACAACGCTCCAATTTAAATTTTAAACTTATTATTATTATTAATTTTGCTATACTTGTTTTATATAATAAATTCATTTCTTTTACAATGCAATCTTTGCTTTCAGTAGGTAGCATTAGATATAGACCAATTCCTTCTCCTGATACAATTGTTTGTTGGGTTAATGATCAAATCATACCACGATCTGAGTGAATAGAGTCTTGAATGTGTTCTGCCAGAGCTAGACGTTGTTAAATACAAATTTAGATTTCAACATTGCATTGAGGTCTTGGCGCCCATTAAAACAACATAGCTTAGGCAAAGGTAAACAGTTACATTTCTCTCCCAACAGTGTGGGCTAGCGTAACCATTACATTTGTCGCTCAACGTGAGGGCGAAAGGAACCATTACATTTGTCGCTACCAACATGGGGCACTAATTAATAACTGCTACAGTAGGACTGGCATCGGTAGACAAGATGATAGGCAGTGATGGATTGAATGGGGTAAGGACGCGTTCACTACATAACTCGGACTTGAGATTCAAGAAAGCTGCTTCACAGGCTGCAGACCAGAAAAACCATTCACCTTTCCGCAATAACTGCCGTAATGGGTGGGACTTCGTTGAAAAATTAGGAATAAACTTAGCGTAATAAGTCACCATACCAAGGAAGCGTCTCGCTTCTTCAATGTGTTTAGGACGTGGCATTTGTGACACAGCTTTAACTTTCTCTGGTGTCTTGCGGATCTCATTATATGATACAATATGTCCTATGTAGTCTATGTTTTCCTTGAAAAATGAACATTTGCTTTTGTTCAAATGCAGATTATTTTTTGAAAGCCTTTCTAGACAGGCTATTAAGTTCTTGGTGCACTCCTCCTTCGTAGTACCATGTATTATGATGTCAAAATAAGCTTCAGCTTTTGGAAGACCATGAAGGATCTGTGATAATATCCTATTAAATTCTGAGGGGGCAGTTTTGATGCCAAAACTCAGTCGGTGCATCCTGAAGGCTCCTTTGTGAGTGGATATAGTTTGAATCATACTACCTTCTTCATCAACCTTCAGATGTAGGTATGCCTTGTATAAATCTAACTTGCAGAAAATTTTTGAGTTTCTAAGACTATGTAGAACATCATTAACTGGTCTTATGGGATGGTTTGCAGAAAGCAACCTTGAATTCACTCCACATTTGTAGTCGACACATAACCTAACTCCCCCATCCGGTTTTGGGATAACAACAAGAGGCGATCCCCAATCACTTAAAGCTGTGGGAGAAATAACTCCTTCTGATTCCAATGAAGCGTGTTCCTTTTCGACGCGTTCCCGAAGAGCAAAAGGGACATCACGTTCACGATTGAAGACAGGTTCCACCCCCTCTCTGAGTTGCAGTTTTACTTCAATATTGGGAACGCATCCAATTTTTTCTTCAAAGATTGTACTATATTGATGTAAAATATCTTGAATTGACTGCACTGAGTTGACAGATTCAGTGTGAAGAGATTGATTTGTGTCTTTATCAATTTCCTTCAGATCAAGGCCGAGGACCCTGATCCAAACACGACCAAGCAATGCGGCATGACCTTGTGGAACTACAAACAGATCTGCAACAATTTCTGTTCCTTTGTATGATACTGTGACAACAATTTTTCCTCTGGGTTTGATAACATGATCAGAATATGATCGAAAACAGACATTTGTTGGCTGCAATGGCAAACCAAGACCCAATGTTGAACATTCGTTCTCTGGGATGAGTGAATATTTTGCTCCCGTGTCGACTTCAAATCTTTGTGATTTATTGTTGAGTTTAACAGTGATAAAATATTTATCCGATTCTTGCCCTACGTCAAAGAGATCTTCGATGCATTCTAGTTGTCCTATCCCGAAATTGGTTTCGGGATGGTCATGCAAGTTGCCATCTATGTTCTCAGTTGCAATGTTATGTGTATTTGACTTTTGAAGAAGTGTAGTGATACAAACTTTTGCAACATGTCCCACTTTCCTACATGACCTACATTTAAGAGAGTTTCTATTTGTGCGACAATCTCTTGACATGTGGTTTGAATTTCCACAATTTAGGCATAATCCATCAATACCTAGTGCTCTGTAATTGACAGAACTACGGCGGCCCCTGGACTGTGAACGTGAGTGAGAGCCTGTGCTAGGCTGTTGAACAAAACGTGACTGAGTATCACTGCTATATTGATTCATACTTCGGTCATTATATGAACTTGTGGCTTTTGTTACTTTGTTTGTGTCCTCTATAGTGTCTGATGGTGCAGTGAGCTGTTTTGACAGCTGATTATTCTCATACCGTGATGCTTCCAAGGCTATAGCCTTCTTCAGGAGATCATCAAATTTCGTGTCATTAGACTTAAGAAGTTTCTCTCTGATCCAATTATCTCGCAAGGCACGTATAAATTGTGCACGAAGAAAAACATCCGCGATTGAAATTCTGGTGTCACATGTACACTGAATATAGAAGTCACAGTGTAGTAAGTGGCTTCTAAGAGTGGCAACAAATCCTGCAATATTTTGACTTTCTTTTTGATTGACGTTCAAAAAATAGTGTTGAGAAACCACGGTTGAGACTTGAGGTGACAGTATTTGCTTGAAATGTTTTACTTGGTCATTATAACCGAGAGACTTGATTGGTTTATCAGGGCCTAAAAATGCAGAGAGATTGTTATAATGAATTGCCCCTATTGATGCACACAAGAGTTGAGCTTTCTTTGTTGGATCGTTGGCATTGTTGAAGTTTGCGTAATTCTCAAATCGTTCTAAATACGACACAAAATTTTTCCTTTTCAGCATCAAAATTTTCAAAAGGTATGATGTTAGTGGTTTGTGGGGTTGTGACGGACTGGTGAGCTTGATACCTTTCAAGTAACTTCTCTTGAGAATCGGTAAAAATGTTCAGTAATTGTTGAAACTGATTTGCGTCCATCTTGACGGAGCGTGGAAATAATTTTAAAAATCACAGTTCAAATATAATAAAATGTTTCAAGATAACCGATTTAAAACACACTGGGTCGTGATCGATGACCGAATATTGTACTGGGCTTGAGAAAAAACAACTTTGCATAACCTCAAATTTCGAACTGCGATAAATATTATTTTGAATATGTGGCTTGCAGGCACACGCAGATGAATATACGATGAATTGCTTAGGATAGTTTAAAAGTACCCTGTGTAAATTTCATGTCGATTTGCTTGATTCATGATTTTACTCACGTGGCCGTTGAAACAAACCTGACGTAAATACCGTTCTTCATTGATATAGACTATAATGTGCCGGTGAATCAAGTCCCAATTCCTCGTCGCCAACTATTATGTTTTGATTAAAGCACATTATAGCTATTATGTGTTGAATAAAGCACTTTATATCACTTTAATTGTACACACATCTCGATCTACATCTGAACACATTGAGCAATTACAACTAATATCGTCACAGAGTAAAAGCATATATACACTCCGACCAAGTTCTATAGTGGACATAAACTAGATACATAATAGCTGTATTAGTCTGTAATTCAGGTAATGACTGCAGACGGTCAATTTCAAGCAGTAGTTCCTAATGTTGCTACCATATACTACCGTCAACGACACCTAGCTGTGAACTTGGCTACTAGATGCCACCGCAACCAGCAACTCGCAACGAACGTTGAAACTTCCCCTCCAAAGGAAAGCATACTGAGGGATTTTTAGCGCTCTTAGAAAATCCGACGACTTCGGCCGGCTTTGAACCCGCGACCTTGGGCATAGAAGTTCAGCATGCTACCAGTTACGTCACCGAAGCCGCTTCACACTTTGTCAGATGGAAATCTGAATCTGATCTCGTGCAAGTGCGTTGTCATGGTAACGTCTGATGGCTCATCCCTCATCAATTTAGTAGTGTTGCCATGGCAACCTCTAATAGCTCTTGGCATTTTCTTATAATTCCGAAATCATTTTTCTCATCCCTTGGCGTAATGGTGGGTCATATCAAAAATTCTTTCAGACAAAAGTTTTTGGTAATTATTAGGGGAATAATGTCCATATTGTACGGTTTTGATATTGCGCCTATTAAGAGAGGTATGATTAATGTTTCCCGAAAAACCCACTTTTTCACACCCCTTAGGTCAATGGTTGGGGCTATAAAAATCTTCAAACATAAATTTTTGGGCGTTATCCGACACATAGTATGAACTTTTGAACGGATTCGATATTTCACATATTAAGGGAGTTACAGCAATATTTCACATTTTGGAAAAAATGACCCCATTTTCACCCCCTTCGACCGATTTAGCCCAGTAATGAACTCGACCGAGGTTTTATAGGTATACATATTCGGTAAAAAATTCAAAGTCATTAGTGCAAAATTACGGCAGTTATCGCGTCCACAAGAAACTGATATACATATATACATATATATATATAAATTATACACATATATATATTGTACCCGATACCTAGTTTAGGCTATCGGCTACGCCAGCAGACATTAAGCCGTAGTTGAGGTTTTGGGAAGAGTTAGTAAAAGATAGCGCACCGATCGAGTCAAGAAGAATGTCAAGATGACGTAGGAGGTCTAGGATCAAGGAGGCACTGACATCTGTAAGAAAATGGAATTATGGATAGAAATGTGAAACCTTATTGAGATATGTGTGGAATATGGTAATTAAACATCTTAGAAGAGGATATATAACATGCATTATATGTGGAAATAATTGTAAGGAAGTCAGATAACCCTTAAGTTATTTTATAACGGAATAGCCGAGATGATGTGGGTTCGAGACTATGATCGTGACGCGAGAGCACTGTGGTGGGGGACTACACCACGTGTCTGCGCCAGGCAGATAAGAGTGAAGACAGTGCCAGCACATTCAGTGGAGCTCTGTCAGTCGAGCAAGTAGGGTCGAGCTCTGTAGCGCAAGCCAGACGCACGGTGAAGGTCGCGTAGCATACCGAAACTGTCACGGCAGAGTGTAGGCGACAGTTTCAGCATCGCCGAGCAGCGAACGCCAAGCAGGTCATTGATCCAGGCGGACTTGCCGAGGAAGCAATCACAGACGGCCGGGATATGTTAGAACAGCACTGCAAGTAGTTGGAGACTTTATTACAAGCTACATTTCAACGCAGTTTGAACACAGCTTTTATGAATAACATTATGACTATGCTTTTCCATAACGCATTCAAAGTTACTTTAACAATTTCAAGCAAGCGGAATGTCGTTAGCATAGGCACTGATGAACATTAGATCGTGCATTAATGAGATTTATTTCTTATGCAGTTTCATGAATTACCAAATACAGACAACTACAGGGTGTTTAATAAACTTGAACACTCTCATGTAAAATTTTATTTTACGAAAGTGAGGCTTAGCAGTTGTTGGAGATTGATCTTTCAATACTCGAACTGAACATTTAATGGAACAGTGGCGTAACTTAGAAGAGGAGTAGGGGGTCCGCTGTTTCCATGAACATTTTCGAGAGGAGTTGGACAATATCCGCTATGGGTAATCCGAAGTTCAACATGTCAGAGTAGACGCAGATAGAGACAAGATGGCACCGCAGAGCGATGGATTCGATTCCTGACGAGAGGAGGTCCACCAGCTGATTCACTTGGGATTTCGAATGCAATCGTCATTTCATGGATGGAATGATATTCACGCCGATCTTTCGAGAAATTCATTATGTAGGGAAAATCGACGATCTTGGAAATTTAATTACAGCTGATTATGAAAGGTACTGTACGAGTTATATCTACCTGATACGATTATTTTCATGAATACTGGGCACACATGTATATTTTTCTAATAGGAGTGATACGATTATATAGACATGGTTTGACTTTATATACTTCGAATTTGCTAGAATATGGAGTGACCATATGATATGGCAGGCATCATTATACGATATTCTCACCATTGGTTGGCTTTATTAAGCAGATGTTTGGTCTTTTAGACATTTTTCCAGCTAGGATATTTCTCATGAATAGTTTTTTTTGTGTAACGAGTATTTCGAACTCGTGATCTGCAATTGATTATCTAAAATTACTTCGTCAGTTCATTGCATACTAGCGAGTGTGTATTATTCATCAGTAGGGATTTTTTCCATTGGATTGTTTGGAGATATTAAGAAGTTATTCACTTTAGTGAATGAACATCGCTTTTATATGACAACTAGAGACTTGTTGATTCCTATCTGGTACATTCACTCATATAGTCTACGAGATGGGGTCTTTCGTATTTATACGATTGTATGGTGGTACTCATCTTACCCATCGTTCAGGGCAATATCATCCAAGTCGACGGGGCGAGGTCTTTCGTATTTATACGACTGTACGGTGGTTACACATCTTACTCGCCATTGAGGGACTCATTTTTATCATCCGAGTGTACACGAGATTGTAAGTGAATCAAACAAGGAACTACTAGTCACATATCAGTCGAAATTTTGTTAAATAAAGTAACGATAAATGTCAGCAGGATTGCGTTTAGTAATTCTTGTTTGCCAATCCAATATTTTGTTGCTATACTCTTTTGAGAGTAATTTCAGTTTAACAGCTGTTATAGCTGATGCTTTTGATGAGTTTTATAATTGTGTTTGATACCTTTGAGAAGGAAGCCTCCGTGGCTCAGGCGGCAGCACGCCGGCCTCTCACCGCTGGGTCCGTGGTTCAAATCCCGGTCACTCCATGTGAGATCTGTGCTGGACAAAACGGAGGCAGACAGGTTTTTCTCCGGGTACTCCGGTTTTCCCTGTCAAAATTTCATTCCAGCAACACTCTCCACTATAATTTCATTTCATCTGTCATTCATTTAATCATTGCCCCAGAGGAGTGCGTCAGGCCTCGGCAGCCGGCACAGTACATATCCTCGCCGCTAGATGGGGGCTTCATTCATTCCATTCCTGACCCGGTCGGAGACTGGAAGCAGGCTGTGGATTTTCATTTTTCACCTTTGAGAAGGATTTAAAGTAATTGAATCTTGTAAGATGAATCATTAATGGTCAAAATTATTTTAAGGCAGATCAGTATTGCAGATTTTGATATGAGAGATTATAGCACATTGGTGTTTTTCTGTGATGTGAGTTATGAAAATTGTAAGAGAATTTATGCTATTTGAAAGCAGATCTTAAATTACTGAGGTAATATATTTTTTCCAATTGTTTAAGAAGTTGTCTAGATGTGATCAGAGTAATTACAGTTATTGGAGATTGTGTGCGTTGATAATTTGAAGCCAGTTATATATATTTTTTGTAGATCATGCAACATGGTTAAGTGGAGTTTATGATAGGCATTTTGTGGAAGTTGCCATGTGATAGTTGCAACGTTGATAATGTATTTTGAAGCAGACATGAGGTCGTCGTACCCAGTCTAGCGTAATTGTTGAGATTCATGCTGTATGTGCTGAATATTTATGGAGTTTTTGTGGAATAATTATTGTATTCAAATGTGATATTTGAAGTATTGAGGAAATGTAATGTCGTTGTGGATAGTTAGATCCAACGTGATGTCGTGGAGGCAATAATATTTTTTGGCATGATAAATTAAATACGAGATATAACTTGGAAGTGGTAAAACTGTAAGACAACGTTCTATAAACCTTATTAAACAATTTGTTAGGAAATTAAACAAATAAATAAAGTTGATAATACAAGATTTTCTGAAAATAATAATTAATGAAATAATAATCTGAGATTTAAGCATATTAACGATCTGACCTAATGAAATAAAAATCAGAATGACTAGACGAAATAATAAAAATCTAAATAACCAGATGATTGAAATTTAAATAAGTTGATAAATTAATTTTTGGAATAAATCGATGAATTAAATAAATGGATGAATTAAAGATTGAATAATTAAACTGATTGAAATAAATTAATAGACGATTGTAATGATGATGAATAACTGAATTAGAAGGTGATAATTAATTAAAGAAGCTGATGATTAATGAATTTATATGGAATTAAATAAATTTAATTGAAATATAATTTGAAGGAATTGCAACTTGAGTTGAGAATTTAAATAATTAAATGGTGATGAATTAATGATTCTGACAGGAATATGTAGAATTTTGAAGTGAGAATTAATGTGAGGAATGTTTAATTTTGATGATGACGATAACGATGACCAATGAGCCATGAATTTTCTGTAATTCACAGATAAGAGATTGTTAATGACAATGTAAATAGTGTAAATTAATTATTCGATGTTTAGGAGCATTTGACTAACATGTTCAACATTTAAATTATGCCATGCAAACCGTAAATTACGTGATGTTTAATATATGTGATTATAATATGTGTATGTTTAGACAGATTAATAATTTTTTAAATCCACATTGATGATGTTAAATTAAAGAGAAATTAGGTCTCAGGTTTCACAAATGTCAGTGACGAAAGACATAGTGCTACAGTGATCCTGAGAACCTAAGAGAACTTTAGAGATTTTTCTTGTTATGTGGATGAAATAATTTTGGATTAGAAAAGAGATGGTTCGATTTTTGGACAATGACAATTTAACGTTGGCATTCGACCATACTCTCAGGTAGGAGATTTATTTAAAATGTCTGTCTGACTATCAAAGTGAAATAAATTTGTTTTTATCTTAGTTGTGATCTGATGATGGTGTGATGTTCCTTTTTCTTTCCTTGTCTTGAGTAAGGCTTATCCGGAAAGGAAGTGGTTTGCTAGGAATTCAGTTGATGGCGCCCATTTATATTTGCATTATTTCTATTAAACTTAAGCCCGTAACGACCCTAGAGATACTTTGTCTCGTGATACCCACTGCTTTTTCGATAACTCAGCTGAATTTCCGACACATTCCTTATTTGACTAGAGGTTCATTTAACTCCGCTTTGTCCCGGAACTCCAGGAATGCGATGTTATAGCAGTTGGGTCATCGCATCCCCAGGACGAACGGGTACAGAGAGAGAGGGAGAATTGGCTTTATCCAACTTGTGGGGCTTCGATTTTGTTTATTCTATGGAATCACATCAGATTTAGATTACTGAGAAATTGATCTCAAGTTCATTTAATTGTGTTACAAAATTTATTAAACTTAGTCAGACAATGTACTTGTGTGCCCATTCCAGTGTTCATGTTAATCGTATTAGTAATATCATGTTAGTTATAAGACATTTTTTTTCCTATACCCAAGTGAATGCAGGAATTGAGACATTGCGATGTGTTGTTGTCTAACGTCTCTATATAAAACGTATATTGAAAATATAATTATGTTGCCGGAAGATTTAGCTAAGGTGTTAGGAGAGTTACAGACGGGTATGTCTGGTATTGCAGAAACTATTTCTAAGATGGAAACGGAAGTTAAAGAACAGATTAATAATTCACAAGCTAGATTAGAAGCTAAATGTAAAGAGAATGTACAAGCATTACAGGCTAGTAACGAAGGCAATCTGAACGACAGTTTAAAGTCATTAGAGACTAGGCTACAGTCAACCAGTGAAGATAATTTAAAGTCATTAGAGACTAGGCTACAGTCAACTAGTGAAGACAATTTTAAGTCCTTAGAAGAAAGGTTACAGTCAAATAGCAAAGATGAGTTGAAGTCATTAGAAACTAGATTACAGACTAGTACTGAAAGTCATTTAAAAGCTAGTGAAGCTAACTTGAAGGATAATTTTAAATTATTGGAAGAGAAATTACAGTCTCGTAGTGAAGAAACTAACACTGAATTAGAAAACAAGTTAACTAGATTAGAGAATAGCTTAACTTTAAAGAATAATGAAATGCTGAAGACTTTACAATTAGACATAATTGCAGTAAATATGAAAGGAGAGGAAAATGTTCAAATATTAAGAAAAAATATTATTGAATTAGAAAGTAGAGGAGAAGAAAATATTTTTACTTTAAGAACAGACGTTATGTCCATACAGAAAGACATTAAATCAGATGTATCGAAGTTGAGATTCGACATCGATGGTTTAGTGGCAGATGTAGGCAAAATTCAAGAGTGGTCTACCGAAGTATCTTTCGAGACTAAAATTAAAGGTCTATAAATGAATCTAGGTAATGAGATTAAAGATTTAAAGACAGTAATTGGGACCATTAAAGAGGAAGTCTTAGGAGAGGTTAATTCTAATTTAAAATCATTAGAAAATCAATTGCAGAAAGATATTAGGAAGATAGACGACGATATAGAGCAAAAGGTTAATGAAAACTTAGCTTTGTTCAAAAATAGAGTCGATGCAATTGTGGAAGAACGGTATAGTGAGGTCGATGCCGAAGCAAAAGAGAAACGTGAAGGGTTAGATGAAAAATTAATCGCAGGTATGGCAAACTTAGAAGCGAGGTTTACGGAGAACAAGGAAGCGATGAAGATAGATTCAACTCTATTTAGAACAGATGTTGATCTGTTAAAGGAACAAGTCGCGTCAGTAAAGAATACGTGCGAAGGCAAAATTGACAAGTTGCAAAACGACTTAGACGAGAGTAACAAAACGCAGGATGTTACATCGTTAGATGAGTTGAAGACGCAGGTCAAGAAATTAGCAGAAGACAGGATAACTAAACTAGAATCCATGTTTAACAGTTTCACCAGTCAGAATATCACATCAGGGGAAACATTGATAAATCAGACGGCGATAGACCGCAGTATGAGTAATCAAGAAGCGAGCATGGGAGAAGACCGTCAAATGCAACCGAATGTGACACTCGAAAGGGCCAGTTCAACCCCTCAGGATAATCCAAGTTCGAATAGGAGTACGTTGGGTCCAAGCGAACGATACTCAGGTCCAGTCACCATTATTAGAAATCTGGATGACAAGCCGAGAAAGTTTTCGGGAAATACAGGAGTCACACCAGTCGAATTTCTGCGAGATATTCGAGACTACATGGCGGAACATAGGGTAGCCAAAGAAAGAGAGCTAAGGATAGTCGAACGCGCCTTAGATGGGTCTGCGCTTACTTGGTTTAGAGCGTTCAGAAGCAATTTTGCGAACATGGAGCAATTTGCCATAGCTTTCTTGAGGAGATTTTGGAGTGCCGAGGATCAACTTAACGTAAGAGCGGAAATGTACTCAAAGCGCTATTCTACGTCACATCCGACGCATTATACCAACTATTTCACTTCACAGCTGGCTAAATTACAATTTCTGATTCCTCCATTGCCAGAAGAAGAGCTTTTGCAAGCTATAGCGAGACAGTTACCGATTGAGGTACAGCGATCACTAATAGCGTCGGGAGCCAATACACTTGAGCACTATGACGACATTTTACGGCGATTGGACTATACAAGCGCTCAAGTTACGCCTAGAAATACCAGAAACGACAATAGAAACACGCAAGAAGTGAATGCGGTAGTCGTAGACAATGCAGCTCAAACGGACAGAAGAGATTCCTGGGAAAACCGACGGAACGAAGGGAACCGAGGAAACATCCGTAACGCTCGAGGAAATGATCGATATAGAGGACCATATGAGAGGCCATACGATCAAGAAGCAAGAGATAGCCGATATAGGAATTATAACCAGAATTCCAGATATCAAGACAGAAATCGATATAACAATAGATATCGGGGCAGAAATAACTGGAGCCAAGGTCAACAGTATAATGGGAACGACAGGCAGGATGGCCGAAGAAACGATCCTAACGACAGCCGAGATAATCGTGGATACGAGAGGTCGAGGCAAGAAGATACACAGCCTAGTGCACCACCCGAAGAGACAGTGAGAGATGTCAATCGAGCAAGCACGAGTGGCGAAGGAAGAAACAAACGTCAGAATAACACGGAATCAAAATGCTAATCATTGGAAGTCAATCATCATTATTGAGCATCAGGAAATACCATCATGCTGAGTAAGGGAATTGTAGAGCTATCGTGTACATGTATTATATATAGAATGCCTGAGAGTGTTTTTTTATTTTTTTTCTCAATCCTGATAAAAAAAAGGAGATGTACGGGAGAGATGTACCCGATACCTATTTTAGGCTATCGGCTACGCCAGCAGACATTAAGCCATAGTTGAGGTTTTGGGAAGAGTTAGGAAAAGATAGCGCACCGATCGAGTCAAGAATGTCAAGATGACGTAGGAGGTCTAGGATCAAGGAGGCACTGACATCTGTAAGAAAATGGAATTATGGATAGAAATGTGAAACTTTATTGAGATATGTGTGGAATATGGTAATTAAACATCTTAGAAGAGGATATATAACATGCATTATATGTGGAAATAATTGTAAGGAAGTCAGATAACCCTTAAGTTATTTTATAACGGAATAGCCGAGATGATGTGGGTTCGAGACTATGATCGTGACGCGAGAGCACTGTGGTGGGGGACTACACCACGTGTCTGCGCCAGGCAGATAAGAGTGAAGACAGTGCCAGCACATTCAGTGGAGCTCTGTCAGTCGAGCAAGTAGGGTCGAGCTCTGTAGCGCAAGCCAGACGCACGGTGAAGGTCGCGTAGCATACCGAAACTGTCACGGCAGAGTGTAGGCGACAGTTTCAGCATCGCCGAGCAGCGAACGCCAAGCAGGTCATTGATCCAGGCGGACTTGCCGAGGAAGCAATCACAGACGGCCGGGATATGTTAGAACAGCACTGCAAGTAGTTGGAGACTTTATTACAAGCTACAATTCAACGCAGTTTGAACACAGCTTTTATGAATAACATTATGACTATGCTTTTCCATAACGCATTCAAAGTTACTTTAACAATTTCAAGCAAGCGGAATGTCGTTAGCATAGGCACTGATGAACATTAGATCGTGCATTAATGAGATTTATTTCTTATGCAGTTTCATGAATTACCAAATACAGACAACTACAGGGTGTTTAATAAACTTGAACACTCTCATGTAAAATTTTATTTTACGAAAGTGAGGCTTAGCAGTTGTTGGAGATTGATCTTTCAATACTCGAACTGAACATTTAATGGAACAGTGGCGTAACTTAGAAGAGGAGTAGGGGGTCCGCTGTTTCCATGAACATTTTCGAGAGGAGTTGGACAATATCCGCTATGGGTAATCCGAAGTTCAACATGTCAGAGTAGACGCAGATAGAGACAAGATGGCACCGCAGAGCGATGGATTCGATTCCTGACGAGAGGAGGTCCACCAGCTGATTCACTTGGGATTTCGAATGCAATCGTCATTTCATGGATGGAATGATATTCACGCCGATCTTTCGAGAAATTCATTATGTAGGGAAAATCGACGATCTTGGAAATTTAATTACAGCTGATTATGAAAGGTACTGTAAGAGTTATATCTTCCTGATACGATTATTTTCATGAATACTGGGCACACATGTATATTTTTCTAATAGGAGTGATACGATTATATAGACATGGTTTGACTTTATATACTTCGAATTTGCTAGAATATGGAGTGACCATATGATATGGCAGGCATCATTATACGATATTCTCACCATTGGTTGGCTTTATTAAGCAGATGTTTGGTCTTTTAGACATTTTTCCAGCTAGGATATTTCTCATGACTAGTTTTTTTTGTGTAACGAGTATTTCGAACTCGTGATCTGCAATTGATTATCTAAAATTACTTCGTCAGTTCATTGCATACTAGCGAGTGTGTATTATTCATCAGTAGGGATTTTTTCCATTGGATTGTTTGGAGATATTAAGAAGTTATTCACTTTAGTGAATGAACATCGCTTTTATATGACAACTAGAGACTTGTTGATTCCTATCTGGTACATTCACTCATATAGTCTACGAGATGGGGTCTTTCGTATTTATACGATTGTATGGTGGTACTCATCTTACCCATCGTTCAGGGCAATATCATCCAAGTCGACGGGGCGAGGTCTTTCGTATTTATACGACTGTACGGTGGTTACACATCTTACTCGCCATTGAGGGACTCATTTTTATCATCCGAGTGTACACGAGATTGTAAGTGAATCAAACAAGGAACTACTAGTCACATATCAGTCGAAATTTTGTTAAATAAAGTAACGATAAATGTCAGCAGGATTGCGTTTAGTAATTCTTGTTTGCCAATCCAATATTTTGTTGCTATACTCTTTTGAGAGTAATTTCAGTTTAACAGCTGTTATAGCTGATGCTTTTGATGAGTTTTATAATTGTGTTTGATACCTTTGAGAAGGATTTAAAGTAATTGAATCTTGTAAGATGAATCATTAATGGTCAAAAATATTTTAAGGCAGATCAGTATTGCAGATTTTGATATGAGAGATTATAGCACATTGGTGTTTTTCTGTGATGTGAGTTATGAAAATTGTAAGAGAATTTATGCTATTTGAAAGCAGATCTTATATTACTGAGGTAATATATTTTTTCCAATTGTTTAAGAAGTTGTCTAGATGTGATCAGAGTAATTACAGTTATTGGAGATTGTGTGCGTTGATAATTTGAAGCCAGTTATATATATTTTTTGTAGATCATGCAACATGGTTAAGTGGAGTTTATGATAGGCATTTTGTGGAAGTTGCCATGTGATAGTTGCAACGTTGATAATGTATTTTGAAGCAGACATGAGGTCGTCGTACCCAGTCTAGCGTAATTGTTGAGATTCATGCTGTATGTGCTGAATATTTATGGAGTTTTTGTGGAATAATTATTGTATTCAAATGTGATATTTGAAGTATTGAGGAAATGTAATGTCGTTGTGGATAGTTAGATCCAACGTGATGTCGTGGAGGCAATAATATTTTTTGGCATGATAAATTAAATACGAGATATAACTTGGAAGTGGTAAAACTGTAAGACAACGTTCTATAAACCTTATTAAACAATTTGTTAGGAAATTAAACAAATAAATAAAGTTGATAATACAAGATTTTCTGAAAATAATAATTAATGAAATAATAATCTGAGATTTAAGCATATTAACGATCTGACCTAATGAAATAAAAATCAGAATGACTAGACGAAATAATAAAAATCTAAATAACCAGATGATTGAAATTTAAATAAGTTGATAAATTAATTTTTGGAATAAATCGATGAATTAAATAAATGGATGAATTAAAGATTGAATAATTAAACTGATTGAAATAAATTAATAGACGATTGTAATGATGATGAATAACTGAATTAGAAGGTGATAATTAATTAAAGAAGCTGATGATTAATGAATTTATATGGAATTAAATAAATTTAATTGAAATATAATTTGAAGGAATTGCAACTTGAGTTGAGAATTTAAATAATTAAATGGTGATGAATTAATGATTCTGACAGGAATATGTAGAATTTTGAAGTGAGAATTAATGTGAGGAATGTTTAATTTTGATGATGACGATAACGATGACCAATGAGCCATGAATTTTCTGTAATTCACAGATAAGAGATTGTTAATGACAATGTAAATAGTGTAAATTAATTATTCGATGTTTAGGAGCATTTGACTAACATGTTCAACATTTAAATTATGCCATGCAAACCGTAAATTACGTGATGTTTAATATATGTGATTATAATATGTGTATGTTTAGACAGATTAATAATTTTTTAAATCCACATTGATGATGTTAAATTAAAGAGAAATTAGGTCTCAGGTTTCACAAATGTCAGTGACGAAAGACATAGTGCTACAGTGATCCTGAGAACCTAAGAGAACTTTAGAGATTTTTCTTGTTATGTGGATGAAATAATTTTGGATTAGAAAAGAGATGGTTCGATTTTTGGACAATGACAATTTAACGTTGGCATTCGACCATACTCTCAGGTAGGAGATTTATTTAAAATGTCTGTCTGACTATCAAAGTGAAATAAATTTGTTTTTATCTTAGTTGTGATCTGATGATGGTGTGATGTTCCTTTTTCTTTCCTTGTCTTGAGTAAGGCTTATCCGGAAAGGAAGTGGTTTGCTAGGAATTCAGTTGATGGCGCCCATTTATATTTGCATTATTTCTATTAAACTTAAGCCCGTAACGACCCTAGAGATACTTTGTCTCGTGATACCCACTGCTTTTTCGATAACTCAGCTGAATTTCCGACACATTCCTTATTTGACTAGAGGTTCATTTAACTCCGCTCTGTCCCGGAACTCCAGGAATGCGATGTTATAGCAGTTGGGTCATCGCATCCCCAGGACGAACGGGTACAATATATATGTATATATATATATATATATATATATATATATATATATAAACATTTGAACTGACGGTGGTTTTGGGGTCTGGGAGATGTGAAACGCGAAGATATGTCGAAATTTTCCGGAAATCGAAACATGGTACTGCGCTCAAAATCATGTCTACTAGAGAAGAGAGAACAGGACGAGGTACGAACCGAGGACCTCCTCAGAAAAATGGCATATTTTAAATTTGGAATTTTCGAAAAAGATGGTATATTGGCTTTCACGGCCGGTGAATTAAAACTCAGCAATTCTTCTAGGTTTGAGCCATGTCTTGTGTGGGGTTTCGCCTAGGACACCAAGCTGGCTCATCGGCGGGCTCTTGGTGACCCCGCCCGGACCCCCACAGGAGTAACGAACTGCGCGCTACCTCCCTTTGTATAGAGTGCAACTGCACTACTTGACTGCGAGAACTAAAAGCTCAAGCAGCCTGAACCTCCCTATGAAGGCTTCCAAAAAGATGGTATATTGGCTTTCACGGCCGGTGAATTAAAACTCAGCAATTCTTCTAGGTTTGTGCCGTGTCTTGTGTGAGGTTACGCCTAGGACACCAAGCTGGCTCATCGACGGACTCTTGGTGACCCCGCCAGGATCCCCACAGGAGTAACGAACTGCGCGCTACCTCCATTTGTATAGAGTGCAACTGCACTACTTGACTGCGAGAACTAAAAGCTCAAGCAGCCTGAACCTCCCTATGAAGGCTTCCAAAAAGATGGTATATTGGATTTCACGGCCGGTGAATTAAAACTCAGCAATTCTTCTAGGTTTGTGCCGTGTCTTGTGTGGGGTTTCGCCTAGGACACCAAGCTGACTCATCGGCGGGCTTTTGGTGACCCCGCCCGGAGCCCCACAGGAGTAACGAACTGCGCGCTACCTCCCTTTGTATAGAGTGCAACTGCACTACTTGACTGCGAGAACTAAAAGCTCAAGCAGCCTGAACCTCCCTATGAAGGCTTCCTAAAAGATGGTATATTGGTTTTCACGGCCGGTGAATTAAAACTCAGCAATTCTTCTAGGTTTGTGCCGTGTCTTGTGTGGGGTTTCGCCTAGGACACCAAGCTGGCTCATCGGCGGGCACAAACCTAGAAGAATTGCTGAGTTGGAATTTTCGACTTAATTTGCAGTCTGAATGAAAGAGAATGTTTATATAAGCATTTGGAAAAATTTTCGCCTGAAGAAATATTTTTATTTCTAGAAATAATAGAGATTTTATGATCTGGTAATTGTTAACCAAGAGTAAATGAAAGAAGTATTGTCCTGGAAGTCGACACTTATAGCAAGGTTCGCTGCGAGAAACAATTTTTTGATCCAGGGGGAGAGAGCAAGGTTGACTTGAGGTCAGACACACGCCACTATCAAAAGTGGGAGAACAGACGCGTGTCAGAAGCGCGCCACGTTTAGGCGAGAACCAATAAGAAAATAGTTTGAATACTGAGGAAGGAATAAATATTAAAATCTTTATTTTAAAATTTTATAAGAGTGTTACATATTGAATTCACCAGCAGAGAAAAAGAAATTTAATTGGCAAAACGGATTTTAAATTTAATGACTGAGAGAGAAGGTATGTATGAATTTGTCAATATTCATAAAAGTTGGAGGCTAGTTGACCAGATTTACGGGGGAAATCTGAGCAAGTAGGCTAGGAGACTCTAGGAGTCGAGGCTCTTTCTATTTGGACCGTCGAGGAGACAAGACGTAATTATGTTCACTCTTTGAAAAGTATAGAAGAGGTCTTTGTGAACCCGAGACTTCAAGATGAAGCAACAAGTCATTGTAACGCAGAATTAACCATTATAAGTCAACAGTATTAAGAAAGAAGTTATTCACTGCATTTAAGGAAGAAATCTACGACGAGATAAAATTTTGGAAAGTTACAAACTGAACATCGAACACGTAACTACGCAGGAAGAAAGTCTGAAGAAGTGAGACCTAAACCATTGAGAATTTTTCAATCTACACAAGAATGGATGAAACTTCAGGTCGGAGGGGAAGAACAACGACTACACATTATTTCGTAGTGAGAATGATGTTTTAAATTCATCATGTTGGGAAAGTAGAACTATACTAAACCAGTGAGATCCAGAAATGACCAGGATGACATAGCAGTATGAACAGCGAGCTGCAGAACACCGCAGTTTTCGCTTATATAACGTTACAAGCTACTACGAGAGAAATTCACGACATGGAGGTGATTTCTTGTCATGGAAAGAACACTGCAAACTACCGACTTCAAAGAACATCTAGATCTGAGAAGAAGAAGAAGAAGAAGAAGACGAGAGGATTCGTGATGGAGACGGCGAGGAACCCAGGACTGGAGGATGCGAGGCAACCAGAGCTGTGGCGAGTATGTGTCACCATCATGAACGGGGGAAGCAGGTCGACAGGAGAGTATCCAGCTGGAAACCTGTTTGGTAACATCGACCCAGGTCGTTCACCTTCATTGCAGTCCAGTCATAGCAGGGATGACATAATGCAGCCAGTTTGGAGGAGCACGCTCCATTCTAAAAACCCATGGCGAGATTCCGAGGACACAGGCGTCATCAGGTCTGTCACCAACGATCTCAAAGAGAAGGTAGACCAGTGCATTTCAAACATATATAGTTAGATCTTGTACACGTTATTCCAGAATGTTGACCAATATATTTGCATTTATAACCAATGTTATTGTATTGTCTTGAAAGTTTTACTAAGTTTCTAGTAACAGCGATAGTTATTTTCATACGTTACTTAGACGTATTTTGAAGGCTTGATCGATGATCTTAGACATCGTTAGTATATTCCATTGTCATTTTAGAGCGTTAAAATTTTACTTAGAACGATTTCATTGCGATAGCGAACGTATATTCCGTAGATTTGTTGTAACATCGGAAAATTCCGTAAAATTGTAGTAATATCGAAGAACGATTATTTAATGAACATAAACATGAGAAATGAAGCACAACTTTGTGATAAATAAATAAATTAATAATGTATCAGAGAAAGAGGATAGTCTTGTGTTTGACGAAAGTAAATAAGTTATAATTCGAAGTAGAGGAAGGAAAGACAGAGAATCCTATGAAATATTATGTATAAAACGAAGTTGTTGACACGAGTATTCAATATTGGCATTGAAGGAACTCCAGTTTGAAAGTAAGTATTGACATGGTAAAACCCAGAATTTTTGTTGTACGGAAATGAACAGAATGCGATAATTGAACGCATAACTGAATAAGAAACGATATTATAAAATGTTATGAATGTATATTTGTCATAAATGATACTGCGAGATGGAAGGAAGGATATTAGCATTTATTGTGAACAGAAACGTGGGGAAAGGTTATTGTTATCTTTATAACAGACACAAGCAGACTTGAAATTCAGAATTAAGCGAGAAATTGTAACGAAGAAGTATTTGAACCAGGGAAGGAAGTAAGTGGAAAGTATGTGAACATAGCACGGAATGTATAATCGATAGAGGATTTTGTAGGAGGAGGTATAGTGTAGGCCTATTCGTGAACGTTATTTGTGATTTCTAGTAGGAATACTAAATGTCAGACTTTGATGAAAGTAGTTGATATGGAACGGTAGAAGTTTTGTGAATGTGCTAAGGGAAGAAATGTTAATGAAATGCATTTGTATTATGAAGGCGTAACAGAGACGCGATGATATGCAACGTGAGTTTATGTAGAAAGGTTTTGTAATATTTGTGGTGATTAAGAGAAGTCATATTTTGTATTTGGAGAGGATGGGAGTGTGAGACGTGAGGGTAAATGCCATACCCACTCGATTTTTTTTGTTGGAGAGCTTATCTGAACAGTCGTGCAATGTAAGTTTGTTTATTATTAATTTATGAAAAACCGGAGTTGTACACTTTAGTGATGAAATATTAACTTCATTGTTCGTATTCTTGATTCACATGGAATTGACACATAAACATCTATTTTGACCAGTTTTATTGTGTGAAATACGAAGAAGGATGGTGAAATACGTAGAAAGATGGTGAGACAGGAGGAAAGTAGTGGAATGAACTCTAATAAATTAGAGAGAGTTGTCATGTTATCGTGCGGGTCGCGATTATGTATAAAATGTACATACTTTATTATCTTTATTATTAACCATTTCTTTTAATGCATTTAAAAGCTCGAGATTTTATTTAGAAGACTTTAACTATTGTATTAAGTAGGAATTGTGTTTGTTATGATGAACGTTAAAGCATAACTTCAGTGAACAAGTAGGACAGATATTACTGTCATAAGTTTAAACAAAGTGTTTATTTCAATATCTTAGAGCAAGTGATACATTTCATATATGTGTAAGGATGCAAGAAAGACACTTATTAAGCGCATCTAGCCTAAGTGAGGCATAAATATTTAATAATAATAATGTTATTGGTTTTACGTCCCTTTTAACTACACTGGCTTTTAGAGACGCCGGGATGCCGGAATTTTGCCCCGAAGGGGATATTTAATGTGCCAGTAAATCTACGGACACGGCTCCCTCACATTTGCGCACCCTCAAATGCCAGCTGACTGCGCCAGGATGCATAAATATTTATTTTGATTCGTGGTGAAGGGAACATAATTTGTTATGTTGTTTTTATTGTCAATAAATGGCAGGCATATTTTTATTCTTGCTAAATTTTTTAGAACTGATTCTTTGATTCAACGCTTAATTACACTAGAACGATACCGCTAGCTAGATGCAGACAGCTGATCGACAATTCATCTTAACGCCCGAGATCCGAGTTGCTCGTTAATGCTCTACCTTTATTTATTTCTTTTCTCTGTACTGTATGCAGCTAGTTAGTAGTATAGTTAGAGATGAATATGTGTGTTCCTAGGGTTTCCTAGTCATCAGTCCGGTGGGAGTTGTTCAGCTCTTAGCCTGGCGTTGACATTCCCACGATCCATTTACCATCTGCGTGGATTTGAGACTGTGGTCTAGAGGAATTCCGGCGCATATAACATATCTAATTGATGTTCGCCCAACAGGTGTGGTTTCGACGTTGTTGATTGCATGGGTCTATCGAATTTGTTAATTTGAATTCCCAGTGCTGAGTGACCAGCGGTTGTGTCGAGTTTGTTACACTAGGTGATATTTAGTAATCACGGCTATTTTAAGCATGTTTGGTGTACGACACAGTCGTATTTTGTTTGTATTTTAAATGCCGATCCCAATCTGACAAGTTGAGGAGATAAATTCCCGTTGTCTGATATGTGGAGTGCAATTTGTTGTGAGGCATATATTGCATTGTTCCGGCGAAAGCCTTTTTGGTCAAATATAACGATAAATGTAAAGTGATGTCATATTTAAAAAAATTGGTTAGGATTAAGTGTTGAAGAAAGTTCAGTGTTAGGTATTGTAAGTGCTAGATACCGTTAGCGTTAGTATTGACGTAGGTTAGGCAGGAAAACATATCTACGGAATGCGTGAGTTTATCGTAAGGAATTTATAAATGTTGGTCATTCTGGAATTTCGCTGTGTTTGGTATAGTAATACTTCCCATATTTTCTCATTGTATAATATTATGTCGTCTGAGGACATGACCTATATCAGGTCAATATTGGAGCAGATGAGGACCAGTCAGGCAGGTTTGACTGCCGAAGTTGAAGCCCTACACACTATCACACATGATAACACTAAGAAGTTAGGGAGAGAAATTAAGAACACAACGGCTGCGATGAAGGAAGAGAGTAAGCAGGCGCAGGAAGAAAATTGACTGGCGCAAGAAGAAGCTAAGAAAGTACAGGAGGAGATCAAAATAGCCCTAGATAAGACGCAAGAAAAAGCTAAGAAAGTACAGGAGGAGATTAAAGCATCTTTGGAAAAGGCGCAGAATGAAGGAAGAGTATCACAGGAAATGAGTAGACTAGCTCAGGAAGAAAGTCGACTGGCACAAGAAGAAGCTAGAAAGGCACAAACAGATGCAGAGAAAAGACTACAAGAGCTACAGCAGAATCTACAAAGTAGTATAGAAACTATAAAGGTTGACAACACAAACCATTTCAACACTATTTCAGGGTCCCAAAGTGAATTGCATAATCAGCTGAATACCTTAAATGGTACAGTTGGTGAGCTCCAACAAAAGGTAACTAATCAACAGCAGTTGATATCTGACGGCATAATCGTTGATATGAATAAATGTATTGTTGAAGCTGTGTTACAATTGAAAGAAGAAGTGTTAAAGAGTAGTAGTGATCATATTTATGAGATGCATGGTAAGATCATGAAAGAGGTTAATATCATTGAAAGTAAGACAAATATTCATGTAACTGGGTTGCGAGAGGAATTAACTAAACGAATAGACTCTTTAGAGGAATCCCATGTCACAACACTTAGCGAAATAACGAGCAAAACTGATAACATTAATTTTAAAGAGTTAGATAAAATTAGAAAGTTAGTTGAAGAGGTCAACACTGAAATAGATAAAGTCAAGTCTAAGCAAGAGAAAGAGATAGGTGAGCTTAATGAACAGATGAAGGCACTGTCGATGAGGGAAACATCTAACATGAAACAAGATCTCCACGATTTCTTTAAAGAAAGAGATAGCAAATTGCGAGGAGAACTGCACCGACAGTAGAGAGGGAATGTATGTTTTGAATATTGCGTAATCGCGAGGACATATTGCATCATCATGCGAGCGATCACGTGATATGTCTGCAGTGTTCGTGACAAAAAGTTTGTTTGACATAAATGAATGGCTTTGACCTGCTTTACCCCCACACCAAATTTCAACTCTCTAGGACAAAATAAATTGAATTTTGAAAATAGGCTATATTTCCAAAATTAGGAAATCTATAAAAAAGTTTGTTTGACATAAATGAAAGCTCTCTATCTCCTCTACCAGCAAACCAACTCTCAGGTGTATAGGACAAAAATGAAAAGAAAATGTTCAAATGACGTCTTTGTTAGCGGAAATGTTTTAGGTGTACTAACATTTGAATGAGACTGTCTGGGCGCGACGCCCCCATGGAGAGCCAGTTGGTTATCCACACGCGTTTGCTTAGTGCTCTGCTTGTATTAGTAGCAAGAAGAGATTGACCCTTGACCGCTTGAATCGGATAACCTTTGCCCCGCGCGCGGCTGTTATCGTTCTTTGGCAAGCGCTTGCATGCTGAACGTGGGAGGTCCGGCTTGCTACTCCATATAGGACGTGCAGCTGTTAGTTAACATTTCTTGCGGGCTTGCATGCTCTGTGGTCTCTTTCTGCATAGACTGTTACTGTTTTATAAGACAAAATATATCATTGACTGCATGAAATGAATATTGGTTTGTTTGTTTTAAATTCTTAACCATCATTATTGAACTCGGATATTATTTTAATGAGAGAACAAGTTTGGATATCAGTTCACAAAGTTTCATTCATGTGATATGTTTAATGAGCTTTTTGTTTCTTTAACATCATAGTATATAAGAGCAAGATTATTATGATGCAGTAGTTACTATTCAACATGTCTCTCTGCTACTCTTTTATTGCGAAGATGCAACATCTGAGAGAGGTTAAGACGCTAGCAGAGAAAGCCAGGATGTTGGGGTGTAATTTTATGGTTTCCTCCTCCAAAATGGAGGAGGAAATTATTGTCAGATTTCTCACTGCGCTAGAGAGGGATCTCTTCGACGTAGAGATTCTTGGCATCTTAAGAGACGAACGCTACCGCACAGAATTTGTGCTTAACGGGCTAACGTTAACCATTCTGGATGTTATCCTATCCAGAGTGGAAGCATTTAGGGCGACTCCCCCTCCCAATGGAGTATACCAAGACCAAGTGAGGCTTGAAGATCTTGTGCAAAGAGAAGAAAGAGAAGAAGATGGAGAGCATACGGAGGAGGAAGGAGAAGGTGAAGAAGAAGAAGAAGAAGAAGAAGAAGAAGAAGAAGAAGTAGTGCAAATAATACTTGACTAAATGGACAGTGAACGGTGGTGTTTCACATTGAAATGTATATTTTTTTAAAAATATATGTATTTTAATCATTGTGGTTTACATTAATTATATAATACGAAATAGTGAAAACAAAATGGTATGATATTCATTCTTAAAGTGGTAAGTAGTTCTTTTTTTCCGCCAAGATGCTGAGAATTGAAGATGCTGTCTGCAGAGTTGAATATGCTGGTGATCTTGTGTGGAAGGTAAGTACAATCATTCTTTTCTTTCTTGAGTGTGTTGGTTTTCGTGAGCTGAAAATATATAGAGACACATTAATAATAATAATAATAATAATAATAATAATAATATTTTTTGCTATGAATTAAAAAACCTTACATTGTTTTAATTAGAATATGTTTTTGTTCGAAATCCAAGAGTTGTGAGTTGAATCGAATCCTAGCCAAGATACGAAGGCTTGGGTTCCTTTTCTGCGTAGTACTTTGTCAAATAAGTAAATATTAGGATGTTTGGTTCGTTGTAACTCTGCTTCATAAAACGCCCCAAAAATCAGCAAATTTTTATTATCTTCTAAAAGATATATATGTTCGTGGATTAGTATTTTGAACTTTATAAATTGTAAATAATTCCGTAGTCCAATTAGCTTCGTACCCTTTGCTGAAATGTTTCTTGATTTTTGATATTCTTACAATGTCGCCAATTTTATATTTTGGTTTTCTTAAAGTTTCATTATATTGTGTTGGCAAGCGGGGTTGATTGTTTCTTTTTACATCAATAGGTTTCATGCCAATGCTGCGATGTATTTTGTGATTATACTTTACTAATAACTCGGGCAAAATATTTACCCATCGGTATGAACCACGTGTTGTGAACTCTTTCCACATCGATTCCTTAAGAGTTCGATTAAATCTCTCTACTACACTCGCTTTTATGGAGCTCCCAGTGGAATAATGCTTTAGATTTTGTTTCTGAGACCATGTTTTGAATTCACGGTTATAAAATTCCGTTCCTCGATCAGTGTGAAAATAATTGGGCAATCTTTTACTTTGAGAATAAACAAATTTTAAAATTTTTACAATCTCACTTCCTTTTATGGTTTTAAGAGGAATTGCCCATGCATATTTTGAGTAAACGTCAATAATGGTTAATAAATATTTAAATCCATTATTCCATTTTGCAAGTTTTGACATGTCCACAAGATCAGCTTCATGGAGGTCATCGATTCCTTTGCTAATAACATGTCGTCTTTTAAACTTTTTTTCTAAGAGGTGCATGAAGTTCTTTTGCAATTTCTCGTCTGATTTCGTTCATAGTTAATTTCTAAACAAATATTTATAACATACTGTGCATTGTTTTACAAATGTTTGAATTTTTATTCAATATATCCTGCATTTCTTAGTTCTTCTTCAATTGCAAAGATTTCGCTGTCAAGTCCTGTGTGACCTGCAGCTTTCGATGCAATTAATTTTTTAAGTCTTGATACTAATTTGTTTGGTTTATTCCAATGGACAAATTCAATATTGTTTCCTCCTTCGAATTTCCAAATGGCTTGTGGTGTGATGTGTTTCTTTTGGCCATATCCAGTATGCATCGTAGTATTTGCTTCTTCATTCTCATCTGTTGTTTTTATAATTATATCTATGTCTTCAGTAAGAAGGGGTTCGATTATATTTTTATATTTATGAGATTGTGTTCCTCTCGGAGCTGCATTGCTTGTATAATTTCTTTTGTGCACGTTTGAAACATTTAATAATTTCAAATAAGAACTTAAATCACTCCTATCGACTAGAGAGTGATCTGGTACTTTCCTATGAATCAATTCAAGTAGACCTTCTGTTATAGGAAATTTTTCACCACCAACTTTTATCCACTTTTTATCAAAGAAAACTCGTTCACGTGCCAAGTATTGTTTATCATTTCTTATCGTTATACCAAATGTTCTATCCACGTTTTGTTTAATGAACGGATCAAAGTAGCGGTTAAGTAGTGTAATTATTTTGATGCTATCTCCATCTTATTCGTCTGAAGTAGCAGTTGATTCAGAATCATCATATTTTTTTCTTTTTTGATTTTCTTTTTTCTTAGTTGACGTTGTATTAGCAATAGCTACAAGCTGATTTAATGAATTTGTTATTGGTTTAAACTTAGTCTCTATATCTAATTCTTGACGTCTAACATCATTTTGAAGTGAAAGATACTTGTCCTTAACATTTTTTAAGCGAGAAATTTTATCCTTTACTCGACTTTCAGCTTTAATCTTTAAGCTCTTCTCCATGACTAAACTAAAATTGTAGTTGTTTTACTTATTTATAGTATATTCAAAATCAATTTGAAGAGGAAGATCATTGGTTTTATGTTTCTCAGGGTCTCTAAGTCGAAACTGTATTTCATCTTGTTCTTCAACTACAATGTCACTGCCATCCAGTTCAATCTCTTGACGTATATTTAAAATTGCATACACAATTGGAGATCTTGGTGAAACAAAAATTGGTTTTAATATACCTTTATAGGGAAGTTGGTATTGTATATTATGATTATGAAGCGTGTATACCGGTGAATGGATTGATGGTGTGTTGGAGAATTTCAGAATAAATTTCGATAAGTTCTTTTTCTTTACTTCATCTTGTAATATACCATATTCTTCTTTGGATGCGGTAAAACTTTCGAGTGGTTCTTTGTTAACCAATTGCTCAATATTCTCTAGTTCAGTTTTTAACTTGTTATATTCCTCTTTGGATGCAGCAGCGTAACTTTCAAGTTCTTCTTTTTTAACAATATTTAGATTGTTAGCAACACCCTCAATACGAGTTTGTAAATTGCTTAAAATTTCTTTTAGTTGATTAACTTCAGTTCGTGAAGCAGCATAGTGTTCTACAAACCGTTTATTTGTCACATCTTGGCCGTTAACAGGAAACTCAACATTTGTTTGTTTTTGATGTTGTAGATTGTTTACAGTCTGTTTCATTTTTTCAAATTCATCTCGTGAAGCGGCATATTGTTCAACAAACGTCTTATTTGCAACATCGTTATCGTATAAGGGATTGTTTACGTGCGTAATTCGTCTACTCATCGTATTTAAAGTCCCACCATCGTCTACGTTTAAGAAGTTTTGTTTATTAAATTTAGTGATTAAGTCTTCTAGATCTTTTCGAGAAGCAGCAAAGTTTTCTAAATAATATTTGTTTATTGCATCTAACGAATCGATTGGTTGAGATATGTTTGTTATTCTTCTATTTAACATATCTACAGTTTCATCATCTTTGTTTATATTCAAAAGAGATTTTTTAATTTCATCGAGTTCTTTTGTTACATGAGTTTTAAGAAAAGAATACGATATCGCATCTTGATTTTGAATTGGATCTTTAACATTTCTTATTCTTTTGTTACCCAAGTCGAGACTATCATCATCAAACGGAAAGTGATCTTCCGAAAATTCACTCACTAAACCGTGAATGAATTCTACTCGTTGTAACACTTCGGTTATTCGGTTTTCCAGATATTTTTTTATATTCGATGTATGTTGCTGCATTGCAATAAGGTTTACTGCATCATTTGCAGATGATGGTAAAGCTAAGCCTGCGAGACGTTTGTTTTCAAAGTCAAGATGTTGTTTCTCTATTTTACAAATTGAAAAAATTAAACATTTAAGGTCGTTAATGTTTCGTTGTATGTCTTCTTTAGACTCAATTTTATTTAGCTCATTCAATAACTTCAGTACATAACCTTTGTTGCAAGCATCTTCAACATGTATGGGCGTTCCAACATCTTTTAACCGTTTGCCGTTAATACTTAGATGCCCATCGCTTGTTGTTGTTGTTGTTACTTGATTTCCATATTCCAGTAGCTTATCATCAACATACGATTTACTTGCAATATCATGGCGTGAAGTTGGTGGTCTGATAGACACGTTATTGATTTTGTTAAACGATGTCATAGTTAGGTTGTTAACCACACAAAGTGTATAACGCGAATGAGCATTTAGCTCTTTTGAACTATTATTTATAACTGAAAAAAAACATCAAATCCATTGCGATATCGACCATTTTGTAAATCGCTATCTTTATCGATAACCAAAAAGCCAAACTTAGAGTTTTGCCAACAATAAGAACAAATATCGAAGAACTGATCATAGCTCATATCTGTATTTACATGATCGTTATATACATGACGCAAGTTTGTTCCGTCTTGTTTAAAAAGAATTAAAAATTAGCGTTATCTCTAATTAGATGTTTAGGTATACTAGAATATGTTTGACAAAGATAAAATACGTCAACATCGTGATGACGACCTCTACTGAAATAATCTTTCATGTGTTGTTGTTTATTGCTGGCTACATCATCAAAAACAAATATAGAGTTTTTTCTAGCCATTTCTGGAGGCATAACTTCATCATTATCAGAAAAAAAATCACTTTTTATTTCTTTTATAGAGTCCAAAAACTTTTTTAATTCAACATACTTACTTTGAGCAAGTGATTTAGAATAAATATAAACGTTTTCAAAACGAACTCCATTTTTGTGACATAATAAATTTATCATTACGTTTGTTTTGCCACAGTTCGATGGACCGCAAATGATACATCGAATAGTGTTCGGTAGTAAAACACTATGCTTTATTTTTTCACTTTTACTCTGGTTTTCACCATTAGTAAATGAAATTACTGGTAGAGTGTTTGACTGCTTAACAAACTTCAGCATGTCAACGTTTACGTCTGAGAATGCACACTGCACAAAAAATCACATCACATCAACATATATTGTTTCCACACGTATCATAACTTGTATTATATGGAATAATAGTAGGATTTTCAGGATTTAAATCAACGTTGCCGACGTAAAACCCTCTTAAATATGGACAATATGGTGCCCATTTTTTATGATCATTTAAAGGAATATCGTTTTCTCTCCAATTTTCAATTTCAATCTTACAGAATATACATTTCACCTTATCACCATGACCGGTATAATAAAATCCTACTGATGCTAAACAAAATTCATTTGGACAGGGAAGAGGCCAATTTTGAAAAGTTTTAAGTCTTTCATATTCAGATTTTAATTCTATGCTAGGAGAAATATTGTTTACTTAAGGGCAAGAAAAAGACCATTTCTTATGGTCTTCAAACGGATCATCATCTTCTTCCCAATAACTAAGTTGCAGATTACAGAAAGCACACCTGACCATATCCTTATATCCATAATAGTAAAATCCTGCAGCTGCTAACCATGCAGTGTTCGTAAAACTGTCTGAAGACCAGTTCTTAAAAGTTTTTAGCCGATCTCTTTCAGATTTTAAATTGATTCCTTTTTGACTCAATATCATTTGCATTAACTGTTTCTTGGAATACTTTACACAATTAAAATGCTTCATGATGATGCTTTACTTCACAAAAAAAGATGTTCCCCACACGAAGCTAAATGTGAACTGATATGAATCAACAAAACACGCTGGCTAATATGCATGATTTGCGTGTGTTGGGTTGGCCGAGCGGTCTAAGGCGTTAGACTTAAGATCTAATTTTCAGAAATTAAAAGCGAGGGTTCGAATCCCTCACCTGACAATATTATTTTATATACATGTGGAGTGAGGAGGTGCTTGATCATTAAAAAACTTTATTATGAAGTGGTACAAAGACCTTTTCTTCTTTATTCATTTAGAATTACAATTAATACAATTTTATTTCTCTTGTATGAGTAATCTCATTCTTTTAGTTGTCCTGATGAGTGTGTGTTGGGATGATCTTGTTCTTTTACTTGTCCAGATGTTTATTTTCTGTAGACAAAAAATATACACTGTGTTAAAAAGCAAACAAAAACAAAATATGTTTAGGTGTCAACAACACTAGTAGATTCAATGAATTACCTTTTATAGATAGCGATTACAGTTATCACATTTGCAGCGAAGATGAAACAGTTGAAATTTTCTTTTTAGATGATCTGGTAGATGTTCCCACTCCAGACGAATTCGTTGTGGCTCATATATAGTCAGTATGTTTATAGGAAAGTAGTTCCAATCAAACTTATTAAAACCTTGAAGTTCATTGTTTCGAAACTTGTTTATTATCGAACACACGATTTTCATGATGCCATCAGAAGAATTTAACCAATGTTGAACAGCATTGACATTAAATTTAGCACAACTATTGCTTCCCAATGCAAGAGATGGTAAATGTTTTGGACAATCTGTAGGTAAACGTTGGCTATGCTTCAACATTAGATCTGACATTCCATCGATCGTATTAAGATCGATTAATGACCCAGGGGAAAGTGTTTTTAGTGCAAACAAAGAAAATTCTTGGGCAAATTATACACAACTAAATATTCATATTTATTTTTAATAGAGTCAAAAAAGGAAGAAAGAGTTTTTTCACAATACGCTGCGACCCATGTTAACACAGGACTGAATGAAGGTATATTGCTGTTATTTAACATACAGTAAGCAAGTTCCAAACTGCCGTTTGGTAGCTTGCGAATGTCTGCAACTATTGGCTGCTTCTTATTCCACGTGTCAGCATCAGTAGAAGGAGAGTTTGTTGTTGTCAATTCCATGATTGCAACTAAAGTGAGAATACTTCTTTACTTGCTTGCTTATAACTTAGCAAATATTGGTTTAGATAATTACTTCATTAGTTAATGGTCTGTAAGATATTTGACGATCATGAATAAGAAGACAATAAAGAGTTGTATCTTCAGGTATATTCTCACTTGTCTCGATTTCAATTCGCACATCAACTGAAGATGTCTTCACTGCCTCCACTTGCTCAAGGCAATTAATTACAATAATCGGACAATGAGACTTAAATTCATCTCGTGAAACTAGAGTCTCTGAACGAAAATCATCGATCTGATAATATACATTACGAAATTTAACAAATATGTCATACAATTCGCTGTAGTCATTTATAGCAATTTCAGAAGTTGGCATTTCATAGAGATAAAAAATTGAATTTAAAAAAACTCTTATAGATTTAATGTTAGAATGGTCAAAATAGGAAGAGCACGTATTTAGTACATTTCTTTTAGTTTGAAAACCTAATAAAAATTGACGTGGTTTTTGAGTTTCAGAAGTTGTCATTACAGTCCAACTATATTTAGTTGTTCTAGGAAGAGATGGCAAGACATGAACATCCCATGATCGAAAACCAACCTGAATGGGAATATTTTTCTGCATTAGTTTTAATCTTTTAATTTGTTCTTCGTCCGATAATAATAAAACGGGAATTTTTAGATAAACTTTAAATAACTTGACCTTAGAAAGATCATTTTCGGTTGCAGATTGCAACGCACGTGAGTCACTCGACGATCTGAGAAGTATTAGCTCATGCTTGCAGTTTAAAATCGGCTTTCTATAATCCTCTGCTAAACCTAACAGGTTGCTTAAAGGAAGTATTACATGGAAACGTTTTGTGATACTATCAACAATATTTGCTTCACTTGCTGGTGTTGTTAAAGGGGGGAAAATAACAAGCATTTTGTAAAGCTGTATATTCGTTTTTTGAATATGATGCAAAGGTTTTTATAGAACTTGTTATACCTAGATGGCGTGTACGATCAATTTCTTTACCATTTAACGTAACGCGAATTTCGCTAAAAAGATTAGCCCCAAAATTTTGGTCAGGATGTGCTGTAGTAGAAGCAACCGGATTTACGTTAGAAGTAATAATTTGTCCTTCTAAGTGAAGAACACCTTCTGATAATAAAACTATGTTTTCTTCATTTTGAATTGGTATTCGAATTTCATCATTATTTTCGAATTTATTAGCTGAATAAGGTTGGTAAACTCTTTTTTCTCGTCGCACAACTCTGTTGTCAACCTCTCTTTTATCCGTTATGTTAAACATGTTAAACATGTTAACAGCTTCAAATATAGATATAAACTAAATAAGATTAACAATTGCATATAAATTTATATTGAAATTAAAGTACGCGATAGCCTAAAGACTGTAAGAAATGTTTGTTGTTAATCGATAACTGTTTCTTAGATTTTAAGGTGTGATGGCGTTGGTTTTTTTTTTTGTTTTTTTTAGAAATTTTAGCTGATTGATTTATATTTCTTTTTCGAATCAGAGTCGACTTCTTTTTTTCAAACTTTGAGTATTATATAGTATAACCATATTTGTGAATGGTTTCTAGTAAGCTTACTCAACTAGAATGAAAATATAACAGTATTTCATTACTTTATATAGCAAGATAACGTGCTGGAAGAATAATTAATTCTACAGTTAAATCTTCATCTTGCAAATCAATGAGCTGTTGAAGATGATCTTCAAGTTGCACAGATAGATGTTGAATAACCTTGCTGTTCATAGGCAAAAAATTAATTGTTGTTGGTTGTACAACAATCGGATAACCAGCAGGAACATGAGCTTTAAAATTATATAAAGAGTGTGTTGGTTTATGGTTCAAATAAGAACTCGTACCACGCACAAGGTTGCAACATACTCGCATACTATTAACAATGTTAATTTTAATCATATATTCAGAATGATGAGTTGTGTTTGCCTCGAACTTTTTATGAGAAAATCCTAACAAATCTGCAATAGAATCTGAAATCTATAGCAAAGTTTTTCGAATATAGTTTACAATTAGAGAACACTTTATCATAATTAATATAAATATATGAAGGAAATTTGTCTTTTTCTCCTAATAAAACTGATAATAAATGTGCTAGTAATAATTCATTAATCTTTGCACTTAATTGTTGAAACGTATAGCTAGCATCAGGTATTATTAAAATTTTTGTATCCGCATCGTTCATCTTTATGGCTAAAACGTTATTATTTTCGTTAATTTTTACTTCACTTTCGATTCTATTTCGATCAATCTCAATTTCTTTTTTATTCTCTTTAGGGTAAACTTTCTTTTCAATACCTAAAGCCTCTGCTACACTGTTGGGCACACTGAAATCAATATTAAACGGAGAAGACAAAACAAGACGGTTGCGTCCTTTTCCATTTATATCCTCTTCCAAATAAAGATTTGTTTTTTGTATATGATTTGTTATAAGTTTCGACAATGAGTGATAACTAAGTAAATCATCAAATGATGAGGCTAGATCTTCAAATTCATAAATACCTGGTGGTACCACTAAATCAATTGATAACAAAAATGTAGTAAAATGAATGCGAAATTTATTATTTCGGTTGGTAACATTTCGAATAGAATTAGATGTATACAATCCTGCAAGTCCTATTTCAAAAAACTCTGCTCCTAGAAGATGAAGCGGATTCTCCAATGTAACATCAATCTTTGAGCCTTTACCTTCAAGAGTTATCCGTCTTTCGAAAGCCATCTTTGAAATGTTTAAAGACAGTCTGTGTTTCCCTTATTTATACAATACAACAAGACTAAACATAAATGTCCACAAATCGAAGAAGTACTTGATTGATATGAATGAAAATTATATTGTAGATAACAATTTTTAAGATATGTTAAAATTTCTAATGGTGGTCTTAAATTACCGATACTATCAAAATAATGCACGTATTTACCTCGTTTACTGAAAGCCACCCAATGTGAACCAGATTTAACCATCGGTTCAAAGTTAACAATACACTTTTCATTTTTTCGAGGATGTCTTGGTAACGTATCTCGCATAAAGACTCCTCTAAAATTTGGAATCTTTAATTGATGTGCTTATTTAGCTAAATCGAAATTACTTAATGCTTTATTTGGTATTTGGTTAATTATCTTTTGTATCCAGGAGGATTTAAATAAATGCCTTGACCTGCTTTTCCTCGCATTGCTTCTATCAATCGATTGTGTCTTTTCATTTCTTTTAATTCTTCTTGTGCAGATTTCGCTTTGTTTATAGCAGACGCTACCCCGGCTGCTCCGCCTGCTAGACCCCCCAAGCCCGACAAGACTGCAAATATTGGAAGTAGGGGTAAAATACCACCTTGCTTTTTCGATGCTCTCTTTTTTTTAATCTTTTCTTGTTTTTTTTTTATATTTAATTTTCGTTTACCTCCACCAAGCTTAGACGTAGCTTTCATTATGCCACTGACTGTTAGTGCAGCCGCTCTCTCTCCTAATGATGCGTCACGAGATTTTACACGAGACCAAGCTTTTGAAGCTAAAATTTCATCAGCCTCTCTTCTTTTGTTTGAATCTTTATGATTTGCGTAAGCACTGTCGTGCTCTTTGCACGCTTTATCTAATATATTTATTCCTGGATCACCACGGCTCAATCGCTTTTCTAATTTTGTTCCTGGTCCACAATATTCATATCCTGGAATGTGTAATTCCACAATAGTTTTATTAAGTACCCGACTAATGAATGATCCACTTCCTGATCGTTTATATTGATTGGCAGAGTTGCTCCTCTTACAACGCACCATTACTAAATGATAAGTAATATAATGTAATTATATATATATATATATATACATGAAAATGGGAATGGTGGGGGAGGAGTTGTAAATAATACACACAAAATTTGGGTTGTTATTTATTTTCTTTTTCATAAGCAAAGGAACACACAAAAATTAGTATTATTAACAGAATAAAAGTGTGTGTGTGTGAAAGAAATAAAGTAAGTAAGAGAGATGAAGTGCTTTAATCTCAAATTTGTTTCAGAGAAAAATGACCAAACGGTAAAGTAACAATTCCGTTTTCAGTTATGTGTCTTTTATCATCGTTTGATGAAATTGCCAACTTATTTTGCCGAACAGTAAATACAGAATGAGATTTTGAAATTATACAAACTTGAACTTTGCTGGCTTGATCTCTGTTATAAAGACACTTTCGATACTCATCAATATTCATAGTTTTACTCACGCTCTTCTTAATGCCTTTAGTCTTACACAAGCTATTCATTTCATCACACAATTTTATTGCATACATTTTGGGTCTTAACCCCACAAATTCTTCAACAATCCTTCCAGCATGTTCATCTTTCATTAAACCAATTTCACCTTTATTTTGTCTGACAATGCCAAAAGGATTGTTTGTTTCATGGTTTCCAGTATCAAACAAATTTGAATGCTGTTTTATGAACTCATAAATATCATAATAGAATATATACATAAAACTATCTGTGTCTGTGTATAACAACCTCACATTTGATTCAGGATTTGCTAAAATAACATTGTAATGAAAGTCATTCATTTTACATTTAGACAAATCTAATATAGATGCACCAACATATATTGGTTGATTGTGAAAAATCTTTAGTCTGCTCATCTCAATGACCGTACATTGTTCATCGAATATAATTCTATGTTTAAAATTAGCCTTAGCTATTAAAGACTTAGCACCATAGGCTCCATGCCATGGTAACCCATTTGATGTCCCTTAACTTCCTCACATTCATCAGTGATCGACCAAAAATTGCATTATTCATCAATTTATAAAAAAAAAACATTTTTTACCTGTTTGCGTTTCTCTGTGTTCACATCAATATATGGTTTTAGTCATTGACTCTGATTGAATTCGATTATTCTGTGAATACGTTCTAATTTCATTCCTAGTTGAATACATTGCTTTAACATTCTATATGCAAAACATAACGTTCTTTATTATCTAGGGTAGCCATTAGCTTTGTCAACTTTTCTGGACATAGAGGGTAATCTGAATGTTTGTCATGTAACTCTTGAGGATAACTCAAATCTACTTCCAAGATATATCCGATTTCTGAAGTATCATCAATATTTAAAACATTAAACCCTTCAACATTTGCAACCCATTTAAAGCCATCTGTTGGAAGATATTCCATCATAGCATATCCATATAAATTATTAACATCAAAGTACATTATGTAGGACTCTTGTTTTTTTCTCATCATAAGTTTTCATATACTTATTATTAGCTATCGCATGTCGTGTTATACACTGAGCATTACCTCCTCGAATAGATCGTTCAAAAAAGTGTAACATATCAATATCTTGAAGCAAGTCAAGTTGAACATTGGTTATCTTTTTCATTGCACACCAAGACATAGATGGAGCAGTGTAAAATGAGCTGCATCAATGCCATACGTCTCCATGCCATTCGATCTAAAATTTTCAAAGACATCTGCCAAAAGAAGTGTGTCTACTTTTAAATACAAATCGGCGTATTCTCCTAATGTTTGACAGGAAAACGTTTCCCACACCGATTGAGCAAACTCATACTCCTCGTTCGATATTGTTTGATTATAAAGACTGCTATAAAACTTGGATATTTCAGGTAATTTAGTTTCGTTAAGTACATCCATACTTGTGACGTATTCATATGGAAACACGCCTTTTCTCGCAGTAAGTCGAAACTGTGCATCATCATTAAAATAACGTCTAGATATTTGCTTTGAATCTTCACTTAACGAAGATGAACATTGATCTAGTGAACAGGACAAGAAATTATATGTATCGATAAATCTTAACTGAATGAATCCATTCTTAACCCATACATGCTTTGTAAACCCTTTATAACGTTCCATATTCATTGCTAACAAACTTATATGACCAGGATTATGTAACACCTCACCATCTTGTTTCTCACAAATTTCTTTAATTATAAAATGTCCATCATACGCCGTTAGATTATGAAATGCTATAGGCAGAACCGTTGTTACTTTGTAATTTAAATTACAACTATTGTGTGCGCTTCCTCTATATTTTCCAGTTATGTGACAATGATCGCGTACTTTGAGTTCATTATCTGCAATCGGTTTCTCGCAAATATGACAAATTTTACTTAACAAAAATAATATTTCTTCGTTTTCCGTCATCTTTAACATCGGTTTAGCTGATAAATAATATGTTTGAAGTTTATCTACAATACTATAAAGTTCCTTTACAAGCAATTCTATGCAATTATTTCCCCTAAAGAGTTTAAAACTGCACAAATTACTATCAAAATTACAATGAAGGTATAAAGAAATGCTGTAAGGAATATGTTTATGGGTTAATGTAGAGTTAGGAATGTCACTATTTGGAAAACAAGAGGAAATAAGAGACAAAACGCATTCAGTGTCTGTATAAATTATAAATGGAACTCTATCTTTAAATTTAAATTCTGTAAAATTAACAAATCTTTGTTCGTCAGTTGGCAATATGCTTTTTGCAACAGGAAACTGTTTACAGTCTGCAAAGTGAACATTTAACTCATCCTCAAGAGAATAATATGACAAACAACGTCTACATATATAAATCCATCTACAATTCCTAGTGACGCTTGAACGCACAAGGCGAGCGAGATTTCTAATTAAACAAAAGTGATAACTTCCACTGTTTCCAATCTGCAACATCAATAAGTCCACACTCCTTTCATATACTTTATCTGATACATACAAAGGTACAATAGTAAATGTTTTTTTCCTTTTACTTAGTTTGTTCCCATACACACCCATTTGTTTTCATCATATTGTGCTCCATACACATTCACAGAAATATTGTTTTGATTTTCAAACTTGTTTAAATATTTCATTTGCATTGGAATTGGAATATCATCTAAATTTAAAACATCTCTGTAATTAGGATAGGAAGAAAGATGATTCACGTTTCGCGTTTTTGGATACAAACCAGCAACCACACTCCACGTAAAACAAGCTTCCTTTGTATCATACAAATTTAGCCCTGCATGTTTATTGACTATTACATCAGGCAATCTACTAGTATTGGACATTCCTACTCGAAACCCAACATATTTATTTATATTAATTCTCAAACTATGAATTTTTTCTAAAGCCCACCCAGAGCCATTTGCTTCAAATTCGCTCATTTTTGTCAATGTACCTTCAATGATATGATTATTATAAAATTCATTTACATCCGTATACTCGAAAACGACTTTATTTTTGACAGCAAAATATTTTGTTTCTGATATGTCGCGAAGCACATACTGTGCACACAAAACTGAATTCAACTTTAAAGCTTGCACAGTTAACGCTTTCTTAACATACTTTGTAAACCAAATATTAGCATTTGCTAAAAATTCGCGGGGATCCAAAAACTCATTCTTAACAATTGAAACTGCAAGTGTGTACACTCTAGAATTGAATGCCGTTTCAATTAACTCACAGCTTAAGAAAGATTCATCCTTTATTTGAAGTGTAATTTCTTCACAATTCACACAGCTTGTTGCAATATGTGGTTGCTAATAACTCTCCAACATTCAATCAACTCATCACTGTTCTCAATCAAGTCCGTTTGAGTGTATTCCCCGATTTGGTATGATATTGAAATAGCACCGTTTAGTTCACTTCTAAAATTAGAAACACTTTCAAATGCATTGTCCAATTGGTTTCTTATATTTTCACTGTTATTATTATGTATTACAATATCAACCTTTCTACGTTTGCTAGGAGGTGTTGCCATTGTTGTCTAAGCAATTGTCAAATTCGCACTGTTGTTAATACACCACCAGCAGTTGCTGCAACATCGGCTCACCATACACCTATAATCTTTTAAAGTGTATTCAAGCCATTGAGATAAATTGCTGCCTGTAATCTCCAGCGAACAATGAATGGCTTCAAAGGGAAATTCGTCCTGAAGTTTACCAAGCAATTTGTTTCTATGCTCATTCAATTTTGTTACTTCAAAACAAGTGATGGAAAATTCAATTTTGTAAACCTCATCAAATGTATTGTATCCGAAGAAACAAATAATATGTTCATCTTCACATAATTCTTGTAACAAATATCTTAGAACTGTTTCTGTCACCTCTCGCTGACTATCATCTGATTTGCTAACATTAGTAACGTAGACTGAAAATGTTGAAATTCCACTCGAAGATGTCCATTTGTTAAAACAAGCTTCTTTCTCATTATGACTCACCTCATTATCATCTTCTTCTCCTTCTTCTTCTTCTTCTTCTTCTTCAGACTGATGAAAGCATACACGATGATACTCTATTACCGGGTGCGATCGATGTTCAGTTCCACTCAGAAAATTAACAGTTTTCCACTTCATTTTGCTGTTCCTTTTATTAGTTTTTAGATAATCTGAAAAAAATTAAACAAATTAAGAAATAATAAGCAACTAAATATATATATCATTCGTTATATCAATCAATACATATATAATCTGCATATATATATACTCACAAAAAAATACAGTTTTAAAACAACTTAATGTGAGCGGTTCTTCAACCCCAAATACACCAACATCAGTTTGTCTCTAAGTGAGTTTAGTTCATCGATCTCTGATGCGCTTAGTTTTGCAAATACTGCTGGTAGAAATACACTTGTTATTTCACCTTCAATGATAATGTCCACCACTATTTTTCTTCCAAATCTCGTCTCCACAGCCCGAATAATTTGGACCACATACGGTAAATCAATTATTAGTTCTGATAGTTTCTTATTAGAATACTCAACGCAAGTGGCTAAGTTATTGAACTTCGTTAGAACATCCATCACACACACAATTTGTTCCTCGTCGTTGACTTTCTTTATTTCTTTCACACACACACTCTCTTCGCGCAAACGTAGAAGTTAAACTCATCCACGCACACATGAATTTATATATCCTTCACCCCCACCTACACTCAAGAAACCAAATGCTACAAAATAAGCTTCTGACGCAATCATCTCATTATATTTTTATCACTATTACTTAAAGAAGTCAAAGATTACATTATTACCCGATGACGTTAAAGGTCAACCACGTCTCAGGCGAACACTGCAGACATATCACGTGATCGCTCGCACAGCTGCAAACTTGCTTGGGTATCAGATGACGTCAGCACCCATTCATTTTTATCTCCATCGCATAAATAAGTCAAAGGTTATCTGCTTCAAGCGGTTACCCAAAGGTTATCTGCTTCAAGCGGTTAAAGGTCGACCTCTTCCCACGCTAACATGTGCACGTGCACATGCTCACATTCGCATGGCTATCAGATGACGTCATGATGATGCAATATGTCCTCGCGATTACGCAATATTCAAAACATACATTCCCTCTCTACTACCGACTAGGATTTAGCCATGGTTAACAGGAAGATGACAGGGAGAGCGTAGACACTCACATGTTTAGTAGGTCACGGAACGACACTATTGGAACAGAGCGCATCGAAAGAAATATAAGAGAACCGGATATGGTAGGAAGGACATACGATCAGACTCCCATTCGGAATAATCAGAATGTTGTGGTCAATAAAAGCCATGAAGAGAAACCAGATAAGTTCACGGGGGAAGGAAATGTCACCGCCGTTGAATTCTTAAGGGACATGCGTTACTACCTCGAGGAGAACAAAATTCCTAGAGAGAGAGAGAGATGAGAGTAGTAGAGAAGTACTTGTCATCAGAGGCATTAATTTGGCATAGAGCGTTCAGATATACCTACAATACGTTCGACGAATTTGCTGAGGCATTATTGAAACGGTTCTGGAGTGAAGAGTTGCAACAAGACATCAGAGCAGAAATATATTCGAAGAAATACCCTTAATCTGTACCGACACGTTATGCGAGCTACTTCACAAATCAGTTAGCCCGACTACAAGACCTTCATACTCCATTGGCAGAACCGGAGCTGATACACGTCATATCCAGACATTTACCAGCCGAGGTTAGGAAACACCTGATTTCGTCAAATGTGAACACTTTGGAAGACATGGCTGAGTTGCTGTGACGATTAGACCACACAAGTTCTATAGCGCAATCTCAAGGACAAACCAATAGTCAAAACGCAAGAAATAAGCACGAAAACAGGGAAATACATACAGTATTGGTGATTACAAACTGATGTAACACCAGCTAGGACAGGACAGATTAGGCACAACAACTATGGTAGGACCAGGTATGATCCAGGCTACAATCGAGCCAGGGAAGGTTGGCCGTACAAGAACCGTTACTGGAACGATAGACAGAGAGGGTCTAGATACCAGTATAACGACAACAACAACAACAACAACAACAGGGGATTTCAAAGGAATAACTATCCTGACAGGCAGAACGAAGGAGATCCTAGAAGATATTCCAGATATAGGAACTGGAACGATGGCAACCAACAACAACAACAGCGACGTCATATGCAACAACAACACCAACACCAACCGAGGAACAACTATCAAAGGAGCAGATGGAGAGATGATGGAAATGTTCAGAGATATTATGAAGAACGAGAAAGAGATAGCCAGGATTACAGAATAAATCAGAGGGATAGAGAAGAAAGAAAGGAACAACCCCAACAACAGGCACAAATGAGTGAGGTACCTCAACCAGGAACTAGTAGTGAGGGCCAAAATCACGACAGGAATGGACAGAGAAAAACGATATATCAGAAAAGAAACTAGGAGGAAGCGTAGATCACACAATAAAGAGGCATGAGATCGCCATATACAGTATAAACTGAACGAGGGCGCAGACCAAGAGTTTAAGAGGAAACCAATATGTACTTGTCACCATGGATGTATTTTCTAAAATCATCATGCTAAACCCCATGCAGAAAGCAACAACAAAAGCAGTTCTGAAGCATTTAGAGAAGAACGTGATACCGAAGCTAGGAAAGGCAGAGAAATTGATAACGGATCATGGAACTCAATATACAGCTGCAGAATTTGAAGAAACTATGGAGAGATTGAATATTAGCCGCAATTTATAGTTCTGTACGAAGCCCACAAACAAATCTTATTGAAAGATCGATTTTAGAACTGTCAAATTACATTAGCTTATACAGTTCTGAGAATCATGCGAATTGGGTAAAGGTGATACCACTGGTAGAATATTGCAAAATAGCACTCGTCATGAGAGTACGAACGAGATTCCCACAGTACTGCATTATAATGAAAAACCTAGAAGACCTTGTGGCGGAATAATAGATATCCAAGAAGATATAGAGATACCGTTGAACAGAAGGATAGAAGAGGCCAGAGAACATCTCAACAAGTCCGCAGAAAAGCGATTGAAGAGGACGAAAGGCAAGCGATTCAGCAGACCACTGTCAAAGGGAGATTTGGTTCTGACTAGAACAAATGTGAAGGCTGACGTCTTGAAGAAGATATTCGTCAAGTTCAGTAACATCTTCAAAGGGCCGTTCAAGGTAGCGAAGGTTTACGGATATAATTGCTATGCCATAGCTTATAGTATTTGAATGGTTCATTATGGTTCCGTATTGATGCAACAATTAGTATTAATATTAATATTTTGCAAAAGATCCGCCTAATCAATACCGTGTTGAAACACCGGATCCCATGAGAACTCCGCAGTTAAGCAACATTGGGCGCAGTCGGAACTTGGATGGTAATCCGGTTCTACACTGCGCGCTGTTGGCCAACATAAGGGGGAGCAGCCACCCTACCGCAAGTAAACTCCGGCTGGGGGTAGCCTCTTCGGAGGCTCGGACCTGCCTTCGAGCAGAATACCAATTAATAATTAAAGGTATTGATCAGGCGGAACCTTTGTAAAATATTAATACTAAATGCCATAGCTAGACTGAGCAATGATCGTATTTTTGGGAAATACAATCACTGAAATTTAAAGAGATTCTACCCCAAGATACAATAGAGACACAATTTCAACACCATATCAAAGTATAGTAACGATGTGTAGTAACATACAGTCCATTCTTTACATTCTATTAAGGTCGTATGGGGAAATGCGCTCGAAATCATGTCTAGTGAGAGGAGAAGACAGGACGAGGTACGAACCGAGGACCACCTCAGGAAAATGGCATATGCTAAATTTGGAATTTTCGACTTAATTTGCAGTCTGGATGGAAGAGAATGTTTATATAAGCATTTGGAAAAATTTTCGCCTGAAGAAATATTTTTATTTCTAGAAATAATAGAGATTTTATGATCTGGTAATTTTTAACCAAGAGTAAATGAAAGAAGTTTTGTCCTGGAAGTCGACACTTTTTGCGAGGTTCGCTGCGAGAAACCATTTTTGATCCAGGGGGAGAGAGCAAGGTTGACTTGAGGTCAGACACACGCCACTATCAAAAGTGGGGGAACAGACGCGTGTCAGAAGCGCGCCACTTTTAGGCGAGAACCAATACGAAAATAGTTTGAATACTAAGGAAGGAATAAATATTAAAATCTTTATTTTAATATATATTATAAGAGTGTTACATATTGAATTCACCAGCAGAGAATAAGAAATTTAATTGGCAAAACGGATTTTAAATTTAATGACTGAGAGAGAAGTTATGTATGAATTTGTCAAGATTCATAGAGGTTGTAGACTAGTTGACCAGATTTGCGGGGGAAATCTGAGCGAGAAGGCTAGGAGACTCTAGGAGTCGAGGCTCTTTCTATTAGGACCGTCGGGGAGACAAGGCGTAATTATATTCACTCTTTGAAAAGTATAGAAGAGGTCTTTGTGAACCCGAGACTTCAAGATGAAGCAACAAGTCATGGAAACGCAGAATTAACCATTATAAGTCAACAGGATTAAGAAAGAAGTTATTCACTGCATTTAAGGAAGAAATCTACGACGAGATAACATTTTGGAAAGTTTCAAACTGAACATCGAACACGTAACTATCCAGGAAGGAAGTCTGAAGAAGTGAGACCTAAACCATTGAGAAATTTATCAATCTACACAAGAATGGATGAAACTTCAGGTCGGAGGGGAAGAACTACGACTACACATTATTTCATAGTGAGAATGATGTTTTAAATTCATCATGTTGGAAACGTATAACTATACTAAACCAGTGAGATCCAGAAATGACCAGGATGACATAGCAGTATGAACAGCGAGCTGCAGAACACCGCAGTTTTCGCTTATATAACGTTACAAGCTACTACGAGAGAAATTCACGACATGGAGGTGATTTCTTGTCATGGAAAAAACACTGCAAACTACCGACTTCAAAAAACATCTAGATCTGAGAAGAAGAAGAAGAAGAAGACGAGCGGATTCGTGATGGAGACGGCGAGGAACCCAGGACTGGAGGATGCGAGGCAACCAGAGCTGTGGCGTGTATGTGTCACCATCATGAACGGGGGAAGCAGGTCGACAGGAGAAGATCCAGCTGGAAACCTGTTTGGTAACATCGACCCAGGTCGTTCACCTTCATTGCAGTCCACTCATAGCAGAGATGACATAATGCAGCCAGTTTGGAGGTGCACGGTGCATTCCAAAAACCACATGGCGAGATTCCGAGGACACAGGCGTCATCAGGTCTGTCACCAACGATCTCAAAGAGAATGTAGACCAGTGCATTTCACACATATGTAGTTAGATCTTGTACACGTTATTCCAGAATGTTGACCAACATATTTGCATTTATAACCAATGTTATTGTATTGTCTTGAAAGTTTTACTAAGTTTCTAGTAACAGCGATAGTTATTTTCATACGTTACTTAGACGTATTTTGAAGGCTTGATCGATGATCTTAGACATCGTTAGTATTTTTCATTGTCATTTTAGAGCGTTAAAACTTTACTTAGAACGATTTCATTGCGATAGCGAACGTATATTCCGTAGATTTGTTGTAACATCGGAAAATTCCGTAAAATTGTAGTAATATCGAAGAACGATTATTTAATGAACATAAACAAGAGAAATGAAGAACAACTTTGTGATAAATAAATAAATTAATAATGTATCAGAGAAAGAGTATAGTCTTGTGTTTGACGAAAGTAAATAAGTTATAATTCGAAGTAGAGGAAGGAAAGACAGAGAATCCTATGAAATATTATGTGTAAAACGAAGTTGTTGACACGAGTATTCAATATTGGCATTGAAGGAACTCCAGTTTGAAAGAAAGTATTGACATGGTAAAACCCAGAATATTTGTTGTACGGAAATGAACAGAATGCGATAATTGAACGCATAACTGAATAAGAAACGATATTATAAAATGTTATGAATGTATATTTGTCATAAATGATACTGCGAGATGGAAGGAAGGATATTAGCATTTATTGTGAACAGAAACGTGGGGAAAGGTTATTGTTATCTTTATAACAGACACAAGCAGACTTGAAATTCAGAATTAAGCGAGAAATTGTAACGAAGAAGTATTTGAACCAGGGAAGGAAGTAAGTGGAAAGTATGTGAACATAGCACGGAATGTATAATCGATAGAGGATTTTGTAGGAGGAGGTATAGTGTAGGCCTATTCGTGAACGTTATTTGTGATTTCTAGTAGGAATACTAAATGTCAGACTTTGATGAAAGTAGTTGATATGGAACGGTAGAAGTTTTGTGAATGTGCTAAGGGAAGAAATGTTAATGAAATGCATTTGTATTATGAAGGCGTAACAGAGACGCGATGATATGCAACGTGAGTTTATGTAGAAAGGTTTTGTAATATTTGTGGTGATTAAGAGAAGTCATATTTTGTATTTGGAGAGGATGGGAGTGTGAGACGTGAGGGTAAATGCCATACCCACTCGATTTTTTGTTGGAGAGCTTATCTGAACAGTCGTGCAATGTAAGTTTGTTTATTATTAATTTATGAAAAACCGGTGTTGTACACTTTAGTGATGATATATTAACTTCATTGTTCGTATTCATGATTCACATGGAATTGACACATAAACACCTATTTTGACCAGTTTTATTGTGTGAAATACGAAGACGGATGGTGAAATACGTAGAAAGATGGTGAGACAGGAGGAAAGTAGTGGAATGAACTCTAATAAATTAGAGACAGTTGTCATGATATCGTGCGGGTCACGATTATGTATAAAATGTACATACTTCATTATCTTTATTATTAACCATTTTTTTATTGCATTTAAAAGCTTGAGATTTTATTTAGAAGACTTTAACGATTGTATTAAGTAGGGCGTGTGTTTGTTATGCTGAACGTTAAACCATTACTTCAGTGAATAAGTTTAAACAAAGTGTTTATTTAAATATCTTAAAGCAAGAGATACATTTCATATATGTGTAAGGATGCAAGAAATACACTTATTAAACGCATATAGCCTAAGTGAGGCATACATATTTATTTCGATTCTTGGTGAAGGGAACATACTTTGTTATGTTGTTTTTATTGTCAATAAATGGCAAGCATATTTTTATTCTTGCTAAGTTTTTTAGAACTGATTCTTTGATTCAACTCTTAATTACACTAGAACGATACCGCTAGCTAGATGCAGACAGCGGATCGACAATTTTTCTTAACGCCCGAGAGCCGAGTTTCTCGTTAATGCTCTACCTTTATTTATTTCTTTTTTCTGTACTGTATGCAGCTAGTTAGTAGTATAGTTAGAGATTTATATGTGTGTTCCTAGGGTTCCCTAGTCATCAGTCCGGTGTGAGTTGTCAGCTCTTAGCCGGGTGTTGACATTCCCACGATCCATTTACCATCTGCGCGGATTTGGGACTGTGCTCTAGAGGAATTCGGGCGCAGTACCCATTGAAATAGTTAGCTTTCTAATGAAATCTACCTAAAATCAATGTATTTCCTGAAATGTATAGGGGTAACGGGACTTTGTGCCCACCCTGTGGATTGAAAATAGTCAACACTTTCTTTAAAAAAAGTCAGTCTAGCATATGGACATGGATAGCTCCCAATGGAACGACAAAAAATGAAATAGACTTTATTCTGGTGAACCAAATGGAAGGAATAGTGGATATACAAGTAGTAAACGACCTACAATTCGACACAGATCATCGGATGTTAAGACTAAAGATGATCTTCCAGAAGAAAAGACGCCATTTCATGAAACAAATGGGAGCTACTCCAGCGTTACAAGACAAGGAACGATACAGATCGGAACTGAATAGGTACAACTGCAAAGAACTCAAACCGAAGGAGAAAGACACTCAGAGACTATACAATTACACAATATCATGCATCAATGAAGCAGTCAAGAAATCACAAAAAGCAAGACCACAGGGAAAAAGAAGGGACAAGCTGGAAATATCAACAATCAACATGATAGAACAAAGGGAAAAACTGAAGGCAGTTAAAGACACAAACCCGCAACAAAAAAGGGAATACGAACAATTGAACAGGAACACTAAGATGGAATTCAGAGACATTTATTGAGGACACCTTGAGGAGACCTTGGGCTTGAGGAAGCCTTAAGGAAGCCATTTGCATTCAGAGAGCTTCTTTGAGGCTTCCTTGAGGAAGCCATTTGTAGGCTCCCTTGAGCCTTCCTTAAGGAGACCTCAAGCCTTCCTTAAGGAGACCTCAAGGCTTCCTTGAGCCGAAATACTATTCAGAGACATTTCTTGAGGAAGCCTTCGGCTCAAGGACTCCTTCGCGACTGCGCACGACTTGCCGTGTGCTAAGGTAGGGGACAAGCTACCATAAGGAACCCTTATCACAAGAAAAATGGCGTATTCTTGGCTGACGACGACTATCTTGATTATACTAAAGCATTATTTGAAGACGAATACGTGCGAAGACGATATATAAGAGATTTCTAGAATCCATAGAAAATATTTTCTGAGCTGCCATTTTTCAAAATATGTTGTGACAAACGTGATTTTGCCTTTAGTTCAGTTTGAAAGCAGAAGATGACTTCCACTTTCTCCAATATTACAGATTTTAGTTATTAGTCTACGGTTTTATGCCACGATAAACTTTGAGGTATCGGTAATAGGAACATTCGAAATAAAACCAAATAGCGGTACGAAATGTAAGGTACCTAATTAAGGTACGGTAAAAGTCCCCATACTTTTGTTGGTTAGGTACTGTACTACAGTGTAGGTTAGTTTTTTTAAGTGTAGCCTATTATTTGTTTATTTAAAGTTATTCTGACTGTATTGCATTAATATTAATCACCCACAATAATTTGGCTCCCGTCCGTTTGTATTTTCCACAGGAAAAGAGCCGTAATTTATATCATAGGCCTACCGGTACCGTATCGTATCAGACTGATATGTAGGCCTACGTGTTTATTATTAATTAGGTTATACGTAAGTTACATAATTAGCCTGTTAGCTTATTTTGATGCAAGACGTTCATACCTCCAGTACTGATACACGGCCCTAAATAACCTACAATACCGGTAATGTAAAGTAGCATATTAGCCCTTAGGAATACATGGGGTACGCAAGAAACACGCATTAGATGACTTCTCGTAATAATCCGGTTCCCTGGCCTCATTATTGGGTTAAAAGTGATTAGATACATACATGAACACTACTGATAGGTCTATAATACGCAATCTACTGCACAAGGCTGATTACCAAGACCCTGCAATGAATTAACAACAACAATATAACACGCAAAAGAGTGATCTCTGTAGGGAAAACCATTTTGCTTCTGACTGCATTAATTGGAGACATATCCCAGACAATAAATGGAGAGTACCGGTCTTTGAATTTCCTGTGAAAAATGAGTGTATTAATAGCCTAGGTGAAAGTCATGAAACAGGCTGTTGCTATTTCATTCAGGGCTTTGAAGATCATGGTCATCAACCCCATGTACTTACCGGTAGGCTATGTGGATAATCTGTTTGATATCGAATGGGTTATTGTGTGTCTGTGTATTTGTAATTGATGATAGAGTTAAGGAGAAGGTGGCTGTGGTCTTATAGGAACCATGCCAGTATTTCCCTGGAATTGAATTGGAGAATCGCAGAAAACCACTTCTAAGATGGCTTACACGGAGATCAAACCCATCTTTTCTGTTCTTCCTCATAAGGCGCGAGTACCTTGTTTCAACCCACAGTCGAGAATTAGAAAGCCTTAGAAACTAGGTTCTGACCAAGTACATACCCCAAGATGTTCCAATTCATATACACATTAAAATAGTACGGTATAACAGATGTTTTAGGCTAATCCGAAGGCCATGTTTCAAATACCATAGGTCAATGGATCAATAACCTGCTCGGGTCCAAGTTCTGTGAACTTGTGGTGTGAGGGGAAAGAGCAGGGAAGGATCAGGCGAGAAGAGAAGGGTCTGTCAACAGCCCGCCGTGATATCTGGTATTCCTTTCTATTCCAATACTGCTGACATAGGGCCGTAGCTCAAACCACTGTGGTATTACGAATGAGTGAGTAAGTCACCGACCAATGTATTTGGTACTGTACTATGCACAGACCGAGAAACCTCATCACTCGTCAACACCACATCTCATAGTCCGCGATGCACATTCCTCTCAGGTTCACGCAGCTTAGACCCGAGCAGTAGTTCAATAGGATATTTTTCTGGGGAAGATGACTTCAGTGTTCCACCAATAAAGCTAGCCTATGTTACAGACTAGTTACATAAAACTTCCAGTTGATAATATACATTATCGGAGAAAATGAATGGGGACTTATCTTCCTTACCACAAAAATATAACTTTCTGATTGATGACACTAAAATTTTATTGACCATGTGTAGGCTATGCCATACCAAAATGAAACCGTGTCATTAAACTCGAATCGTACAAAAACAATACTGTAACTAGGCTCTCATCCTCTTTCCTTTTTGACTGTATGTGGTGACCTTCGGGGAGTAAGCCTATCTAGCGCATGAAAGGCTGTCTTATATCCGAGCATTTGGCAAAGCAACTTCAAACGTACAGTATGTAAGAATCCTGAACTCTCAGGAAAAATATGATAGGAGGCAGAGGAAATTCTAACAAATGGGGGCATTTAACAAATCAGAAGGTGCTACGACGTACCCACATACCTATCAAGAGCCATGGTGGACCAATGGCAGAAGTCTATGGAAACAATAAAGGTTCCTTTTCTCAAACATTGAGCTCATGATTCGAGAATATTCAAAACAGCTTCATCAAGTTAAGATTCAATGAATGTGCACGTAGGTCTTTGGATTCTGGGGAGCATACACCAATTAGATGCTTAGGGGAAATGAAACCTATTAGAAATTCTATGTCTAAACGTACAAAACTCAGGACGAAGCAAAAATAATACTTTGGGATACTAAACGTTAACTCACTACTCAAGTTTGGTGAGCACAAAGAACTGACGACGATGATGCATGAACATAACATATCAAGAAAGACGATATCAGGACAACGATGTAATGGACACAAAAGAATATAGAATCTATAATGGAGTTAGGTAAGAATATGCCGGTGTTTAGCATGGCGTTTGCTGTAAATAAGAATGTTATCAGCTCAGTGGTTAACTTCTGTAGTGCTTCAGAGATTACCTCTTCTAACCGCAGCAGAAACGAAGGGTATACTCTTATCAACGCACATGCACCCAGCAATGAGGACAACAGGCTCCCGAGTAAGTGTCGTTGTGTTGGCAGAATTGCCAGAATGCAACATAACCTGAGGTGGACCCGTCTCTAGGAACGTTTTTTATACAAGAGTGACCGACTGAACTAATAATTTCATGATCCTTGGTCAGGACAGTCGCTGCCAGAGCCAGGATCCGATCCTAGATTTAGCACTTATGGATACGCCTTAATGTTACTACAGTGAAACCTCTCTAAAAGACCACCCCTCTTAAAGACCGATTTTTCTTGGAACCGATTTTAAACCACATAAGGTCTATGTATTTGTTACCTCTATTTAAAGACCACCCCTCTCCCCGACCAAAGACTAGGCATTTTCTCAGTCTGACCTCTTTCAAAAGACCACTTCTCGTCTGCCTTCCCATTGGAGATGGTGATGAGGGTGATGATGTAAACAGCATCAGCATAGAATGTCAATAGAGGAAGTGTTATGTTGTTTGTTGTTTGAGTCTTCAGTCTTTTGACTGGTTTGATGCAGCTCTCCATGCCTTCCTGTCCTGAGCTAATCGTTTCATCTCTACATAGCTACCACACCCTACATCCGAGGCAATCTGATTAACATATTCTAACCTTGGTCTACCCCTACAGTTCTTGTCCTCAACCCTTCCTTCCATAACTAAGCTTGCTATTCCTGGGTGTCTTAGTATGTGTCCTACTAACCTATCTCTTCTCCTCATTAGCAGTCGCCAGAAACATCTCTCCCCTCCCACTCGTCTTAATACCTCTTCGTTTGTATCCCTATCTACCCATCTAATCTTCATCATTCTCCTGTAACACCACATTTCAAATGCTTCAATTCTCCTCTTTTCTGCTGCATCAATAGTCCAAGTTTCACTTCCATAGAGCGCCATAGAGTGTTAAGTAACGTATAAAAAATACAATACACGGCTCTCCTAGAAGATTTTTCAAACCCAGAACAAATTAATGGACTTTCAAACTCACTCAGAGATTTTCTAGAAAGTGAAAGTGAAATTGTTAAAAAAAGATGTGCTAATCTGAAACAGAGATCAATTGGTGACTTTTTTAAATGACAGAGCTCAGAAAATAACTAATTGTAATTAATTTGTACTATATGTGAACCAATGCAGATAAATTGTAATCAAGTATGTGTTCCAACTGTACTTTATTAATATGCAGTATAATATTATTTTAATGCATATTAAGAGACCACCCCTCTAAAAGACCAGTTTTCCATGGAACCGCCACTGGTCTCTTAATAGAGGTTTCATTGTATTATCTTATTGTTAGTTTCATTTATAGTAAGTTGTTTTCTTAATTAGGCATCTGTCTCAACATTTTTAAATACCGTAATCAAAATTTAACTTGTTTCAAGGAGCAGTTTTTCTCAATGTTCTGCCTCCTAACCAATAACCATCTGTAAGTTACATGAATAAAAAAACTCTGTGTCTCAATCTCGTTTTTCTATCAACATGCTACAAAAAGGCTAGGGCCTTAATCAGTCACAGTGCAACAATGGCAAATCATCTTGGGATAAAAAATTAACTATTTGTGAGTAATCATCTTCCTATTCTGTTTACTATTATTGTTTAAAGAGGTGGGACAGCAACGGGATGTGCCCCTATCTTTTTATTCTACCGTCTAAGTTACATCGACAACAATAGCCTACAAGTTCAGCAGCTGTTTGCAATGTTCCATAGTTTACTTTTTATTTTAAATACGTGATGCAAGGGTACATTTTCATTGGTATTTATTTACATAGTGTACTGTACAATTAATAAATACATTTCATTTGGGACAGGAAGTCTGCTGTTTCAGAATTAATTCCTGCTCCTTTAACATGATATTATTTCCCTGACTTGCTTAACGTGTAATTCTTTTTCTTGCGCCAACAGGGTTTGTATCCGAAGACACCTTTCTTGTATGCTAGTTTTATCTTTAGAGCCACTGCATGAGGCTCTCAACTTTTCTTCATTGGAAATGGCTCTGAAACACATAAAACCTACATGTAACTCATTATGAACAAGGTCTGAAATTCCTTTGATAGTTCATGTAAACTATATATTATATTAAATGGGCATCGTTATAAAGAAAACATTTTGCTGTGATATAATTATAATTAATTTCATGGATATGTGGTGAAATCTTTATAGGAATGTGGTGTGATGAGTCTCCTTACTGTTGAAATAGTTTGACCTCTTCACCGCCCTTACAAAAGTAATTTAATGGTTGCACTTTATTTAAGTTTCTGGCAAGTACAATTATGAGAATACTCTCAAGAGGTTCATTGAATAGATTTTTTTTTTGAAATTTCTCATTGCTCTAAAATACAAATCAGATAATATAATGCACAACACAGACTGCTTTGTGTGGAATTAAGCCATGAAAGGTAAAATTGTAATTACTTAATTTACAGGTAGAACTCAAATCGATTTCACTGGACAGGGAGTGGCTGTGGCCAATCAGGAAAAAAGGAAGCTTGTTGTTTTACGAGTCCACTAATTTTGTGATCATAAGCCACGTACGTCCTTGTTATGTGGAATCCAAGCCACCACATTTCACCTCATCAGTCCCCTAATTTTGAGGATGGTAACATCCCTTACCACTACCAACTACAGCATGATTCATGTAAAACGATTTTATTTGCATAGGATACTCCGAAATATTTCATTTACGTACTTTTTTTTAAATTATCTTACGGCTTTTAGTGCCGGGAGTGTCCGAGGACATGTTCGGCTCGCCTGAGTCTGTAGCTGCTTCCAGGGGACACCCTTATTAGGGTGAGCTACAAGTTCCGTTCAAATTCAAGTAGTTCCAACTTTCGCTACCAGATATCAATGATACCTAGTGGCGAACGTTGGAACTTTGATAGAGCATTCCGATGAAATCTAACCTAACAGTTTAGCTTTACACAAGTTTAGTCTGTCAAAGGATCTTTTACATGTCATAAATCTATGACATGGGAGCGCCGGCTTTACTTCCCCTCCGAAGGTAGGCATACTGAAGGATTTTTAACGCTCTTTAAAAATCCGACGACTTCGGCAGGGTTTGAACCCACTATCTTGGGCACAGCAGTTCAGCATGCTACCAACTACGCCACTGAAGCCGCTACGTACGTACTGACAATCTTCAACGGCACAGTCATCTGCCAGATATTCTGGACATTTAGGAGGCTATAGCATATTACAAGCATCCTCCATGTCAAAATAAACATGATCCCTCAGTATACCTTCCTTCGGAGGGGAAGTAAAGCCTGCGGCCTCATATCATAGATTTATGGCATGAAAAGAACCTTCCACTAACTACACTTGAGGGGTCTGCGTGGCGCAGTCGGTCGAGTCACTGAGCATCTAACTGAAAGGGAGTGGGTTCGATCCCCACCCAGGTAGTGGATTTTAGAAACAAAACTACCACTTTCGGAAACGCAAATAGCCCTGGGGTTCACTCAGCCTACACCAGAAATGAGTACCTGGGCAATTCCTGGGAGCAAAGACGGCCGGGCATGGAGCTGACAACTCCATCTCATCTAGTGCCGATGTCAAAAAGAGTGGAAGCCTCTACCTTCCACTTCTCCCAGGACCTCCATGGCCTGCACGGAGTTGGCTTTGCTTTGGCTTTACTAACTACACTGCACTTGTGGAAGCTAAAATTTGTAGGTTTTAGGCTGATAACGCTTTATTAGTTCCAACGTTCGCCACCAGGTGGTGACTACGATGGCATTTAGTAGCCACGTCTGCAGCTAGGAGTCGTGGATGGTAGCTTTTGGTAGCAAAAGTACGAACTACTTGAAAAAATTAATCGTCTGCAGTCCTTCTACCTGAATCACAGATAACACACACTAATACAGTCCTCACAATTAACACCGGTTATCAGACAGATTCTACACACACCCAAAGTACACGGGACTACATGACCGCGTTGTCGCAGCCTCGAAATTAAGGAACCAAACAAAATAAACATGAAATGAAAATCATGTGTTTTATATGTACTTACAAATAATTTACATACTATAAGAAAAAAGGAAAATAATAAAGAAAAAGGGAAAATAGAGTAAGAAGTGCCCTCAACCCTTCAAGAACGATGAAGGATGGACTTTGGAAGGAAAGGAAATATGCAGAAAATCCATCCCAAAGCCATTGGGAAACAGATCGAGCTTAGAGTTGCCAATTCCCAGGCTCACTAGCCATGATCATGTTAAGCAGGTTAATGTCTCGTCTCCCTAGTGTCCAAGTTATGCAAATTTTGAAAATGCTCCTTGTGCCCAACTAATTGAGGTTGCTCATTTTCATGACTTTATGACATAAATCATTAGTATAAAAGCAAATCTTGTGGTTGATTTTAAGTTCAAATGAATATTTGTCGAGATATAAATGAACACAATTTACAATTTTTGTTAACCCATTAATTACCTATTATTATAAAATTAAAATATATTTAATATAAAAACTAAGAATACTACAGTAAAACTTATCATTTAACTTAAGGATGCATTGATATAGAATGAGTATAAAAATTTGCAACATTATGGCTGCAAATCTGAAAGGCAAGTTGCAAATTTTGTTTCAAAAAATGGGAAACTGAGGTACGGTACACGTTTTCATGAACAAGGTGCTTGAAAGAATGTTTTAGAGCCACCATCTGACAGAATTGTTGTGTAGCACATCTGCCCATAAAGCATGTTCCGCAAACATTTCCATGGCTACAAAACTATCTTCATAATTCATGTCACATTCTCCACTAGATTAATGTCATTCATACTACTGGGGACTGGTCCCCAAATAGTACACAGAGGCATAATTATAACAAAAATAAAAAATAAAAAATAGATATTTTTGCAATTGCTGACCAAAACTCAGTCGTAGTGTGCCGTAAGTACAATGTCAAGGTTGAAAACATAAAAGAAACTTCTATATTTCATGGCAAAAATGTACCCTGGAGAAGTCACTGAGCACTGTACGCATTGTAGGACTGCATTTACTATCTCCTGGCTCTTGTCCGGACACACATCCCCCTGATACACCCTCCCTCTTGAGCCTTGACTGCAGGTGAAAGTTACCATACACATGGAAAGTAGCATTTTGACAGCCACGGCTAGTAGCGATGGTTGGTCCAAACTTCACCTGCATTCACATGTGAGTGTTCAGATACTTCTGTTCACATAATGTATAACCTACTGATATCTCGACAGGAGATGGCAGTTGGGTTTGAACAGCAGTTGTCTTCCCTCTCACTGCGTATCGCGCATTCCAAAAACATTAAGTTGGTCACTGTTTCTATTACTGTACCTGATACTGCTACATTATTAAAAGTAAACACAAAGACTTATAAGAATAGCCTATTGAACGTAAGAAGGAAGGTAACAAATTATCATGCAGGAAGTAGCAGCAACTGACTGCCAACCGATATATTTAGGTTTGGAATAGTTGTGCTGCGCATGCGTACTGCAAGACCCCCTTACCCCGTCGCAGCGTGTTGAACTGCCATCTCCTGGCGTGATGATATTAGGCTACATGGCTCTCTGTTTTACAAATCCCAGACTCCATAGTAATGAGAATAATATCGGGTTGGAGAACATTGTTCTGCAAACTGTCTTAAAACTATCTCTCTGAGAAACCTGTTGGGTTTTCATCATTCGATGTACTGGTGCCAGCCTTATCTGGTTCTATGACCAGCTCGATGATAGGCTCTTCTTATATTGATGCTGCCTCTTCAACCTGCCTACCTTATGTGAACGTATCACTGTCCAGGGCAAACGGTATTTCGATATACACCTGCCCCAAGAGAGCATGCACCGCTGGGTCATGTTCTGTTTTTTCGTCACACAAATGCTTTTCTCGCTGTCCCATTTTTTGTTTATTTTTACAACCATTTTCTGAAAAGAAAATTCATTATGTTAAGGTAACACTCAAGAAAAAAAATCAGAAAGAAAGGATAAATATTATAACCATTAATATTAACTAGTAAAAGTAGAGCCAAGTTTATGGCACTGCTTTCATAAAGCAGTAATTTCATTACAAGAAACTGGCATGGTTCTATTTTTAATCAGAATTAGAAGTCCATTACAACTTTATTTACAATACTTCCCTCTCCTTTAATGTTCATTATAATAAATAACTACGGTATCGTTATTTTTCTTTGAATGTTATAGTTATGTAATTATTTTTTTGTGCAGTTCATGAGCTGAGAAGCTATAAAGTCTGCTACAATTTGTACAGTCTCATCATAATATTATGTGCATCTAGCAAATATAGGGAGTAGGCCAAGTACCCTTGGTTTTCCGATGTGTGACAGTGTGCCTACCATCGTATGGACACTTATGCAGTACAATCTGCAATCTCTCCGAGTAGGAAACATTTTAATTCAGATACCCCCTTGCAAAATGGGTCTATTTTGTCCTAACCATGCTCATGCTCCACAAGTGGATAGGCCTATGTAGTGGTTTTCTCTCCACAGTGATCCCCAATACTTTCCTCTGTACTGTACTCCTGTGTTGGCTAGCCCATAGTGGCAATTAAGTTGCTCTTTACTGCCACTGTCCTTCGATGGCATAAATAGTGCATAGAATACCATGTTAAACAATTGGGAGGCTCTTGATATGCCAGCATTCCTATCTCGGTACACTTATTATACACCTAATAAGACCGAAAATATCCAATGGAACATCGAACAATATGCTGGCACCATTAAGATATAGGCAGGGGGGAACGTAGGAGTCACTGTGACAGTAATTTTCAGTGGATCTTCAGTCCTCACCTAACCTGTCACTTATCAGTAATTTTTGGACAATAGTTGTTTCGGCACCAATTTCAAATGTGTGGGGGGTAATAGTAAGATTTACTATCATGTTATGGTTTTAGTATCCACCAGACCTAACCAATCAACATTATTTAAACATTCTAAAACAATATTTATTCCATAGGCCTAAACATGTAAAACACCTGATCTACTGTACATGACGACATCAGACCCATATAAACAAAATGAGTGGCAACTTGCCTGGCATGTCTTTGAACTATGCAGCTTTCAAGCTGAGAAGATACCACGTTCTTGAATGGAGATAATCATACAATGAAACAAGATTTTCATAAAAAGTAACATACTTTCAAAGTCTGTGTGCATTTCATTATATGATTTAAAATTTTGTGCATACCTCCGGATTTTGGTTGCTTATTGCGCGTAGGCCCTAATAGGTTATGGTACGGTAACCTTAAAAGTAGGCTACTATTTTACGTTTTTGCTACTCTTTCATTGATGTTCCTTTTAGTCAGTAGGCCCATTGGACGTATCAACAGATGCGTCTTACTACAGAAATAATACGAAAATTGAGGAAATCTTACCTTGTGCTCAGGCACGCAATTGAACGCCTCCGTTATATTTTGACATGTTCTCTTCTATTTTCCGCGGTAACTTCGTCCGTCTTCTTATTTTCAAGTACCGTATATTTTTATACTGGAGGACGATTTGCACAACAAAATGAATATCCTCTACACACCACAATTTCTGTATTACTCCACTCTACACTCCAAGAGGGTTGAAATACCGGGGCGCGAAGATTGCTTCATAGCTTGTCTGGAAACAAAAGCTACACTGACCGTTGCCAAAAGTCTCAAAAAGTAACATTGAAACAAGTACGCGCTAATCACACATGTATCATATGTGACTAGCTAACAATCAATTATAATGTTTAACGTATCAACGTTAATATCATGGAACATCAGATTATATTGTAAGACACGTCAGCTTTAATTCTTATTCGAATAACACTAGTGAAACTTTTCGTATGCGATTGGTACCAGTGAATCTTACTTTCGAGGAAGCCTTGAGGAAGCCTTGAGCATCCCTTGAGTAATGAGACCTTAAGGAAATGACTCTGACGGCAAAATCAATCTCAAGGAGACCTTCAGATTGGAGGCCTCAAGGCCTCCTCAATGTGTCCTCAAGAAATGTCTCTGAATTCCACCCTAAGAGATAAATACGGAGAGACTTGCGAGAATATAAGTACAACCAAATCAAAGAAGTGACGGAAAACTCATAATCTATAAAGAAAATAAGAAAACGGACCAGGAAAAGCACGCACTGGATGTTGGGAGTCAAAGGCAGCACAGGTCACAAACTAACCTCAAGAGAAGAGATCTCAAAGGAAGCTACCAAATTCTATAGCCAGTTATACTCCAGTACGTCACAGAACACACTACCCCTCATGAACCAACTCACAAGACCCACAGAGAACATCCCAAATATCCTCCCAAGTGAAGTAAGGACGGCTATACAAAGCTTGAAAAAGGATAAATGTCCAGGCGAAGTTAATATATACAATGAATACCTTATCTTCGGAGAGGAAGAATTAATACCAACAATCACGGAACTATTCAATCAGATCATCGCAAAGGAAGAAATATCAGAAGCAGTTAATTTATTTATTATTTATTTATCGTATGGCTTTTAATGCCGGGAGTGTCCGAGGACATGTTCGGCTCGCCTGAGTTTGTAGCTGCTTCCAGCGGACACCCTAAAGGGTGAGCTACAAGTTCCGTTCAATTTCAAGTAGTTCCAACTTTCGCCACCAGATATCAATGATACCTAGTGGTGAACGTTGGAACTTTGATAGAGCGTTCTTACGAAATCTAACCTAAAAATTTTGCTTTGCACAAGTTTAGTCTGTGAAAGGATCTTTTACATGCCATAAATCTATGACATGGGACCACCGGCTTTACTTCCCCTCCGAAGGAAGGCATACTGAAGGATTTTTAACGCTCTTAAAAAATCCAACGACTTTGGCCGGGTTTGAACCCGCTATCTTGGGCACAGCAGTTCAGCATGCTACCAACTACGCCACCGAAGCCGCTACCAGAAGCAGTAGCGTAGCGTGAGGAAAATAATTGGGTAGACACAAATAAAAAGAAAAACTGCAGTAACACATTTTAAAGAAAATGTTTAAAGTTTTAACTTAAATCTTACATACATATATTCTCTTGGCCCCATGTAAAAGAACTAAGTTTAATTGATGAGCGTAACAATGTACAAATAATGCCATGGGACAATGCTGTCTGATAATTGCTTGAAGACCATTGTTGCTACCCGACATGACAGTAGCTCCAGCATATGTTCAGTTAGTTAGTTATTGAGGTTTTAAGGGGCGGACTATTTTCTTATCTATTTTATATTCTTCCAGATCGAAAATTACGTGTGTATTTCCGAACCCTGTGCACTTTTATCTAATGATAAATCGAAGAAACTACAAATATTTCCGCAACTCTCGAGTTACAGACATATCGCACAATTGCACTTAATTGAGCTTTGAACGACACGTCATTAGTCTCATCTGCCTGATTGGCCACAAATTCAGATGACGAAAGCTCTTCTGCAATCCTTTCCCTTACTGCATTAGTGACTGGATTAAATCATTTTGGATGTCTCGAGACGTTCCTTCAAATACAGAGCTGCCTTCAAGCTGCCTTCTTTCATAAATGATTTTTCTATTGCCAGCAAATCGAGGGTTTCTAAATAATTGCCCTTATTAAGAGATTTGTGGTCTTCTCTGTGCCCTCTAAAGGCCAGGGGGTACCGTTACGAGCTCTGCGCGAGTAATGGTAGCCATTGGTCTAGCAGTATGTGACGTCACCTCGCGGACACAGGCGAGTCCCACAGCACTGCAGCACCTGCATATATTTTGCCTTGAGGACCATTTTCTTAATATATACCGGTTATTAACTAAGTAATTGCACTCAGCTTTTGATATACTAATGTTAGAATATTTCTGAATGATGTTGGAAATAATGACGATGACTTAACACGTAATGAATGTGAGTTAATTAACGGCTATGAAACTTAGGCCTAACACATCTTAGAATCCAACATTTCTGTTCTTAACTATTCATTTTAGGAGATTGGGACATATTGGTCATCAGTCTCATGTGCTTGGACGTATTGAATTTGCCTGATAACCTGTGTTTTTGTACTGTATTAGTACGGTATGTGTTCAAGACTTGAAATTTGCACCATCCCGACATTTTCCTCGAGGGAGTGTGGAAAACTCTCAGGAAATCCACACACGGTGTTGAAATTCGAACTTTTGATCTCCGTGCAATTATGGTGTACACCTTAACGAACACGGCTATGTTGTGGGGTCAGAAAATATTTTTAAAGGAATATTGGAAATGTCAATATTTAAACCAATCCAACAAAGTCATGGTGTCTTGGGGCAGATGACCTCGTAGTTCCGCCCCTTAAAACAACAATAACAATAAAGTTATGGTGGTTTAGCATAGTCCATAAATGATTCAACAACACACAACATTTCAAACATCGTGGTCAAGTAGCCCCATGTATACTACTTGGGTGTATGTGCTAAATCTGTCTGATAACCTGTGTCATTATGATGGCTGTACTAATGTGTTCATTTGTAATTGGGGTTAGGATTTAGGTAGAGGGCCGTGGTCAATTGTATGTCTCAATTTCCGTGTCTGGAGGTACTACTTCCGCAGAAGTCGACTCATTGGAGATACTTTCATCCAGCTTTGTTTTTTTTTCTTGGGTGACAACGCTTCCATCGTTGACATTGCTCCCTTAATCACTGTTCTCTTCTGCTGGCGCATCTTCCGTTTATGATTGACCTGCAATTAAATAGCCTACTATACTTGTATTAGACTATTACATTTATTGTTATTTTAATTTCGAAGCATGAGACGCCCATCTCGATTTATATACTGTACTTGTTAGGACATTATGATGTTATGATCTACGGTTCCAAAGAATGGGTTGTGGTAGGAATTCAGAAGATCGCGGTCATGATCTGTGATGTAGGTAGGCTACCATCCCTGGCATTTACCTGGAGTTGAAATGGAAAACCACTTAAAGTCCGGCAAACGGTGGAATGCAAATCCACATGCCCCCGATAATCAGTGTTTAGGCGTTGACAAGGAGACACCACACACTGTACGGAAAGAGCGGCTGCAGACTTGAGAACTTGGGAGGCAAATTTCTGTCGGCCTAAAGGAAGTATTCCACTTTATTAATTATATTGCAATACACATATGAGATAGAAACGTCAAGGTCATCAGTTAGTTAGTTAGTTATTGTTGTTTTAAGGGGCGGAACTACGAGGCCATATGCCCCTATATAAAGATTTTAGGGTGGCTGGAACAAGATAATAATCCTTTTTTCTTTTCAGATAATTATATTCTTTATTGGTTAAAACAACCGCTCACCCACTCCTGCCCCTGCTGTGCAGAGTATCGTTGTATTGAGATGATCGTACAATTGTAATGATTTAAAATTGTTTGTGGAATAGGTTGGCAATACCCCCCAGTTTTTTTTAGATACCGCTCTTTTTTAGCTATTAATGTGGTCCTGTAGAAGTGCTCCACTAACGTACTCACTTTAGGCTGTAGCTTATGTTGTTATTGCTAATTCGTTTAGGGCCTTTGCGACACAGTGGTCGTGTAGCCCCGTGTACTTCGGTGTGTGTGTGTGGAATTTTCCTGATAGCTTGTATTATTGTGATGGCTGTATTAGTGTGTGTATTTGTAATTCAGATGAGGATTGGGAAGGAGGTGGCCGTGGCCTTAATTTTGGAGCCATCACAGTATTAGCCTGAAGTAGAAATGTGAAACCATGGAAAACCACTTCCAGGATGATTGAGGTAGGAATCGAACCCGCCTCCTCTCACTTATGCCTCACGAGGTTGAGTGTAGGCTACGCCATTCCAGCCCTCAGACCAGAATTATATAACTTGACAAAGCCGGGAATCGTACCCGGGCCTCCGCGATGACAGCCACGAGTGATAGCCACTACGCAACAAGGCGAACTTTTAGGCTGTATGCCCGGGTTTAAAAGTAGGTATTTTGTTATGTTTATTTGATCATTAGCTTTTCTCAACTCGTCGTTGACGGAGTTGCGTTGTAAGGGTAACATGAAATTGCCTTCGGGAGACTGGTGACAATGTTTAGCTTAGCTAGGTATGACTAGACTGTCGGACTTCGTTATACCAAACACGTGTAATTTCGCATTATTGACACAGTGCCATCTTCTGCTTAGAATTAGGTACCGGTACTGAAAGGAAGACAAATTAGGGGTGATGGCGAAAGTCGAAGCCAGTTGATCTGTGAGGAGAAGAAGTGATTACAGATTTGAACAAAGGTTTTACTTTCCTGGATAGATTATCGCATTTATCTGTTAAGGGTTCATTCCATCATAAATGTACCGTCCCATCATTTGCCTGAGTTGAAAATGGGAAATCACGGAAAAACATATCAAGGACGGCTGATAGGGGGCTCGAACCCACGTCTACCGAGTCCGCAGAGAGCTTGGCCCCATGGCCTAGTGCTGCGCGTTCGCGAGCGTAGCTACTGCTGTCGGAACATTCGTGACAGATATATTTATCAATATTAAAAAGCAGTAGTCTTTTTAATATACCTGTTGCTCAGTAGCACAATGTCCCAATGCCAGCCAGGGCCGTAGAGAACCATCACTGGCCCTAAGATAACCTGGGTCATAATTTTGAAATGACGGTATAAAGCTTGCAAATTTTAACGCCCTCCCCAAAGAGAAAGCTCCTCGCTGTTCTGACCCATAAAACTTCAATCATGATTACCATCCGTGAATTTTAGCTTGCCCAACTGATTATTAATTTACTTTGTTTTTAGTTATTCAGCCCTCTCCTTTATTCTCGTCTCTCATTGGTTTTCTTTTACTTAACGATTTCATCAATGCGCCTTAAAAATTCAGTTTTCTTTGTATCTGAACGTGTTGAGGCTCTACAAGAATAGCCCACATTCCTTTCAGAAATGCACAGTATGAAGTAAAGAATCATTCTTTTCTGAGATTGAATTAGAAAACACGTAAAATGGATGACTCTGGCAACTTAAACATTTACCCGGAAAACAGAAAACACAAGGGTGTAAAAAAATCATATGTTCTCTTATAATGTTTTGTATACTGTTGACTGTCTGTGTTTACATCAATGTGTGTCATCAGAAAATTTCATAATAGTTTTGATATATTTCTTTTCGTTGTCAGTTTACCCTCCAAGTACGCTTTTCACACGGACTCAGCGAGGATCCCACCTTTACCGCCTTTACGGGCAGTGCCCTGAAGCTTGCCATCGGGTCGGCGGATACAACTGGGGAGGCGGGACTAGCGCCTCACCTGCAAAGCGAACAGGGAGCCTCATGAGGGTTGGGACGTGATGGGAAGAATGGGAGGAATAGACAAGAAAGAGGGAAGGAGGCGGCCGTGGCCTGACGGTATGGACCATCCCAGTATTAGCCTGAAGTAGAAGTGGGAAACCACGGAAAACCACTTCGAGGATGGCTGAGGTAGAAATCGAACCCCCTCTACTCATTTGGACCACCCGAGACCAAGTAGACCCCGTTCCAGTCCTCATACCACTTTTCAAATTTCGTGACAGAGCCGGGAATGGAACCTTGGACCTTCGGGGTGGCAGCGAAGCACGCTGACCACTACGCAACGGAGGTGACTGTTTTAACATTAAATTAAATAAAATTGTCCACTCGAAGTCCTTTTACCGCCTCGAACCCCTAAGCTAATCCGGGCCCGGGGCTACAGCTCCGCGTGCTCCTCCCTCTCGTCGGGCCTGATGCCAGTTAGGTATATTCTTCGAAGGAACTGCACCAACGCGTAATTTCTTCTTCAGAGGCAAACTCAATTCATTTTTGAGGTCCCGTTCGTAATCCTATGGTAAAAAATGTGCAGAACAAACTCGGGCAGTTCTAGCATTGACGCTATCCTTTCGTCTGCATCTCAAATCCACAGCTTTTGCACTTCCTTATCGTTAGAAAATGAGTGGTAAATCACTTCAGAATTTCTACGGCCATTGTTTTGTACTCAGAAACGGCACAGTTACTGTGGCTACCCATTTTTAAAAGCGCATTATTTAACATCTAAATGGATCATACAACTACATTACAAAGCACGTTTTCTCCTTCAGGCGACACTGGCTTGTCCGCGAAATGACGTCAGCGTAAAGAGAGCCACCTGGCGACTGAAGTGGGAACTGCTATATCGGCCTACCTGATAGTATTCTAGTTACCTTGTCTAAAGGCAAGTTCTTGCCGCCCGAGATGGCACACCATATATTCGTCTATTTCGACTTACATTTTCATTATGTTTCACAGCTGCTAATCGCGTTGTTTCCACTAAGCAATGCTTGCTATTTCTTGTCAGCATGTGAAACATCTCTGCATTATTAATGTGCTTCTTGGTCCCTGAATGTTTAAAAAGTTTTGCCTATTTTTTTTATTGCTGTGATACCGTACGGGTCCATGGTTCTTCACCCCCAAACATCAAACAGTAATAACAATGAAGTGACTTTTTGTGCTTGCTTTTGTCGTGTGGCCTCCGGAGAGACCGAGTGCAGGTCTTTTTAGTCGACGCCCGTGGGCGACCTGCGTGTCGGAATGAGAGATGGAATGGATGAAGATGGATGAAACTGGTCAAGGATGTGGAAGGAAACGGCCGTGGCCTGTCAGAAGGAAAATGGGGAAACCACGGAAAACCATTTCAAGGACGGCCGACGGTGGTGATCGAACCCACGCATCTACCGAGTCATCAGAGAGCTTGGCCCTATGACCTAACGCTGCGCTTTAGCGAGCGTAGCCACCGCTGTCGGTACTTTGTGTGCTGAGAACCACATAACCATCTATATTTCGAATAGCAACTACTTTGAAATTTTCTTGTAGGCTAACTTTGCCATCTTTTTGGGACAAATCCAACTGAGTTCCATTTATTTTAGATTTTAGTTTCAACTTTTGTTCAAGTGTTTATGATGATAGTGAATTAGACTACTATGAAGAAATCTTACAGAATCAATGTTACACTTTTCATGTCAACTAATAGCTCATCACTTCCAATGGTTAATATAACTAGAAACAAAGGCACAGTAAGTACAGGATCACGAAACGTTCACCACATCGCGACAGAAAAGACATGTCAATTATGTTCACGGCAGGCAGCGTGGAGAGGCACAGGCCGGACGAGAGGGGGGGTCAGGCAGGGCTGGTGCCCCGGGGCCCGACCCTCCCAGGGGGGCCCGGCGTCCTAGGAGGATGGGCCTGATCGGGCATTGATTTATTATTGCCTTTATGTGACTAGAATTTGCTACTGGCAATCATTTAGTGAAAGCAATGAACTGTCTGTGAACAAAGTTACAAGGATTGAGAAACTTATTATGTCAAGTGGACAATATTTTCCTGTACAAAGCACTTGTGGGAAGAACAACTTTACTGTCTCAAAGTGGTCAAATTAGGCGATTGGGCTTCGCTATGTATTGTTCTAAGAATATACCTGAAGACAGAGAGAGCATCCCATTATCCTAAATTTAGCTTATTCGGCTTATGCACCAATCCTTCAAATAACTTTCTCATCTCTTCGCTTATTTCGCCAAGGCCACGAGAGCCTGGGCTGCCCTGGTGTGTTTGGTCAGCTAGCTCGAGAGTTTCAAGTTTGGTGCGTCATGTTGAGCTTAGATATTTAGAGGTTTTAGTGTCTGAAATGAATATATTGATTACCTAGATGTATCAATTCGTATGCCGAGCAGGCAGGTAAGTAAAATACATTTTAAAGTAGCATCCACACAGTAATTCACTTTATAGTTGATTTAAGGGGCAGAATAGCGAGTCATCGTTCCCTAGTAATTCACTTTCGCACTATGTGAAAAATTATCATTGCTGGCTAAATATCTTGCGAAAGGGTGGGATGATTCTGCTGTCAAACGTAGATAGAAGAAATGCATGCGGAATTGTTCATCTTCTCGTATACTGAATTGAGAAAACAATGCTAACATTTGAATAATCTGTATTCTTAGCTGCAATATAATTATTATTATTATTATAACTGGTTCATTTAATACGATCAACAATACTAGGTACTTGGGTTCGTGCGCAAATCATTTCCGATTACGGGATTTATTGGAAACCTATATTACTTTTGGTACTAGAGTTGGGAAATTTATCCAAAGACTGAAACTAAAGTAACATTCCAATATTTTTCTGGTCTGAGTGTTTATTTAACCAGGAGAAATATGACCATTAAGCTAGGACACTGCACCACTCAACTTTGTTTCCAATTCCTCTCATGGGACGTCAGTGGTAAGGACAGATGACCTACAGCAGCTGTTCGCCCTCATAAAACGACAATAAGTAACGTCAGTGGTGTGCATGGCGATGGAGAAATTAATATATTGCATGTAGGCAACCGCGCTGACTTTTTAAGACCAAATATTGAACTCTGCTTAATTTAGAAGAAAATTAAGATGAAGTATTGTCGAATATTAATATAAATACGGTACATTTTTGTTTTGAGCTGGTGCAGTGGCTGTTATTATTATTGGACATTTCTACGCCGTTTATTCCAAAGAGCAGCATCGACCGGCAAAGCACTTATTTTTGAGGACGCGAAGAGATATTTTCCCTTGCGAATACAAGCCCTTTCATGATACGCTTAGCCTACCGACAGCAGTGGCTACGCTAGCTAAAGCGCAGCGTTAGGTCATGGGGCCAAGCTCTCTGCTGACCCGGTAGACGCGTGGGTTCGAACCCCACCGTCGGCCGTCCTTGAAATGGTTTTCCGTGGTTTCCCCAATTTCAACACCAGGCAAATGCTGGGACGGTACCTTTTGATAGGCCACGGCCGCTTCCTTCCACATCCTTGTCCAGTTGCATTCATCTTCATCTCTCATTCCGACGCGCAGGTCGCCCACGGGCGTCGAATAGAAAGACCTGCAATTGGCCTCTGAGGAGGCCACACGAAAAAAACACGTCTCAGTACCGTTAAACATAAAATGAGTTGCTCCCTTTACCTGTGAATTGGAAATGACTCCGGGTCCTGACGTAGCCGCCACAGGAATGCAGGATTCAGCTTACCGACTGCGGTGTCATTCGCAGTCTTACTCAACAGTTAATAATAGGCCTATTTGTCGTTACAGTTGTTGATTCATTTAGGGGCTTGCGACATTTAACCCGTGTACTTGGTAGCTAGTAGGTCTAGTATCACTGGCGGGTAATGAACCATTGGCGCTCGGTTGTGAATCGTTTGCATCAACTAGTACTGTAGATAGCCTACAATTCAGTAAGTTATATGTTGACGCGTTAATTTTCCGGTTTGTTTCTGACGGCCTTCACATTATTGAATGAAGTTGACTGTAAAACAGTAGTTTTCACAAATATTGATGAAGTAAATTATAAGATTCTCAAACAGCGAACAAAATAGAAAACCAAGAAACGTGCGAATTGTGTAGACTGAAGGGGAGGCTGGTGGTTGTTGTATAATAAGAGAGATGTTTTGGCAACATTGTTGTAACTATTTGTCTTGGAGAGTAGAAACGTAAACCAGCTTAAAACCACCCACTGCTGGACGAAACGCAGGGTATACACTGTGCTCATGCTGTGCTATGGCCTCTGTGATATGATCAGTCGCATGCCGTATTCTTAGCTGCCGACTGGGAAAAGTGGGAATGCGTTGCCCGTCGCGACTATTACTGTAATTATCAGGGATAAGAGTAGGGTAGGTGTCCCTGGACTTGAAATAAGGTACTATCCCGGTATTTATCTGGAGGGAGTGTGAAAAACCATACTCAGGATAGCTGCTGTCAGCACCGAGATTCGAACATCTGATCTGCAGACTTGCTGTAGACCCCCATCACGGTCATTGGTGAGCTACACCGTGGGATCATACTTGAAGGTTAGGAAGCTTTTACTTCAATAACGGAGAGTCTTTTCTATAGCCACTAAATGTCAATGGTCACCAAATTTTTACTCTAAAATATCACAAAAATAATCACCAAAATAGCCTATAACTCAATAATTTGGACCTAATTTTTGCAAAATTTTCCAGAGGAAGACCCCCGGACCCCACTCTGAGCTTGGTGATATTCCATACCCCCAGATCCCCGGTGTGTCTACTCCCCCTTAATCTTGGCTTAAATCCGCCCCTGATGGTCACCAGTCATAGATAGGTTTGGGGATTTTTAGGAGAACCTGGTTCTAAGTTTGCTTACTGCAAAGCAATATTGAATTATAAGAAGTCCACTGAATGCAAATTACAAAATATAGTTCAAATTCACATTTTCTTATTTTGTGAAAACAATCACTGATCAGCTGCAATCTACTTATAGCACATAATAAATAACTTGACTTACGTATGAGTATACCTGTGGTTAATTATGAAAATATATTTTGCTTTGTTTAATGTACAATGATGTGTGATCGCCGTTTAACCAAAACACTTACCAGTATTTAGGCTTAGACCCAAGGGCGTGATTCTTCTAGGGCAGCAAGTTTTAAGAAAGTCAACATAAAAACCCTATATGTAAAACGTATTTTAAAATACGTCTTGGCTTTGTGTAAAAATCATGTTTCATTATGAAAAGAGATTACGGCATATGTCACAGAGTGTACAGTATACCCTTTCCATCTCTTTTAACATGCAGTTCAGTTAAATGAACTTCCTGTTGATTAAATTTTGCGTCTTGGGGGCCCGGGAGATAACCAGCCCCGGGGCCCGTCGCCGCTCTCCACGGCCCTGGAGAGGCATGGAGGGGATGGCGGCGCGCGCACGATCTTGCACGCTTGAATAAGAAGGCAGGGGATACATCCTCCCAAGTGTCTATCTGCCTCGTTGTTGGTACGCAGGATGCAAGTGTTGAAACTTTTAAATCATGAAAATTACTATTAAGGCTTAAGAACTTGGAAGAAAAACAACATTAAAATAAATAATAATATAACCTGTCATTTGTTTCGTAAATTTGGATAGACAGTGTCTACCTTGTCTACTCTGACGCTACGCTACTGACCAGAAGATTGGGGAAAAAGTCTGATTATAGTGTTACACAAAGAAAGAACCCGGGACAATATAAACAACTACCGACCAATTAGCCTGTCTGCAAACCTATACAAACTATTGATGAAGATAATAAGTAAAAGGCTTGAGAAAACACTTGACGACAACCAACCAACAGAACAAGCAGGATTCAGGTCCAATTACAGCACCATCGACCACCTCCAAACCAAATGCCAACTAACGGAAAAGGTACAGGAATACAACCAGCAAATCTACAACGCCTTCATCGATTATAATAAAGCCTTTGACTCAGTAGAACACGAAGATGTGCTACTGGCCTTAAAACAACAAGGTATTCCCATCAAATACATAAGGTTATTAGGTAAAATATTCCAAAACAGCTCAGCAAAAGTAAGAACAGAAAGAGACGGAGAATGTTTCCAAATCAGAAGGGGAGTGAAACAAGGGTACCCTCTATCACCAAAATTATTTACAAGTGTGCTGGAACATCAATTCCGAAAAATTAAATGGAAGCACAATCACGGAATAAATATAGACGGCCAGAAACTGACACATCTAAGATTTGCGGACGACATAACGCTAATAGCAAGGTCAGCATAATCACTAGAAGAAATGATCAATGAGCTGGACAAAATAAGCAGAGAATAAGAGATCCCCACAAAAACAAAAATAATGACATATGGAATACAAGATCCAATCCAAGTACATCAATCACCACTAGAGTATGTGCAACAGTATGTGTACCTAGGACAAAGCATCTCCCTGAACAAAGACACAGACAGTGAAATCAAACGCCGTATATGACTGGCGTGGAACAAATTTTGGTCGCTCAAGTTCATACTCACAGACAAGAGACTAAAAGTAAGCACAAAAGCAGAAATCCCAGAACAATTGTGTTATGCCAACACTACTTTATGGTTGTCAAACGTGGTTCTTGACAGAAAAACTGAAAAAGCAGCTACAGGTATGTCAAAGAAGAATGGAGCGTAAGATCCTAAACGTTTCTCCGTTTCTCTAAGAGACAGAATCAGGAACGAGGAACTAAGAAGAAGGACAAACATACGCGACTTGGTAGAAAGGGCAGAAAGCATAAAATGGAAATGGGGAGGACACGTATCACGCATGGATCACCAGAAATGGACGCATCGCACCACAATGTGGGACCCGAGAGAAGGACGAAGAAACGTGGGACGCCAAAAAACCAGATGGGCAGACTACTTTAGATCTAAAGCGGGAAACCAATGGTCGAGAGTGGCAAGAGACAGGGAAGCATGGAGAAAGCTAGCGCCAAACAGGAATCAACATGCACCAAACATGTCAGAAAGACAATGAATGACAGTGATTGCAACAAGACAAAAGCTCCCAAGGATGCTCACCTTCGGAGCCTAATCACGAGCACGTCCCTGTGCAAACAGGAGACCTTTGCCCTTACGGGATGTCTATAGCCTAATTTTATTATTATTATTATTATTATTATTATTATTAACGCCTCCGTGGCTTCGGCGGCAGCACGCTGGCCTCTCACCGCTGGGTCCGTGGTTCAAATCCCGGTCACTCCATGTGAGATCTGTGCTGGACAAAACGGAGGCAGACAGGTTTTTCTCCGGGTATTCCGGTTTTCCCTGTCAAAATTTCATTCCAGCAACACTCTCCACTATCATTTCATTTCATCTGCCACTCATTTGATCATTACCCCAGAGGAGTGAGTCAGGCCTCGGCAGCCGGCACAGTTCATATCCTCGCCGCTAGATGGGGGCTACATTCATTCCATTCCTGACCCGGTCGGAGACTGGAAGCTGGCTGTGGATTTTCATTATTATTATTAAACCTAGGCGACGTACTTTCTGATTTGATTACTTTCATACATTCACATTTTCTTATTTCCTTACTTTCTGACTTACTTAATTTCTGACTTACTTATGTTCGTACTTTCTTATTTCCTTGCTTCCTGACTTATTTAGTGTCTGACTTAGGGGAGGGTGGGCCACAGTGAGACAGAAAAAACATATTTTAATATACTGTCTTATTTTTCGATATATGAGAATGTCTTTATATACTGAAATATAAGTTGATTGTTGCTCATCAATTTCATACCCTTAGAATTTCCAAAACATCCACACGTTTCTGTAAAAATAATAAATTGTGAAAATGTCGCAGCGTCTCACTGTAGCCCACCCATGGGCCACACTGAGACAGATAATGGTCTACACTGAGACACAATGAAAATAATTTATTTTAACTGGTTAAATACATAGACAAACACTTAATCAAAGAATTAATACCAGAAAACACTACAGCACATTCAGATTCCCAAAATTTACAGAAAATTTGAGATATGACTTTTGTCTATTTGTTTTGCCATATGCACAGGAAACCGGCAAGAGTGATCTGTTGCCTTTCGCAATATCTGCACCCTCTAGGTAAAAAAAAGAACTGCCTATCATTTTTGCACCTTTTCTTAAGAATGTTACTTAATAATTTTCATCATCTAAATCTTGTTTCACTTCTCCGATGCAAAATCTTGAGTGTTTCCCTGAAAACTCAACCAGAACGAAGTCACCTTCCTTAGGTTTACGAGCAAGTTGAAGAAATGTTAGGAGCTCGATTTCTTCATTATCTGATGAGCTGTCTGAATTAGAAGAATCATCAACATCATCATCCATGGAAATGTTTGCAGCTAGGGCTGCCTTCTTGAATTTCAAGTTCCTTTGGCTGAACAAACTCTCCTTGCAGCTCTTTAGATTTTTTTATTTTTATTTGTGAACTTAGAAGCAAGTTTTTTTTCTTTCTTGGGTGTGAGTTGGAATGAAAGATCTCCCCTTTTCTCTCCTAGAAGTTGACTCTGCTCTCTTCTCAGCTTTGGGGTAACTCCGTGTATCTTTGTCACTGTCTCACTGTAGCCCACCCTACTGTGTCTCACTGTGGCCCACTTGCGACATGTAAAAACAATTATGTCTACTATCTCACCTACAATACTGAACAAGCTGACAATTCCAATAATAATTTAGTAATATGTATGTATTTCGACCATATCATATTCATTAATGTACAATGATACACATAACTATAAAACAACAAACAACAAAGGAAGAAAATTTTAATTTTCTTACCTCAAAAACGAAGATGTTGTTTATCTCCTACATAACGTGCTTCTTTCAAAGAGTAAACAGGATAAAAATGTCTGCTACCAGGAGAGACAACCTCTAAGAAATATTTAAAAATGTCCCTCTTTCAAAGATTTAATGAGCTTGTCTCACTGTGGCCCATGTCTCATTGTGGCCCACCTTCCCATACTTATTTTCTTATGTCCTTATTTTCTTACTTTCTGGCTTTCTTATTTCCTGACTTTCTAGTTTATGACTTACTTTTTTTCTTATTTCCTTATTTCCTTATTCTCTGGATTTCTTATTTCCTTAGTTCCTGCCTTTCTTAGTTACTGACTTACTTATTTTCTTATTTCCTTATTTTCTTACTTTCTGCTTTACTTATTCTCTTACTTTCATATTTTCTTACTTTCTGCTTTACCTAGTTACTGACTTACTTATTCTCTTATCTTATCTTATCTTCGCTCTCTGGTGGCATTTCAATCATTGGCTACGCCACGCATTCGGCGTAATTTACTTACTTATTTTCTAACGTACGTACTTTCTGACTTTATTATCTTCTTATCTGATATTATCTTCGCTCTCTGGCGGCATTTCAATCATTGACTACGCCATGCATTCGACGACATTTACTTACTGAATTCCTAAGAGCTCTGTGTTCCTAGGCTAAGTGGGTTTATCATTTCACCAGGCCTAAGAAAGTCCATACTACTTTCTCCGTCCGTTAAATAATTATTCTTTTGTTTGGGCCCGAACTCGGTAACAGTTTTGTAACCAACCTTGTTTGCTTGTTTGTCACTAGATTTCAGGGACTTTCCGTTCATTTTGTTGGTCCTTGGAAAAATTATATTTCCATGGCAACGTGAACATGGACGGTGAATGGATGCATGTGATGAGGAGTTCGCAAATCAAGATAATTATTACGTCTCGACATTTGGTGATTTTCAGAAAGGTAATGGTAGTTTCAGTCGATAAAATGGCAGTATATTGTTGGTTGATTGTGTGTGAATTAAGTTCTGTTTTAGGTCGTGCTAAGTTTATAATAATAGAGACATAATGAGATCCTATATAGGTTAACCGATCTTAAGCTCTTCAATATTTGAGAAGTAATGATGGATGTGATGTGTGTTGCTCGTAATCCAGCCATCGGCTAGAAGTTTAGAAAATCTGCCCGCGTATGAATGATAAATTATTATAGGCTATATATTGAAAATGTACAGTACAAGTAGACTTTTTCTATTGGGATTAATGGTGTACATTATATTTAGGGGAAGGATGAACATCCTCTTTATTCTCTACATGTAGCCTACATTCTCATCATTTCTCAAACTTTTGTTTCACTTGTTCATGATGAATAGTCTTGTCACTTTATTGCAGAATTACCATGCTGGGAAGAAAGTCGTGTACTGCTCTGAATTGTGATGGCGACATCTAACCAGCATAGGCACCTGCGTGGATTTCCCTTGGATGACCGTATGGTAGTAGTTTTATACAAAACCTTGTATAAACCAGGTACAGTCTGGATTACGGTGGGTAGGAAGCACAACACCGATTACTGCTTAAAGAAATAATTAACTTTATTGCGGCCAGAAAATTACACTACTCATCAGCAAACACAAGCAATTCGAACCTTACTCCAGTTTCCTCAAGTCTCTTCCTTGAGCGCTCTTGGCCCCTTTCACTTGTCAACAGACCACAGAAGTTAATCCGTCCTAATGAGTACGGTGGCCTTGACAGAAATTACCTGCTCCTCTCCCTTATGTACGCCGACTACAATTACTTACGATCACTTGCTGCAGGCTGTTCACAAGCTGGGAGAAACAATGTCACTGGATTTCGTAACTCCACGGCACTCCGTCACCACACTTCTGTCGCTCAGTATAAACACTCGCACTAGCTCATAAAAACACAACAACAACCACTGCTTGTCAGGTCACACTTATATAGCAGGCCGGTGACTCAATAAATGCTTCTAGATCCATCCAGGGTTCACGGCTTCTCGAGGTTTCCATCGCTGGTCCAGTCACGAATATTCTGGACTATCCCTTTGTCCTAGTAGCCCTGTTGCATAAGGCGCACGCAATACAGGAGGCAGGCCACAGCCCAGCCCTGGGGCAGTTGTGACTCATGCGGCGAGCGATGACACAAACTCACAGCCGTAACACCACCCCCTTCCTAAAAAGGCTGATCGTCCCGATCAATCATTGGTCCGTCTGTGTCCCTCCGTAGGCTGCCAGGCGATCTCGGTGCACGATCTTCATCTTTGCCCTCGGGCTCCGCTGGATTCTGTAGACGACATCGTTGATTCGTTTCACGACTCGGTACGGGCCCTCCCAGGACTTCTGCAGTTTGGGTGACAGGCCTTTCTTCCGTAATGGGTTGAAGAGCCAGACCAGGTCGTCCTCGTGGAATCCGCCGGCATCCGTCTGCTGGTCGTATCGGGTCTTCATTCGGTCGGTCTCGATCCGCAGTTTCCTCCTCGTGAACGCGTGTACGTCCTCCAGTTGGTCGACCAGTTCTTGACAATACTGGCTTACCGGGATCGGATCATTCCCAGGTCGGCCGAAGGCAAGATCGACAGGTAGACGGAGCTCCCTCCCAAACATGGCCCGGGCTGGTGTGCACCCGGTGGCTTCATGCACGGCGGCGCGGTAGGCCAGGAGAAATAGTGGAAGATGCTTGTCCCAATCCCTCTGGTGCTCGCTGACGACTATTCGGAGATGGTTCGCGATGGTGCGATTGAATCGCTCTACCATCCCGTCGGACTGAGGGTGTAGCGGCGTTGGCCTTGTTTTCCGGATTCCCAGCAGCTGGCATAGGTTCTGGAACACCTGCGACTCGAAGTTCCTCCCTTGGTCGGAGTGCAGCTCCAGGGGTACTCCGTACCGGCTGACGAATTCCTTCACCAGGGTCTCTGCAATCGTCGCGGCTTCTTGGTTAGGGAGCGCATACGCCTCCGGCCATTTGGTAAAGTAGTCGCTGACGACTAATATGTAGCGGTTCCCTGCCTCACTTGACGGGAATGGCCCAGCAACATCGATGGCCACTCTCTCCATGGGGCCGCCCACGTTGTAGGTCTTCAGTGGACCCCGTCGTCTTCGTCCTGGACCCTTGCTGGCTGCGCAATCGTGGCACCTCGCGCAGTAGTTCTCCACGTCTGCTCGGCATCCGATCCAGTAGAACCGCTCTCTCAGCTTCTCCAGGGTCTTCTTTATCCCTAGGTGTCCACCAGATGATCCTCCATGAACTTCCTTCAGGACCTCCTCCGTCATAGCCTTTGGAACGACGACTTGTTCCCGAGATGTCTTCCCGTCGGTGCTCTCCCAGGTACGGCAGATGAGGCCATCCCTCACAACCAGCGAGTCCCACTGCGCCCAGTAGGACTTAAACTTGGGGCTGCAGTCACTCACAATGTTCCACCCAGGTCTGGGGACACAGGCCCTCTTCCATTCGGCTATCAGTCCCAGGTCATTATCTTCTGCTTGTGCCCGCATGAAAGATTCGCGGCTCCAGCTCCCTTGAACTTCCAAGGTAGTCCTTCGGCACGGTATCCCGGTGTTCTCCTCCCTTCGGGCACAGAAGGTGCAGTCTTCGGGGCACGGTCTTTGTGACAGGGCGTCGGCGTTAGAATGCAGTTGGCCTTTCCTGTGCTGAATCTCAAAATTGTACTGTTGAAGCCTCTCTAACCACCGCGCGAGTTGACCCTCGGGCTGCTTGAAGTTCAGGAGCCACCGCAGGGATGCATGGTCGGTCCTGATGAGAAATTCTTGCCCGTACAGGTACTTGTGGAAGTGTTCAACGGTCTTCACGATGGCGAGCAACTGCTTCCTGGTGACACAGTAGTTCCTTTCTGGCTTTGACAAGGCCTTGCTGAAGTAGGCCACTACTCTCTCCTCGCCGTCCACTACTTGCGACAGGATTCCCCCTATGCCAAAGTCCCTGGCATCGGTATCGACGATGAACCTTGTTCCAGGTCTGGGGTAGGCCAGTATAGGTGCGGTGCACAGAGCCTGCTTGATTTGTTCGAAGGCACCGTGGCATTCCGCTGTCCACGTGAAGAGTTGGTCCTTCTCAGTCAGTCGATGTAAAGGTTTAGCGATGTCGGCGAATCCTCTCACGAAGCGACGGTAATAAGTGCAGAGTCCCAGGAAGCTTCGTAGTTGGGACTTGTCCTTCGGAACTGGCCACTCCCTCACAGCTGCGGTCTTCTCTGGGTCGGTGCGCACCCCTTCCTCGGAGACGATATGCCCAAGGTACTGGACCCGCTTCTGGAAGAGCTGACACTTCTTGGGGCTCAACTTCAGCTGGGCAGCCCTTAGCTTCAACACGATCTCCTTCAGGTTGCTGTAGTGCTCCTCGAAGCTTCTCCCCAGAACAATGACGTCGTCTAGATAGACCAGGCAGGTCTTCCAGTGTAGTCCCCTCAGAATGGACTCCATTAGCCTTTCGAAAGTCGCAGGGGCGTTGCACAGACCGAATGGCATGACGGTGAACTGCCAGAGCCCGCTGCCCACAGAGAACGCAGTTTTCTCGCGGTCCTTAGGGTGGACCTCCACCTGCCAGTAGCCACTCTTCAAATCCAAGGTGGAGAACCATCTCGACCCTGATATGGTGTCCAGGGTGTCGTCGATCCGGGGTAGAGGGTAGCTGTCCTTCTTCTTGACGTCATTCACCCGCCTGTAATCCACGCAGAACCTGGTGTAACCGTCCTTCTTCTTCACTAGCACGACCGGAGAACTCCAAGGACTATGTGATGGCTCGATCACCCATTGCTCCTTCATCTCTTCTACCATCCGGTCGACTTCGGCTTGCTTGGCGAGCGGGACAATTCGGAATGGGGCCCTAATTGGTGCGCTGTCCCCAACGTCGATTCTGTGCTGGACCAAGCTTGTCCTGCCGAAGTCTTTGCTCCCCACGGAGAAGACGTCCTGGAATTCACGTAGCAGGTCCTGAAGTTGGCGTGATTGTTCCTCGTCTAAATGGTCCTGGGATCCTTGGTACAGCTTCTGTAGTTCTTCTGGCAGTGTGCGTCTTCTTCGGTTGTCCGTCTGCAGGTGTCGGTCCGTCGTATCTGTGATGCGGGCAATCCAGGTAACGGGCTCGCAGACTCCTAGGTTGGTGTCCCGGTGAACCGTAATGTCGTAGTCGTTCAGGTTGGACAGGCGGACGTACGGCCGAGACGTCGTGTTGATGAGAGTCTTGGCAACTAGCAATCCTTTTGTCTGGATGTCCTCATATTTTGGTTCGATGACAGCCGCCACTCCCTCAGCAGTTCCGTCGACAATTACGGCAGCGCTGACCTCCGTCCTGGCGGGAACGATGACGTCTTCTCTCAGCCTTACTCGTCGTGCGGTGATGGACTCATGCGCAGGTTGCAAAGCAAGTTCCTCACCTCCGAAGTGCAGAGTGTTGGTACTCAGATCCAAGATGATGTTGTTCTGGTCCAGGAAGTCCAGTCCGATGATCACTTCATTTGATACGTCAGCCACAAGCACTGGATGCTTTATCGCCCGTCGACCAATGACGAACTCCAGTGATGCTTCGCCATGTACCGGTGCGGTCTCTCCGGTCGCGGTTATTAGCTGGAGGTTCCTTTGTGTGGTTTGCACTCTCCACTTCGGGATCACGGTGGGACTGACGATGGTCCTCGATGCTCCCGTGTCGATTAGCATGGGCCAGCTCTCTCCGTTGACGACTCCGTCGACCATCAGGCTGCTATTGTCCCTCCGTAACTTCGTCACACGAACCTGGACTGCCGGGGCTTGACGACTGTCACAAGCCAACCTCTGCCCCCCAAGGCTGGCTGATACTTGCTTTCCTGGGCCGCGCGGTTTCCCAACGACTGACTGTCCCGACAGAAACCCTTGGCGGCGGCGATCACCGCAGTCCTTGCTCAGGTGGCCTCTCTTACGGCAGGTTGAGTAGGTCGGTAGTCCTCTTCCGGGCCGCCTCTCCGGATGTTCTTCGGCTGCGTTTTTGTTGGTGGTACTGCGACTCTTGAAGAACCGGCGTAGCGCCTCCATCAGTTCATCGGCCAGGGGCTTGGTCTTGTCGACTTTGGCTGGTTCGTCGACGTCCAGCTGACGCACCCACGCGCGCATTCTAGATACCTGATTTGCCGTCTCGAACTCAAGTGCGTGGCTCAGCGCATCTGCCAGGGTCTTATTGCGCGCGAATTTTCAAAAGGCGGATTGGGACACTTTCTCAGTAAATCTGGATAAATGTGTAGGATGGATTCCACCAACTAGCTCAAACTACCAGCGGTTCGTTGGAGCTGTAATTAGCACAGCAAAGAAGTGTATTCCACGAGGTTTCCGTAAGGCATATATTCCTGGCTGGACAGAAGAGTGCGAAAACCTATACAAAGAATTTTGTGAAAGCAACGATCATGACATAGCAGATGAGTTGCTGAGTAACATCGACGCAGCTAGACGTTTAAAGTGGAATGAGACTGTTGAATCCATGGACTTCCGTACATCAAGTAGAAAAGCTTGGTCTTTGCTCAGAAAACTAGGTGGTGCTACCCCACGTGACCGCACGTATGATGCTGTTACCCCCAACCAAGTTGCAGCCAACATCGTGTCCACTTCCAGAACTCCTCAAGTTAGAGCACATACTATTGCTGCTAAGAAGAAATTAAAGGCACTCAAATCAGCCTGCACAACCGAAACGGAATATTCTCTACCATTCAGCATCGAAGAAGTAACGACTGCCATAAAAGAAATGAAACCATGGAAAGCCCCAGGATTTGATGGTATTCATGCAGAATTCCTTTTGCACTGTGGCAAATATGTGAAAAAGTGGCTTGCTATGTTCTACAAAAACATTCTACAAACGGGCAACATACCATCTGAAATGAAACGAGCAAAAGTCATAGCCTTACTGAAACCTGGTAAACCAAATGACAAACCAGAAAGTTATAGACCCATAGCTTTACTTAGTATACTATATAAGCTCTTCGAAAGATTGGTGTACAACAGAACGTGCCACAAGATCTTTGAACATGTACCGGTTGAACAGGCAGGTTTCAGACCTAACCGCAGCTGCACAGATCAAGTCCTCTCCTTAACAAGCTTCATAGAAGCTAGCTTCCAGAATCAAGAGAAGTCGTCAGTCGTATTCATTGATTTGACAGCTGCATATGATACTGTCTGGAGACAAGGTGTCATATTAAAACTTCTACAAGTAATTCCATGCCTAAAAATTGCCAATCTCATCAATGAAATGCTCGGTAACATATGTTTCCAAGTGCTAATGGGCAACAAGATGAGTTCACAAATGAAGCTGAATAATGGGCTGCCACAAGGATCTGTTCTCGCCCCTCTTCTCTTCAGCTTGTACATATCAGACATGCCTGAAACCATATCAAGAAAGTTTGGGTATGCCGACGACTGGGCACTCGCAGTGAAGCACAGAGATCTTGAAGTTACAGAGTCCATATTGACCAATGATTTGTCAGTTATTGGTGATTATTTCCGCAAATGGAGGTTGCTGCCAAGTGTGGATAAGACAGAAGTCTCATCGTTTCACCTAAACAGTAAATTGGCCAACAAAGAGCTCAAGGTCTACTTTGAAGGAAGGCTACTCAAGCACAACAGAAACCCGAAATACCTAGGGGTCACACTTGATAGAACGCTCAGTTACAAACAGCACCTATTAAGAACAGCTGCCAAAATCAAAACTCGGAATAACATCCTCCAGAAGCTATGTGGAACGTCATGGGGCTCCTCTGCATTAACACTTCGTACTTCAGCTCTGGGATTGGTCTACCCCGTTGCGGAATACTGCTCCCCAGCTTGGATGAATAGCACTCACACAAGACTTGTTGACACTCAGCTCAACCATACCATGCGTCTTATAACTGGTACAATCAGACCTACACCTACTTTTTGGCTACCCATACTTAGACACATACCACCTCCATCTCTGCGACGGGAGAGTGCACTTGTCCGTGAATAAAAACATCTACAGAAAAATCCTAACCTCCCTGTTCATGCAGACATCCCAACCATCGGTAAAGGAAGGCTTCGTTCTCGCAATCCACCTTTAGAAACTGGAAGGATGCTAGTTAACAACGGCTTTAATATCAATGACTGCTGGAGACACACATGGCAGAGTAATACTACTACAGAACAACTGAAGATGCCATGTATATCGACCAAACCACCTGGTTTTGATTTACCACGCAAGATCTGGTCGGTTCTTAACCGTATAAGAACCAACACTGGCAGGTGTGCCGATTCTTTGTTCAAGTGGAAGAAAATAGCTTCTCCATGTTGTGACTGTGGTGCTGAAAAGCAGACTGTTCAGCATGTAATTTCAGAATGTCCTCTGAGAGCTTTTCCTGGCGATCCAACAGAGTTCCTGGTGATGACGGAGGGATCAATAGACTATATTCGTGGCCTGGACATTAATTTGTAATTTGTTATCATTGTAAATAGTATTTTTAGTGATGTTTGTAGCCATACGCTAAATAAATAAATGCGCGCGAGTCGCAGCGCCTGTTGAGTGTCCGAGTCCCGTAGCCCGTCGGTGAAAGTCTGCGTCGCTATCTGCTCCAGAAAGTCGGCCGGCGCTGTTGGGTAGGCGAGCCTTACGAGACGTGCGATGTCCATCTCGAACTCCTGCAGGGTTTCCGCGTTCTTTTGTACCCGGGTCCGGAGCTGCATCTGGTAGGCCTGCTGAAGATGGCTATCTCCATATCGGGACTCCATATGGGCGATCAGTGAAGCGTAGTCCTGGGATCCAGTCGGGATTGCCTGAAGGACGTTAAGGGCGTCACCTCTCAGCGCTACAATGAGAGCTGTAGCCTTTTCTGTGTTGTTCCAGTTATTTATGGAACAGGCCGCCTCGAACTGACGTAAGTAGGTGCTCCACGGGACCTTTCCGTCGAAGGTTGGGGGCGTCACTCTGCTCTGTCCCGTTCCTGATGTCCCCGGTGTACCTGTGGGCGGGCGTCGGCGCAGCTCAGCAACTTCCTCTTGTAGGGCTTTGAATCTATCTTCCATCCCTGTCGGCGGGTGTCGGCGCAGCTCAGCAAATTCCTTTTGTAGAGCGTTGAATCTCTCTTCCACCCCCGTCAGCGGGCGTCGGCGTAGCTCGGCAACTTCCTTTTGTAAGGCGTTGAATTTCTCCTCCACCCCCATCAGCGGGCGTTGCGCAGCTCGGCAACTTCCACTTGTAAGGCGTCGAACTTCTTTTCCACCGCCGTGACTTCCTCATGTAGACCCAGTTCTAATTTCTTCAGGTCCTGTGTCAACTTATTTTGACCGTCTTCCATCTTCTTCTGGCCGTCCTCTATCCTCTTCAGGTCCTCCGCTAGCTTATTTTGACCGTCTTCCATCTTCTTCTGGCCGTCTTCTAGTTTGGCAGTTAGGTCCTCGGCTAACTTCTTCTGGCCGTCTTCTAGTTTGGTAGTTAGCTCCTTGGTTAAATTCTTCTGGCCGTCTTCTATGCCATTTAACTTTTCTAGCAATGCTGCCAATTGCGCCTCAATTTTAGTTGTTTGCCTTGTAAAGGGCATGCACTCACAGGAAAATTAGAGAAAATGACCTGCTCGGGTTTTGAAACCAGGACCGTCAGTTGTTGTGCTTGAGTTCGTAATCCGGCTTCTGACACCAGTTGTTACGTGCCACCCCCCTAGTGGCACTTTTGTTAACTGGATTACGGTGGGTAGGAAGCACAACACCGATTACTGCTTAAAGAAATAATTAACTTTATTGCGGCCAGAAAATTACACTACTCATCAGCAAACACAAGCAATTCGAACCTTACTCCAGTTTCCTCAAGTCACTTCCTTGAGCGCTCTTGGCCCCTTTCACTTGTCAACAGACCACAGAAGTTAATCCGTCCTAATGAGTACGGTGGCCTTGACAGAAATTACCTGCTCCTCTCCCTTATGTACGCCGACTACAATTACTTACGATCACTTGCTGCAGGCTGTTCACAAGCTGGGAGAAACAATGTCACTGGATTTCGTAACTCCACGGCACTCCGTCACCACACTTCTGTCGCTCAGTATAAACACTCGCACTAGCTCATAAAAACACAACAACAACCACTGCTTGTCAGGTCACACTTATATAGCAGGCCGGTGACTCAATAAATGCTTCTAGATCCATCCAGGGTTCACGGCTTCTCGAGGTTTCCATCGCTGGTCCAGTCACGAATATTCTGGACTATCCCTTTGTCCTAGTAGCCCTGTTGCATAAGGCGCACGCAATACAGGAGGCAGGCCACAGCCCAGCCCTGGGGCAGTTGTGACTCATGCGGCGAGCGATGACACAAACTCACAGCCGTAACAAGTATTGTCCATTTTAGTCACCTTTATCTGTGATGTAGATTTGTGTCTGTTCATCCCTGTAGTTAGGCTATTATCAGTCAGGTAGTTGAGGTTTTAAGGGGCAGAACTACGAGGTCATCTGCCCCTATCAGTAGATAGCATAAGCTTCACCCAGATGTTCTCCATGAGGAAGTTTTGTTTCTGGTTTGACAAATCGTGATCATTATGTCGATGTTGATACCTTGACAGAATTATACATGTAATTGCAAGTTTCCACGGTTAACATAGAGCCAAATATTAGGCTTGTGACTGGAGTGTGATAAGTTATCAGCAGGGCCCGGATAATCGTGTACTTAACTCCCTCCTCCCAAATGCCTTGCTGTTTGGTGGGTTGTAATATCTGGACGTGTAGCGATGAATTCATAGACTTGCTATTATTACGAAATGCATCTGGAGCTTTGTACCTTCAGAGGTAGAAAAGTCTTAATTGGAACAACTGTGAATGTGGATGCCATTGCTATTGTAAACCGGATACCAATTGCCTGATCAGGTAGCCTATACTGTGCTGCCACTTGTCGCACATCAACTATGCACAGTGACCATATACATAACTTCTTTTGTGCCTCATTGTGTAGTGGCTAGTACTCTTGGCTGTCACTGCGGAGGCCCGGGTTCGATTCCCAGCTCTGCCAAGAAGTTTAATTCTGGCCTGAGGGTTGTGCAAAAACTGAGAAGAGGCAAGTTCCAATCATACCTCAGCCATCCTGGACGTGGCTTTCTGTGGTTTCCCCACTTCTATTCCAGGCGTATGCTTAATTAAGACCACAGCCGCCTCCTTCTTAATCTTCATCTGAGTTACAACTGCACACACTAATACAGCCTTCACATTAACACCGGTTATCAGACAAATTCCACACACACCTAAGTACACGGGGCCACATGACCACAATGTCGCAAAGCCCCGAAATGAACCAACAACACAATATAATTTCTTTAGGTGGCTTCAACACTGCAGCCCCCTGTGGGTGGGGGTTTAGACTACACCCATGGTATCCTCTGGCTATCGTACAAGGCGACTAAAAGGAGCAACCTTGGCTATTCTTTGAGGCTTCCTACTTGTCTTATGAATTGCCCCCTCAAGGGTGGGAGGGATGGAATACACCCACAGGCAGAGTTGGATGGTTGGCACACGTGCTGTGAAAGTATTCTGGAAATATATATAATCTGGTGTAACAATATGTTAATGTTGTAGTAATTTCTAAACATTGCACTTTGTCAGTACATGTGTGTGTACTGTATATTGTTTAATGTTAAGTTTTTACATATTTGGTAGCTGCAATCAAGTAAGTGCAGTGCTAGGCCATGGGGTCTATCTATCTGGTGACTGGTTTTGGATTTTTTCTGGTCAGGTTTACCATTTTCAACATCCCCCAATGGCCTGGACGGTACCTCGCTTCATTCCAACTGCTTGGTCATATTCATTTATTTCATCCTTTTATCAGCTCCTTGTGATGTTGCCATCTATTACGACATCCGGCTGTACACATTGGCTAGGTGGAACCGCATCGACTTAAATTAATGCAATATTTCAATGGTGGTATTGTATTGGATGGCGGTTCACTGAAATCTTGTTTCAATTTTTATAGCAATTCATTGTATCTCATCTCCGATCCCTCTGAAAGAATAATAATTAGGTGTAGGTATGCCAGCAGCTAAAGCGCAGCTTTCGGCCATGGGCCCAAGCTCTCTGCTGACTCGGTGGACGTGGGTTCAAACCCCACCGTCACCATCCTTGAAATGGTTTTCCGTGGTTTCCCATTTCCAACTCTAGGCAAATGCTGGGACGGTACCTCTGACAGGTCACGGCCGCTTCCTTCCACATCCGTGCCCAGTTTCATTAAATCATCTCTCATCCCGGTCCGCAGGTCGCCCACGGGCGTTGACTAGAAAGACCTGTACTCGGCCTCTCAGGAGGCCACACGACAAAAAAGATGACAGGGGGTAGATATACGTGCACATGTTTTGAACTTCACCAGTCCTCTTCAACAAATCAACATCGTCATTGCCTAACTTTAAAACAATAGATTTTAGCATTTAATGTGCACATTTCAAAACACACATGTTGTGAGATAATGGGTGGAGTTAAGTCCAATGTAAATTTATATTTAAAAGGCATAGAGTATTTTCAAGAATATTGACAACTTGTCTGTAGGACACACTCTTTCCCGGCGGCTTCGGTGGCGTAGTTGGTAGCATGCTGAGCTTCTATGCCCAAGATAGCAGGTTCAAACCTGGCCGAAGCCATTGGATTTTTAAGAGCGTTAAAATCCCTCAGTATGCCTTCCTTCGGAGGGGAAGTAAAGCCGGCGCGGCGGTCCCATGTCATAGATTTATGGCATGTTAAAGAACCTTCCACTAATTACACCTGTGTGAAGCTAAATTGAATAGGTTAAGAATGTAAACAATGCTCTTAGGTTTCTACGTTCGTTGCCAAGAGCCAACTGTGGTGGCGTCTAGTAGCTAAGTTCTGAACTAGGCCTAGTAGTCGTTGACCGTGGTGTTTGGCGGCAGAAGTAAGAACTATTTGAAAAATTCTAATTTGCAGTCTGTACTTAATTTAAAAAATAGATACACACACTAATACAGCCATCACAATCAACACCGGTTATCAGACAGATTCTACACACACCCAAGGTACACGGGGCTACATGACCGCTTTGCCGCAGCCCCTAAACTGAGGAACCAACCAACACTCTTTCCCCTCTCTCTTTTAATACAATGGGCACAATAATCCTGTGATGCAGATTTTTTTCTGAGTATTTAACAGTAATATGATGTGGCTTCGTACATTTGGCCTGCAGGGGTCCTTTTAACATGCCCGAAACAGGAGGTTTTAATTGCCATTAAACTGAGGTGGGGGGTATTAAATGTAATTGGTAATGTGTTGCACCATTACGTTCAACCACATCTTCCAAATTTCCCCTCCCTCTTATTTCTTGCAAGAAATGCTGCATTAACTGGAATTGTGTTGCTTTACAGGCTGAAAATTCATGTTCACCAAAAATAATCCTCTTTGAGTTTACAGCTTCTTCAGCCTGAGGATTGATCGAAGCTAGCCAAGAGGTTATCCTGCGTTGGAGTGTACTTGGCTATGGGTGATCAGTTGTTTTCTACCACCTGCAGCATAGCCGATCATCTGAGTGCAGCCCGGCATGGTCTTCTTCAATCCTGTCTCCAGTCGACTAAGCCATTGGCGTTCACACATCAGAAGTTATGACTCACATGTGAAAGAATGTACAATGTGTACCGTGATTGAACATAAATTAATAAATCAATTGAAACTGTCTGGAAAATCAGCTTTCTCATTTCCTTGAAGACAATCCTCACCCCTGCCTATATTTTTTCTGTAGATACAGTTGAAAATCATTTAATCATTGAGGCCAAGTTAATTGTAATGAAATGACATTATTGGGCATATACAATTTATTTAGAGAAGGAGGTATAGCAGACAAGAAATCGGCCATAGTGGCGGACTGGGTCGGAATTGGCAACTCAAACTAACACTTGGGGCGCTGCGGTCAGTGTGGATAAGTAGGGTAAAAATACTCAATAACACGCGTTTGATATGGAACACTTTTATATTTTTCGGTTATAATCAGTAAATGTGGTCCCTAAAATAATGACAGTGTTATTTTTGATTGTATATATGTATAACTGTGCGATACACGTGATCTAATTTGTGTGTTCCACTGGATTTTATGTGTCAATTGCATATTATCAAGCATCGGTTGTCTGCTGGTATTTGTTTTTGAGCAGTTCGAGTCATGGCGCTGTTACGTTTAAAAGCTATATTTGAGTTTGCTCACTGTACCATTGACTGTAGAAATTATTTGTTGCTTGGTAGGGCGAAGGGATGAGTTTAACTTGTATTTAAGCTCGGTGGACACAGGAATTGCTTGATTTGGATGGTTAGCTGGTGGGTTTGATGTTGAATATCGGACTGGTAGCAGGTTCTCGCAGAGTAGATATTTACCCTGTGAAGTCAAATTAGGCCTACATGACTCGTAGTGGAATGGCTCGGATATCGCAGAGCGAGGTGATGGCGGTTGGTAGGGTAATTGGAAATGAACTAGGGAAGGGGAAGGATACCTGACTGATGAAGCTCGGCTGTACTTGTCTGTCATGGTGCGGCTTGGCTCGGCGTAAATTTAACAGTGAACAACCCGTCCTGTCGTCAGTGAGTGTAGTGGTGAGTGGTCCAACCCGCTCCTGTTGCCCGTATTTATTTGGTATCGTCACCTTTCGGCTATTGCTATTTACATCTTTTGGAAAGTGAAGAAAACTTATATCCGCAGCCCTCTTATGCATCGACTTACAGCCGTAAACTGAACAATATACTTTGCTTTTACTAATTTTACACTCCATCAACGAGTAAAACTTATTACTTATGTATAAAGACATGAAGAATTTACCTCGATCTGCTTACGAATACAAGAAACCATATACAGTCACCACGTGACAAATGTACCCTACTTGGTAAGGTTCTCATTTTTACCGCTAGATGTCATATCAGATAGCTGGAGTTGCCAATAGGGGTACGGTAATTTTGAGGTTATGGTATCGTAATATTGCAAACTTGCATGAAACTTCATGATTTATTTATTTTTATCGTTGAAACTTCAAAAAGACCATTCGCTTGTACTTCAACGTCTTAAAAGGGCGAAGCAACTGAAAAAAGTAGGAAATAAAACAACGACCGTCCTTTTTTTCTTCTCATCGTACCAACGTCATAGACCACAACGGACGTATGAAATTCAAGTTTACGATGTCCGTTGCCTCTTAATATTCAATCTAAGTAATATATTGGCGTTCAAAAATAAAACGTAGTTGCTTTAAAGCAACAATAACGAGGTGTATCCAGATTAAATCAAACTCGATTCGATTTCCTCTCATTTCGTAAGTTGGCAAACGTACTCGGCGAAAGCAACCTAGATCCTTCGGTCGCCTTTTTTTCTAGCACAATACACGGCCAGTTATTGCATCTCAGTGGCGTTGGAATTCGCCACGTGGTGCGCACCATGCAACGCTTTTTAGTAGCTTTGCACACCATGTGCTTTTGAGTTGGAGCCCAAACAATGACGCAATCGCTGAATTTAACGGAACGCAGAAATAGCAGAGAGTCCCTACTCTGTTATTATATGCTCCTTGCATTTCACGTCGCTGGCTGGTCGGTAAGGACGTCATAACTCAGCGCGGTTGATCTCCCTGTGTGTTAAGAGGTAACGTCCCCGTGTTCACTGGCTTGGCTAAGACCCTGTACGTGGTTGGTTTGACCCTAACGTGTTTTGGACTGGCATTTCTGAGCCCATCGGCTGGCTAATTCCGTGGATTCGGAAACGTTACCCGTGGTCTGTCTGTGATGTTATAGGTTAACGCAGCCGAGCCCACTGGCTGGCTAATTCCGTGAGCCTGGCTGGCATTACCTTTAGTTTCATGTCCTTTGACTTTAATAGCTACGTGGAGTGTACTACTAGGGTATAATGATAGGAGTGGTGTGGGGCGATAGGAAATAAAATTGCATTTGCTCCTTACGCTTGACTTAGCGGACTCTGCGCTAATACCTTTGCATGTCATTTCAACTGTTAGTTGGCTGGTTGGATGGAAGTGCTAGGTTTGTTAATTCGGTATTTGGGCATGTTAATTTTTGTTAATTGCAGTGGCGGCTGGTGGTATATAAAGCTGGGTGTTACCCAAAATTTCTGATGTCGCAATTTTATATGGGAAGTTTACACAACTAACAAAAATGAATTCACATTGGATAAACTACAGTTCTATTAAAACTGAAATAGAAGGGGTTTCCAAAATAACTGTACGTTCGAAAAATAGACAGATTTTAATGACTTTATTTTAGCTTCTTGCTATAGGAATTCATCGAAATTCACATGTATGTAACTAAGCGATGCCCAATGCCTGCGTTAATGGGAAGAATTTTAAACACAGCAGGTTGTCTACGGTTGGCTCTTAATCTCCGGGATAATAAACATTGTCAACATAAAAACATGGCAACCGAAAAGTTTGTACGTTAACGAAAATGTTATTACTAACAAAGACGTGCACATATTCTGCATAAGGATAGGATTTTTGTACTATAGCTTGAACCCCACCAGGGGAACCAGACATGACATGCGCTCTGTCATACGTCTGCGCAATTTATTCTTGCGGAGTTTCATTCAATTTCTGCTTCTTTAATTCGTCCAGTAAACACGCTGCTAATGTGTGTGCATCATGTTCTGAGGGTGAAAGGAAACTCCAAAACCGTTCTATTGGTTTGCCTCTTACTGCCTATCGGTACACAACAGCCATCTGAAATATGGTTGAATTATCACTAGTTTCATCTGCTAACAATTCTGATTCTTTACTTGCTTTGATACTTCTTATTTGCAAACCTCCAACATAATCTGTAAAAGTTAATTTTGAATTATTTTGGACGTTTCTTAAAAAACAGTTGACCTGGCCTTTCAACACAGCATCCAACTCAGCGCTAAAATTAATTAGTCCTCTGAAAACACCTGGATTTGTTGATGTTACACTTTTATCATGATAACGCAAGGCTAGTTCGAAAGACCCGCAGAAACGAATACAGTTTATTACAATATTTAACACATACCTATTCGTTATATTTGAACCTCATTTGTTTTAAGAGGGCGAGAATACTTACCCTCAATCAGATGATGAACAGCATCGATCTTCTCGCAGAGCATAAGGTGTTAAACGCAGTGAAAGTTACGTGCTAGGCAGAGAAGACGGCAAACTGACACCTCCAGAGGCGCGGACGTGCGTATTTCGCAAGGAAATAACCACAGCCGAAACCCTAAGACAACTCACGCCATCACTCGCCCTTTCACGCAACCGGGAGGGAAGACAACTTCTACAAATGAGACTCGAAGGAAAATGAAGCAGGCCGAGAGGATGTATTCATATAAAATTCCAAAATAAATAAATAAATAAATAAATAAATAAATAAATAAAGATGCGGAGAGGAACGTGACCATGTTAAAATTAAAAGGGCGTCAGAGACAACAGGCAGAATTAAGCAGATATTACTAAATGGTAAAATTAGTACCGAAGTACAGCAATAAATGTGCAGTGACATAAGGTCACAGATAAACAGAACGATAGGATATGAGTAGACTAGACTAGACGTGCGAATGAAAAAATACTAAGAGAGGGACGGAAAAAACATGACGTTACAATAAATTAAGAGAAATGCGTGTCGTTTTGGAGGGAGAGGTACATACCGTAATAAGACAAAATAGCGAGAAATCCGCAAATAATAAAATACAGAAACTAAAGGAATACTTTGGAACCATATCGAATCAAATGAACTACAGAAATAGGTTACGGTAAGACAAAGGAACAGGACATAAATCAAATCGCAATAAATACGAGATACACAAAATAATCTTGAGGATGCTACGTGATGCAACATAGATCTAAATATCGCTTTGCTGGTCCCAAAGGATGTGGATTTGCCGGTTCGGTTCTGACCCAGTACAAACGTGACACAGAATCGACTGAAATGGTCATAATGGAACACGCAAAAACACGGCGAAAAATACCAACATCACATGGTCATATGAGCGTCAGGCAAAGCATGAATGAAAGTGGAAGCAATCCAAATATTCAATCAGCCCTGACCTCAAGACATAAATAAAAGAGACCCAGCCCAAAACGAAAAGCCACCAGGCAAGGATAACACTCGCGTACCAAACTCAATGGAAAAGGGAGGAAAGGAAATTAAGAAAACAATAAACAAATAAACATTTCTGCAACTCACCCAGATGCGACGTGAATTCAGAAGCTCGAAATAGAACGATGCACAAAACAATAGCAAACACGAACACAATTACAATGAAGTTCAATTTAAAACAAGATATGAACTCACTCCAGAACGAACACGGAAGAAAAACAGAAGTTATCACAATATGTGGATAGGCAGAGTGTCTACCACATTAAAATAAGAACTTTACATAATGCACGTCCAGCCTCTTACTCGAATGGCGGAGAAATGCCTAGATGGACACCAAAATTAGCGCCAGCTTGACAACAAAGAAAGAAGTGACCAATCACAGAAAGATAGGCAAGAGTACCAAAGTAAATGAAATAGACGAAAATGAAGTTACGAGACGCACCAACCAACATGGTGGGCGGTAAATTTAAATGTCAGATCGAGAAACTTTAAATACAAATAATATAAATATAATATATAAATAAGTCACGTAAAATGAACCAAGAAAGTGGTTCATATTCCGCAATTTTCCTTCTATTGGCACTGTCCAATTGTGCAGCTACGTTAACCGTTCCAAAAAGTGTCAATCTCAAACAGTGATTAATGTCCGTAACTCCTATTTTGGTCCACGTGAATTCTCTACCAACAGACATGGCAAACAGAATGAAGCGTTTTCAATATCGCATTCACATAACCAATTATTATTGTCATAAATATATCTTATAAACACCCTCTTATACTTCTATTTTAGCGACTTCGGTGACGTAGTTGGTAGCATGCTGGGCTTCTATACCCAAGATCGTGGGTTCAAACCCGATCGAAGAGCGTTAAAATCCCTCAGTATGCCTTCCTTCGGAGAGGAAGGTGCATTGGCGGTTCCATGTCATAGATTTAGGGCATAAAAAACCTTCCACTAACTACACTTGTGTGCAGCCAAACTTTGTAGGTTAGAATTGATAACGCTCTATTAGTTCCAACGTTCGCCGCCAGGTGCTGACTGCGATGCCACCTGGTAGCCAAGTCCGCAAGCTAGGTGTCGTGGACGGTAGCATTTGTCAGCAAAAGTAGGAACTACTTGCAATTACTGTCTACAGTCCTCACTTGAATTAAAGGGAGTTGAACATTGCTCACGTCCGTAGGTATATCCTCAAATTGCCCTACACGTGACCCCCGGGTGGTGCTAAACGAGCAATAGCGATCAGGCTGTCAGATTATCCTTGTGATCTGACTATCAAGCACGAAAATGATTGATGCAAAAGGTTATTTTCAGAACCAACAACAAGTTTCAAGAAAATGTATCGGACCTACACTCAGAATTTATCAATTAAATGTAGAAGGCAAAAGTAAATCTAAATGCCAATATTTGTCAAAATTCTTATTAAGTGAAAAAATTGATGTGGTTGTCCTCCAAGAAACTCATGTCGCAGATGAGGACCAATTGCGTTTAAGAGGATGAATACCAGGATATTATATACTTGGAGCTACATATTACCATGCATATGGTTAGGGCGTACCCTGCAGGCGACGCGCAGTTCCTTTGGTACTGGGGGAACTGTGAGAAATGGGCGACCAGTAACCGAAATGAAAGTAGGAATCATGAATGTCATGACCCTGACAGGCAAGGTGGAGGAGGTGGTAGACTTCATGGAGAGGGAGAAGGTTGGAATGATGGGGCTGAGTGAAGTGAAATGGAAAGGTAAAGGAAGGAAGAAATTGAGGAAAGGATATACATTATACTGGAGTGGTGGCCAAGAGGCAAAAAATGGCGTGGGACTGATAACCTCGAAACAACTGGAGGAGTATGTTGAAGTGGTAGAGTGTGTGAGTGACAGAATAATGAAAATTAGAATGAAGATGAAGAATGACGTGATGGACTTCATACAAGTGTATGCACCACAGACTGGAAACAGAGAAGAAGATATTGAAGTATTCCTGGAGGATGTAGAAAGAGTAATCTCAGATGTAGAAGTAGTGATCATGGGAGATATGAATGCACAAGTCGGAATTGAGAGACAAGGAAAGGAAGAAGTCGTTGGACCATATGGATATGGGAAAAAGAACCGGGAAGGAGAGGAACTTGTAAACTTTTGTGAAAGGAATGGACTGATAGTGGGTAATTCATGGTTTCGGAAGAAAAACAGCAGGAAAATTACGAGATATGGGTGGGGTGATAGAAGAACAAAATCAGTAATTGACTACTTCCTGGTGGAAAGGACAAATCGCAGAAAGCTGATGGATGTGACAGCTTTACCAGGTGAAGCATTTGATGGGGACCATAGAGCTGTGGTGGCAAAATTTAGATGGGGAAAATTGGAAAACCTAAAGGAGATCAGAGAAAGTAAAATAAAAGTATGGAAATTGAAAGACAAAACTGTACAGGAAGATTTTCAGGAGAGATTGAAGCAACAAATCCCAGTTACTGAAGTGCAAAACATAGAAGAGGAATGGTCCCACTTTAAAAAGGCATTTGTTGGTGCAGCAGAGAGTGCTTGTGGTAGGACGTCAACAAGAGTGAAAGAGAAGGAGACACCGTGGTGGAATGAGGAAGTGAGGAAATCAGTGAAAGAAAAGAAGTCTGCATGGAAAGAATGGAACCGAGATCAAACAGAAGAAAGCAAAAGGAAGTACCACGACAGCAAACGGAGGTGTAAGAATGTGGTAGGAGAAGAAAAGAAGAAAAGTTGGGAAGAATTTACACGAAGAATGGAAACAGACATAAGTGGCAGTAAAAGGATGCTGTATGGGCTTCTAAGAAGTAAGAGGAAAGAAAGAGTTACCACAAAGCTGGTGAAAAAGGAAGATGGTGAGTTGTTAACACACCCAGAAGAGATAAAGGGACGATGGAAGGAGTATTTCGATAAGCTATTGAATGTGAGCAATTGTACTGGTGAGATCGAAGTGACACAGCCTGACGACTCTATAACAGAAGATGATATAACAATGCTGGAGGTGGAATTAGCAGTTCAGAAAATGAAGATGGGAAAAGCAACAGGGGTGGATGAAATCAGTGTAGAGATGATAAAGGCTGCTGGACCTGTTGGTATGCAATGGCTGTATCGACTGCTAAAGTGTGTGTGGAAACGGAAATGTGTACCAGAAGACTGGGAGAAAGGGCTAATAATACCAGTGTTTAAGAAAGGGGACAAGAAAGTGTGTGATAACTATAGAGGGATCACCCTCATATCACAGATAGTAAAAATACTGGAAAGGATATTAGAAAGAAGAATGAGAAGAAAGGTGGAAGGAGAGTTGCAAGAGGAACAGTATGGCTTCAGGAGTGGAAGATCCACAGTGGACCCAATCTTTAGCTTGAGGCAGGTGATGGAAAAGAAGTGGGAATATGGAGAGGATTTGATCATGACTTTCATAGATCTAGAAAAGGCATATGATAGTGTCCCCAGAGAGAAGGTATGGGAAACCATGGTTAAGAAGAGACTGGGAAGAGAAATGTTGGAAATGGTGCAAGCAATGTACAACAACTGTGTTAGCAGGGTACTGACCCCAGTTGGAAAGACAGATTGGTTTAGGAACAAGACTGGACTAAGACAGGGGAGTGTGCTGTCACCTCTTTTATTCATAATGGTAATGGATGAAATTGTAAAGGAAACAAAGGAAGCATATGGACATAAAGAAATGAAGTTACTATTATTTGCAGACGATATTGTGGTCTGGGGAAGGAACACTGAAGAAGTGCAAAAACAACTAGATGCACTGAACGAAAATATTCAGAAGTATGGCCTGAAAATCAGTATAGAGAAAAGCAAGACCATGGTGATGACAAGAGGGGAAACACAAGAAAAGGGCACTTTGAAAATTGGAAGTCAGAGTTTGGAAATTGTGGACACGTTCAAATACCTAGGAAGTGAATTGATGCAAACTGGTAGGTTGGACATGGAGATTGACAGGAGGGTACAGCAGAGCAATGCATTCTATCAAAGTGTAAGAAAACTTGTTTGGGATAAGGAAGTACCAAGGAAAAGCAAGGAGGTAATGTATAAAATGTACTATGTACCCATATTAACTTATGCAGCTGAGACTTGGACCCTGACGAGCAGGCAAGAGAGTAGAATCCAAGCCAGTGAAATGAAATTCCTAAGAAGTATGATAGGTAAGACAAGGAAAGATAGAGTGAGGAATGAAGATGTTAGGAAGGAAGTTGGGATGGCAAAACTAAATGAGAGAATTGAGAAGAATAAAATAAGGTGGTTTGGACATGTAAAGAGGATGGAGGAAAATAGAATACCAAGACAGATGCTGGAGGCCAAGTGCAAGGGTAAGAGAGCAAGGGGAAGACCTAGAACAAGGTGGATCGATTCAGTGAAGAACAGCGTGAGAAAAAGGAATCTGGACTGGGACAAGATCGTGGAAGAAGAATTGTGGAAGGAAAGAGGAAAGTGGAGAAGTGCCATAAATACCCCGACCCGGCAGGAGCTGGATAAGGGGAAATGATGATGATGATGATGATGATGATGATGATGATGATGATGATGATGATGGTGTAGCGACCTATGTGCGGAGTACCATTGATAACGTTTCTCTGTTAAAAGCTAACGTCGATGACAATATTCATACAGTAGTAATAAAGATTGGAGAGGTCATAGTAACTAATGTTTATAAGCCTCCAGTCTCTACATGGCCACCTCATGTTCTTCAAGTACAAGATAACCCTGCAGTCAATATAGGTGATTTTAATAGCCATCATGAAGATTGGAAGTATACTATTTCTGTTGTCAATGGAGAAAATCTCATGAGTTGGGCTGAAGAACATAACATCCATCTTGTATTCGATGCAAAAGATAGAGGTACATTTAGATCAGCTGCATGGAAACAGGAATATAACCCGGACCTGGTGTTAGTCTCCTGTGACAACAACTATCGGCCATTGTGTACTACACGGAAAGTTCTACCAGCTTTTCCGCACAGTCAACACCGCCCAGTTTATCTGGAAGTTGGAATACAAATCCCTCTTGTGACTTCATATCCTCGCCCACGCTGGAACTTCAAAAAGTCGGACTGGAAAGCTTTCTCAGAAGAACTAGATAAATATGTTCGATGGATACCTCCAACGAGTGACAATTATGGTAGATTTGTAGGAGCTGTAATTACCATAGCCAAAAACACATTCCAAGAGGATTCAGGAAGGAATATGTTCCTGGATGGACTGATACAAGTGAAAAGCTGTACCAAGTGTTCCTGGCAAGTGGTGAACAAGAGATCGATGAAGAACTACTTGGCAGCCTTGATAATGCTCGGAAGGAAAAGTGGATTGAAACCGTAGAATCTATTAACTTCAGTAGATCCAGCAGAATAGCCTGGTCACTCTTGAGAAAACTTGGAGGAGGTACCCCTATTGTCCGTGGACATCAAAATGTCACGCCATAAATGGTTGCTTCCCATATAGTTTCAATGTCTCGAACAGCTAGAGACAGAAATCACACAAAATATATCAAGAAAGAATTGTCCAATCTCAAAGCCACAAGTAATTTGGATCAAAATATACTAAATCCTTCACCATCCAGGACCTTGACACAGAGCTGAAAGATGTAAAAAGCGGTAAGGCACCGGGATTTGATGGAATACATCCCGAATTCTTGATACACAGTGGAAAGCATGCTCGTCTTTGGCTACCCAAGCTAGCCACTAACATTGTTCAGACTGGTAAGCTACCTCGTTTGCTTAAATTGACGAAGATCGTTGCCATACTTAAGCCTAGGAAACCAAGTGACAGACCAGACAGTTATAGACATATCTCATTGTTGTTGTTGTTGTTTGAGTCTTCAGTCTTTTGACTGGTTTGATGCAGCTCTCCATGCCTCCCTGTCTTGAGCTAACCGTTTCATCTCTACATAGCTACCACACCCTACATCCGAAGCAATCTGTTTAACATATTCTAACCTTGGTCTACCCCTACAGTTCTTGTCCTCAACCCTTCTTTCCATAACTAAGCTTGCTATTCCTGGGTGTCTTAGTATGTGTCCTACCAACCTATATTTTCTCTTCATTAGCAGTCGCCAGAAACATCTCTTATCTCCCACTCGTCTTAATACCTCTTCGTTTGTCACCCTACCTACCCATCTGGTGTTCATCATTCTCCTGTAACACCACATTTCAAATGCTTCAATTCTCCTCTTTTCTGCTGCACCAATAGTCCAAGTTTCACTTCCATAGAGCGCCACGCTCCAGACAAAGGCTTTCAAAAATGACTTCCTAATACCTAAATCTATATTCGATGTCAACAGTTTCCTTTTTTGTAGAAAGGCTTTCCTTGCCTGAACCAACCTACTTTTTATATCCTCTTTGCTTCGTCCATCCAGGGGCGGCGCGAGATATAAGCGAACTACGCGGCCGCGGGTGGCGCCGTGGGAAGGGGGGGGGGGCGCCGCGGCGCGCCAATATATCAAGTTAGGGGTGCCCGGAGTTAGTTTGTAATGTTGTAAACATTACGAATTCTAATTTTTACAACATTAACAAACTGTAATGTTTACATTATAAACAATGTAACCAGATAACATAACCATTCTGTTTATGTTTCGTCTTTTCAGTTTTACTTGACTATTTCACTAACAAACAAAACGAAATAATATTTGAAAAATTCAGCATAACCATTTTAAAGAGTCGCCGCTTTACGGGTGATGCTACTTATGAAACAAACTTAGAACTACAGTATTACGGAGGGCCTGGAGCCGTTCGGTCGAAGCATGACTTCGACTCGTCCGCGTGACTCATACGTCTCTTGTCTTTATTCGCTCAGTGGCTCAGTATTGCCAGCTATCTGACAGCCTTCACTCAACGTTGTAGTTTGTAGTGTGTTGATGTGTTGACGTAAGCTGCACTGTGTTATTGCCCCTTCTTACATGAGGAGATGATTTTTAGACACACGAAATGTCCAGTAATAAAAATACATCAGGTGCATTTCACCGTAAACGAAATTTGCAGCAATCTAAAGAAGATGAGAAGCAATGTGAAGCGCTGAAAAGGTTTTTGCGACTTTGGCTTAATTGTCATGTGCAAAAATGATCGACGAAACAACCAAGTTAACTGAATCCGTTCATAACGATGAGGATGACGACAAGTTACCAATATCAGAGCTGCCTGGACCATCAATGAGTGAAGAATCCCTCAAAAAAGTAAGTGTAACTGTAAATCATTTTAAGTTTTTTTGGCTAATGACTCTAAATGCCTAAATTAATTTAATCTAAATTGATGAGCATTTGTGTAAACAATTTACCCTTATAACGTAAATTATAATAATATTATTGATTTAATAGCATTACTTTACTGAATACTGTCGTAATTTATTTAAAGTATTATAGCACTAATCCTTAAGTAGTATTAATTTATACTTAAGTTGTATATTTAGAAAATACATTTAGGAATTGAGGGTAGCTTTATAAGATATATTGGTGCTTAAGTATACTTGGCCAACAGCTAATTTTATTGCAGGATGAGGATCTGAGGAACACCATTGGCACTACCAATTGGCTATGACATAACCGGGACCGAAGGTGTTAACGAGGATTCATAAGAACTTACAGACATGCCGTCTACAAGTCAACAAGCCATTGAAACTGTAAGTTTATGTTGAAACAATACAATGGGTTATTTATTAGGTATTTCTTTAAGAATTACAATTTACAATGGTGTAAATTGAATCTTAGTTAACGTTGTACAGGTTTTGTTAAAATATAACTAGGCCTAGTAGTCCATAGTTAGTTTAGCCTGTTTTAGGTTGAGGGAGGAAAGAAGGCAGAGAAGGAAAAGGGGCACCTTATATTTTTTTGTATTAAGGGGAGACTGAACCTTTTCCGATTCAATGCTTTTTAATGAAGATTTTTTCAAAGTTTAAGTACATATCAAATAAAACCACTGAACCTACCATTCCAAAATTTTATATACTGTACTTTTTAACTTACTACATCCACATCTTCCTGATAAACGAAAATTGTTATAAAAGTTTATACATACTACTTATTTTTAACAGTTTGAAAATATTCATCTTTTTTTTTATCATTTTTTAGAACTAAAAATATTTTTTGAAAATAGAAATATTTATTCATATTAATAAAATTTTGGTTTAATTTACTCATCAAGTACCCATAATTATGAATGCACAGTTTAAGGTCTCTATGTATTACGGCTTTTAAACAATGTGTAGCTAAAGGTAAACGTTTTAAGGTCGGTGGTTTATTTGCAGAAACTGAGCGCAGAAACGTCATCAGTTTTTTTGAAATGACTGTGGAGAATGGCCACCTAAAATAAACGATGATGTACGAAAAAATCTTGTTGAGCGAGGATCACAGCAGGTCACAGACCAAGAAATTCCTGTGGACCTTAAAGTTCGTCGATTTTCTTCAAAGCATTACACAAGGAAGCTTTGCAACGGTGAGCAAGTCCACAGGATTTGGTTAATATATTCCATATTAAAAAACGCATTTTTTTGTTTTGCTTGCAAACTTTTTGGAATGATAATTCTCTCCTTGCTGGTGGCCAAGGGTATTCTGAATAACAAAACTTGAGCAAAACTTTGACCAGTCATGATAAATCCCCTATTCATATTCAAAACTGCAAATGTTGGCGCGAACTTTCTTTACGTTTACGTTAAAAAAACTATTGACGAGGAAAATGAAAGACTTATTCGTGCTGAAACGGAACATTGGAATCAAGTTCTAAAACGCCTACTATGCATTGTACAACTTTTGGGAACTCAATGATTGGCCTTTAGAGGTAAAAAGACACCCTATTTGAACGTAATAATGGAAATTTCTTAAAGCTGGTAGAACACATAGCTAAATTTGATGGGTTTATGGCTGAACATGTGAAAAGAATTAGTTCAAAAGAAACACACGTACACTACTTGAGCAAGAGTATCCAAAATGAGTTTGTTAGTTACTTGTCGGCCAAGATTCAAGCTAACATTTTACAACAGATACAGCAAGCAACGTACTATTCTATTATAATAGACTGTACTCCAGACATTAGCCGCACCGAGCAAATGACTCTTAATGTAAGATTTGTAAAAATTTTAGCAAATGAGGATATTTCAATTAAGGAACATTTTTTGGGCTTTGTTCCCATTACAGATTCTTCAGGTGAATGCCTCACAGAGGTATTGCTCAAACAGTTAGAAGCACGAGGCATTCCTTTAAAAGCCATGAGAGGCCAGGGGTACGACAATGGTTCCGCAATGAAGGGAAAACCTGTCGGAGTCCAGAAGAGAATCCTTGATTTAAATCCTAGAGCTTTTTATGTACCGTGTGGGAACCACTCCTTGAACTTGGTCATTAATGATGCAGATCTGTCGTGCAACATTGCTGAGGACTGTTTCAGCGCTATCCAAGATTTTCTTTTCCAGTTCAACTCAAAGATGGAATATTTTGCTGAAACATGTTTCAAGTCTGACAGTAAAACCACTCTGCAATACTAGATGGGAAAGTAGAATTGAGGCATTGTTGCCTTTGAGGTACCACATTGAAGAAGTGTATGATGCCTTATATGAAGCTTCTCAAGATCAGAAACTTGATGCATTTGGTAGGAACACTGCCGTAGGACTAAAAAAAACTGCAAAACTTCAAGTTTCTATGCTGCTTAGTGACATGGCCTGAGATCCTGCATAAAACCAATATGGTTAGTAAACTGTTGCAAAAAGTCACAAATGACCTACAAAGTTCAATGGATGTCATTAAAAGTGTGAAATCATTTCTGGAAAAGATGAGATCTGATCAAGGACTAAACAGCGTCATTACAGATGCAAAAGAACTTGCAGAAAAAATCGAGGTTGATGCTAACTTTGAAAAGGGAACTCTACTTCGGCCAAGAAAAGTAAAATAAAAATTCTCCTATGAGAGTAAAGATGAAGCTCTACGTTCTGGAAAAAAAATGCATTTAAAGTTAACTTCTTCTTTGTTGTACGTGACACAGCATTAGCCTCATTAAGGGAGAGATTTGAGCTAATGGAACACCATAGTGAAAGTTTCAAATTTGTTTATGACATTGCTAGCTTCGAGAAGAATTTGAACGAACAAGAGTTGAAGAAAGCCTGTAAGCACCTTCAAAACCGTTTTGAGAGATGGAGGAGACTGTGATGTGAACGGGGATGATCTGTTCGAAGAACTGCAAATGTTTTCACCAATGCTATCCCCTGGAAGTCACCCAGCTGGAGCCTTGTCTTTTATAACCAAACGTGGTTATGTGGACATTTTTCCAAATGTTTTTGTTGCATTGAGGACTCTGCTAACGCTCCCTGTATCAATGGCCAGCGGAGAAAGAAGTTTTTCGAAGTTAAAACTTATAATAACATACTTGCGATCAACTTTAAGCCAAGAGCACTTGAGTGAACTAGCTACTTTGGCCATTGAAAAAGATTTGTTAAATGAAATGGAAACAGATTTGCTGCTGAACGAGTTTTCTAAAGTGAAAGCCAGGAAAATCTCGTTTTAATTTTAAAAAATTTCAACAGTGTGCAAAGAAAACAACAATAATTGTCATCCTATGTAATAATAATGACCTCTATGGAGATCAAATTGGCAGGTGAAAAGCTGAAGGAAGTAGGAGACTTCTGTTACTTAGGAAGCAGAATAACCAGTGATGGACGAAGCAAAGAGGATATTAAAAGTAGGTTGGCTCAGGCAAAGAAAGCATTTCTACAAAAAAAGGAATCTGCTGACATCGAATATAGATTTAGGTATTAGGAAGTCATTTTTGAAAGCCTTTGTCTGGAGCGTGGCGCTCTATGGAAGTGAAACTTGGACTATTGGTGCAGCAGAAAAGAGGAGAATTGAAGCATTTGAAATGTGGTGTTACAGGAGAATGATGAAGATCAGATGGGTAGATAGGGTTACAAACAAAGAGGTATTAAGACGAGTGGGAGAGGAGAGATGTTTCTGGCGACTGCTAATGAAGAGAAGAGATAGGTTGGTAGGACACATACTAAGACACCCAGGAATAGCAAGCTTAGTTATGGAAGGATGGCGAGCGGAGTGAACGGTCAAGAGCGATGTGCGGTTAGTGAGTCGAAAATTCATAGTTTATTGTGCAGGAAGTGTAAAAAAATCGACCCGAATGGTGTCATTTGCGGGAACTGTGATCTTCGAGTGAAGAATACCGGGCAAATTACGACAAGATCGTCCGCTAAGGTTGTCGAAGTGAATAACGTTCAGAACCTGGCAGCCATGCCTGGTGTTTTTAAGTGTGGTGAGTGCAAAGCATTGAATAAGGAAATCGAAAGTCGGGACGAGGTTCTTAGGCTGTTCAAATTGGAGTTTGACAATGTAGTGGCAGAGTTAGAGCGTGTGAAACAGAAAAATAAATACATGAGTGAAGTAATAGCGAAATATGAATCGTCACATTTAAATTTAAGTTCAGTGCTTGACGTGCAGAGGGCAGCATCTGATGGGTGCTTTCAGGAAGGGTCCAACAAAATAGGTGAACGGCTACAAGCGCCGGAGAGTGTAGTTCATGTTTCTGTGGACAGGGGCGTTAACCATCTGACTGAGCAGGTAATCGGACGTACTCGGCAGGCAGAGAACATGAATGAACGGCGGTCGAAGAAGGTTCATGAAGCTGGTGATGCGGTTGTATCAAACCAGGGGGGTGCCAATGCGGGTGGTCCTCTGCCTAGCCGCTCTTGGGTCACGTGAAGCCGTGACGTAGGTAGTATGGCAAGTGTCGTGGTAGATACAAGCTAGCCACAGTGAATGTCAGTAGCCGTAGCGAAACACGTGCTTTATTTCTTGTGTGTGACCTTTGTCTTGTTCCTAGTTTCATTTACGTGTTTTATAGGTGGTATATTGTGTATTGAATAAACTCCCCTTCAGTATGTACAATCGTCAGTGCACTAGTTGAAGCAGAATAAACTCATGTACGTTCCCTTACAATGGAATGTGCTATTGCCAAATGCCGGAACTATTAGAGGAAATCAAAAGACAACATTGATATTGTGTATAATTGCTTCCCAAGAGATACAACTCTTGTGAAAGCTTGGCTGGCAAAATGTAAACGAGGGGATAAAGTAAATATATCCTAGTCAATGCAAAAGTTTGCTCCGTCCATTTTACGAGCGATGTTTACTATTGTGATTTAGAGTATGAAATTATTGGGCCTGCCACTAAGGAATAAAAGACGTCTCACGACGGATGCTGTGCCATCTCTTCATCTTCCCTTCGCCAGTGTTCAAGAGCCCTACTCGGACATTAAGAACAGCCCTGATAATTAGAATGCCGGGTCTCCACCGCTCTTTCAGATAAGAATAAAAATGAAGATTAGCATGCAAATCTTTTCAACTCCTGAGCGTGTAGTGTAGGTCGTTATTTCTCAAGTCAGTATATACATATTATTCTGCGAGTTCTGAAATCAGTGGCGTAGCAATACAACGTAATTCAGATGAGGATTGGGAAGGAGGCGGCCGTGGCCTTAATTAATTTGGGAACCATCCCGGCATTCACCTGGAGTAGAAGTGGGGAACCACGGAAGACCACTTCCGGGATGGCTGAGGTGGAAATTGAACCTTCCTCTTCTCAGTTTTGCCTTACGAGGCGCAGTGTACCCCGTTCCAGCCGCCAGACCAGAATTTAATTTCTTGGCAGAGCCGGGAATCGAACCCGGGCCTCCACGGTGACAGCCAAGAGTGCTAGCCATTTCGCGAAGAGACGGTTCAAAATAATAGGGGGTCCCAATTGTAGGTTGAAATTATATAAATTAATACCTGCTTTTCCAACAACAACAACAACAAAGTGAATTATTAGCAGTCATATAGACCCAGAATTTTGGTTTCATTGACCAATTCGGCAATAGCAACAAAATATAGGGGTGGATGACCACGATGTTCCACTTTTTAAAACAATCACCACGACCAACAACAAAATAAATATAAATGAGCTGCAATTATTTCAATTGGAGGGATCGTAGGAAATGTTTGAGGTATTCTTTAGTTTACAATCAATCAATGCTTTTTAAGTAGGTTAGACAAGTGTAACAACATCTCTCACTTTACTGGTCATTAATTTTTTAAAGTACCTGAGTCGTAATCTATTAAAATACCAAATGTGATATAACTGTGAAAGAAGAATGATAAAACAATAAAGGATAAGAAAAATAAAGGACAGGAGGAAAAGAAATGCCCTCAACCCTCGAACAATGAGGATTGAGGGACTTGGAAGGAAGGAGAGCCATGAAAGGCAGATATGAAAGGAAAAGAGGGGAGGGCCCGCCCCAAGGTAAGACGCGTAAAAGGGGACAAAACGGACCCAGCTCAGGAATCACTCGGGGTCGCCAACTCTCAAACTCACCAGTTGTGAGCCCTTGAGGGTGTAGCATTATCCAGGGTGCACCAGAAGTGGTGGGGCTACATACACCCTGCCCCCTGGAGGGCCTTGAGCAGTAGGCAGGAGATAACATGAAAAGAAAAAGAAGGCTGTCCCCTCGATTAATGAGGTTATCAGGAAAGATGAGACAAGGGCCAATTAAGGCGGGAAGGTGAACGACTCCCTAGGCTTCGGATATCCTAATACCGTCGGGGTCGAAAGGGAACATGAGTTGACCAAGAGAGGTCGACAGGAAAGAAGACGGAGAGGAACCCGGCACAAGTAAACGGAAGCAATGCCGGACTCAGCAGGAGTCCCGTGGTCGCCAACCCATGAACATTTTGAGACAAATTTTTCAATATTTTCGCGGAAATGAATTGAAAAGGGGTCAACGAATAATGCATACGCTTGCATTAGTATTGCAACAGAAGTTCCCGTGCACTAATGAGGATGCTATTCGGCTGTATGTAACAACGAGGACATTATTAGAATGCGCTTCCTCAATGCCCTTAAGTCTCTCAGAGAGGCTGAAAGAAGGTCAGCAAGCAAACGCCTGAAATGAGCGAAATCAGCCTTGTAGAATCCCTGTGTTGGTGATGCCATGCACTTGTGATATTGTATTATATTGTGTATGAATTTCCTTGTGCTGTGTGATTGTCATGTGATATATAAATAATTAAAATAACCTCACGAAAATCTCTCATTCCATATACTGTTCCCTTCACTCACTACCTCCCAACCGCTGCTTGACATAGTAGCTACGTCACAGCTGCCAGCCAATTGCCGCGCTCTCCCCGACTTGGCCCAACCTTAGTATTTAAGTCACCTTGGTATCAAACGACCATTGCGGGCGAACAGAAGAGGGACCTGTATCGATCATTGTTGGAGACTCGATAATCAGACGGCTTCGAGTAGAAAAAGCCGACGTAATTTGTTTCCCTGGAATACGTACGGGGCAGCTCAGAAAGCAAGTGGAATCCATGGACGGAGAACGTAATGTAGCATCGATGGTCATTCATGTAGGCACAAACGATGTTAGAAGCAGTGGTACGCCAGACACAATTGGAAATGACATGAAAAATTTGATCAGGACATGTAGGAGGAAATATCCTGAAACGTCCATTATTGTAAGCGGCATACTGCATAGAAGGGATGTAGATCCACGATATATTGATGGAGTGAATGGGGTACTTGACTGGATGTGTGGAGAAGAGGGGGCGATATTTGTTAATTCAGGGGTATGGGTTCAAGACTGTGACTTGGGGTGGGATGGCCTACATTTAAATAGAAGGGGCTCTGTAAAATTAGGGCAACTCTTTGAACGAATAGTAAAGAGCTTGCAAAAAAACAGATTAGGTATGTAAGAGGTGAGCAATCTCATTTTTGTGAAGAATATGAAGGAGGATTGAGATGCCTTCTGGTAAACTGTCGTAGTGTAGTCAGAAAAGGCATAACATTTGGAACCATGGTGGAAATATATGATCCAGATGTTATAATCGGTGTTGAGTCATGGCTAGTGGATAATGTTGTGGAAGGAGAGGTATTTCCTATGGGTTATAGGATATACAGGAGGGATAGGGGAAGCACGGGGGGTGGGGTTTTTATATTAGTTAAGGATATATTTAGGAGTCGCCTAATTTTTACGGATGAGGAAAATGAGATTCTGGGGGTTAGGGTTGGTTTTAAAGATATGGTAGACATTTTGGGTGTATATAGAACAGGAAGGGGGGAAAGGGATGTCAATTTAGGAACAACTTTAGTAAATTATGCTATGGAGGCTGACAGGGCAGGAAGAAATATAATTGTAGGGGGTGATTTTAATATGCCAGGAGTGGATTGGGAGGGTAGGGCTGACTCTCAAGAACATTACCAATCGCTGGCCAACAAAATCATATGGGAGGGGGGCTTTGTTCAAGTTATTGAGGGATGCACTAGGGGGAACAGCTTATTGGATGTGTTTTTGATAAAGCCTGAGGATATTTGGGTCAAATCAGAGATAATTGAAGGGATATGTGACCACAAGGCTGTTTTAGTAGAGGTAAAGTTGAGCATTGAGAGGCAGGTCAAGAGGGAGACAAGATTGGTGAAACAGTACTACAAAGCTAATAAGGAAATGATTGGTAGTTACTTAGCTGAAAATTTCAATCAGTGGATAGAGAGGGGACTAGATGTAGATAGACTGTGGGCTGGTTTGAAAACAATAATTCTGGATTGTGAAAAATTACATGTGCCATTTAAAAAAGTAGGGGCGACTACTGATACACTTTATTACAATAAGGAGGTAAGAAGATTAAAGAAGAAATGTAGATTAGAAAGCAATAAGATTAGGAAGGGGATAGGCCACCGAGTAGAATTAAATAGGTTGAGGAGGGAACTGGTTAGGGCTAAGATAGTAGCAAAGAAACATTTTATGGGTAGGCTAGTTGGCGGGGGGACGACTTTCAAGGAACGGTGGAGGAATATGTATGTCTATTTCAGGAGAGTAAGAGGGGTTCATGGCCGCATACCTGATATCGAGGGAGAAGATGGAACGCTGCTGGTGGAAGATGGGCAGAAGGCTGAGGCATTTAATAAGGTATATGGTAAGGTGGTAGGAATTACAGGGGAGGGAAATGTGGATCAAGGAGGAGAGCAGGGTATTGAGGAGGGTAAGAAATTAAGTTATGTAAATAAGGATATCTATAATGCAATACGGGGATTAGGGTCAAGAAAATCAGCCGGGGTAGATGGGATAAATGGGGAATTGTTAAAGGTTATGGGATGGAACATTGTGCCTTATTTAAGATTTCGGTTTGACTTTTGTCTAAATAATGGGGTAGTGCCTGAGGACTGGAAACAGGCTCTGGTAGTTCCGGTATATAAAGGGAAAGGGGGAAGGGGGGATAGTGATAACTACAGACCTGTCAGTCTAACATGTATTATATGCAAAATTTTTGAGGGAATTATGAATGAATACATAAGGGAATGCTTAGGGAGTAGTAGGTGGTTGGGAAATAAACAGCATGGTTTCAGAGAGGGATTTTCGTGTGAATCGCAGCTAGCAGGCTTTCAGCAGGATATCAGTGAGGCCTTGGATAACAGAGGTCAAGTTGACTGCATTGCAGTTGACCTATCAAAGGCTTTTGATAGGGTCAATCATGGTATTCTGTTAAGGAAAATGGAGGCTATAGGATTGGACAGGAGAGTAGTTCAATGGGTGAGATCATTTTTGGAGGGGAGAAGTCAGAGGGTAAGGGTTGGTGGGTCAGTGTCAGAACAGTCTAGGGTGGGGAGGGGGGTACCTCAGGGGAGTAAATTGGGTCCTTTACTATTTCTCATTTACATAAACGACATAGGAGTTAAAATATCATCCCAGATAAGATTATTTGCTGATGATATAGTAGTATACAGGAGGATAAATCACCCGGATGACTGCGGCATATTGCAGAGGGACTTGACGGACATACAAAGTTGGGCGGATAAAAGTGATATGATGATAAATTCAAAGAAATGTCAGGCAGTGAGATTTGTTAACAAAAGGAATCATATTGTTTTTGAATATTCAGTGGGGGAAAATAAAGTTGTATTTGGGGACAAATGTAGGTATTTAGGTGTAACTGTGGGGGGTGGGAATTTTCACTGGGGTAAGCACATAAGGGAAATAGTAAAGAAAGCATACAAGTCACTACATATGGTTATGCGAGTCTTTAAAGGCGCTGGCAGAGAGATTAGGGAAAGGGCATACATGTCCCTAGTCCGTCCTCTGCTGGAATATGCTGGGGGAGTGTGGGATCCATACCAAATGTATTTAATAAAGGAATTGGTAGGAGTGCAAAGGAAGGCCGCCAGGTATGTAATGGAGGACCACAGATCGACGAGTAGTGTGAGTAGGATGATACAGGATTTGGGATGGGAAAGTCTGGCTGATAGACGTTCAAGAGCAAGACTAGGGGGTATTTTCTTAGCTTACAAGGGGGAAATTGCATGGGAAGATATTCATGAGAGATTGGGAAAGGAAAGTTCATATATGGGCAGATACAGTCATTGTTGTAAATTGAAATTAAGTCAGTGGAAAAGTAACTGGGGCAAATATTCGTTCATTGGGAGGGGGGAAATAGAATGGAACAGTTTGCCAGGGGGCATTTTCAGCCCTTTGCCTTCTGATGTTGGTAAATTTAAGGAGTTGGTGAAAAAGCACCAGATTAAGAGGCCGTCATGAACGGTGCATAAGTTGAAGCAATGAAAGAAAGTGTAAATGTTTAGTATTTTATGTTTATTTCTGTTATTAGAATGATTATTTTTACGATTACCGGTTTCTTCTCTTAGCAACTATTACTTATTTTCTAATTAGTCCTAATTTTCTAAATTTTTTGTGGTTGTGAATTGTTTTGTGTATTTATTGTAATTTGCCACCATGGACAGTGTCCACATTTGCAAATAAACCATGTATGTATGTATGGAAGGGTCGAGGACAAAAACTGTAGGGGTAGACCAAGGTTAGAATATGTTAAACAGATTGCCTCCGATGTAGGGTGTCGGAGCTATGTAGAGATGAAACGATTAGCTCAGGACAGGGAGGCATGGAGAGCTGCATCAAACCAGTCAAAAGACTGAAGACTCAAACAACAACAAATAAATGTTTGTTTTGAAGTTATTTTTTGTGTATCCCTTTGCCTTTTACCTTTTGGCCATATAACATGTTTAGTAAAAATAGGAAAGGTACTCTGATGAGTATAGGGGGGGGGGGGGCGGCAAAATGTTCTTTGCTTACACTACAAAAAGACCTAGGGCCGGCGCAGCGTCCATCACTGGTTATTTTGCTTCCTAAGTAACAGAAGTCTCCTACTTCCTTCAGCTTTTCACCTGCCAATGTGATGTCCATAGAGGTTTCTGTTTTATTTCGGCTGCATTCCAGTATTTTTGTTTTACATTTATTAATTTTCATCATGTATTCATTCCGTATGACGGAGTCCATACCATTCAAAAACTCATTCAAATCCTCAGGCGTGTCGGCCAAAATGACGATGTCATCAGCAAATCTCGGAGTTGAAATTATTTATCCTTGAAACTTCACTCGCACTTTAAATTTTTCTCCAATTTCCTTAATTGCTTGTTCAATGTAAAGATTGAAAAGTATGGGTGATAAGTTGCAGCCTTGCCTTACACCTTTCTGAATACCAGCTTCTCTCTCATGTCCTTCAGCTCGAATGATTGCAGTCTGGTTTCTGTATAGATTGTAGATCACCCTCCTATCCCTGTACTTTATTCCAATAGATTTCAAAATGTCAAACAATTTAGTCCAATCAACGTTATCAAAAGCCTTTTCTAAGTCTACAAATGCCATGAACGTTCTCTTATTTTTCCTTATTCTACCTTCCAAAATCAGCCTAAGACTTAGTACAGCTTCCCTTGTTCCTACATTTCTCCTGAAACCAAACTGGTCTTCACCCAACTCCGTTTCTATCTGGCTTTCCATCCTCTTGTAAATTATTCTAGACAGGATTTTTGAAGCATGAGTAATCAAGCTGATTGTACGGTTATCTTCACATCTGTCAGCTCCCACTTTCTTTGGTATAGGGATGATTACATTCTTCTTGAAATCAGGAGGTACCTCACCTGTCTCATAAATCCTACAAACCAAGTGAAATAACTTGATCAGACCTTCATCTCCTATGCAGCGTAGCAACTCAATCGGTATATCATCTATGCCTGGTGTTTGTTCCTGCTTAAGTCCTCCAATGCTCTGTCAAATTCTGATCTCAATATTAAATCTCCTTTTGCATCCTCATCAATTTCCTCCTCCGTTTCCATTACATGATTCTCAATCTCCTTTCCCTTATACAAACACTCTATGTAAGCTTTCCATCTCTCAACCTTTTCTTCCCTATCTGTTAGAGGCTTTCCGTTTGTGTCCTTAATATTACAGCACTTGGTATTCTTTTTCCCAAAAGTATTCTTAATCCTTCGATTAGCTGTGTCTACTTTTCCTAATTTCAGACAATTTTCTATATCTGCACATTTCTCTTTCAACCATTCTTCTTTCGCTTCCTTGCACTTCTTGTAAACCTCATTTCTCAGACGTCTGTATTCTGCTTTCCCCTTTTCATCTCTTACATTCTTGTGTTTCCGCCTTTCATCCATCAATTCTAGTATATCCTGAGTGATCCACGGTTTTTTACCTATTCTTTCTTTCCTACCAATGTTTTCTTCTGCGGATTTTGTTATTTCATTCTTCAAAAGTTCCCATTCATCTGCAATTGAAGTTGGTTTAGGGTTTTTCATTAGTCCTTCCTTTATACTCTTCTTGAATCTTTCGTTTACATCCTTCACTTTCAGTCTGTCTATTGCCCACCTTTTTGGCTTTTGACTTTTCTTCAGTTTCTTCAACTTAAATCTGCATTTCATAACAACCAGATTGTGGTCAGAGTTTATGTCAGCACCAGGATATGTTTTGCAATCCAAAATCTGGTTTCGAAACCTCTGCTTGACCATAATGAAGTCGATTTGGTAACGCCCTGTATCTCCTGGTCTCATCCATGTGTATATTCTTCTATTGTGGTTATTGAATAAGGTGTTAGCAATGACCAAATCATGCTCGGTGCAAAATTCTATCAGCCTGCTTCCTCGATAATTCCTTTCACCTAATCCGAAATCTCCTACTATCTTCCCTTCTCTGCCTTTTCCTACCAAAGCATTCAAATCTCCCATTACTATAACATTTTCATCACCCTTGATATACCTCAGAATTTCATCTATTTCTTCTTAGACCTTTTCAACATCTTCATCATCAGCTTGACTGGTAGGCATATGGACTTGTACCACTGTGGTGCACGTAGGTTTAGTATTGATTTTTGCTACAATAATCCGTTCACTATATTGATCATAATATTCCACCCGCTGTCCAAGTTTCCTACTCAATATGAGACCAACCCCTGCTTGGCCATTGTTTGATTTAGTGCTAATGACCCTATAGTCACCTGACCAAAAGTCCTGTTCTTCCTGCCAGTGCATTTCACTAATCCCAACCAAATCCAACCTCAACCTATCCATTTCCCTTTCTAAGTTTTCTAACCTTCCATCTCCTAGCAGACTTCTAACATTCCACGCTCCGATCCGTAGATTGTCAGATTTCCTCTTTGTCACTTCTGTGATGTTAACCCCCTCTCGAGTAGTCCCCACCCGGAGATCCGAACGGGGGACTAGTTTACCTCCGGAATGAAATTTTACAAGGGAGGAGGCTATCATCACATGTAATTATGCATAGAGAGGTGCATATCCTCGGGAATAGCATTAGGGCTGTAGTTTCCCGTTGCTTTCAGCCGTGCAGCAGAACGCAGTGTAGCCATTAGTTGGCTTATATTATCAATATCTTAACCGTCTATAAGACAAGTAAAGCTCATTGTTGAGCGTATGCTATAAGTTAATTGAGAGACTAATCTTGAACAGAATCGCCTCAAAAGTGCTTGAAATAATTCCCATAGATCAAGCAGGATTTAGACCACAATGGATTTGCACGGACCAAGTTCTCTTCTTAGCCACTTATTTTGAGGCAGGGTTCCAGAATCGCCAAAAAAACATCAGTAGCATTTATAGACCTTAAGGCAGCTTATGACACTGTTTGGAGAGAGGGTGTAATTTATAAATTACTTTAAGTTATCCCTTGTAAGACACTGGCTCGTCTTGTAAGCAACATGCTGAATGATAGAAGCTTCCTGGTCATCATGGGCAGTGAAATTAGCAAACCTAGTAAATTAAATAATGGACTTCCTCAAGGATCAGTGCTTGCCCCACTCTTGTTCAGCCTCTATATATCAGATTTGCCCTCCACAAAATCGAGGAAGTTTGGATATGCTGACGACTGGGCAATTGCTACTAGAGATCAATGTTTCGAAAGTACAGAAGAGACGCTGACAAATGATCTTTCTGCACTGGGAGATTATTTTCGCAAATGGAGACTTCAGCCAAGCACAACTAAGACCGAAGTTGCTTGCTTCTACCTGAAGAATAAAATGGCACCAAGAGAACTTACTGTTTACTTCAATAACATCCTCCTTCGCCATAACAGACCTCCCAAATATTTGGGTATAACACTGGATAGAACATTGTAATTCAAAGAACACCTACGAATGACTTCTGCCAAAACGAAGAAAAGAAACAACATCTTACGGAAATGATGTGGCACCACTAGAGGTGCCAGTGCAACTACTCTCCGTTGCTCAGCTCTAGGTTTAGTTTATTCTGTTACTGAGTATTTTGCTCCTGTGTGGATAAATAGTCCGCATGTAAGATTAATAGATGTACAATTGAATAACACCATGCGCATGAGAACAGGAACAATTATGTCAACTCCTACACAATGGCTTCCTATTCTCAGCCACATCCCACCACCTCATTTGCGGCGATGCAACATTTTGATAAGAGAATATAGAAAGATCTAGACCAACAAACAACTACCAATCCATGGAGACATTGGTGATCTACATGTGAAACGATTACGTTCAAGACATCCACCAATTTGCACAGCGGAGAATCTTGCAACTAACAAATTCAACTTGACTGAGAGATGGTCTTCTGATTGGAATTCGTTTGCCCCTCCAGAGAGTACAGTAATGCCATGCATAACTGAGCAGGTGCCAGGGTTCACTCAGCCTAGAAAGACCTGGTCAAAATTAAATAGAATCCGGACCAATCACGGTGTATGCGGCGATCGCCTGTACAAGCGGAGGAAAAAATCTTCGTCATGTTGCGAGTGCGGTGCTGAAAGACAGACTGTTCGGCACCTAGTTCAGGAATGCCCACAAACATCATACAGTGGTGACTTCAGTGACTTCTTCCTAGGGACACCACAGGCACTTCATTACGTTTCGGAACTTGATGCCAAATTGTAAATAATTTTCATGTATGCCATACTATAAATAAATACAATAAATACTTGAATTAAAACCAGAACTCCGCCATTGCCGGTCCCAAGCCCGGTTGAGAAAGGAGTAGGGTGAATGGCTGGTTATTGGGCCTCGGTGGGGACACCAATGCTGAGTGGGTGTCTCTGGTAAATACTGAGAAATGCCCTAGTTGTGAGGCTCTGCCTAACAATGCAACCAGCAAATCCCAGCCCGTAAGAGAGGGGTGAGAGCGAGTTTCCGGTGCCTTAAAACGGGATATGCTCAGATAAGGGGGAACAACCCTGACAGAAAAGTCCAGTAGGCACAGATGCTGTGAGGAGGCAGCCCCTCCACTGTGCTAACTCGCGTAGGGGTGATTACCCACGTCGGGTGAAGCTTATCAAATTCAGAGAACAAACGGAAGAGCCGGACGGATAAACATGATACGACCCTGCGAGAAAAGGACAATGAGATGGGCTACATGGAATCTAACTTCTCTGACAGGAAAGGAAGTAGAAATAATAAATGAAATGCAGAAATATAAAATTCCTTTGCTGGGGATTAGTGAAACAAAGAAGAACGGTAGTGGACAAATGTCAATGGAAAAAGGATTTACCTTGTGGTATTCCGGTGTGGATAGAGATCAAAGAGCCAAAGAGGGAGTGGGAGTCATACTAAGTCCTACACTCAACAACCAAGTGAGGTACTGGGAAGCAGTAATTTCCAGGATAATCAGAATGGACCTCAGCTTACAAGAGGACATCTCTATCATCCAGATATATGCACCCACAGAAGACAGAGGTGAAGCAGAGAAAGATGACTTCTACCAAGCCTTGCAGACAACAATTAACAGAGCTCAGGATGGGAATAAGCATGTCGTTGTCATGGGAGATTGGAATGCACGGATAGGTAATGAGTTTGAGGAAGGATATGGATGTGTTGGCAAATATGCGGCAGAAGCAGTTAAGAATCGAAATGGAGACAGAATGATTGAGTTTTGCATAGATAATCTACTACTTATTGGAAACACTCTCTTTCCCCATAAGAAATGTCATCAGATGACATACGTAGCTGAAGGACGAAATGTAACGAGTGCTATAGACTATTTTACATACACCGAGAGTGCGAGATATGCAATCGATGATGTACGAGTTTTTAGAAGTGCGGAGATGAGTACTGAACATCACCTATTAGTCATGACTACGCACTTCCGGACACCAAAGCCACAGAGACCCAGAAAGTACTCCAAGTTGAACATAGACCAACTTAATGATGAAGAAAAGAAGAAGAGATATAGAGACGAGTTAGATCAGAGGCTGCAGGCAGCCATAGGGAATACGGACATGAATTCAGCCGAACAAGTCTGGGAAGTACTAAGAGACATCATCAAGAAAACAGCACAAGACATATGTGGGATGAAGACAGTAGGAGGCTATCAGAAGAGAACTAGATGGTGGAATGAAGTGGTGCAGGAGGCAGTAAAGAAGAAGAATGAAGCATGGAAGAAATATGTACAAAGCAAGAGGAGGGATGACTGGGAGAAATATGAGGAAGCTAGAAATGTATCGAAACAAATTGTCAGGCAAGCGAAGGAGGATAGTTGGAAAGAATTTGGAGATGAAACAGAGAAAAATTTCCATGAAAATAAACGAAGGTTTTGGACATTTGTCAAAGGACTCAGAGGAAAATATGGGAAGAAAGTAAGAAGTATACAAAACAAAGACGGCATACTTAAAACCAAAGTAGAAGAAGTACTGGAAACATGGAGAGATTACTATGCAGAGGTGTTCGAAACTGAGAGGGATGAGATAGAGCAAGAGCAACAACTACAATCAGAAGAGATGGAGGATGATGAAGAAGAAGAAATAATCAGTAGATATGAAATTGACGAAGCGATAACCAAGATGAAGAATGGTAAATCATCGGGTCCGGATGATATAGCTCCTGAATTGATTAAGAAAGGAAGTGATGAATTAAAAGAATGGTTAAGAATGTTGTTTAACATTTGCTGGAAGGAAGAAATGATACCTGAGGAATGGACAAACAACGTCATCATCCCCATCCATAAGAAAGGAAGTACAACAGATTGTAGGAACTATCGAGCCATTTGCTTATCTTCAGTTGTTCTGAAGCTATACACGAGAATTGTAGAGAAAAGATTACGAAGACAGGTGGAGCCAGAGCTACAAGAAGAACAAGCAGCATTCCGTCCACATCGGCAAACTCAAGATCAGATAAGTTGTCTTCGACACCTTATAGAGAGAATAAACAACAGAGGGAAGGAAGCATATCTGGCATTCCTAGACATTACAGCTGCGCTTGATTCTGTACCTAAAGAGGAAATATGGAAAGCACTGGAAACTTTACCGATAGGAAGAAAGTTGATCAGAGTAATTCAAAGGGTGTATAAGGTGGTCAAGGGATTAATGAGATTGGATGGACATGAGAGTGGGCAATTCAGGATGGACAGAGGAGTGAAACAAGGTGACAGCCTGAGTCCACTGCTCTTCATTGTATCCATGAATCAAGTGATCAGTCAATGCAGAGCTAGGACAAGGCAAATGAAAATTGGAAACTGGAAAATGAGACCAATGTACCTTCAGTCACTAGTGTATGCGGACGACATAGTACTTATTAATAATAGTTCAGAAGACCTGCAACAAGCTGTCACAGAATGGGCAACTTCCCTACAAGACAGAGGACTCACCATTAATATAAATAAGAGTAAGGTGATGAAGATAGGAGGAGATAGGGAAGATATGTTAATTGAGTGGCAAGGAAGGACTATGGACCAAGTCCACAGCTTTACATATCTGGGAACAATGCTGACTGAGGATGGAAAAATCGACGGAGAGGTTAATACTCGGGTAAAGAAGGCAAATAACATATATTATCAGTTGAGCCAATGTATTGTGGGAAAGAAGGAAGTCTCAGAGAAAACCAAGATTCAAATCTATAAGACAGTATTTTCACCTACACTCACCTATGGAGCTGAGACATCAGAGATGAAATACCTCCGGAAGATAGTGAATAAAACTAGAAGAGATAGGGTACGAAATATAGCGATTAGAGAAGAATTAAAGGTGGAATCGGTAGTACATACTATCCAGAAGAAAGCTTTACAATGGTATGGACATATCATACGGATGGATGAAGAAAGGAAACCGAAGCAAGTGTTTGAGGCAAAGCCTGAAGGCACTCGAAGAAGAGGTCGTCCAAGGAAAGAATGGATCCAATATGTCGGAGAGGTGGCAGAGAAGAAGGGAAGGACTCTGCAGCAAACCAGGAGACTCGCAGGGAATAGGAATGAATACAGAAAGTGGCTGGCAGACCCGACGCCGAGAGGCAAAAGGGATAGATGAAGAAGAAGATTAAAACCAGATAACACACACTAATACAGCCATCACAATTAACACCGGTTATCAGACATATTCTACACACACTCAAAATACACGGGACTACATGACAACGTTGTCGCAGCCCCTAAACTAAGGAACCAACCAACTTATATTTTGGACAATACTTATCCGGTAATGGCATATCGAGTGTTTTTACCGTAAGTTTAGGTCTATCCCTCAGATCAGGGGTCTATCCTCATCAGGGAGCTGGGAAATCTGTCTATCTAGTAAATTACGTACTCTATTAATTTTCACTCACGCTCCAAAATACATGTTAGGCCTTGAAAGATGAATGTTTCAAACTAAACTTTCCGTTGAAATAAAATACTAACTTCCAAGATACACAGATGATAAATCTGGGCGCTCTATTGGGAAGAGGCGCGAAAGGCACACTAACAAAACACTGAATTTTCCTAGTCTAGAAATTTCGTAGTGAATACATAGGCCTACTCACAATCAGCCAAATAATAATAATATTGGGAATACATTCTGGTCTACTGTACATCGCTCGTTTCTTAATGTGCCACCCTAAAAGAAGTTGTCATACCGTCTTGCAAACAAGCCGACGATATGTTGATTTGTCCCACTTGTGTGGTGAAATAAATATAATAATAATAATAATGAAAATGAAAATCCACAGCCTGCTTCCAGTCTCCGACCGGGTCAGGAATGGAATGAATGAAGACCCGATCTAGCGGCGAGGATATGAACTGTGCCGGCTGCCGAGGCCTGTCGCACTCCTCTGGGGCATTGATTAAATGAATGACAGATGAAATGAAATGATAGTGGAGAGTGTTGCTGGAATGAAATTTTGACAGGGAAAACCGGAGTACCCGGAGAAAAACCTGTCTGCCTCCGTTTTGACCAGCACAGATCTCACATGGAGTGACCGGGATTTGAACCACGGACCCAGCGGTGAGAGGCCGGCGTGCTGCCGCCTAAGCCACGGAGGCTTCAATAATAATAATAATAATAATAATAATAATAATAATAATAATAATAATAATAATAATAATAATAATGCACAGTTAAGTATCTGCCTGGAACCAAAATACTCAATCAAATAAATACAAAACTAATCGCAACTCAAAACACGCAAGAACAAGAGTGGTAAAAGCAAACATAAACCGCTACAGCAACACCAACAATACGTCGCAAAATAGTTCAACCACTTATCTACTTATAGCAATGGTGGCGTTCTTACGCTCGCTTTACAGAACAATCGACAAAAGTATTAAATGAAGTTATGATGAGAAAACATCTACAAATAATTGGGTGTGAACCAAGCAATGTCTCCCTATGAAATTCCGATATTTGTAGCATTGTGGGTGGTGTAGCATTCCCTAGTGGTGTGGGAAAGAAACTACCCTTCGCGGGGTAAGGGAAATCGAGGGTGTTGTCATTTCCAAAGAGTAATGCAATCTATCGGGGCCATTTGGAACTGAGTATTGCCAGGGGCCTGGCAGCTCGTCTGCAACTCCCTACAACCCATGCTGGCCGGCATGCTACGTACAAGCTTGGCCTCGTCCATGCTGGAATCACATAACGCCAGCTGTCTACATGGGAGTCGCCACAAGAGAGTTAAACCCCTGGAGTTTGATTTGAAGGCGGGGGAATTTATAGGTACAGTGTGAAGCATTAGGATAACTAATAACAAAAGATCGTTGAATTTAACACATTTTTGAGTGCATTTGATCTATAAAACTAAAACATTAAAGGAAAATAAACCATGAATTAGATGTAAAATTATTGGGAGTTGTGTAATACTGCAACAATATCACCAGCCGCCACTGGTTTATTGTGTTAAATGGCAGGATGTTTGTGCGGTGAGGGTATTTGGGTCTGCTATTGGATTACTGGTTCAGGATGGTTAATATTTGTTTAGTTGCGGGTATGTGGTTAGTTATGCTAAGGATTGAGTCTCTGTTAGTGAGAATTGGATGCTGGGTGTGTTAATTGGGTATTTTTGGTATGTTAATTTGTTAATTAAGGTACTAGGATCATTTATGTTAGTATAATAATTGATCATGCTTGCGGATAATGCTTATTTTTATACCGTGTTGTAATTAACACAAGTCAGTGCGTTTGAGCTAAGATGTTTTCTGTCACTCAGCTTATTGCTGAGGTGACGTCACATATAGATATGGCACGGCCAACGAGAAAGACAGGCCATGGCGCGTAAACCTAATCCTTATGTGACGTAGGCAATGTAGTGCTTGATGGTGCTTGTACGTTTAAGTCGAGAGCAGTTCATGAGCAGCAGAAATGCGATATTTTATATCAATAATCTTGAAATGGACCCAGTTTAGATGTTCCGTGTGTTTTCAATCACGGTAAATTATACTGTATTGACGTCAGAAAAGTTGGATGGCGCAGCCACGCGGCAGAATGTTGAAGCTGTAACATTGTGATTGGTGAGATTTATTTAGATGGTGAAGCATTGACGTCGTGATGGAAACAGAAAGAAATTTGTCAAAATCGAGGAGGTACTGCTCTGTATAAGGTTGCAAAACGTATAAAACGGCTACGAAATATCTTCACTACTTTCCTGTACAAAAAGTTCAGAGAGAAAGATGGGTTTTGTCGCTGTCAATTGGAAAACGTGTTACATGTTACATGACAGTGTGCAGCCTGCATTTTTGTGAAGACGACTTCTTTCCACCGGTATTGTTGATTATTGATAGTTATTGTCTCTAATTTGTATTCACATGGATTTAGCTACATCAAAAATACTGATAAACTTATAGCCTATTACTTCTGTGCCGTACAAAGAATGTAATCCGCTCTTCGTCAACTTATTTAAGGGGTTCTTCCGATTGACAATAGCCGAATGGTTAGAAAACTTAAGAAAAATGCTGTTCCTAGCCTTAATTTGCCAGAGAATTTATATTCTTGCCTTTGAACAGCAAGTATGTAGGTCATTGAAGTATGATTTGGCTTAAATTGTGTTTTTCGCTATGATCTCCCTACTGTTGAATTTAGTTAATTAAAATGTAAAATCTTAGTTTTAAGTACCGGTTTGGTGACCCATCATCCCAGGCAGGCCGGTAACACCTATACTACTCAGGCAGATAGGTCACTTAGTCGTAATTTTAAAGTTATAGTGATGTTAAGTATAGGCTACATATGCGGTAATGTAGTGGGAGACCGGATCGGCCTAGGCTATTCTAACTTTAATTAGTTCTCATTTCAGGGTTTTACAGTTTTGAGTGCGAATAGTTGGTTTGAAAGTTGTACAACAGTAAGGAGAGTATGTTTTGTATAGGTTTTAATTGGTATTATGGTTTATGTCGAGCTGAGGAGTGAATTTGGTTTGGCTTTTAGTGTAGTTTTTGATCTGTTCCGTTTGCTTATGGCAAGTTCAAATGAAGACTCCAGCTTTGTTAAATATCTGTATTTTAAATATTTAATTAAATATATTGATAAAGAGGATGCCTCCATTTTAACTTGCCTGTGGCAAGAGATTAATAAATTAACATTCTTGCCTTTGAACAGCAAGTATGTAGGTCAATATTTGCAATATTGAAGTATGATTTGAGCATCCCAAGTAACGCTTCTTTGAACCCAAAACATTCATGCAAATTCAGGGTTGCTTGATTCAATTTATTATCAGGGAGTCATCCTTTGTGTTATGTGAGATATATATATATTGTGAAATTAATAAAAAACATCGATACCACTAGGCTCCGAAGTACAGGCTTCATATATGTAACAGCAGACAGTAAATTAACTATCTACATGTGGGTAATATTTTTAACTGGTAGTAATTAGGCACTGCATTTAAATTGATTATAAAAATATTCCTATCAATGAAAGGAAATATGTAGTATTTTGTCATCATAAATTAGAAGCCATAACAAACGCACACCCAATTACTTCACGTCACCATATCGCCGCCATATTGCAAACAGCTGACCGTAAGCTCCTCCCCCGTTTCGGACGTCAATAGGTTTACAAAACTACGCCAGCTATAGATAGCCTATTTACATGTTGAAGTTACGCGTAACAAAAATCCACGTGAACAAGGATTCGAGTGTTTGTTGTGTCTTTAATACCTGCAACGAGTACAGTAAGTTGAGTTGTAGAGCCTGTGACCTTCGTTGTGAATTAAATTATGTGCACATGAGTATAATTAGATCAAAGAATCTTGCAGTGAAAGTATTACTTAGTCACAGTTGTTTGAAGGGGCGGAACAGAAATTAATACGTTTATAGAAGAGATCTGAGGAATACACTCGCCACCGACTATCGACTCATATCAATACCTTCTATGAAGAAAGTTGTAAATGAATACCAACATTTATAAAGGTTTAGTGATGCAGACAAGATGACTACCACGCCAGCAGTAAAACGAAGACCATAGAATATTATGTTCGTGAATATCTTTCTCTTACAAAAACTTTAGATACATTTATGTATATCGTTCAACTATAAGAGTTATATGCATACATTTCCAGGCACTAACTGATCGCTTTCTACCCGTCAAGTAACCGCCAGGAAATGTAACATACCCCTGAAAAGTATTACCTTGTGATCAACTACAACGATTAAAGATAAGTGATCTACTGGTTCTACTTAGAGTAATGAATAAATAAATAAATTGTGGCTCAGTATTGGACTTCATAAGATGGATCAGTCAGTATAGAAATAGATGGTGAAGCTAATGATAATATACCCAAATTAACGAATATAACAAATAAGAAACTAAACATGGACAAGTTTAACGAAAATCTGGAAGACATACACAAGGTAATGGCATGCATTCATATAGGAGCCATAAACGACGCTGCAAAACGTATTGAAAACTGCATCACTAATGCAACGACTCCATCTATGCAAGGGAGGAAAGCGAAACCCTGGTTTGACGAATCGAGTTATATTCAGAAGAAAAAGAGGGGGCACAAAAAGACGACGAAACACTGGAGGATTCTAAACAGCAAAGAAAAACCTACAAAGAATTGCTCACAGAAAAGAAAAGGGAATACATCGAAGAGACACAAAAATAGATCATTGCAGAAGCCGAATCAGATCCATATCGGGCTTTAAGACCAACACTTTCAACCCAGTATCCCAATGGAATTATGGGAAGAGCACATAAAGAAAGTCACATGTGCGAAGGAAACTCGACCACAACTTAGATCCACGGATGACCTGGACTCAACCGAAATCATAACAGAAGGAGAGATCTTAACGGCTATCAAAATAATGGGAAATAACAGATCCCCTGGCCCCGATGGAGTGCGAAATGAACATCTAAAACAAACAACAAAAGTATTGTTGCTAGTATGGGTAGCACTACTGAACAAATGTTTGGAACTTGGACAAATTCCACTTCAATGGAGGAAGTCCACGATCAAGCTACTGTATAAGGGAAAAGGAAGTCCTGACAGCCCTGCCTCGTACCGAGGCAAAGCACTGGAATCAGTGATCCTAAAACTATTAACAGGGATACTGACTACAAGGATAAATGTAATTGTAGATCCGTTGTTGCCAGATGAGCAATGTGGCTTTCGTAAAAAACGGTCAACGATGGCTGCAGAAAACCTCCTACAACACATAACAACGACGCTAGAAACGCCGAAAGGTAAACTCTATGTAGTTTTCGTTGATTACTCTAAAGTTGTTAATACATAAGTTGGAAACACTAACTGGCAGAACAAGGGTAACAACGCTCATATCAAACATATTAGCGGAAAACTATATACAAATCTATGATGGAGTTGGACAGTCAACCTGGATAATGCAAACAAATGGGGTATTGCAAGAGGACCCCTCAGTCCTACATTATTCAATGTGCTTACATATGATGTTGGTGACAGAATTCGGGGAACAACAGAAGCAAAATTATACATATATGCAGACGATATGGCAATTGCTTCTGAGCAGATACATGATTTGCAAACAGCTATAGACATACTAAGTGACTGGCCACAGACAAATGAAGTTACAATTAATGCGGACAAGACAGAAATGATAATTTTTCGAAACGGTGGTAGACCATCAAGTTCTGATCAAATGATATGCAACGGGAAAAACTAAAAGTCGTCACAAATTTCAAATACCTAGGCTTCACCCTACAGGTTACAGAAAAAAGTTTTCAACTGCATTATAAGATCAAAAACAGCCGCTGCAATAAATGCTATAAATGCCATCAGATATATTGCCCTAATATCACTTGAGACAGCAATGGCACTTTTTAGAACAAAGGTACTGCCCGTTTTGACATACGGGCTTGAGCTAATATGGGAATTTCTTACCTACAGTCAGAAATAGAAAAAGTAAAACCTCGATTTCTCAAAAGAGTCCTTGGAGTAGCAAAGACAACCAAGTCTAGACTTGTATACGAGCTTGCTAGAGAAACATTTTTAATAGAAGACCTACGAATGTTACTACTACTGCCAATTTCAGACAATTACAGAAAACTGCTGCAAGATCTACAGAGTAAAAAACAGGACACACCCAGGGAATTCTACACGTCAAATGCGATGTTGGACCGAAGAAGGATGCATCCATTCTGTGAAATGTGACATGTCGTGTCCAGACTTGCGGTACATGGGTTTCACCACAAGATCCGCTCAAGGAAGGTGTTCCATAATCCAGATGGAAATTGCATTTGTGAACTATGTGGGAATGTATGTGAAATGTACCATATCGTTTCTTGCCCAACACGAACCATGTCGATAGTGGCATACGAAGTGTACGAAATGTATACTGTACTTCAACAACATGGCCACAGGCTGCAATAAAGATTATTGTTATTATAAGATTGATCAGTGTGAGACTTGAGTTGTAATTACCAAGTACTGTATGTTTTGCCAGAAGCCATGGTTATATTGGGTCAATGCTTCTTACAACATGTATTAAGATATGGGTTAGGTACGATGTTCTGAGTCTGTGATTTCAGCATTTTGTAGACAATACGGTTTATGTTCCCGTCATACATAACCCTACCGGAAGTGGTGTAACAGCACTACATTGCTGACGTCACGAAAGTGCACCAGGGCCAGTATTTCTCGTTGGCCGCATAGATATGATTGCTATGAAAATGTTGTGGGAAGACCATTAAACTATAGATTCACACGATAATGTATGCTCTACCAGCTACATGCTCCATATTCACATGTGAACTGTATGCCATCTTAAAATCTATGGAATACATAAAGAGTTCCCCCGAAAAGGATTTTTCTTTAATCCTCTGTGACTCTTTATCAACAGTAAAACTTATTCAAAATACATCATCCCCAAACACATTAGTTCAAGACATACTGCAGACCTATAATACTGTGAAAAATAATGGACAGCAAGTTACCATAATATTGATTCCCTCACATAAAGGAATTAAGGGCAATGAACAAGCTGATATAGACCTCGTGCGCATGGATGTTGCTGCGCTCTGGCGGCAAGTCGTTCGAATAGTCCATGGGGTGCTTGTCAGTGAAGTGAAGCAACTTGATTACCAGGCTGCGTTTGTTGAGGTGCGAATTAAAGTTCGAGATGGAAGAAAGTTCTACAAAGAGTAAAACCAATTGTTCTGTGGTTGGATGTAACTACTCCTACAGAAATTGTCCGCCTGGAACGAAGTTCTTCGTATTCCCAAACAATAAAGAGCACATGCATAGAAGGAACGCGTGGACTGTGGCTTTAAAACGGGACACGAGTGATGGTAAACCTTGGCATCCTACAATTAATTCACGTGTTTGTAGTCGGCATTTTATAAACGGAACACCGACAAGAGATCCTGACAGTCCCGGTTACATACCGAGGCTCTACATGAAGCCACATTTATCGGATCGGCATCTGCAACGAGAGGGCAGTAGAGTAACTGCGAGATACAAGAGGCGAAAAATGAGGCATGAAAATGACGGAGGTGAAGGAGTGTGATGGAGTATGGTTCATTCAGTGACGCGAGCACACAGACGGATATTGTGACCGTATATAGTGACAAGACGGAGGTGAACATATTGTTTTCTTCTTTGAGAAATAATTGCGAAGCAGAAGTCCAGACAAATCTGTCAATGCCCCGTGCGAACAAACAAACAATGACTGACACTTGTTTAAAACAAGACTGTAGTGTTAATGTGGACCATGTGGATAAGAAGCATTATTTTTGTGGACACCGGTCAGTGAAAGAAAGCAAACATAATCTTCTTGAAATAGCGGGTGTAAAGCTGGCTGTGTTTCGTATCCTGTTATCGTTACCTTCTGTTCATCACAATTGTACTCTTGACAAGGAAAATATGTTACTTCTCCTGTTAATGAAGTGCAAACTGGGTATTAGCTTTGCTGCACTCGGCGTTATGTTTAACTGTCACAGGACTACGGCTTCTGCTGCCTTTAAATTTACACTCTACCATCGTTTTGAGAAAACTAAGGAATGGATTTTCTGGCCACAACGATCCACTATTAAATGTATTATGCCAAATTCCTTTAAACGTCATTTTGAAATTTGCTCGTGCATTATAGATTGTACTGAAGTATACTGTGAAAGACCCCTGAAAGTGTTCGTCAAAGGATTCTAATGTTCTCTCATTACAAAAATGCATTCACTGTAAAATTTCTGGTTGCCATTACTCCATTAGGTTATATTTCTTTTCTTTCTAAATGTTATGGTGGAAGAGCGACTGACAACTACATTACCGTACATTCCGGTATACTAAATCATATTCAAGCAGGAGATCTTGTTACCGGTATGTGTGATAAAGGGTTCCCACAGATAAAAACGTGCATTGAAAATAAGAACGCAGTAATAGTAATGCCACCATTTGCATTTAATTCACAGTTTTCAGCTGAGGAAGTAGAATCAACATAATTATGATATAGCATCTGACAGAATTCATGTTGAAAGAGCTATACATAGAATTAAGGTTTATAAAATATTAAGTAACCGAGTTACTATGGATTTGGTACCTCATTTAGACAAGATTGTTCATCTCATAGGTATCTAAGTGAATTTCAGTCCTCCTATCATTAAATTAGATGACTGATATACTTTAGGCAGGTCCTTAACTTAGACATGATTATATAATTATTGAATTGTACATGATTACACCAATCTAATTCACTGTTTTTTATATTTCTAACTCGAGTAGAAATTATATAATGTTTCAAATGTCTGAATAGTGGTAAAACCCAGCATGAGAATGGTAACAATGTAACACTATGTATAACGCTTGAAAATTAGCGGGAGGTAATGCTCGAAATAAAACATCTCTACTGTGGAAATAATATTTGAAAGGAATTCTTCAGTTCTGGAGACACTCACTTTCACTCTTTTCTTTAGAGAATATACAAATAAGTCACAGAAGTTGACGTTCAAAATATACAATGAAGCCTGTACCTGGGTGTAATATACATGAGTTTCCTTTAACTTGATATCACCATCTATGTTAATATACAAATATGGAACACTACACGTGTTGTCATCAACCACAGGCTTTTACCGACACGTGTAAGGGCACTTAATCTCCAAAAGAGAAAGGCATTCCTGACCTAGCACTATCCCATCCGGGCTGCAGCAGAGCCAGGGTTGCTCTTCTTTTATAAACAAACCCAGCTGTGACACGCAACATTGGGACGATAAACAGAATTCCTGAAGTGCCCTCTGCTCATTATCTCTTCCGTATCTCACTGCAGGACTGTTTATGTCTTTAGAAATAAGAAGCTGAGATGTCAGTTTATTAAAATCTCCACTCTGTAGTGGCATGATCTTGTGTACGCTCTGGCTGGCCGATATGCGTAATTTTCTTTGATGGAACCAAGCAGGATTCTTATATTGAGCCCTAGTCTCATTCGCAATAGCATCCTTCTGCGATTTTGTGACTTTCACGTAGTCAAAATAAAACTTCAGGACGTCACTCGGCAACATGGACTCATAATTTGTTGGCACTAGTGATATCTTGCCACTTGTCAAGTAATTTATTCCATAGCATCTAAACAGTTTATTAACGATTTGATGGTCTAATTGCTGAAGACACTGAAGTAAAAGACTTGTTTCTCTCTGTCCTACATCATCATCCACGATAGCTTCAACAATAGAAGTGGAGATAATTATGGATTCACCTTCATACTCGGCCTTCAAAATTCTTGTAAAAGCACAGTCTATATTTTTAATTTTCTCGTATAGTTCAGTTTTGGTGAATGTTTCTAATCCCACACTTTCCGACACGCTACAAACTCTCCGCTTATTTAATCTATCCTTGAACATTTCTCCTAAATGTTCACCTTTAGAATATTCCGCGATAACATTCTTAGGTTTCTCCCATTGTTGAAGGAAGGAAGTCTTCGAAGAATATCTCTCGGTATTAACATAAATGCAAAGCGCAGCAATGTGCTTGCAGCATTTGGAAAGGCCTGATTTGCATTCACACTCGGCTGACTGAATGTTCCTGTTGCAATAGGTCTGTTAAAAAAAAGACTAGCATTAATTAATGAAAAAAAATAATTTACAACGGCAATAGATTCGGGAAATACATATAATAAAGTTATGTTTAAAATTAATAGTCTAAATATACATATGATTTGTGGACCAAAAAGAAAGGTAAATATTACCTTAAGTTTAACAGCATAAGGCGGTTGATTAAAGCTCGTTTCTCTGAAACAGAAGCTGGATATTTCTTCTCCCAATCGTTCCTTCACCTGAAATATGTGATTACTTTCATTGAGCTGTTTGCCTTTCTTTAGCGTAGAAGCTCTAAAATACGACGTATCCCACCGAATCTTCTGAAAGCCCACGTGAACCTCTATGGACGACGACATTTCAGCGTTAAATTGCTTCCTTCACTATCACACTTGATTCTGCCGCACAAGCCAGTACACACACTAGCCACATGGATGTTCTGAGCGAGTTGCCGCTAGGAGCGCCAGCAGGTAAAATATCGTCATGCGCACGAGGTCTATAGCAGCTAAAGAAGCAACTCGTCTACCTCTACACGATCCAAACGTTCTAACACCCCATTCAGACGTTGCCTCTTATCTTACTACAAAGATCAGCAAAGAATGGTTAACCGAATGGACACGCACACAACCCACAAGGCTTCATGATGTCAGGCGAGGATCTACAGATAAATTTTATGTTTCATTCCTTCAGCGTCGAAAACAAGTGCTCATTACTAGAATACGTATAGGCCACAGAAAAATGACTCATGTACATCTCTTCTCTAAGAAACCTCCACCAGTATGTGACACCTGTCAAAAAAGAAAAACTGTTGACCACATTATACTCGAATGTCACCTATACGATCAACAAAGACTTTTGTGCAAAATCAATCAAAACAATAGTGTAAGTGACATCTTGAATGAGAATACTCAGTGTAAAAACATTATCAAATTTTTTAGGCAAACGAATCTATTCAGCAAAATCTAATCTTTATCTGATCAAGATATAATGTTATTTTATAGTTTTTCTCATAAATGTATCTCCATGTAATTAATATAGATAGTGTAGTATGTAAAATTCTGAATGTCGCGATATGACTTACTGAGTTAAAGTGACAATAAATAAATTTATTTTAAAAAAACTATAGATACTACTGGAACAAATCCTCCCATGGTAACCCTCGCTGAAAACTGCTTCCTGGTCATCGCCTCCCTGACGTGCACTACCAGGTGTAACTAATCTCATCAAAAACCGTCATACCATTGAACTCTAGGTTGCAAATCGGCTGATATGTTGTGATTCTCATGAAAGGCGTTGAGCTTGCAAACTCTATGATGATAGCCATGCACGGCCATGGAGTTGACGAAGTACCTCTTTTACTTAGATCATAAATCCAATAGATGGCTGATGACGTCACGTTGTTGAAACCAACATCTCGATCAGCTGACTAAAGGGAACTGCGGGTAGTTTGGAGCACTGAAATACTACACGTGATGATAGAATTGAACTATTTAAAATTCATTACTAAGCCAGAATGGTGCATTACTGTGTCGCGTATGGATGTGAGGAGACTTTACAAAAGGATCGGGCATTTATTTCCATACGTATGTTAATTCATTGCTAAATAACCCTAAAATTCTTGACTTAATTACTTGCATTTCTTTAGCCTGCGTTTCCTCCTAACTCTGAAACATGAAAGAAAAACAATTAAACATGGGAATGCGGCATTTATTATAAATTATCAGAGGCGGCCCGTGCTATTGGACTCAAGGACGCCGCCCCTCCACTGCCTCCTGCAATCGCAATGTTCTTTCTGCTTGCCGCTAGGGAGCACTCAATGATTTGCCATCGCAACCAAGTTCCTCTTCTCGCCGGAAGATGGCTCCTGAACTCGTTTGGACTCAGTAGAAATCACCCGCTTGGTAATTTACGTTGCTATGACAACGAATTCCTCCATGTATCCCCTCTCCCCGTTACGTCAGACAGGAAGTGGACTCAGTGTGCTTGAGTCTCAAGCCGAGCTAACTACAGGCAGGGAGTGAGTGCATGGATTGGATTAGTACCAACATGAAAGTGCGGGAACTTAAAGAAACTGTGTTTAGCTCATTGAGCTTACCTGAAAAAGTTGACTTAAAGAACAGTGGTCGTCCAGTGCCAGTATTGAATATATCGCAAGTTCAAGCTACGTGTAGGGCCCGTGGCGCACTTACACGTAAATTTGATTCATCCGTATATGATAAATGTTTTTGGTTGTGTGGGTGTGAGGACAGCAACGCTTTCTTCTGCTTTGTGTGTTTACTGTATGGAGGTGATGACAATTGGACAAAAGAAGGAGTAAATGATTTGAAGCACCTACATGTGAAAATAAAGAAACATGAGAAATCAACTAGATATCAGAATAATACTGTCAGTTTCCAACTTCTCGGCAGATGTAACATTGTCGAAAGTTTAAGTAGTGCGCATATGGAGGCTGTTCGTGCTCATAATGAATTGGTTACAAAAAATAGGGAGGTTCTGTCAAAAATAATTGATATTCTGAAATTGTGTGGTGCGTGTAATCTGCCTCTTCGTGGCCACGACGACTCGGCTTCCTCGCATAATAAAGGTGTATTTTTGGAGTTAATAGAATACAGCAAGAATCTTGATCCACTGTTACGTACACATTTTGAAAATGCAAAAGTTTTTAAGGGTATTTCAAAAACAATTCAAAACGAGCTCCTGGAATGTATGTTTCAAGTTTGTAGAGATTTCATAACAAACGAAATCAGGCAGTCATCATTCTTAGCCTGTATGGTTGACGATACTACAGATGTATCGACTCGGACCCAGACAGTGATTGTGTTTCGATACGAATTGAACGGAACGGTACATGAGCGTTTCTGGGAATTTTTCAATGCAGAAAACCATACTGCAGTAGGTTTATCAAAATGCATTTTACAAGAATTGCAACTTTTATTACAATACAATCCCGAAAAATTGATTGCACAAACATATGATGGCGCTGCAGTATTTCGAGGACATTTTGGTGGTGTCAATGTCATAGGAAAAATGTCTATAAAAGTGCGCATTATATTTACTGCTATGCACATCAGTTGAACAGGCTCCTGGAAAAGGCGTCATCGAGTGTTTCCAGTGTAAAAGTTTTTTTTTGTTAATCTCAAAGGCCTGTCAGTTTCCTTCTCGAATTCTCCAGAAAGAACAGCCGCACTCGATGACGTATGCAGCGTAAGAATACCAAGAGTGTGCGAGACCAGGTGGAATTTTCGTTCGAGGTTGGTAAGGACAATTTTTGAGAATAAAGACTCAATTCTGCCGTGCTTTGAAAACATTCAATCTGAGGCGTCAAAACCTCATACCGCTGAAACAGTGTCACAAGTTGCTGGATTTATTAAGTGGCTGAATGATTATACCTTCTTATTCTGGTTGAATTTCTTCAATAAAGTGATGCCTCATGTGGACATTTTATATGCTCAGTTGCAAAAGGTCGAAACAGACGTTGCAAAAATACAACATGCACTGCATTGTTTTGAATCTTCATTGCAGAATATCAGACACAGTTTGCCGAGTTAAATCTAGACAACACAAGAGCTATTACCAAAAAGGCGATGTGGAAGCTCCGCACAAGGTTTAAATGCCGCCGCAAGAGAAATATGTGATTACATGCTCGCCGAGGTGAAAGATAGATTTGAGTTCAGAAATCATATTTCAGGAGCCAAATTGTTCCTGCTTGAAAACTATGAAGACTACAGGAAACGGCTGCCTGTTGAAGATGTAAACCGTTTTTGTGATGCTTTACCTATAATTGACACAGATGATTTCGTACGCGAATTGGGTGTTTTCTACTCACGGCCAGAGTTCTCTCCAAATGGCAACATATCCGGCTGTTTAAAAACTCTTGATTTCCTTATTTCATTTGGGCTAGATACTACTGTTTTTAAGAAAATAACAATGGCATTAAAATATTAGTGACAATGCCAATGACAACATGTGAAACTGAAAGATGTTTTTCGACCCTGAAGTTGATAAAATCATATCTACGTAATTCTATGGGGGAGGACAGATTAACAGCTTTAGGGATGCTGTCAATTGAGAAACAAATGGTGAAAGAAATTCCTAACTTTAACAATAAAGTGATAGAGAAGTTCATTAGTGATACTGACAAGTGCAGAAGAATGGATATCCACTACAAATGAGAGCTCTTGTGAGATAAATAGAATTATAGGCTACTGAAATATGCGTATTTTATATGGTTGAGTCCCCCCTCGGTAAAATTCACGAGCCGCTACTGTAAATTATTATAATTTACCCTATCCCTTACTCCACTGAACAGGCCTGTATTTATGCTCGAAGGTATCAAGTATTTACATGTCCATAGGCTAGACGTTTTTCTTGGTGTTCTGTTGAGACTGCTAGTAAATGTATCTCTGAACATAAAAATGATTTATGTCCCTATGCTGGATTAATGTAGTGTGGACTAGACAATGCAGTCGTCAATCATGTTCAGTGTCAAATTGCAGGTTATGCTACAGATGTGACGGTGTAGTCTTCTATAATAAATGTTAAACGTAAGTTATGGACAGTGCGTTTGGTTGATGACATTTTTAGATTCTTCTAGGATAGGCTACATTGCATCCCTAAATTAGTCAATTCTTCGTAGAATTTCAAAGTTCTCGGTTATTTTTGCGAAGGTTTCTATGATTCATGGAAAATGGAATTTAAAAGGAAACAGTTCATTGATTAAAATATTTTCCTATGTAGCAACTGTAATGCATACTTGTTAAAAAGCAACGATTACTAAATCGATAGACTTCCTTATTTCCATTTGCTCATGTTGTTTTGTTCACTTTCATAAAATACTGAAGTGGAAGGGTAACGCTGAATGAGAGCTCATCGTACGATAAAATTTTCTTACGTACCGGTACTGAAATTAGCCAAAATACATTTTCTAATTATGAAAAATAAATTGGGAAATGATGGTGTAAGTTAATAGATTGAACTTGTTTGGAGCTCTCGGGCGTACAATAAAAAATGACCAGCTAGACAAACACAATTCTGTTCAAAAATCAGTAGGTCTAATTCACAGTTGGATTTGTTATTAAGTATTTACAAGAGGGGATCCTGGATGGATGCGTATCACGGAACACGACAGCCACTTTTAACACAAAATATGTTACATTCTTAAGCTTTGCTACCTTCCGGTAAGTAAAAAACATGTGATGCTTTTCCCAATGCCGTATAAATTACGAAAATGTGTGTTTAAACCCTCATTAAAAATCATTTTCCCACCAACTCCTATCACCTTCCATTACGAGTTCCTCTGATTTCCCTTTAGTCAGCTGATCGAGATGTTGGTTTCACGTCACAGTACAGGCGCAGTGTGGCAATGCGCACTCTATTGTATTTATGCTCGAAGCTCTTTTACTTGTATCTCGCCGTACGTATACGTCATACTCGCCTCCTTGACGTGCACTACCAGGCGTAACTAGTCGCACCAAAAACCGCACTTTTCTCCCATACAGTCGGGATTCCAGTAGTATCACCAGTTCAATGGGGAAGACGCGTGACGTATTGTTTACTGCGTTATCGCGTCTGTACAGAATTCAAAATGGCGACGAATGTGTATCGGAGTGCAGTTCGTTCTCACTGGTTTGACAGCGTTGAGTGGACCTTTGCGCTGCAATGCGCGCTGCGTGTCTAATTGTCCCAAAAATTAAAGGACTGGTGCGGAATAAATCCGTTATGTGGAAGGGTGGGTTTTGTACTCATCGGCCAATGTGGTCTACAAACTACAACCTAACAAACCTTGTTTTACTCTGCTACGAATGGTTCAACTTAGCATAACCTGTCTTCTCTTCAAGTATATTTCAGCATTTGTGAAGCGCTGACCAATCTAATCTACGTTCCTGCAATATTAGTGAAGAAATGTATAACCTAACTTCTGACCAAGTATTGATACTACGATGCTGCTTCAATAAATAAATGAAATAATGTTTTCATAAAATGTTCACAATAGTTGTATATTTTAAACAATGTATACAAAGGCGACATTAGAAAATATGCTCTTCAAAATAAAACAATGGTGGGCAACCTAGGAAGGAGGCGTGGCGATCTTGCGTATATGCAGGTATTTTCATAACTTCGGACAACCGATCAATAACTTAGTTTGCGATAAATTGGTAACGGTATCATTCTCATTGGTAGGCGTCAGTATCGACACCCAATAATATTTGTTTGGCAAGATATTTTAAAACTTCCCCAACTGAAAACAAGTGAAGATCATTCCTCGTAATTATTTCAGTTTACATCCGGACCAAAATCCAAATTACATTTATGTAGTAGATGGAAGCTTCTTCCAAGTCAATCTCACGTGATAAAGAAACAGAATGCATCATATTTAATAATAATAATAATAAAATCTCGACGATCTTTTAGCGATAGCCACAGATCTGACTTGGTAAGGATAAAATAACTTGATGGAATTAAGAATGTATGACGTCAATAGGACAGTATGAGCTCATAAGTAATTAAGATCAGAACACGTCTTTTAATTACATAAAATATAGATAGCATGAAACGACCGACAGGAGTGGCTACGCTGGCTAAAGCCCAGCATTAGGTCATGGGGCCGAGCTCTCTGCTGACTCGGTAGACGCGTGGGTTCGAGCCCCACCGTCGGCCGTCCTTGAAATGGTTTTCCGTGGTTTCCCCATTTTCAACACCAGGCAAATGCTGGAACGGTACCTTCTCATAGGCCACGACCGCTTCCTTCCACATCCTTGCCCAGTTTCATTCACCATCATTCATTTAATCTCTCATTAACTCCTCTCATGAGGTTGGCGTCAGGAAGGGCATCCGGCCGTAAAAACCATCCGCCACAAAGTCTTCCATCGCATCTCATCCCCGACCCCGTTGGAAAACGGGAATAATAAGGGGTAGACATACATACACATACATAGATAGCATGAAACGCTCACTCATAAGCCATGCCAACCAAAATGATTTCCAGTCCAAAGCCAACCGTCTCTTGGCCACGGAAAATTTGATCAGAACATTTTAAAATAAAACCGGAACTCACCAAAACAATACGGAGAGGAACTTCATTAATCTTAAAAACAGAGATCGAGATATTACCTTTGCTTTGACCCGATATTTCCCCCAGGCTTGAAGACAAGCCATGGGGCACGTCCTTTTAGTTTCACGGCACCATTGTTAATATTTTCACAAAGCAATTTCATTTGCTTTCATCTCCAACACTCGACGCAGCTCGCGCATGAGCAGTGAGCAATATTGGGTAGAAACAAATGAAGAGCAAGGCGCGCTTTGCCGCGCTACCAACTTCCACATTAAAAATACCAGTACTTCCTTATGGGAGAAAACCCAAAACACAGATGTTTCAGTTGGTCAGGATATGCCTTTGTTGGTTGGCACATTTTCATTGGTTGCCCACCCACCTTGACAATACTTACAGTTGAAGAGCATTCCAGGACGTAGAGCACAAGGTATAAGATACATAAAACATGCAACATGCAAGGCACAGCACCAACATAGCAAAATATAACAACTTCGAATACATGCAACATTCAATTTACATTTCCAAATATTGTCTTCTTCTTTATAATTAATGTGTAATAAATGTATTAAATACGTATTGGTATTTCAAATTTACTGTATATCATGAATATGTTCTTGGACTATTTGCTTCATCTTCATGTTGCTATAACATGTTGTTTATTCCTCAATGGACTTTGGTAACGTAGCCCCGTGCACAGGGCGTGTGTAGAATGAAGAGCAAGGCGCGCTTTGCCGCGCTACCAACTTCCACATTAAAAATACCAGTACTTCCTTATGGGACAAAACCCAAAACACAGATGTTTCAGTTGGTCAGGATATGCCTTTGTTTGTTGGCACATTTTCATTGGTTGCCCACCCACCTTGACATGCAGAGGCATGCATTAGTTTTCTTAGGGGGAAGCTAATTATTCTTTATTTCTTCTTTTGGTCTAAACGGAGGTTTCAAATTAAAAATCTTGAAGTGTCCAGATTTGGTCTGGAAGTAGACCAACGAAGTATTTCCTTCCAGACACGGCGACGGCCGACGGGACCCGGGGGCCCCCGATGGGCCACGGAGAGGGCTGACAGCGGGCTTTTGAAGATTGAGTCAATTTCGATTGGCTCAGTTCTCCCTCTGCGAAAGCTCAACCAGGGGTTCAGCAGTTGATTCCAGAGGGCGCATGCAAGGTATGGGCAGGGCTCACCCACAGACAGGTATCATGCCTGTCCCAGCAGGTGATCTTCACTTTGTGGTAGTAGGCACCTCCCCTCCGACCAGCGGAATGAGAGACGCCCCCACCAGATGTTAGCTCATGTATGGTGACAGCAGCCCAGGGCTCCCGGCTACCGCCACCCAAGATGAAAAACAACGCATAACTCTGTCCCAAAAATTAAAGGACTGGTGCGGAATAAATCCGTTATGTGGAAGGGTGGGTTTTGTACTCATCGGCCATTGTGGTCTACAACCTAACAAACCTTGTTTTACTCTGCTACGAATGGTTCAACTTAGCATAACCTGTCTTCTCTTCAAGTATATTTCAGCATTTGTGAAGCGCTGACCAACCTAATCTACGTTCCTGCAGTATTAGTGAAGAAATGTGTAACCTAACTTCTTACCAAGTATTGATACTACGATGCTGCTTCAATAAATAAATGAAATAATGTTTCCATAAAATGTTTACAATAGTGGTATATTTTAAATAATGTATAAAAAGGCGACATTAGAAAATATACTTTTCAAAATAAAACAATGGTGGGCAACCTAGGAAGGAGGCGAGGCGATCTTGCGTATATGTTGGTATTTTCATAACTTCGGACAACCGATCAATAACTTAGTTTGCGAAAAATTGGTAACGGTATCATTCTCATTGGTAGGCGTCAGTTTCGAAACCAAATAATACTTGTTTGGCAATATATTTTAAAACTTCCCCAACTGAAAACAAGTGAAGATCATTCCTCGTAATTATTTCAGTTTACATCCGGACCAAAATCCAAATTAAATTTATGTAGTAGATGGAAGCTTCTTCCAAGTCAATCTCACTTGATAAAGAAACAGAATGCATCATATTTAATAATAATAATAAAATCTCGACGATCTTTTAGCGATAGCCACAAATCTGACTTGGTAAGGTTAAAATAACTTGATGGAATTAAGAATGTAAGACTTCAATAGGACAGTATGAGCTCATAAGTAATTAAGATCAGAACACGTCTTTTAATTACATAAAATATAGATAGCATGAAACGCTCAATCATAAGCCATGCCAACCAAAATGATTTTAAGTCCAAAGCCAACCGTCTCTTGGCCACGGAAAATTTGATCAGAACATTTTAAAATAAAACCGGAATTCAGCAAAACAATACGGAGAGGAACTTCCGTAATCTTAAAAACAGAGATCGAGATATTACCCTTGCTTTGGCCCGATATTTCCCCCAGGCTTGAAGACAAGCCATGGGGCACGTCCTTTTAGTTTCACGGCACCATTGTTAATATTTTCACAAAGCAATTTCATTTGCTTTCATCTCCAACACTCGACCCGGCCCACGCATGAGCAGAGAGCAATATTGGGTAGAAATAAATGAAGAGCAAGGCGCGCTTTGCCGTGCTGACAATATCCAAAACACAGATGTTTCAGTTGGTCAGGATATGCCTTTGTTTGATGGCACATTTTCTTTGGTTGCCCACACACCATGACAATACTTACAGTTGAAGAGCATTCCAAGACGTAGAGCACAAGGTATAAGATACATAAAACATGCAACATGCAAGGTACAACACCAAAATATCAATATACAACAATTTCAAATACATGCAACATTCAATTTATATTTCCAAATATTTTCTTCTTCTTTATGATTAATGTGGCATGCAGAGGCATGCATTGGTTTTCTTAGGGGGAAGCTAATTATTCTTTATTTCTTCTTTTGGCCTAAACGGGGGTTTCAAATTAAAAATCTTGAAGTGTCCAGATTTGGTCTGGAAGTAGACCAACGAAGTATTTCTGTCCAGACACGGCGACGGCCGACGGGACCCGAGGGCCCCCGACGGGCCACGGAGAGGGCCGACAGCGGGCTTTTGACGATTAAGTCAATTTCGATTGGCAAAATAAAACAATGGTGGGCAACCTAGGAAGGAGGCGTGGCGATCTTGCGTATATGTTGGTTTTTTCATAACTTCGGACAACCGATCAATAACTTAGTTTGCGAAAAATTGGTAACGGTATCATTCTCATTGGTAGGCGTCAGCATCGACACCCAATAATACTTGTTTGGCAAGATATTTTAAAACTTCCCCAACTGAAAACAAGTGAAGATCATTCCTCGTAATTATTTCAGTTTACATCCGGACCAAAATCCAAATATCATTTATGTAGTAGATGGAAGCTTCTTCCAAGTCAATCATATACACCTGACCGGCAAAAAAAGTGGAACAGTTAAAAAAAGTAATATAAATAGTATAAAATTAGCCACGAAAAAGATTTAATCACATTTTAAAAGCTTTTCACGCATTAGAACAAACATCTGAAACATCCGTGAATATAAATTGATAATATGACATTTCTTAGGGTGATTTATTACCTCCAATTTCCCCCGATCTTCGATGAGCCTATCTTAATGGTTTTATGGCGGGAAGCGCACTGTAAGCGTTTACGGTTTATGAGTGTTGCCGCTCGCTTAGTTGTTCTAGGGATAACAACTGGCATTTGTTGAACACGTGTGAACCATTGTCATACATTTTAGCAAGTTATCCATGTGCAGTTCACACTAAGACGTGCCTCTTAGCCGTGAAGGAGCTGCACAGGCAGTTTCATTGGTAGAGGATGGCTGCAGCTTCCGTTATGTTGCTGAGGTCTTCGGATCATCTCTCAGTGGCATTCACCGTGCAGTGCAACGTTACAGAGAACTCCAAACTTACGACAGGAGACGAGGGTCAGGCCGTAGAAGATGCACAAGTGCCAGGGATGACAGATTTCTCACCCTGCAAGTTCTGCGTGATCACCATACCACAGCATTCCAGGCACAAAATCAACTGGAAAATGTCAGAAATGTGAGCGTGAGTGAGCGAACAGTAAGAAAAAGGTAAGAAGAAGCTCATCTTTCGTCCAGGAGACCTGCACGTGGACCCGCACTCGAACGACATCACAGAGAGGCGCGTCTTCGCTTCGCAAGGCAGCATCTGGAATGGACCCACGAGCAGTGGGCCTCTGTTCTGTTCATTGACGAGAGTCACTTTAATCTTAGATCTCCTAATGGAAGAGAAAGAGTGTGGAGAAGGCGCGGAGAGAGGTAGAGTCCTGTTTCTTTCTCCTCCAGGACTCCATTTGGAGTTGGCTCGGTTATGGTGTGGGGTGGCATCAACGTTATGGCCCGCACTGAGTTGATGTGCATCGATCACGCGACGCTTAATTCCCAAAGGTACATCGAAGAGATCCTGACGAACCATCTGATGCCCTTTCCTCCTTTCATAGGTCAGAATTTCATGCTGATGCAGGATAATGCCCGCCCTCATACTGCTCGCTGTGTTGTACAATATCTGCAGGAAGTGGGGATTCAAACCCTGGACTGGCCAGCTCGTAGTCCTGACTTGAACCCGATCGAACATGTATGGGATATGCTTGGAAGGAACGTCTGACAGTGTGACCACACCACCTTGGCACAACTGAGAACATCGCTGCTGGAGGAATGGGATCGCATCCCGGCAGATGCCATTCGACGAGTTGTGAACAGTATGCCTGAGCGTTTACAAGCTGTCATTGACGCTAAGGGTGGAAACACTCGTTTTTAGTGACCAGTGTTCTCGTGCAGAGCAGAGCAAATATTAATACTGTTTTGTTTGTCAATACGTTTGATAAAAACCAGCCCAAAAGAACATTACTAAAAAATAGAAAAATGTAAGATTTGCAAAATGTAACGACATTTATGAGTTAAAGCAGGTTGTAAAACATGTTTCGGTATTTTCTGTGCCCAACCATCTAAAATTAACATGAATAATGCAAATATTGGAAAATGGATACATTTTAGTGGAATAAATTAAGAAATTACATAAAAAATTAAAGTGTTCCACTTTTTTTGCCGGTCAGTGTTCAGTAGTATGCATCCCTCCTGTGGCGCTCACAAGCGACCAATCGTGATAAATTAGCATTCAAATGAAAGAGAATAGACATTAGCAGTGACTTATTTCACTATAATTTCATAAATATCTATAATTTCTTAAAAAAAGACTTTAAAAAAATTCTACGAAGTGTGCGATTTGCAAACACCGTTGATGTAGGAAAATACGCTCCATAATTGCTGTCCACGGGCCACTGTGACGCCTGTTTCATGTCATATTAATATTCTGATGTCCTTCCTTTATCCTGAAAAGTAAATACAGTAGTGTTCTACAATCATTTGGTTGAAATAAAAACATAACATTTCTCCTTAAGTGCCTCATTATAAACCTATTGGGGAAAAAGTGGTTTATGAACACGCGAGATTTCTCTCACGGGTCCGCTAGTCTCACTTGATAAAGAAACAGAATGCATCATATTTAATAATAATAATAATAATAAAATCTCGACGATCTTTTAGCGATAGCCACAAATCTTAACTTGGTAGGCCTAAGGTTAAAATAACTTGATGGAATTAAGAATGTATGACGTCAATAGGACAGTATGAGCTCATAAGTATTAAGATCAGAACACGTATTTTAATTACATAACATATAGACAGCATGAAACGCTCAATCATAAGCCATGCCAACCGAAATGATTTCAAGTCCAAAGCCAACCGTCTCTTGGCCACGGAAAATTTGATCAAAACATTTTAAAATAAAACCGGAATTCACTAAAACAAGACGGAGAGGAACTTCCGTAATCTTAGAAACAAGATGGCGTCACAGTGAAAGTGTAGTGAAATAGCAGCTAGTGTAAATATTTGATAAAAGTGGTAAAATATTATAACAGAGGCTTAAAATCTATAAAGTTACTTTCCTTAGATCAAGTGTAATACGGAATATTGATAGTATTTAGAAATTCTTGTTGATAATTTAATAAACTTAAACTAAGTTGTGGGAACGTGTATCCAAAGATTCGGTGACTTCTTCAATCACTGTTTGAACCAAGTAGAGCAGTGGTGCTTTTACGAGACTTCACCCGATTGGAAGATATACGTATTTCACATTCTTCTTTATTGGTAGGTAATTAGATTAATTCTATTAGGTAGTAATAATTAAATTAAATTTAGTGTAATTTGGTGTAAACATCTAGGCTAACTTAGATCTCTAGTATGACGACAGTAAACAGTGTTAGTGTTTCGTCAGGTTGTGTAACCGTAACGGATTTATGCTCGTCGTGCAAAATAAAAGTAAAAAATGCAAATAAAATCATCACAAGATCTCAGGTAAAATTGAATGAGGAGAAAAGTGAAACCGATTGTCGTAATGTAGGCCTACCGCTACCGTCATGCGAATGTCATAACCTGAGAAACGAACTGTCCTCAAAATACGAAATTATAAATCTGCTAAAGGAAGATATTGCTAAGTTAATGGAAGAGTTGAATAAATTAAAAGGAAACAGAGAGGAAAGCAAGGAAACTTGGTCGACAGTGATTGCTGGTAAGGTAAGATTGAATAAGCCTAGGCCTATAAATGGAGTACATGTAACTGAAATTCCCGTCTCAAATTCATTTGGAGTGCTTGTCGAAGAAAGTGATGACTTTCCTCAAGAAGAAAAGAAGAAAGTGATAAAGAGAAAATCCAGGAAGATGCGGATATTTGCGGATAGCTACGGGCGAGATGTAGCAGCAAGCGTATTGGAGAGAAGCCGAGAAATGGAGGTCACTTCGACAGTGAAGCCAGGAGCTCAAATTGCAGAAGTCACGAACGGGATGATAGGAGAGTGTGCGTCCCTTACTGCAAAGGACTACGCAGTGATCATCGCTGGAGCAAACGACGTCTATAGAAATGAGAGTAAAAAGGTAATCAAAGATTTAAAGGGTACATTGCCATCCATGCAAAAAACAAATGTCATTATTGTAAACATTCCGCAGAGATACGATTTAATTCCCAAATCATGTGTAAATGTAGAAATAGAGGCTACAAATGGAAAAATTCATAAAATTTGTAAGAGTTTTCCAAATGTCCAAATTGTAGATGTAAGTGAATTAGACAGGAAGTTCCACACTCGGCATGGCCTACACTTAAATAGATTAGGAAAAGAGTATCTTAGTGATGAAATCTGCAAAATTGTAAATTCAAATGGTAAGAAAAATTCAACAGTAATATCATTAGAGTGGAAGCAGGGAAACTGGTAGAAGAAGCCAAACGTGAGGTTTGACATTCACATCTTTTGAAGTCAAATTTAACGGAGTGCAACAATGGTATTTCGGATTTGTCTAGCAACAATAATAATAACAATTATGATAATAATAATGTAAATAAATCACCAACACAAGCTTGCAAAAGTAACAAATTTAATATTTACCACCAGAGTGTCCAGTCTCTTTATAATAAAATTGATTACATAAATCTAATGCTTAAAAATGAACTTAAAGACATCTCAGCACTATGTATTTCAGAACATTGGCTGAAAGAGGAACAACTTGAATTAATTCAATTCCCAGGGTTTATACAAGCTAGTAAATACTCTAGATCTAATATTAGCCATGGTGGTACTTGCATCTTCTTAAGAAATAATCTAGATCATGAACAGATAACAGCTTATGATTATCTAATTATGGAACAGGATTTTGAATTCTCTGCCGTAAAAATTCAGCAGTTTAAGTTAATAATTGTATGCGTATACCGTTCTCCGTCAGGAAAGTTTCCTCTATTTATAGATAAATTAGAATTGTTACTCAATAACATGAGCAAAGTAAATTTCGATATAATAATTTGTGGGGATGTAAATGTGGATTTCTTAAAACTTGATAGAAATTGTGAATTATTAACACAGTTACTAATTTCCTATGGACTGAAACCTACAGTAAATACACCAACATGAATAACAAAATTTAGTAAAACCACTCCTGATCAAATTTTTATAAATACAGATAAATATCACCATTCAATAGAAGTCTATTGTCTGGGTTTTAGTGACCACCATGGACAAATACTGAGTTTTGAAGTATCCGAAGTAATCAATAATAATGATAATGGAGTAAAATCAAAGTGCAGGTCATTCACTGAATCAAATGCTACATATTTCAATGACTTATTAAATAAGGAAACATGGTCAGAAATTTATGAACTAGAAAATGTAAATGATAAATTTAATGCATTTAACAGTACCCTAAAACACTATTTTGAAATAGCATTCCCCTTTAAACGAAGAACTGTTCAAAATAACAAAACTAGCAATTGGATAACAACAGGGATTATAAATTCATGTCAAAGAAAGAAATTTCTACACAAATTATATAAACAATACCACACAACACCTGAATTCAATTTATACTACAAAAAGTACACTAGCATATTAAATAAGGTAATAAGAATAGCAAAGAAAATGCATAATGATAATTTTATTTCCCAATCATCTAATAAAAACAGGGCTATGTGGTCCGTGATAAAGAAAGAAACTGGAAAATCTACTAAAATACAAAGGAATATTACACTGACCAGAAACAATAAAGTGATAAATAATCCAGAGGAAATAGCAAACACTTTTAATGACTATTTTCTGGAAATTCCACAAAAATTATTAAATAAATCACAGGTAAATACACTAAATTCTAATAATAAAATAAATATATGTAGTGATTCTTTATTTATAAATCATGTCACAAGTGAAGAGGTAAGAATAGTTATAAAAAAGCTAAAAAATAAATTCTATGCTGGCATTGATGACATCCCTGATGCAATTTTAAAGAAATGTTCACAAAATATAATAAATCCACGTACACACTTAATTAACAGTTCAAATCTCTCAGGAACTTACCCGGATATTTTGAAGTTATCAAAAGTAATTCCAGTGCAAAAAAACGGTTCAAAAGATGAATTAGATAACTATTGTCCTATTACCTCACCAACTGGTATTGCAAAAATTGTGGAAAAATCATGTATAAGAAACTGATAAGTTTTATAGAAAAAATAAAATATTATCAAACTCACAACATGGATTCAGAACGGAAAAATCTACATAGACAGCAATTTATGAATGTATTAATAGTATACTGAAATTAATTGGCAATGAGGAACATGTAACTGACCTATTCTTGGATTTATCGAAAGCATTTGATGTTGTTGACCATAAAATCCTCCTTACAAAATTAAATCTATTTGGTATTAGAGGTCTAGCTAATAAATGGATAGAGTCTTATTTAACATGGCGTAAACAAATAGTAAGCTTGAAACACAAGGATGATGGAACCAAATTACTTAATGAAACATTGTCCAATGAGGGAATTATTAAATTTGGAGTACCCCAGGGATCGGTTTTGGGCCCACTACTCTTTCTTCTATATATCAATGATATAACACAAAACGTTCATTCACATAAGGACATTTTGTTTGCGGACGATACAACACTCGTAATGAAAGGTGAAACTAAACAGTTCATACAGCAGTCTGCTGACTCCGTTACAGGAGAGTTAACCAAATGGTCACAAGATAATCACCTCATAATAAACTATAAAAAGTCAGTATGTCTAAATTTCCACACTATACAGAATAGGAATCCTGCGATGCCCAATATAACATTAAATGGTCATCAAATAGAAAATAAATCAGAAACAAAGTTTTTAGGACTATGGATACAACAAGACTTGAAATGGAATAAACATATACAATATCTGCATACTAAACTGAACTCGATGTGCTTTGCGTTACGTATTTTGAAAACCTGCACTAGCATGCACACATTAAGAAATACTTATTTTGCTTATTTCCATTCATACTTAAGATATGGGATCATATTTTGGGGTATGTCGCCAGATGTACTAAGCACGTTTAGGATACAAAAGAGGGCGATTAGAATTATGGCAAATGTAAACTCTAGAGAATCATGTAGACCTCTGTTTAAAGATTTAAACATTCTCCCACTGCCCTGCATATATATCTTTGAAAGTATTATGTTTTTTTAAGAATTTAATGAATAAAGATGTTTTTCTTAAAACAAACAATGATGTTCATAGGCATAACACAAGACAAAATCAAAACATTCATATTTCACACACACACACACACACACACACAAGCATATATCAAAAGGGAACTTTTCACACTGGAGTTAAATTATACAATAAACTACCCCAGTATATAAAACTGGCCCCAAAAATAAAAACCTTTGATAGAATGTTGAAAGCTTATCTGCAGTGCCATTGTTTTTACTCAGTAGTTGAATATTTTAGCGTATAGGAGTGATGGAATCAATAACTATATTTTACTTTTTTAATTTAATTTTAATACCTAGCTGTATGTTGTTGTATTTATAGAAGTAAGTTTTCATATTATGATTATAGAGTGAGGTGTAAATAGTTGTGCAATAAGATTGTATCTACTAAGATTTGCTATTATAATAAGTTATAAATAGTTATAATCTTAGTAATATATACCTGTTAGTTCTTTTATTTTATGCATGTAAATTCTGACGTGTCCTATATCAAAAATGTATTGAATGCATGTATTTGATCAAATGGAATTAATAAAAATCTATCTATCTATCTATCTACCTTTGCTTTGGCTCGATATTTCCCCCAGGCTTTAAGACAAGCCATGGGGCACGTCCTTTTAGTTTCACGGCACCATTGTTAATATTTTCACAAAGCAATTTCATTTGCTTTCATCTCCAACACTCGACCCAGCTCACGCATGAGCAGCTTAGATCATAAATACAATAGATGGCTGATGACGTCACATTTGTGAAACCAACATCTCAATCAGCTGACTAAAGGGAACTGCCGGGAACTGCGGATAGTTTGGAGCACTGAAATACTACACGTGACGATATAATTCGGCTATTCTGTTCTATTCATTACCGTACTAAGCCAGAATGGTGTATTACTGTGCAGCGTATGGATGTAAGGAGACGTTTAGGAAAAGATCGGGCATTTCTTTCCATAGGTAGTCCTAAATTAATTAATTGTAAAATAACCATAACATTCTTGACTTCACTACTTGTATTTCTTCACGTGTCTTCTTAACTCCGAGACATGAAAGAAAAATAATTTAATCTGTAAATTTATTACAAATTATTAAAATTTACTCTATCCCTTACTCCACTGAACAGGCCTATGAAGCAAAATTAGGACCATCACAACATCAAATAGCCTTCCTTTTCAATCATGTTCAGTGTCAAATTGCGGGTTATGCTACTGATGTGACGATGTAGTCTTCGATAATAAATACGCTGAGGTAATATTTGTCATCTTATTAAACGTATGGACAGTGCGTTTGGTTGAGGAAATTTTCAGATCCTTCTAGGATACATTGCAGCCCCAAATTAGTCAATTCGTAGGATTTCAAAGTTCTGGATTATTACTGCGAAGGTTTCTATGATTCGTGGAAAATGGAATTTAAGAGGAAACAGTTCATTGCTTGTAATGATTTCCGTTGTAGCAAATGTAATGCATATTTGTTAAAAAGCAACGCTCACTAAATCAATAGACTTCCTTATTTCCATTTGCCTATGTTTTGTTCACCTTCATAAAATAATTAAGTGGAAAGTAACGCTGAATAAGAGCTAATCGTACGATAAAATTTTGTAAAGTAATGCACCGGTACTGAAATTAGCCAAAATACATTTTCTAATGATGACAAATAAATTAGGAAATGATGTAGTAATAGATTGAACTTGTTTGGAGCTCTCGGGCGTACAATTAAAAATGACCAGCTTCACAAACACAATTCTCTTCAAAAATCAGTAGGCCTAATTCAGAATTGGATTTGTTATTATTTACAAGAGGGGATCCTGGATGTATGAGTATTACGGAACACGGCAGCCACTTTTTACACAAACACAATTCTGTTCAAAAATCAGTAGGCCTAATTCAGAATTGGATTTGTTATTAATTATTTACAAGAGGGGATTCTGGATGTATGAGTATTACGGAACACGACAGCCACTTTTAACACCAAATATGTTACATTCTTAACCTTTGCTACCTTCCGGTACGTAAAAAAACATGCAATGCTTTTCCCAATGTCGTATAAATTACGAAAATGTGTGTTTAAACCCTCATTAAAAATCATTTCCCCACCAACTCCTATCACCTTCCATTACGAGTTCCTCAGTTTTCCCTTTAGTCAGCTGATCCAGATGTTGGTTTCACGTCACAGTACAGGCGCAGTGTGGCAATGCGCACTCTATTGTATTTATGCTCGAAGATGAGCAGAGAGCAAAATTGGGTAGAAACAAATGAAGAGCAATGCGCGCTTTGCCGCGCTACCAACTTCCACATTGAAAATACCAGTAGGCCTACTTCCTTATGGGACAAAACCCAAGACACAGATGTTTCAGTTGGTCAGGATATGCCTTTGTTTGATGGCACATTTTCATTGGTTGCCCACCCACCTTGACAATACGTACAGTTGAAGAGCATTCCAAGACCTAGAGCACAAGGTATAAGATACATAAAACATACAACATGCAAGGTACAGCACCAACATAGCAAAATACAACAACTTCAAATACATGCAACATTCAATTTACATTTCCAAATATTGTCTTCTTCTTTATAATTAATGTGGCATGCAGAGGCATGCATTGGTTTTCTTAGGGGGAAGCTAATTATTCTTTATTTCTTCTTTTGGCCTAAACGGAGGTTTCAAATTAAAAATCTTGAAGTGTCCAGATATGCTCTGGAAGTAGACCAACAAAGTATTTCCGTCCAGACACGGCGACGGCTGACGTGACCCGAGGGCCCCCGACGGGCCACGGAGAGGGCCGACAGCGGGCTTTTGAAGATTGAGTCCATTTCGCTTGGCTCACTAATGATTGCCTCTTATTCATTCATTGCTCTCTGCCGATGGTAATAAAATGGCTCTTGCCTTCCGCTCTGAGGCGTTGGTATTAAATTAAATGGTAATATTTAGTGGTGGTCTAAGTGATCTTAGGGAATGGCAAATAATAATAATAGTAATAATAATAATACTACTGAAAACAAATTATAATACTGCTGTTCTCCTCGTAGTTGGATCAAGCTTATCTCCTATGTGTCTGTGTTCGAAGCCCTGTTCTTTTAATCACGTGGTGTAGGTCTGTTGTTATGCTACATACATACATACATACATATTTATTGACGGCTTCGACCATTTTCTTTTATACAACATAAAAGACATTAAGAGTAATACAAAGTAAGGTACCCTACTATTACAATCAACTATATTCATACAGATTGTCTAGGAAAACAGATATTTTCTCAGGGGTCTTTCATCGGTATTGAACAGGTCTATGTTGACCCCATTAGAGATTCGCATCATTCTGTCAATGGGACTATTTAGACCATAATTAGTTGGGTGCCAGTTTGTTTCAAAGACATGATGCTTGCGCATCGAACGGGGTGGCACATATATATTGATTTCATTTAGTAATTCTGGGCAGTTTATGTGAGAGTTTAAAATTTTGTACATATTAAGAATATAAAAATTTTCACGACGGGATTTAAGAGTTGGCAGCTTCAATTGCATCATTACTTCAGTGTAGTTATGATTCGTTATTGGGTGTAGGAAACGATATGCATAAATTCGTAGGAATTTGTGTTGTACTTTCTCTAAACTCTCAATTTGTGTTTTATTGAAAGGGCTCCAAATCGGTGTACAATATTCAATTAAGGGTCTGACAAGGGTCAAGTACAGTAGGAAATATATATTAGAGTCACAAAATTCCTTGGAATAACGAGTTATGCAACCTAATCTCTGCAAGGCCTTTTTTTTTTTAATATTTACCATATGCTCATTAAAATTAAGCGTGTCTGAGAATTTTACTCCCAGGTCACAAATACTTCTAACAGCATGAAGTGGAGTAGACGATAGAAAGTGATAAGAGAATTCAATATTCTGTTTCTTCTTTGAGAATCTGACTAGTTTACATTTAGTTTCATTGAGCAGTAACCCATTTAAAGAACAATACTCCTCTAGACGCCAAAGTTCTTCCTGAAGAAGTATACAGTCCTGTAGAGATTGAACTTTCATAAAGAACTTTGTATCATCGGCTAACAGGAGGATTTTGGCATGTTTGAAAACTGTATTGATATCATTAATAAAGATTAGAAATAACAAAGGAGAAAGATGGGCACCTTGCGGAACACCAGAAGAGACAACTATTGGTTGAGATAAGAAATTAAGTATTTTGACAATCTGAGTTCTGTCTTCTAAATATGAGGACAGCCATGATAATAGAGGGCTTTGTATACCATAAGATTGTAATTTTGAAAGAAGAATTTTATGGTCGAGAGAGTCGAAGGCTTTGGCTAGATCAGTGTAGATGCAGTCCACTTGATTGTGCTCTTCTACTGCTTTTAGTAAGTACTCCAAATAAACTAGGAGATTTGTACATGTTGAACGACCTGGCATAAAGCCATGCTGTTGTTCAATTATGTAGGAGGAAAATTGGGGTGTAATTTTGTCAGTAATTATAGATTCAAATAATTTGGGTATAAAGGACAATTTACAAACAGCTCTATAATTTTTAACATTGGATTTGTCACCACATTTCAAGACAGGAGTTGCATAGCTACTCTTCCATCTATCAGGAAATTTACCAGTTCCAAGAGAGAGGTTAAATAAGATGAATAATGGTTCTGTTATAATGAATCGACAAGATTTTAATAGAATTGGTGGGAGACCATCAGGACCAAATGATTTGTTATTTGAGAGTTTCTCTAATTTGTTATAAATATCACTCTTTTCAACCTGGCAGGCGGAGACGTTAATAGAGCAAGGAGTTTCAAATTTTTGGGTGTTAACGATTGGTGCCTTATAGACTGAGGAGAAATGTTTAGCAAAAAGAATAATGTCTGTTGTCGCTGTTTTATTTCTTAAACACTAATAGTTATCTTATATTCTAATTCCTCGTGGCATTTAACATTTGTGACTCTCACATCTGCTTACGTAACAGCTACCTACCTCTCGTTAGAACAATACTACTTACTTGCTAATGCCTCTCTTTATTCTTAAAGTTTTAATTATTGTGTAGATATAAACAGTAGCTATTCATTATTTTAAAATAATAGCATTGATCCAAATAATGGTAGGCCGTATGATAATCATATCATAATATGGTAGTAATTAATAATAATATGGAATGGGGCGAATTAACGACAAAAATTACTATATTAGGGGTAGTGTTTCTAGATTTCGATGAAAATAATTTCTGCACCCTGTTAACAATAACTGTGTTAAGAATAATGCGTCTAATGGGTTAAAATATAGGATTTGAATTGTACACATGCTTAAATGTGGGGAATGTGTCTTATCTTGACAATGACAATGCTTGTTGTGGACGCTAGTGTTAAATAGAAATTAAGAGGTTTTCTTTGGTCGCTTTTTGGAAGTGAAATTTAAAGTATATTTTTTAGTATTATGGGATTTAGTGGTACGCCACGTTTATAAATTTTCTATCATACGTTAATGTTTTGTTGCCTGTTACGATCAGCGGCAGCTCGTGAAGGGGTGCTGCAGGGCTGCAGCCCCCCCAGGGTATTAGACAATATCAATTTACACTTTGAAAGTAATGGGGTAACGGTGTAATTAAATAGATCTCTTTAAATTATTCACAAGTAAAGGCCAGGTTGGCTCGTAAATCCGCTTCCACCACGGCTGCTGCATTCTTCGCAGCACCTTAGGAACTTAACTTTGCACTTCCTGAATCCACTTCCCCCATTGCCAAGTTGTCCTATGAAAGCCTCTTTGGGTGCTGCAATCATTGCAGCTTCGCCACAGAGTGCCAACTCATCTTTGGAAACAATAGAGTATACAGTTTGCAAACAGCTCAAATATTATACTGGCAGCGGCTAACAGCCCCTAATTCGTATTCAGAAAATTTACGACTTATATTCTAATGCACTAAATTATAAATATAATCATAATAATATCGCAAGAAAATGTTTAAGTGGGAAAAACTTTTGCTGCAACATGGCTATGTTAGTAGCACTGATGGCAATGAGAATCATGAGTAGAAGAAGGATAGAACTCAAGTAGGCGCTCACGGCATCTAGTGGGTACTAGAAGAACCATGTCCATTATCAACCCTTAGCCAATGAAAGGGAGGCATTCCACCATCTCCATGATTTGTGCATTTTCTTCAAACACTTGTACGATCAGTCTTGCCAACATGCGAATTATAGATCAATATTCTAATGTAGTATGCTTGCGTGATATTAACAAATACTTGTATATTATTTCACAGTATAGTCGGTGGAGAATTTAGCTGAACTCAAAAGAGAGTGACAGATCTTAGAAAACTTAGCGAAGAAATTCAGAAGCACGCATCTTCCGGAACTCATTTAAATAACATGTACAATTTTGCAGTGTTACGCTTAAGTTCGGCGTATCAACAATCGGTTGAGCGTCATAACAATGAAGTAACTAGAAACAAGGAAATATATAAATAGAATCATAATACTATGACTGTCTGTTAGGTAGTCAGTCCGAAGGCTGGTTGGATCCCCAAAAAGTACCGCCGTTAGGTTATGTGGGTTGATACCCACAAAAACCAAAGGCAGTGCTATATTGAGGCGTACTATGCAAGAAGAAGAGTGAGGTAGTTTGCCATTGCTTTCCTCACTGAGTCAGAACAGCAGTACTAACCCTATGAGTAGAACCTTTCACAGCATTCACAGGCACTAACTGTGCCCTGGTTGTTATTACAAAGCACCACCCATACCTCAGTAGCTTCCATATAATCACAGCCATGAGTGAGACTGAGACATCGGTGAAAAGCCACATTTTACTCTAGCCTGTGCCAACAGGCAAATGCAAATGTACTGCATTCATCAAGAGATGGCAAAATACTATCACAAGAAAATGTTTATATCGAAGAGAAGAATTTCGAAATATCGGTGGAGCTGTAAAACCTTCGAGTTTCCTTCTCACTGGTTCTTAGGCCCGTCATCTACAGAGGTTGTTAAACTGTTACGTATCGCTATCACCCTGCCTATGGCTACCGCTGAACCCGAACGTTGTTTTTCGTGCCTCAAGAGGATCAAAGTGTACCTCAGGGCTGCCATGGCCGTAAAGCCCTGCGCGGATATCCGCAACATTTGTCGTCATATACGGATATAGTTGGCATGGATGTGCGGACAGCGGATACCGGTAATGTTTCGAGTAAATTTGCGGATAGTTTTTAGAATACAGTACAATCCGAACTTGTTGAATATCATTACTAGGACCCGGATGTTTATTGTTATGTTTTTAATGACAAATGTAAAATGGTGATTAAGCTTATCTCATTCAAATTATATCATTAAGCATAATTAAATCTCCAAACTGAAAAGGGTTGCAATTCTGGCTGTATAACATTCATTTTAAACATAGCACATGACATACATAGCCTAAGGGAACGACTTTCTCCTCAAATGTCTAAATGTGTTGCTTTAATGTATGTCTACCCCTTATTATTCCCGTTCTCCAAAGGGGTCGAGGATGAGATGCGATGTAAGTCTTTGTGGTGGATGGTTTTTACGGCCAGATGGATGTATTGCTTTAATAAAAAATAAAAATATTTTTGTAATGCCAGTAGATTCGAATAACAAACATGCGGATAACAGTCGTGCGGATGCAAGGCGGATGTGGATAACGTTTTCTTTATCCGCGCAGGGCTTTAGCCATAGGACAAGAAAGACTTACTGCACTTGGAATGCTGTCTATTGAGAATGGTTTGGTTAACAGCATACCGAATTTCAATAACATCGTCATCGAAAAATTCGTCGCGTTCAAGACTCGACGCCTGGAACTGATCTACAAATAAGGTAAGTTAATGCATGTGCATGCAGCTCCACCAACTGCAAAATATGCGAGCCGCCACTGGTTACGATACAGCTGTTAAATTTATTCGCTCACTCTCCTCATTTACTAATTAGTTGGGGGTGGATTTCAAGTGCTGCTCACTTATAATGGCTGAATTTAACTATGTGCAGGTATAATTAATGTTAGTTTGTGTTGTGAAGCCCTCGTAATTTTGTCCCTCTTTGTAAATTGCTAGGGGTTGACATTTATCGGTGGCGCTGGGTTTCTTCGTTCGCACCCTGTTGGCTATTGGGAGGTTCGGGAAAATTTTTCCTAACTTGGCGTGTAAAAGGTGGTAGGGGTATAGTCACTGAATTCGTTGGTTGATCCCTTTTTTATTTTTATTTTGCAATTATTGGCGTATTGTGTTTGTTCGTGATTTCTCACTTCTACTCCAGGGAAATGTTCCTCTCCTGTTTCTATCTGCTATCTTATGCCTGAAAGTGTTAAAGTTTGCTCTGTCATCCCTAAGTCTCCTTATTGTGTTCTACAGTCCTTATGCTAACGTTACGGTCTGTGTTAGCAGTCTGTAACGTAGTGTGGAGCTCCGTGGTTTGTCACTTCCACTACGGGAAAGTATTTCTCCCTGTTTTTGAACTGAATTATCGCCTGGCAGTGGGAAACTTATTGTGTGACCCTTAAGTGGTCCTGGGGGCTGCGTGGCGCAGTCGGTAGAGGCGCTGAGCTTCTAACTGAAAGGGAGTGGGTTGGATCCCCACCCAGGTAGTGGATTTTAGAAACAAAACTACCACTTTCGGAAACTCAAATGGCCCTGGGGTTCACTCAGCCTACACCAGAAATGAGTACCAGGGTAATTCCTGGGAGCAAAGACGGCCGGGCGTGGAGCTGACAACTCCATCCCATCTAGTGCCGATGTCACAAAAAGTGGAAGCCTCTACCTTCCGCTACTCCCAGGGCCTCCATGGCCTGTACGGAGTTGGCTTTGCTTTTAAGTGGTCCTCCCACGTGCTGTATCTCTTATCTTAACTGTGTGCCCCGTATTTTTGGTGCGTGAATATGTTCGCCATTGTGTTTCTTATCTCTTGCCATGTCATTGTATTCGCTTGACGGATCATGACACTGTAAACACTGGATGACCGGCTCTTGTGGCGTATGTATTCTAAACCTGTGTTATTGTGCTATCTGTATGTTATAGTCTTGTTTGTCATTTGTACTCCAGGAAAATATATGTCTCCTGTTTCTAGTTAATTTATGGCCTGTAAATACTGGAATTGTCGTGTCACTCTCAAGTGTTCTTAGTGGTTTTACAGTCCCTATCTTGGCTGTGTGTTCTGTTTACTTGGGTGTGGGGAAGTATTCCCTGCTCTGCTTACAGTGTTCCTTATATTGTCAGTGCAACTGCGTGATATTTGTCGCTCTTTATGTGTCCGTGCGCCATGTGTGTGTGCTATTGTTGTTTAATTACCGTGTTTCATTGTGGCCTTCAGTGTTAAGTGTTTGCATAGCATAATGCTCACCCGCGAAAGCTGCATTATCCTATTCCCGGTCCCTGTTATGTCGTTTGCCTTTGCAGTTTGTAGATGATTGTGACTCTCCGCGGTTTTGCATTTGTGTGGCAGGAAAGTGTACGTTACTTGTGTCTGATCGATTTACCTCCCGGAAATGTTGAAATTTGTTGTGTACTGTTAAGTGCTTCTCCTTATGGGCGGTATCCCATGTGTTAAATACGTGTTTCGCACATTTTGGTGTGTGGGTATTGAACCCGCTAAGCATAGGTTCATGTGATATTTTTCATTGGAACGCACTTTTGTCGCATCATCTTAGAACGCACTCACTGACCAGCCATGCTGTTGCCGCATGCTGACATTCTTTGGAATTATTAATGGTTGCACTTTTGACTTTGGAAAAAAAACATTATATTATTATCTGAGTCTTAAGTATTACATTTATACTTTCTATGAGGCTCAGATCTTCACATTTTGTAATTCAGTATCATCGAAACATTCCGGAGAATGTTGTTTCTACTTTTGGTAAGGTATTATCAGACACGCGAACCGGAATCAATCAGTCGCTACACGACTAGAGTATTTGTAAGTTCCAGCAGCGAAGGACCGAGCTCTTCCCACATGTGTAGGATTTTCCATCCTTGTTGGATGCGTTTTGTATGTCCGTCTTCAAAGACGAGGAAATTGTCCGCCTGTGGGCGAGGAAAGTGATCGTTGTACATCGTGTTTTATTTAACACTGAACAGTGTAACAACCAAGTGAATATTAAAGCCCATGTAGGCTTGTGCTACGAAATTCTTCGAATTATCAAAAAGTGATAAAATTTGTACATCGTGGAACCCCACATTTTCAGCCACGTGCTGTGTGAAAATCAATGTCTTCAAGTGAGGCGAAAATATATTAATAACTGTGATGTTATGATTAACAAAGTGCATTATTTCAACGCTAACAGTTACAAATGTTGCTATGATCGCAAGAGCGATTAATTTTTCCAGTGTATAACTTCGATGCCACGTGTTTTGTGGAACATAGAATCTGTGAATGTGAAAGCAGATATGTGCATGGCCAATTTTTCTATCATCTGCTACCACAATAAAGCCAGCTTCAGTGAAACTGTGCTACACCAATTTTCTACATTTTTCCAGTGGTTATTTTCACATAAAAAGTCATATTTTCTTAACCTCGTGTTCGACGCTTTTTATCATACATCATCCGTGGGAATGAGTAGATACATCCCCATGATGTGAAGGAGCGTTTCTGGAGAACTTCAGCATGACAGAAGACCCTAGAACATAGCACTAGAGCGGGAGATGGATGTGCTAAGCCAAGGAACATGACGACTGCTATAATGGGAAGGAGTCTGGTTATATCATGACGTCAACGCCGAGGACGAATTAAGGCCATGGTAATGGATAGAGCCTATGCGGAGGCCCAGTTTGGACAACCCTTGGCCGGAGACCAGCAGCCTAATTATATCCCTCGAGTCGAAGGAACGATTGAGATGTAGACATCCTTTCTTGTGAGTCTGTTAATCTATTCCTTGTGAGGTTCTTTTGTGGTGTAGATAATTGTACGGTAGTTTCTTTTAGACTAGAGTAGATTGTAGAATCAACCGAACTTCTTGACGAGCCATAGGTAGGGTTTGTAATGTTAGAACTAATCTTTGACATTCACTTTCAGTGATTTGTTACCCACCCTGTGATTGAACCACGCTCAATCATGGTGCATTCTGATGGACATCGCTTAGATGTTAATTCTACCCCTACTAAACGTGACTGTAGTCTTTGTTACTACTTTGTTCAACCCCTACGCGGGTGATTTTGTGTATAGCTTACTTTGGCATGACGACTAGACGACATGGCCAGTGTTATTTTATAACACCTTTTAGTTAAATGTTTGTCACGCCACTGATTTCATTAGAACAGTTCGTATCGGTTGATAGTCGACGGAAACTATCAGTTTTGTAAAGGTAATATTATATTACATTTAGATGAGCTATGAAGCCATCCTGTTCGAGTACAGAACATATTCAGGGAATTGTATTTGTATGCAACTTAGCATAGAACCCTGTAATTATTACCGTATCATTGGCAAACTCAGCAATCGTGAGATTTGTGCCTTTATAATGTTTATTTAGTGTCAGGTGTTTCGACACATATATTGTTTGGTTATTTAAATACAGAGCAGTTATGAAGTGACATATCTGCGGATTGCAAAGACTTTCAGTACAAGTGGTACTTCTATATTTTACTTTTCTTTGGTTTGAAAAACATGCCACGTCTTTGTGTACAGTTTTGAGGCGTGATTTTAAGCCTAATGTTTATTCCATTTGAGTATTATACTGGGATCAGATAACAAGGCCAGTTTTCTAATGGACTTCTTACGAGAAAACTGCCTGCATTTAGTCTATTATGTCATTCCAACCGTCCAAGTAGGTGACTGTAAATTGGGAGTGTAACTCCAAGTCATGGACCAGTTATACGAGTTCCCAGCATGCAACTAAAGCATCACTCATACAGTGAGACAAATGTATCAGATTTTCGACAATGCTTGTAGCATTATTTAACCTAAGATGTTGTGATTCATAAGTAGGTCAATGTCCAGACCACCATTTTGTGGAAATCATATGTTTTGTTATGATGAATTGTTTGGCAAACGCCATACGCTTGCATCGCTATTCAAGCGACTACATTTTAACTCTATTTGAGAGTGATTACAGTTCATGTCGAGGTTTATTTGTTGTGTTAGAGGCTAGAGATAGACGCCTGTGTTAGAGGCTATTCATGTATTGGTGCGTATTGCACTGTGTCCAGAATTCGTTCTGTAGACTAGGTATTTATGGGAGGTAACTGAAGGGCTTACCAGGCCTACCCGAGGTAATTTAAGTGAGCCGCGAACCACTAATAACCTGTGTTATTGTTATGTCCGAGCATAGAGAGCTCGATGATGGTATTTTATAGCAGAGATTGATCTCGCACGAGACTGCTACTGCTGAGCCCAAGGTATTCAGGATCGTCAGCACTATTCGCCATAAACCAACGATGAATTTAAACCGACACCTTAATAATCAAGGGCATACTTATTATAAACAAATAATAACTAATTGTTTATTGCCTTTAAACTTGATCCACTTGCCTTTTGGATCTGCTGACCGACACCTGCTTTTGTTTACGCTTCTTTATGAAAGTAATCTAGCACAGATGACTCTAATTTTGATCGACGGAGTGCTTGCTTAACCTATAGTTCGTAGCTGCCGGAGCTTGAGCCTAATGCGACGTTAGTCGTAATTTTCACCACGCCATCGTAAATGACATGCACTTAGATGACACTGGTTTACAAAGAGTAACCCAGGGCGAAGGCAGGAATATAATTGATTGTGGTCTTTGTGGGATTTGAAGCCATTTTTCAGTGTTGCCTAAGTAAACAAAAGTTTTGTGCTTTTCAACAATCTGAATGAACACACTTTTATGGAGAGTTCACCCCTTTTCGCTCTACTAAAAATACACCCTGTCGAAAACAAGACACAACTTAGCGATACAGCCAAGCTAGAAAAAAAGGGGGGAAATAGCGGTGTTTATAGGTAAATGTTATTTGGATCAGGTGTACTATGTACATTTTTTCTGCAATAAACCTAGGCCGATATGCGCGGCAGTATTAAAGGTGCCGGGACGTCTTCAATAGACCGTGTACCGCTTAGTATAAATGGCTTTTTTAGCCCATGCGTGGCGAAGATAGTTCCACGGTCTTTAGTAGTTGCAGACTCCTGCATTCAATAGCATACACTCTTATCTAGACTTGGCAAAGTCACACAAATATACATGGCACTGGCCTCTGGAAGAACATAGCAACTAAAAGGGTAGGAAGGGGAAAACCAGTTCCACCCAGCTAACACTCAGGGTTAGTCGACTCTAACTGGTGTCTAAGGAAACACGCAACTGCTTCAAGTTCCAGTTAAGGAGACAACTCGATAAGTATAAGCGTGTATTATTTCAGTATAACCATAGTTGATTTTGTAAAACCATATAATCACCCCTAACAGACAAATTCCGGATTTTCATCACTATTTTAGAAGTTTACCTAACATTAGATATACCACATTTAACATACACCGACTGTTGCATTACCAACACTGTAACTAAATAATTGTACATATTGTATATATTTTTCACCTGTATTCTCAAACATAGATGTTATAGTCTAAGTGTAATGGATCTGATGATGATCGCTTGACGATCGAAACTGGTCATCTCAGTGTATTTATTAATCTTATGTAATTTATTTCAGGATCAGGGCATAACCCAGCTTTATTTGGGTACATTCGTGTTGACCGACTGAAAAGCACCACACTTTTGTTTGATTGTGGTCTTGTTGTTTTATTTATTGTATTGTATAAAATCCCATGTTTACCTTAGTTTGTAAGAGTGTATTTAATGTTTTTTTTTGACGGCTTGTCATGTAGATTTGTTGTAATTGTTTTGTCTTACGGACGTCACCGCCGTAAATTTTGTATTAAATGTCAGGAATTAGCTAAATTATTTAACACTAAATGTAAATGAGGAAATGATATCATCCTAACTTAGATTTGTTTTTGCTACCCTCGTTCTCTACTGTAGAGATGACCTGAAGAGCCGTATCATTTGTACCTCATCGACCGGCGATTTGTCGAGGACGGAGTTCATGTTCGTTGAAGTAGTTGCTAGTGGACAGAAAATACTTATTGGAGTGGTTTACCGACCACCTAAAGTATCTTATATGGCCGAGTTTGAAACGTATATACTTAACTTGCTACCAACGTACGAACATATAATTATATTAGGGGATTTCAACACTAATCTACTTACGAAGAATTACGATACTAAGAAATTAGAAGACATGATTTCCTCATGTGACTTGACTATCCTTTCTTCAAATCCTACTAACCATGTACATACTACCAACAACATTTCCCACACCTTAATAGATCTCAAAGTGACTAACAACCCTCAGAAAGTGGTAACTCACGGACAGATTTCAGTACCGGCCGTGTCCACCCACGATCTTATATTTCTCGCTTACTCACTACGCGTTCCAAAATATAAACCTAGGCATATAACGTGCAGGAATATGAAAGATATCGATATGTATGAACTAAGGTACGATGCCTACATTCTTCCGTGGAATGACATTTTAAATCTGAAAGACATTGATGCAAAAATAAATAAATTTAATTCGTTAATACACAGTCTATACAACAAACATGCACCCAAAAGACAGATAAGAATATCACGCAAACCTAATCCATGGTTAACCTCTGATGTTAAACATATGATGTCTCAACGTGATACACTCTACCGACATTACAAACGTACCCAAGACCCAAGTGACTATGAAAATTATAGAATAATGAGGAATAGAACTAAACAAATCATCCGTAATCTTAAGTTTAAATATGTTCGTGAATCAACAAGGAATCTAAATACGGCTAGTGCTTGGAGGCATCTCCGAGCCATGGGCATAGGCAAAACACGGGAACAGCTTCAGGTACCTGACATTCCACTTGACGATTTAAATGCGTATTTCACGGAAGAGAGAGTTCAGTCTAATCCGCTTAACATACCTCATGTAAATAATGACCCATCATTTGTCCCACAAAGTCGCCCATGCTTTGCTTTTCGTACTGTCAGCACTAATGAAGTTAAGAAAGTCTTGTATTCTATTAAATCGAAAGCTAGTGGTGTCGACGATATTCCTATAACTTTCATACATAATATCATTGGCGCTATTCTACCCATTCTCACCCATATTTTTAATCACTGTCTCAAAAACGGCACATTACCTGCAATTTGGAAATACGCTAATGTAATCCCACTTCCTAAGAACCCATGCTCTAAACTTCTATCCGATTACCGTCAAATTTCTATTCTCACCGCTCTTTCCAAGGCGTTAGAACGATTGGTACTTACTCAAATACTGGAATACCTGCACGCTCACTCTCTTCTGGATCCACTTCAATCTGGCTTCAAGAAGGGCCATAGCACAGCAACTGCTTTACTAAAAGTGACTGATGATATCAGACAAGCAATGGACGAAAGACAAGTGACAATACTCACACTCCTTGACTTCAGTAGGGCTTTTGACACGATACATATCCAGACATTGTTGAAGAAACTTGCATGCCTTTTCAGTAATGAGGTTTTAAAATTTTTCACCGCATATCTTACAGATTGCATGCAACGTGCAATAACACAAGATACTGCTTCACAGTGGCGACTCAGGAAGGCAGGAACCCCTCAGGGTTCCGTTCTTGGTCCTCTTTTGTTTGTCCTTTATATTAATGACATCTCCTCAGTAATAAAATATAATAGATATCATCTTTATGCGGATGACCTCCAAATTTACTGTCACGTTGGTATCAAAGATATAGCGAACGCGATACGAGATGTAAACACCGACCTGCAACAACTCAGTGTGTATGCTAGCGATAACGCTCTCCTTCTCAACCCCAAAAAGACCCAAGTTATTATAATCGGCTCGCAGGGATTATTGAATTCCATGTATAAAAACTACACTATCCCTCCTGTGACTTTAAATGCAACCGTATCCCGTTTAGTAAAACAGTGAAAAACCCCGGTATGACTCTGACTGAAACTCTTGACTGGTCTGCACATGTAAGTAATACTTGCTGGAAGGTGTACGCGACGCTACACCCACTCAAACGGCATAAGGACATTTTACCACAAGACGTGAGGATAAAACTTATTGAGACTTTGATACTACCAATACTTGACTATTGCGACGTAGTCCTTGTTGATGCAACTAGCGAACAAACTAAAAAACTGCAACGAGCATTGAACTCTAGTCTTCGGTTTGCTTTCAACTTGAATTACGATTCTCACGTAACCCTTAGCTACAGACTCTTTCTTGGCTGAAACCTGAAGGGCGTCGAAATTTTCATATTTTGACGTCGGTATATCGAACCCTAGACGAAAATCTCCCACTGTATATTTCTTCGAAATTTCATTTCCTGTCCTCATTTCATAATATTAATACTAGATCTGGCTCTTCCCTCGCTATTCCCGTTAACCACTCTTCCAAGTACAATAAATCCTTCGTTGTGACTGGGTCGCGACTTTGGAATACACTCCCAGCTGACGTAAGGAAATGCAAGACCTACACAAAATTTAAGACTGCTTGCAGAGATTTCCTTTTGAACACCGCTGACTGTTTCGTGTGACTGGTGAGGGATGATAGACAGCATGATTGAGCCATTATGGTATATAAATAAAAATCAAAATACCCAGTTATTTACTAGATCTAACACTATCACTTATTATTATTAGTATTAGTATTATTATTGTTTCAGGTAACAATTTTATATGTTTCTTTGTTTGATGTGCATTGCTATCTTTATTTTTTATGTCCTGTTTTATTCTAACTTAATTTCTAGTTTACCTCCTAAACTGAGACAAATTGTAAACTTAAACAAATTCAAAAAGGAAGCACGCAGGTACTTCCTGAAACAATATGTTGAAGAATATAGATGAACTCATAAGCACTGAATAAATGTTCCTACCATCTTAGTATATTCTAGTATTAAGTTAGTTACTAAGCCATATTTGTAAAGGGCGGTCCCCCTTGAGCTATCAGCTCACTGGGACTTTCTGTACCCTATAAATAAATAAAATACGTATCTTATTCAATGGTAGTATTTGTGAATTTTATTTTAACTATGTGGTTAAGTGTAAGAGAGGGCCACGAGCCCTAACTTCGCCACTGCAAAAGACATAAATAAATAAATAAAATAAATAAATTCCGTTATTAGTTTATTTTGTAACTTGACTTAGGGTTTATTGCCGTACCATTTTCCTAGCGTTGCTGTTGTTGCTTAACTTTGTAAGTTAGATCTTTCGCGAGGGTTTACTGTAGTTTACAGGTAGGGCCCTGATCTTTATTTTTGTTTATTTATTAGTTTGCAGATTAGGCGATAAAAACCCGCCGAACTAGGATAGGTGCTTGCATATTTTAAATAAATAGTTTTACAAGTTTTACATAAGCCTGGAAGTTTATTTTCTCAGTCTAGCTTTAGGAGGTGTATTTTCTTAGGCTGTCTATGACCTTTTAGCAACCATATTACCACGGATCCCTTTGATCATGGATTCTCATGCCGCTATGGCCTATAAGAAATTCACCTGATCCTCTTGGCACATGGGTCCGGCAGGCGAGGTGTTTGGAATGTCATTTCGGTTGTTGGCAACCCTGACAGCTCCTCTGACGGGCATAGTACATTTTCTACACTGCCTTATGTATCCCCTGTGTTGTTGTCTCTCTTGTTAAGTGTTTTCATAGCGTAATGCTCACCCGCGAACGCTGCATTACGCCACTCCCGCACCTGTGATGTGTAAATTGACGTTCCTGAGCGTGCAACGTTTAAAACTGTTTTAGAACATGCCTAATGTAAGAATTACTTATTCCCAACGGTCCTTCCTGATGTTTTAAGTTAATGAGTTAAAATAAATATACTACTGTTCTCAAAAAATGGATCCCTTGTGTTAAAATTTATGGATCGTAGGCAAGAATCAAGATATATGATTCTGTTGGCATGTGGTGTTACTGAATTAAAAAAAAAAACGTCCGAAATGTGACTGACATTCACAGTTTATTAGATTGAGTAATCCACTTAGCATTGGATGATATAGATGTGCCCTGTGTGGAGGTAAAGTGTAATGACGCCGCAATATCACTTGGTAGCGATATGCCCTCCTCACCGTCTAAAGATGGATTTGATCGTAACTGCATGTCAGATGTTTAACACCACAATACCGTATGATAGCGGTATGCCTTGCCGTCGGCTTATTAAGGTCCCTATGTGTGGGTACAATTCTTAACACAATTCCACTATCTAACATAGTGGGCCACACTGACGTAGGCTGAGATGAAATGCATGGATTGAAACGAACTGTAATTGTTCAGTCAGATATCAATGATGTACTTGTCAAATTGACTTAACTTCAAAAAAAAAAAAAAAGATCTATTTAAAAAAGAGGATAAAGAGAAGGAAGATCTGTTGTGTTAATGGATGTAGGTCCGACGCGGCCTGTCACTTTGTCATCCTGTCTGTATATCCCTTACGTGTGTTGCAACGAACGTAGTTTGCGACGGCGGTCGGCACGAGCTTGAGTGAGTGTAGTGCTGACTCGTCTCACCGTGTCGCGTTTCACATCCGTATGTCGGTATACAATGCATGTAGGCCAGTGTATTGTCTCGTTGTTGAAATCTGTTTGTGGAACATGTTTGCATTTAGCAGTGTCTAACCTATTTGCTTTTAATTATGAATGTGGATCTGTCCCCTCTGTCTGCCATTTTGTATCTGTATGTGATTTCGGATTCGTATCCCATGTATCTATATGTTCACTTGCTTCCCTTTTGCTAGTAGTTTTGAATATATTATATTCTGTCTGTGAAGATGTCCCCGTGAACTTGGGTGTGTATTGTTAAGTAGTGCTGATGTCTGTAGGTGCATAGCTTACAATGTCTTCCCCTTATTAGGTACAGTGCGAATATACACATGTAACATACAAAATGCAATATCATATACCGTATAATACTATGAATTAGCGCCTCTCAGTAATCTCTCTTCAATCCAATGTAGAGAATTCTAAACATACATACATATATGCTATCGCAATGCGTTAAGGGTTGCGGGTTACCTTTAAACTCGTGTAAATAAGTTGTCTATCAGTAGTGTCTGGGGCCGTTGTATTTATATGCATTATGGTTGTCATGAAGCCATCTCGATGGTCCTAGGTAACCAGCGGGTGGCGTTTGTAAAAGAGTCACTCTGGGTTAGCTCATGGAGTAGTTTGTCTGGAGGGGAGGTAATATTTTTTAAAAATTTATTTATTAATCAAAGCACAAACTACAGCTATGCTAGCCCTTCACGCTTGTACAAATAACAACCAAATAGCAATTTAAAATATAAGATAAAATTTAACAAATCACCAAACAAAACTAGTCCAGATCAAGAGCCCGTAGAATGTCCTTGCTCGTAGCCGTGTCGTCAGTGGCCAAGATTACAGTTCTAAATACAATTTAACTTCTCCCTCGCCTGCTTCAGGAACGTCCTCTTTTTGTGGATATGTCCAACTCGCGTTTCCTTGCAATGCTATTGTACAGGGATGATATGCGGATTTGGAAGGATCTTTGGATTATGGAATGATTTTGTGTGGAATGTGCAAAATATATTTGAGCCTGGTAGAACGGGAAGGGGCTCTTAGTTTGAAAAGTGACAGCAGGTGGTCCGAACGGTAATGACCATTTAAAATAGAGTGTTGGAAGGACAGGTCAGTTACCTGTCTTGTCGTGTTGAGGAGGGGGATGTTTGTGGCTGAAAGTACCTGTTGAGTGGCGAAGTGTCTCAACCTTGGCATTATGTTCCTTACAATGGCAGCAAAGAAGGATTGAATTCTGTTTAATTTAGCAATATTTGACGGGCAAGAAGTTGTCAAAATGGGAGAGCAGTAGTTAGCAATGCTCTGTTTATTGTTTTGTTATTATGTTAATGTTTGTAAAGATTACCGTTTGTGAATAGAAGTTGTTACCTCAGATTGAAACAGTGTATTATTTCTAGGTCTACTTGATACTGTAATCTCGAAATATTCATCTGGGTTATATCGCAAATGGGTCCGGTCCTTCTGCTTAAACGAGGGGGTTGTCAACTAGTTTTATGCAGAGCGTAGTTTCGTGTATTCTCCACATTTTCTTAATGTTTTGAGATTGCAGTGTTGTGTGTAGGCTTGGAGGTATGCACTTAACCTTAACTTACCGTACGTGAAGTACGATTGTGGATATGTTTATAACCTCTATGTATTGTACCCTTGACCTACGTCTTAGGCCAAGGACACATTACGTCACTGGAGTACTTATATAGGGCAATGTCATGATGTTAAATACTGTGGCATGAGAATGAAATCATCATTGTGTAATGATGATAATAATAACTAGGATCTTTCTGCCGTGTTGAGACCACATATACTGTAGATGGCATGGCAGTTTCGACAGGGAGATATTTATGATTTTCGCACAATGGACCGAGCAGGTGCGTCTGTAGTCGCTTGCCCGCGAGTTTCAGAGCAGGAGCACTCCAGCGAATTCTGAGAATCTTGCTAAAACGCAGTAACCATCTCAAGTTAACACGCAGTAGATGCTTGACTCCGCCCTCAAAGAGTACGCCTCAGTTGGTTACGAGAGATCAAGACATTACATGAATGATCTGAAACGCCCATGATGAATCTAATTATTATCAAGAATTTTGGGAATGTGGTAACGGATTAAATATCTCTGTGTTCATCGAGTAGAAGTAGTCCTCTGCCCAAGGAAATTTGACAACGTCGAGTGTGTGAGAGAGAGGACATAGCGTCTTTCAGCAAGAAATTAGTTCTACCCAAGTGCTGATGATATTAATTTAGCCTATGATCGAGTTCCATCGTGAGCCATATGATTAGCAAGGCCATATTTATGTGTATAAATTAAGGTACCTGATTACTGTAGCCTATGATTGTGAAAGGAGCATTTGGTGTCGTATGTGAAAAACTGTGAATTGGCAACCATTTTGTCATATATGCGGGTGGAAGTCTGTGACAGGGCGCATTGTTCATCATTCAGCCGACGTCAGTGGATGCTGGTCCTTGTAGCACCACGCCAAGCATTAGCGCACGAAACGCACAGTCCATTGTTCGGCTGATGCGAAATAATATTAAAAATGAATACTGAGCTGTGAATGTGTATAACAGAAAGGAAAGATGTGAAATTATATGTAATTCAAGTGAAAGATATATAACAGAAAAATGTGTCCGCGATAAGTGTGGTAATAGTGCGAGAATTTGTCAATCTATGACACAAGTGTGTAGCCCACTAATGTATATATATATTTTTAGAGTGGTGCATAATTTAATTAAATATGTGTGTGTATGCATTTTAAAAGCGTGCTGGCTTACAGTAACCTAGTGATATGGAGGATTGCAGTGATATTAGCGAGTGGTTTTACATCATCGTGGTGGGATTCGAAATGACCATGGAGGTCACGTGCTAAGTCATATTGGTGCGGGCCTCTGGTCCAGCTCATGCAAATGATGAAGGAAGCCTTCAATGTGATAAGTACCTTTTGATTATATTTTAAAGTGTCAATAATTCATGGATTTCATCGCCGTAATGTTAGCATGTTATTTTTCCCCCTTTGATTTGTTTTATCTTGTGTGTACAATAACTGTGTCAATGGCGACCATAGTTGTGCATCTGACGGAGCTGGGTACGCTCATAGTGATTAATGATCACAATAATTATTTTAATGAATTAAAAGTGCCTAATTTAACGTAAGGATGTTGCTAGGTAATCGTATCCGTACATAAAACACATGGCAGAACCCCCTATTTTATTTATAAATGTGTGTTAGAATTATCCCCTGTGTTTTTCACCCGAATAGAACGAACGAAGCATGGTATTTCGATAGATGCCCTTTCCAGGCAAAATCTCATTATTTCGTGTAAATGACCAGAGACAGTAATTTAGGTATTTACATACCGGATGAATTAATATCCGAGGATTTTTGGGACGATATTTAAAGGACCATGGTGTATGTGATGGATAATGATGGGGTATTATGGTGTAGCAATGAGTAGAGTTTAGAGGACAGTTTACAATGGCGTGAATTATTTAAGAAGTGACGGCTGATCCAGCCTCACTATTTGTTATATTGGTCACTATAGAACGCGTGTGATATTTAAGGCCATACAGGTAAGATGTTGTAAGGAGAAATCTACGATGAAATAAGATAAAATAGATAATAATGCCAGGTAAATAAGACCTGAGGGGCAGATGTCAGATGAAGGTAAGTATGATAAGTTTACAATGATATAAGTGAATTCTACGTGCAAGGTAGTGGCCAATAAGCGCAGGTAAAATATTGCTATAATTAATCTATATTTGATCGAAATCATATCGCACAAAGGGCTGAAGGTGAAAAATTCACATTGCAATAGTATTTCACAGGTAAGAGAACGGTATTGGTCATCACGAGGTGACTGTAATAATTAATTTATATTCAAGTGGGGGCGCTTCGCTCCACATTTAGAATACTAAGATCTGGTCCGAACAGCTGGTAAGAATACAGTCATATGTTAGCCCGGGGGGGGGGGGGTGAAGACCTGCATCTCCACCTTTTCGCGGTCAAGGTTAGCTAGCAGGCGAGGCCCGCTCATTGTCTTCTTTCACAAAGAGGGGAGCCCACTGAAGACACGGGTGCTTTGTCGCAGCGATTCTTATATTCTTTTGTGTTTGGTCCCAAGTTTAATATTGACGTAAGGGTACGTTAGGTCACTACCCTGATGCCTCCAGTCGATAGTGTTTTCTTCACTGATCATTTTGATATAAGGGACGGTTTTGTCTGTTGACCATACAGTCCCGGGTTCGATATCCTATTGTTGTGCCTGGTCCAGAAACTATTTTAAACGGGTGCTAGATAGGCAGTAACCTTGCAGTCCCGTGTTCGAAATCCTCTTGTTTATGCCTGGTCAATCAGTCTCTTTAAATGGGTACTAGATAGACAGTGACCTTAGAGTCCTGTGTTCATGAATAATTATTTTCGGTCCTGGAAAATAATAATTATTAGTTTTTTTGGGTAGTTAATATTGGTTCAAAATTATCTTGAGATTTGTTTTTCTCGATAATTGTTGAACAGACCATGCTTTGTTCTATTGTAACCTCGTTCTGCAAGATAGGGGCACCCAAGGTAAGAAGTGTATAGGTAGCGAATACCCCTAAATACATATTGACCCTATTGAATATGCCGCTTAGAACACATTTGTGTCATGTCTATCTTTTTCAGGGGTCGAGGCTTCAAATACATTCACCGTCGTTTAACATAACACTGATACAAGGTATTTCTTTTGTGTCATGTCCATTTTTTTCTAGGGGTCGCGGCTTCAAATACATTCACCGTTGCCTAACGTGACTCTGACACGATACGATTACTTTAATAATGTTTGGTTGGAATTAGTAATTGTTTTTTCATGTTTATCCAACCCAAGTTTGATAGGCAGATGATTAGTCATCATTTTTTATGATGTTATTTTTGTTTGTTTTTAAGGCACTTTTCTTAGTTTGTTTATTGAATATCCATGAATTATTTGACAAGGCATCGAGTGCTTGGTTCGAGAATGTATCACGTCGAACGCAAGGGCCGAAGCCAAGCTAATCATATCGCTAATATGCTAATGTAATGTGTGACAATTTGTAAGTATGTTTCAAGGCTAAGGAAACTAAATGGCTTCATTGATTCAGCTAATTTGTTTTAAAGCTAAGACGTCCAAAGTAATGTCGGGATTGGACATTAAGATTTCGTACGGAAAAGGCTTCCATGATTAATTTACAAGAGTATGTAAATAAGATGCATAAATCATGTTCATGTTTGCAGATAGAAATACATAATTAATGCCATGAAGGTTAAGATTTGATATGGGGGTAAATTTTTATTTAACGGAGGGATTCCAGTAAATGTTAATTAAACGCCATAAATAATTAGATGAGCCAATGGCTAGGCTATAATGTATACTTCGGAATGGCCATGGATGTCTCTGATATTGACCATACCATGTATCTGAAATGTAATCGGATGATATTAGGCTCAATGATCATTATGTTTACTCAGATTAATGATTGATTAATTTCATATAATTGGATTTCTTTTTCTTAATCCATACTGTTGTTGCAGTTGACCGGACCCTCTTGATCCCTCATCTCTTAATACTTAACTATCTGATGATATCTTATCATCGTAATTAATAAATTTGATTATGGCAATTAAGGTTAATTGGTGCTAACCAAATTTCATCTCGATTCATTTTCTTTATTTTGCCATATGATTGGTTTTTATTTGTTAATAAATTTGATTGTAATCATACATCATGACTATTATGATAAGTGTTAATTGATGCTGATTAGCATTTAATTGGTGGTTATTGGACATTAATTAGTCCATTGTTTATATTTCTGATTCTGACTTAATTTTATTGATTCCGTATTTGATTTATTTTATTTTATTTTACTTCTGAGTTATTATTATTATTATTATTATTATTATTATTATTATTATTATTATTATTTTAAATTTCATTTCTACTATTTTGGTTTTATTTCATTTATTTGTTTTTGCTGTACTGGTGTTTGGTGCATTAAATTTGTTTATTTTCATTCAGAATCTGTGTGTGATGAATTTTATTCAGCCCTAGTGATCTTCCTATAATACCCAGAACAGTTTCATATTCAAGCTAGTGTACCGATCATGCCCCGACGACAGAGTCCTGTTCTGAAGGCCTTGTGCAAGGGTACAGTATGTTGTTTTGTTTCATGTTTGATATTGCCACAAATGGAAGTAAGACCTTTGCCTGCTAGTTACTATCTGACCAAATATGAGGTGGTCGTGGTCCACGAATTGATTGTCAGAAGTGAAAAGCCTAGCTATCATAGGGAGTTGAATATTACTGTCCTGAAAAGAGTGAAGGATAAACCTATTGTTATTCCCGACCATGATCATCCTTATTGGAATGCCGGTAAGTCCACCATAGTGTCCACTGTTTCTAACTTAATTGATTCTTTAAATGGTCTGAATGTTCTGGTAAAATCGGCTACATCTCAACAGAATCGAATTAAGTACAGATCTATTCATTGGGTACATCGGTTACGGAATTTAATTGGTGTTTGGTCTTTGAGTGATGTGATATTTGCGAATGAGTTATCAGGCCTACGTTCCAAATTTGTCGAATTACTTGATCGGAAGTTTCCCGAGGTAAGTAATTGTGATATGGCTGAATCCATTGAAGGTTCGAATTGTCATAGTTCTGTTGGTGACATTGCGTGTGAATTGAGTGATGATCGTGTGAATTTAGTTGGAGTTTTAGAAACCATGTTGCAGATAATCGTCAGGATAGTGCGATGGTTAGTGAAAATAGAAATCCTTCGAAAGAGAGTAGCCATATAGGGTCATCTACAGATTTGTGTTGTGTGCGGTCAGGCCTAAAACTGTTAATCGGAGTAGTTCCACTAAACGATGTGTTTTCACGACTACATCGGTTCAAAATAGTGATGCAATGTGTTCTCAATCTAACCTAAAATCTAATTTGTCTCTGTTGCCTAAATCTGTGCAGACGGGGGACAGTTTATTTGACGAAAATGATGTGGTAAGGGGGAACGCATTCGATTTTGGTGAGAATAATAGTGTTTTGCTTCAGGGTGAAATATCGGGTCGAAACATGTCTGAGTATAATGTTAAGTTCTCAACTGTGCCCCATCCGTTGAATGTATTTTTAAGGGACTTTAATGTATGTGATGGTACGGATAATGATTTATTGATTAAATTTCTTAGGAAATTCATTGAACTTAAAGATAGTGGAACCGTTTTTGGATTATCCGAGCTGCAAATTTATCGTATCATGTTCCCGTGCACTAGTGGGTTACTTCGCGAGAGATTAGTGGATAGTATGAGTACCCATCGTTCCTTGACTTACTTTAATCTTTAAGTTTTAGATTTTTCTTTCCTCCTAGGACCTTATCTGACTTGCATCACCCCGTGGTTCATGATCTCAAGATTAACGGTCACGTTAAACTACAAGCTTCATTCCTTCCTTTGACTTGCATCGTGAACACTTATTTAGAGTACAGAGGATGGATGAAACTCTCAATCAGTATTTTATTGATGTTAAATGGTATGCCAAGGCTTTTGCTGTCCAATTAACCGAGAAACAGATTGTTACTTCTATGGTAGAGGGCATCAACCCTATTGATAGGTCATTTCTGTCTATGAATGTCAAACCCCAGTCTTACAAAAAGGTTAATTGCATCATTTTGGAAGCCGAGAAGATAAATAAAGCTGATTTAAGGCGCATGAATGATTCGTCTAGGTTTTGCACTTCTAATTATGGTCCACCTGTGCAAGCTTATACTTTTAACAATTTTCAGTGGCGTAAAACTGTACTACCTGCTGGGAATTATCGAGATTCTGTATCTGGTAGTCATGTATTTCAGGGAGATGTTTTTCAAGAGAAACGTGCAATCATGCCTGCAGATTCTCAGCAGAATATATTTCAGGGGCGTGAACTTCAAAGACTCTTTAGAGGTAACTACTCTAAAGGTAAGAGGTGTGATCGGTGTGGATCATACGATCATCTTCGGCGTTGGTGAGATGCACCGGATAATCGTTTCTGTTGAAGTATTTTCTAAATTGTGACATGCATGTATAGGGGATGGTCTGTCTCTGTTGTATGACGGAGGTGTTAGCTTCATATGTGTGTGCTATTTGTCTGCACGTGTGAATTTTCAAAATTGTGTATGGCGAATTCAGTTCATCGTTACATGCATGTGTAGGGGATGGTCTGTCTCTGTTGTATGACGGAGGTGTTAGCTTCATATGCGTGTGCTATTGATGTGTGTAATTGTCTGCACGGGTGAATTTTCAAAATTGTGTGCGGCGAATGATTGTTCCTTTAGTATACATGTTTTGTGTGTGCTATTGTTATGTTTATTTGTCTGCACGTGTGAATTTTTAAATTGTGTATGGCTTATGAAACACTCTAGTGATATGCATGTGTTGTGTGTGGTTGTAGTTGTTGTGTTTCCTTTGGATGATATATGACTGTGGTGATTCTTAGTGTGGGTGTGCCTTGGTGTGTTCATTTGTCTGCATGTGTGATTTTCTGAAACAGGTATGACCAAGCGAGATGTTTTGTATAAACGGATTTTGAGTGCTCTGTATGATTGTGATTTTTTTAGCTTTGTTCTTGTAATGGGTGGGTGTTGTTGTTGTTGTATTGGGTTGAAAAATAAGTTTAGGTCTTTATTCTATATTATGTTGTAAATTTAAAAAAATGCGCAGTATATAAAATGGGATTGCATTAATATATCTTAGTTCGCCTTACGATCCTAACTTGTTGTCAATGTTATGGGTTTTGACTAGGTGACATAAGGTGTTCATTTGTATGTGGTAAGTATTTACAAACCGATACTTTGTTTCTACAAGTGGTGACTTGTTCAGCTTTGTGGTTTGTTAATTTTGGGAAAGTAAGTACTTTTCGAATTTTGTTATGTGGGGACGGGTATTCATGCTACACCAGGGAATAATGCGGTGAGTATGACATGAAGAATTACGGAATTTTATTTAAGGGTTTAAATGTTTTGTGTGTATATGTTTTAACGGACTATATTTATATTGATGCAAATTTGGGGAAGATTTGTGGGTGGTAACTTTTTATTATTTTACTGAGTGTGTCGTGAAGTTACGTGATTTGGATGGATGATTGTGGATATTGTATGTTGTTGGTCTGCTCATGTGCGCTGTTTATGCTATGTTTTCTCAGGTGTCGGGTAAACTTCTTCTTTTCCTTGGAATTTCTTTGGGTTAGTCTTCGTTTTTTGTATTTTTTTGGGATGGAATTTTGGGTTAAGGCTTTCTTGAGTGAGTAATAGATGTACTGTGGAGGACTAATGCCGACTTTCTATTTCCTAAGGTTGTTTTTTAGGCAAAGGGTCTCAAATTTCATTTTAGAGGTAACTTCTTTCTGTTATTTTCTGTACCTTTGGATATTAATTGTGAAAATTATAATTTGTTTGATAGTAAAAACTTCTATAAGGTAATCATGGGTTCTGAAATTTGTCAAACTTAAATTTTATTTGTGAAAGATGTGGAAATTATCAATTGGGAGACTATTCGGTTATGTACTCTTGCTTGATTTTCTTGGCAATGGTTTGGTTAATGCTGTTTGTATGTATTCTTTCATCTCTGTGATATTTGTAATACTTTTACATGGTACTGCCTCAAGTGAACTTGCTTTCAGTTTGATTGTGGGAGTAGTTGCTTCTACGTAGAGGAAGTCTTCGATGTACATGCGAAGTTATCCATGGCCCGGGTAACTGAACAATCATCGTGGGATCAGTTCGGAATGAATCTTTCTTCTCATTTGCAAGAAGTCCACTGCGATCAAGTTGATTGTATTTGTACTGGAATCTCGATTATGTAACGCATCATTGTAAGAATTTATGTATATGCATGATGTCATCTGATATTGGCTTTGACGTGTTGTCAAATCTTGGAACGACAAGTGGGAGTGACGAAAGGCGTTGGAATGTGAAAGAACTTGTATTCTTTGGAGTGTTCATATTCTGGCATGTTGAAGTAATTGTGCAAAGAGAAAAAAAACTTTGAGGGTATGGTGATTTGCATGTTGCATGTTTGCATGATGTTCTTGCTGTATATGTTATCGCGGTTTCTTAACCCGGCGTTAACGCTTGTAGAGGGGGAGATTTGTGCCGATAATTCGTCACTTTTTACCCTCACAGCTTCTAGGCCTATGTCTAAGCAATTGCTGCCTGGTTTGACATCTTCAGTTCTCTGTTTCCCGCTGGATAGCTGCACCGTAAGGTAAGATCTTGTGTCCTTCTTATTCTACAGAATGTAGTTGGTGCCCTGGTCCAGAGAGTGAACGCCAAGATGGTCGTCATTTGTTTAGTTGTTATTTTGAAGTCAAATAGAGAGGTACTTGGAACTTATAAATGTAAAGGTTAGAATTGGATCTCCGTTGGAGAAAACTGTATAAGAGTTTTGCTGCGAGTCTCGTTTAAGAATCCAAGTGGCCTGGGAAACGTTTATTGTTCTATTCATCTTTGATTCCAGAGAGGAAATGTTTGTACCTTATTATGTAGCGCGAACAGCATTAACATTTAGATGTTAGATTTATTTTGTCTGGTAAAAATTGTGTTCGCTGGGAATGGTATGGATAGGCCTAGGGAAAATATGGTTAGTTGCTTCTGTAGTGTGGGCCTCGAAAGTTGTATTGGGTTTATGTTTGCTTGGCTTTTGTTTTACTTAATCTCCTGTTGGCGAACGATAACATTGATCGTCTGTCAGCTGATTGTGAAACAAATAAGTGTGCTAGTAGCCATAGCAGAGATGAGACGTCTGGTAAAGTTTGCTTCGGGATAGTCATGAATTATTTGTGAAGGATAAATGAATTCTGACATCTTAACATGTAGTAAGACATGTATGTGTATAGAGCAGTAACTATTGATACGTTTGAAAGTGTGCTAGTAGCCATGACAGAGTAGACGTCTGGTAAAGTTTACTACCGGGATTGTCATGAATTATTTTGAGGGATAAATTTATTCTGACATCTTAACATGTGCTAAGACATGCATGTGTATCGAACAGTAACTATTGGTACCTTTGAGGAAGTCGACGAGTAGCTATGACAGTGAGTGAATGTCTTGTAAAGTTTTGCTTCGGGAAAAGTCATGAATTATTTGTGGAATAGAATGAATTCTGACATCTTAGCATGTGCTAAGACATGCATGTGTATCGAGCAGTAACTATTGGTACGTTTCAAGAAGTGTACAGGGAGCTATGACAGAAAGTCGACGGATTTGTAAAGCTTGCTTAAGGAAATGTCTTGGATTATTTGAGGAGATAATGTATTCAGACTTCTTAACACGTGTTAAGACATGTATGAGCATCGTGTGGAATCTATTGGTAATATTGGAGTGTAGGAAAAGAAGCGGGTGGACGCAAAGTGAAGGGGTTACGTTGATAATTGTATGGTGTTATCATCTTGGTTTTTGATGTTGAATTACTATGAATGTTGCCACGCCTGTTAATAATAAGGCAAGTACCGTGAGTAATGCTATTTCTATATCTTGTTAATAATGTTATGTTTATTGTTTTGTTATTATGTTAATGTTTGTAAAGATTACCGTTTGAGAATAGAAGTTGTTACCTCAGATCGATACAGTTTATTATTTCTAGGTCTATACTTGATACTGTAATCTCGAAATATTCATCTGGGTTATATCGCAAATGGGTCCGGTCCTTCTGCTTACACGAGGGGGGTGTCAAACACCACTTCGCCTTGCGATACAGCTGCAAGCACTGAGTCTAGACACTGCTCCAAGATGTACTGCCCGGTGGCCGGTAGTAGCAACCCACAAATATGTGGCGGCCTGGAAGGAGTAACTAAATCACACTAAATCACAGTTCCGTTCGAGGTCTTATCTCCTTTTTCACGGTAAAGCACTGTTCACAGCAATCAAAACCCCTCCCCCTCTCGTATCACGATCACTGCGAAATATACTAAAGTCAGCATTGAGAGGCAATTCACTATCGCTAACCATTTGGGTAAGCCATATCTCAGACAGCCCCACCACGTCTACATGACTTAATTCAGGCAGATGAATTTCACAGTCAGAGAGTTTATTATTGAGGCTACGCAGGTTTTGGTAGTAGATGTTAAGTTATGAATTGGTGTTGTGTTCAGAGAAAGTGGGCCCAGGATTCAGCTGTATGTCTCCAGCCAACAGAAAGAGACACAGCAGCCTCATAGCGGCCGAGTAACCTGCCCGGGGCTTGGATGGCCCAGGCCGAGTGAACAGGTGCCTTCCTAATGGGAATATGGCGTACCCTGACAGAGAGAAAGCCGGGATGTAGTAAGTTATTTCAGATAACAGCAACACGAGCGTGTAACTGACTTTTTTACTTGCACTTGCGGGTTCACAATATTGAATATTGTCTCTTGGACCACAATTTGTCACCATGAATTTGTGCCGTCCGGCCTTGTTCGCTGATGTTGTCGCAGTGGAAGTGTGTACCTATTTGTCTTGCGCTGGGCCCATGATACAATGACTAGGTGATGAAAGGATAACGGAAACAGAGGCAGTGGACTGAACGTACATCCACATTGCCGTGAATGCAAGTTCAATTCGAATCCTGTAACTACGAAGAACCATGGGCCTAGCCTAGCCTAGTTTAAAGAAATGAAGATTAATAACGTCCTAAATAAGGTATATATACTCAACACTAAAGTAAAGGAACGGTAATGTATTCTCCAAAGGAAATAGGCTTAAGGAATGACGAGGAAGCATTACATGCTAAGGTGAGGTTATGTGGTTGTCAAACATAAGACATAAATTAAACTAACGATTCAAAGGACCGTGACGTTAAGGTTATGGGAGGTAAGAGATAAAGGCAAAGTGAGGTATATATATATATATATATGTGGGGAAGGAATACTCGTAAAGAGTAAAATTACATTGTGAAATACGAAAGATAAAAGGGCTAGACAAGGTGTCAGGAAAAGTGAGTCTACCGTCAAAGAACGAACGGTAACTCTAATAGCCCAGAAGAAATGGAGTAGGTGAGGGAATATAAGACAGGACAGAGTTTAATAAAAGCGTGCGTAGATATGACGTAGATAAATAAACCATAAAATGAGGGCAAGAAACCGAGATAGGATAAACACGAGAGACGTTACGTTGCACAAAATAAAAGATATCCATAAAAATAAGTTACGTCAGAAAGGGATTAAACCATACTCATAGACGTGCGTAGGAAGACGCAATCTTAAGATAAGGGAGGCAAATAAAAGATAAGAGGTATGGCATAGGTCATGCTGGTCAACACACTATACAGTAAACCGAACCAAATACCCACACAAAAGATACGACGATAGGGACACAATGGACATACTAGAATAGGCGATACGCCCTAGTATTCCATACGATAAACAAAGTCAGAAAGACGTGACCTACCTAGATGGATCTGCTTAATCCGACATCGCGGAATTACACGAAATAAACTAAATTCACGCACCTACGCGCACCTTTATAATAAACACAAACGAACGGGAAAAAACGGATAGAAAAGCAAGGCGTCTCGAAAACGAGAGCATGAGCACAAAATATAACAACCTACATCGGAGAGAAAAAACAGAAGACTGCCTGGAGAGTAACAAACAGTTGTCACTGGTGACGGAAAAGAGAAGATAAAAGGGAAGAGGTGTCACTAATCATGATTCAGCATAGTAAGAAATTACTATAACGAACCTTGATCAGCAATTATAGAAATGCCCACTGATCTGCCTGGTTACCCTGGCCAGTAATAACCAAGAAAAAAAAGAGAACAATTCCGATAATTGACACGCCGAAGGAGAGAAAAAAAGGGGTGTCTACAGGTGGAAGAAAACAGCTCAACTTAAAAATACAGCACAATGGAAACCAACTGCTGCAGCACTGTACACACGCGAACTCACTCTTGCCGCCACCTACGCCTAGGTGTGTCAGTGGCGTATCTTGTCTGCGGGATAGGCAATAATGTACGCCTATGTGTGCCAGTGCCGTATCTTGTCTGCCGGGTAAGCAATAATGTACGCTCAGGTGTGTCAGTGGCGTATCGTGTCTGCGGGGTAAGCAATAATATACGCCTAGGTGTGTCAGCGGCGCGTGTTGTCTGAGGGGTAGGTAATAAATTGATTCTAGGCTTGTTATGCCTGTCGACTGTATAAGGGGTTGGAAGTAGCGTTACTCTCGGTTTGCTATGTCCGTCGACTGTATTAGGGGTTGGCAGTAGTGTTATTCTAGGTTTAGTAATAGCATGTTCAGTGTCAGGTGTAGGCAATAGCGTAACTGGTTTAGTGGTGGCGTTCTCCCTGTTAAAGGTAGGCGGCAATGTAATTTTAAGTTTGGTCAGAGGCGGGGGTTGTGGTGTCCCCTGCATGACTGCCGTCCGCAATTGTGCCGGTGTAGCATGTAACTGCATATATTATTTATTTAGGCGTGTATTTTGTCTTCTTAATTGTGTATATTCATCACTCAGTGGTGTGTTAGCTGTGCGCATTCGTATGTGTGTCTTATTGAGTACCCAATGCTCGTAAATTAGGCGTGTTTGTTCCCTGTGTAGCTGTTCATGTGCTGTATCAAATTTTGAAAATAGATTGTAGAACTAAGTTATTGTAGATGTTTCCCCCGTGCGTTCTGTCTCTAATTGTGTATGTATTTATTGTATTTTCGAGTATACTTTGTTTAATATCTGGTGCACCCTTTGAACTTGTGTCTGGTCCACACTTATGTTCTTGTGCCATGTTGTCAACCTTTCGTGCTCGCTTTGGCGATTGATTTTATGCAAAGTGTAGGCATTTTGTATCCGGTGTGAGTGTTGCAGTGTTGAGGGAGCTTTAATTTCCCTTGCTTTTATCTAAGTGCAAGAGGGAAATATGTCCGGAATCGATTAAACCTTTAAATGGTTCGGCTCCGTTTCAAGTCAAGTTTTTATGTGCTAAACTAAGATAGGGACGGCGTAAGGCCCTTTTACCTAGTGGTATTTTGTTGTCCTCTTTCTTGCTTTAATGGGAGGGTTGGGGGAGGGGGGAAGTTAACTACTGTGTTGGGACTAAATTTTAACTTGCTTGACTGTTTCGGTGGTACTCGCAACAATTGTCTTACCCTTGGTCTGCTTGATTGCTTAGAAATAGTACCGGGCCGTAGCTACTAGACTTTTTGTTTGAGCCCTTGTAATGTAGCTACCCGGTCCTTCCACCAATTGTAAGGGGTTCGCATTTATTTAGTTCCCTAACTGTGTGTAGATTATGGGGGTGGGGGTAAGTACCGCCCTCGATAGTTGGAATTTACTTGACGGCATAATCAATTGTTGGGGGTTGCGATCTTTAGATGCTTGGCGATTTTAGAAACTTGTTGGGGTTAAAAGGGATCCTAACCAATAATTGTTAATTAATCTAATTCCCTAAATAAATGTGGTAGCTAATGAATTGTAAGTGAAAGAGCTGGCTAGTCAAAGGAGTGCTAACTAATTAACCTTGCTGGTGTGAGTGAGAACGGCTCTGCTGCTTCGCTATACTTGCAAGCGAGCTATCGATAAAGTTGAGTCAGCTGACTTCGAGTCATGTTTATTAATATCCGGCAAGTTGAGGTAGGCTTTTAATAAAGGTAAACAGAGAGCCAATTGTAATAAAATGTAGAAGGTTTAATGGTAAGATTGTAATGATGTGAGCAAGCTTCACTATCAGTACTTAGTGAAGTGAAGTGAAGATGATTACAAAGTTAAAGGTTTGAAGGGGAGAGGAAAGTATGGAAATACCCTTGTACACTTACTTGGATCAGCTGGTCAACGCGTAAAGCCTTCGGCCTGCTCGTGGACTATTTATAAGGATTGTTATTGCTGAGTAAGAGAGTTGACACATTCGTGTCCTAGTTATTACTTGCTGTCTATGTTGTGGGTAGAGTCGTAATGATTGCTACATTTATGTTGCCAGCCTGCCAGGTCTGTATGGAAATACTGCAATTAGATAGTTATCGTTGTAGACCTCCTTATGGCTTTAGGTGTGAAATTTGGGGTGAATCGTGCTGTGTATGGGGCTGATAGGGGGTGGTTGTAGTTGTACCCTGTGGGGACCTCAGGACATAAAAATATAAACTTCGTACAAGTTCTGATGTCGGAAGGAACTCTGAAAATATCACACATTTTAGTGGATATATGGATAGCACATCGGGCCGGAACTTACAATATTTCAAATCTCTTATACGACTAGCAGTAGTGCCCGACTTCGCCTGGTGGATTTATTTGTTTTACAGAACTGGAGCACTCAAGGATAAGGATAGGTATAAATGAAAGTAAATTTGAAAGCACCAACGCTTATTGCAGCTGATAACTTCAGTATACTGCACCAACACCATCGCTCTTATACAGAGGCATACTATTTTCATAATGATAACTGTTTTAAAGGGCCTAAGAAATCTTTTTGCACTAATTACTCCCCGTGACTGCAATTTATAAGCTGCTCGCAATTCTGCACCAGAACATTGGTAGGGGCGACGTGATGTGGCCCGCATTACATGGAAACAATAGACTTCGGTATTATTGAAGCCGTTCTGGAGCGCTTGTTCTTCCGACTTACTGAACAAAAATCAATCATTAAGGTTACCTGAGAGGTGTAGCCTAATGCTACATAACCTAAACTATTCCTCTTGAATCAGTCTATCATATACAAAAAGAATTTTTCGAATCCGATTGGTAGTTCCAGAGATTACCGCGATTAAACACATAAACCCACAAACAAATACACAAACTCTTCAGCATTATTGTATTAGTATAGATATGTTCACATATAGTACGGTGCAATTAGCTTTAAAAACGGCTTAACTTCTACTTCCAAAGTAAAAGTTTCCCTCCAAGCCCAAATTGTTCTATACAGTCCACATGTTGTTCGGTAAAAAGTGTCACCATTTTGAGCCGCGGGTTTGTGGGGGAGGGCAGAAGTTGGTATATTTGTAGTTTTTATCAGATTTTCTTAATATTTCGACAAATATGAGGTTTAGCGCAACATGTGTCTTATACAAACATAATCTACATTAAATTGCGAACAAAAAGGTCCCATGCATAATTTTTATTTATTTATTTATTTATTTGTCTAGAAAAAGATTCCCGAGAGCAGCGCTCTGTCGTGGGGAACAGTACATAGTTCATTACATAGATGACGGACTAACTATACATATGCTAAATTATAATACATTGAGAGTACAGTATACAAATAAGCAATTTAAGTGTATTCAAAGCGACGCTTTTGACACAATACATGACCAAGGAAAAAGAGGTATAATATAATTGGAGAAATGAGACTATAAGCTAATGAGCATGCTTTGAAGTTATGAGTCAATTAGTGTTGATAAACATAAAAGATAAAGATTATTTGGAAGGATGTGGTATCACAAGAGTAAGTTATTATACATTTAGAGTAAATTATACATACATTATTATACATTCAGAGTCAGCAAATAATACTTTTTCAACTTTACACAAAATGGGCCAATTTGAGAGATTCTTGCTAGATCAAGTGGTACCTGGTTGTACACTGAGATGAGCGAGTGCTGCAGTGCATTGACTCCAAATTTAGTAGTTCTATTGCTGACTACATGTAACTTTTTTTTTGTCTTGTGCAGTGCATGTGAATTTCATTAACAAAAGAGAATGTAGTGTTTGTGGTCATGAGACTATGCAATATTTTATAAATAATTAAAGTAGAGTTGAAAGATACAAGCAGTTTCAACGGCAATATATTAGTTTCAGTGTACATTCTACAGCGAGGGTATAAACGATGGAATCCATACATTGATCTTAGAGCCCTGTTTTGTAGAACCTCAAGATTATGCAAATTAGTTTGTGAGGCTCTGCCCCAGATGAAACATAGGTATGAGAGCCGAGACTGAATCATTGCGAAGTATATTACACGTAGTGTCTGTGTTGTTACATAACACTTGATTTTAGCAAAGATCCCAACTAAAGCTGAGATTTTATTTTTTAGATTCGTTATATGTGATGCCCAAAAAAGAGTATTGTCTATTGTCAAGCCAAGGTATTTAACCTCCTTCGCCCACTTAAGTCTGGTAGTACCAAAAGAGATATTTGTTGTTGCATTTAAATCATATTCACATTTATGGAACATCATGCAGACAGTTTTTGAGTAATTAGGTGTTAACAGATTCATTCTTAGCCATTCCTCCAAGACATAACAGTATTGCTGGATATCAGATATAATCTCCTTGTCAGATTTAGAGAAGTAAAACAACGAAGTATCATCAGCTAAGAGAGATAATCTACCCTTAAAAGGGCATAAGGTTATGTCATTTATATATATATGAGGATTATAATCGGCCCTAGAATAGATCCCTGGGGCACACCGTACGATACCCTTTGTAGGTTAGTTCCTATTTTTACAAATTGTTGTCTGTTTGCCAAGTAATGTTTAAATCACAACAATGCCACACCTCTCACACCCACCTTCTCCAGTTTATATACAAGCAGTGGATGACTAACAGTATCAAAGGCCTTTTTTAAATCAATAAAGAATCCAGCAGATTTATTCCCTTTATCTATTGTAACCTTTATGCATCTGTGATTGCATAAATCCTACATATTTATTTCAACAAGATTTTATTCATGTTTCAAAGCCGGTGATGTTGCTTGTGGAACCGGGCACAACAAAGGGTGGCTCGTACGTGCTTTACTGTAACTTTCACCCAGCGCAGACAATGACGGTAGGGAGAGAAAGCCAACATCTGGAAGCCACATGCGATCAGACAACGCAAAAAGGTGTTTCAAACAAGCGGATAAATACGAAAATTTCAACGATCACTCACTAGATAAACCCCGCCCATTTGAGAGAAATTGGAGCAGTAATTAAAATACAGAAACAGGAATTACACCATCGTATAGGGGACATTACCAGCCTCTCAGAAGTATCGTCAAAATTTAAATTGGATCATTCTGTGATTTTTGCCAGAATTAAAATGAAATCAGGGGGTGGATTTAAAACTACCAATAGCAGCGAGGGACGCGAGACGCGACCAAATCCCGCCGAAATTAAGGAACAATGAAGGGAATTACGGAGCTCAATATATAAGGATCCAACGATCGGATTTTGGATAAAAAGAAGTCATTGAGACATTAGAAATGAGGACGTTCAAAGGAGCTAATTTGCATATTCATGTGAGTGTTATTATGGAAATAAAATCTAAAAGCTCCCCACTCCAAGTAATCCTAAGAGAAATCATATAATTAACAGCTGGAGACGCAGCGAAAACAGTTCATATCGGGGCGCTGCAGAGGCGAAAGCCCACGCCCGTAGCCTTAAGAAAAGTAACGATTTGTACAAGTTTTATAAGTAGAAGCAGTTATATCTTTGGAATTTGAATATCGCTAAGTATTCGCGAGTGCGAATTAAAATAGTGCATACCGTGACAGTACGCAGTTATAATGATAGAGATAGCCGTACGAGCTATTAGTAGCTAAGTCAGTGATCTAGGAAGCTATTGAACTATCAGCTGAATTGAGTAGGTTGATGATAGCTGTAGGAGGTAGGAGCTACATAGGCGAGAACCGTGCATTGTGATAATAATAATACACACATCAAAAAAAGTTTTGCATCACCTCGGTTCCCAGATCTCCGGCATATAGACGTTGACTGTGTATATTGTATCCAAGATACAGTCCCTTTGACTGTTCATAGATGTCACTAAAACTTCTCAAAGATGTAAACAACCATGCATGAGCAGGGCCTATTAGACGGAGGGGGTACGACAGCCGATCAGTTCCAGTCATTCCTCCAGGACGAAGGTACGCTGCTCATGTTGTCTGTAGTTCTACCATGCCTAGAAGGTCAATACCGCAGTTCGATCGCGTCCGCATTGTTACTTTGTGTCAAGAAGGGCTCTCAACAAGGGAAGTTTCCAGGCGTCTCAGAGTGAACCAAAGCGATGTTGTTCGGACATGGAGGAGGTACAGAGATACAGGAACTGTCGATGACAGGCCTCGCTCAGGCCGCCCAAGGGCTACTACTGTAGTGGATGACCGCTACTTACGGATAGCCGCTCGGAGGAACCCTGACAGCAATGCCACCATGTTGAATAATGCGTTTCGTTCAGCCACAGGACGTCGTGTTTCAACTCAAACTGTGCGCAATAGGCTGCATGATGCGCAACTTCACTCCCGACGTCCATGGCGAGGTCCAGCTTTGCAACCCCGACACCATGCAGCGCGGTACAGATGGGCCCAACAACATGCTGAATGGACCCCACGGAATTGGCATCACGTTCTCTTCACCGATGAGTGTCGCATATGCCTTCAACCAGACAATCGTCGGAGACGTGTTTGGAGGCACCCTGGTCAGGCTGAACGTCTTAGACACACTGTCCAGCGAGTGCAGCAAGGTGGTGGTTCCCTGATGTTTTGGGGTGGCATTATGTGGGGCCGAGGTACGCCACTGGTGGTCATGGAAGGCTCCGAAACGGCTTTACGATACCTGAATGACATCCTCCGACCCATAGTGCAACCATATCGGCAGAATATTGGAGAGGCATTTGTCTTCATGGACGACAATTCTCGACCTCATCGTGCACATCTTGTGAATGCGTTCCTTCAAGATAACGACATCGCTCGACTACAGTGGCCAGCATGTTCGCCAGACATGAACCCTATCGAACATGCCTGGGATATGTTGAAAAGGGCTGTTTATGGACGTCTTGACCCACCAACCACTCTGAGAGATTTACGCCGATTTGTCGTTGAGGAGTGGGACAATTTGGACCAACAGTGTCTTGATGAACTTGTGGATAGTATGCCACGGCGAATACAGGCATGCATCAATGCAAGAGGACGTGCTACTGGGTATTAGAGGTAGTGGTGTGTACTGCAATCTGGACCACAAATGCTGAAAGTCTAGCTGTATGATGGTACAACATGCAATGTGTGGGTCTCATGAGCAATAAAACGAGCTGAAATGTTGTTTGTGTTGATCTCTATTCCCTTTGTATTTAACGGTTCCGGAACTCTTGGAACCGAGGTGATGCAAAACTTTTTTTGATGTGTGTAATAATTCACAGTGGACCTTTGCTTTGGTGAATTTTGGAAACCGTGTGTAAATTATCCTCCTTGCAAGATGAACCAACTGATCCAGAAGACTGATATCAAGGACCAGAGCATTATCATCAGGATGTATACGAGATAAGTAAATATTGTATGGGGCATGTTTGCCATAGCGTATCCCATCATGGGGATCGGATAAGTTTATCTCGATCATAAGCAATTATGATAAAATAGATATTTTAGGCATAGCAGGCATGTTTTGTGTAGATTTGTGTATATTTGTCAGTTATGATTATATTTTGTGTGTTTTATAACGTAAATAGTATATGAGCATCAAAATTTGTTTAAATGTGTTTTGTTTGAGGGTGCCAGTAACTTTGCTGAATGCACAATTAAGGGAATAATTGGTTTGATAGTGCTTACGCACGATATTAACGTAAAAGCTAATATGGGGAAGATAGCTCGATATTGTGACAAAGACCAGTAATGACACTGAAATTATGTGAACAGTAAGTATGGTAATTGACAATCACACCAAGGTAAAGAAAGGTAAGACAAAATGGCTGGATGATAATATAATATTCAGAAAAGTTTGAGAGTTGATCCTGGGTTGAGCTGAAATTAATAACGGAGGTGGTATTCCCGTGTTCTACGATGATATAAGATGGTAAGTGAAATTAATAACGGAGGTGGTATTCCCGTGTTCTACGATGATATAAATGGTAAGTGAAATTAATAACGGAGGTGGTATTCCCGTGTTCTACGATGATATAAAATGGTAAGTGAAATGATTGAATTCATTGTCTGATGAGAGTGCGCTATAGCTCCGTCGGAAAAGTAACTGTACAGCTCGAACCCCAGGTAGTCAAAGGGAGTCTTAGGGAGCAGGTATAGGGCTACGACCAGCCGTCTGAATTCTAAAAGTTGCAGTGAAGGTTATTGCCTGCCCAGCTGGTTAGTGTGTGGTGAGAATGTCTGTCACAAGGTTGAGGGTGGTATTGTTATCTTTGAGGGAAGGTAGTCTGGCTTCCCAGGGTTTCTTTTTTTTTTGTACCGCTTCAGGAAGCGACGTCTTGTATTGTCATTATTTTGAGTGCATTCATTATAGTTGTCTATTTATCAAGAGTAACGGGGCGTCGGCCACCGAGATGTGTTTATTTGATGCTTCATGTATGTTGACTTGTTTGTTTTACCATAATTAACAAAGTCATGGCTCTGAGAGAATTAATTGTTTATAAGCTAGAACGTGCACACATGCCTGTGGCCTAGAATAAGTCTATTGTCTTCATTGTCTGACTCCTGTGAGGAAGGATGATGATTGTACGAGAAAACATGTCCGAGCTCCCAGAAACCAATTTTGCAAGTTAAAAACATGAGTGCGCATATTTTTATTGATAGAATGGCTGGGTTATTTAGGCCATAGTTTTGATGAATTAAGTCTGTTGACGTTTATTTTTGAACTTGAAGCAGTGGACTGCAGTGAAATAGATTATTTTTCTTTTCCTGGTTTCAGCCAGTGTGATAAATTTACTTTTTCATGTTGATGTTGTTGATTAGAGTAATTTAAGGGAGTATATTTTGTTGTTTATTGTCTATGGATGGGAGTAAATGGGAGATGATGTTTTTGTGAATAAAATTATTTTATATTAGGAGTTCTCTGACATACTGATTTTAAGTTAAGCCTCCTGTGATCCTTGACGATATTCCTAGGATGTTTAGAATAAGTTAGAGCCACCCCGAACAGACCACTACCCGAGCTAGAGTCGGCATCCTAGAAGACATTGAAGGGTACATATGGATTGGGTGATAACGCTGTAGTTATTCAAGTCCATATCAGTTTTCTTTTATTAATTAGTGGATCACAGTGATGGAGATTGTCAGAGAATAGCTAGCCGGAGCCTACTGAAGTATACGTGCCGCGTCGAGGTTGTGATAACACATGGTGGCCCATGTCGGTCTTTATCCAAGAGGGTGAGCATTGAGCTTGCATTATCAAACCTTGAGGACATGTAAAAAGATGTAGGGTGTCCCCATATCATGGCGCTCTTTAGTGGTGGCCAAATTAACAGTGATTCAGGGGAAAGTAAAGCCAGGAGTTTGTTTAAAATAAATAGTCGAAAATGTTGAGTTTATTTTGCATATTTAGGTAGAAGCAGTGTTTTCGTGGCGCCCTTATAATTGAATAATTAGTACCAAACTCCAAATGTATGTTGTAGGACGGCGTGAACCGTGAAAAGTCATGTCAGTACTTTATTGACAGGACTGGGAAGTTAAAATTAACGCAGAAGGGTAAACTGAAAATTTATTCATGAAAGCAGACATCAAATAGGCAGCTCTTCAAGCAAATAAAAGTAATTAATGGGAATAACGTAGATTGGGATTAAACGACTCATTTTATGATTGCAGAAGATGGGTACGTGAGGCTACATGCCCCAGTCTTCTCAAATAAGTGTTATATTGTATGCTATGGCTTCAGTGGAAGAAATTCGAGCCATAATTGAAGGTTCGGTAGCTAGAACAATGGAGCAGTTCGAACAATTTAAGAGGGAGTGTAGAGAACAGAGTGAAATAAACAATGCACGTATCTCAGAACAGATAGCGGAACAGAGCGAAATAAACAATGCACGTATCTCAGAGCAGATAGCGGAACAGAGCGAAATAAACAATGCACGTATCTCAGAACAGATAGCGGAGCAAAGTAGGATAAATAATGCACTACTCGCGGAGCAAAGTACAATTGCCAATACACAGCTAAAGGAACAAATTGCAGAACAGGGTAGGCTGAATAATGAAGCGTTAAAAGAAGAATTAACGGAACAAATTGCAGAACAGGGTAGGCTGAATAATGAAGCGTTAAAAGAGGAATTAACGGAACAAATTGCAGAACAGGGTAGGCTGAATAATGAAGCATTAAAAAGAGGAATTGACGGATAAATTAGCAGAGCAGATAGCTAAGATCACACTTGAGACTACCGCACAGTTAGGACAGATGGAGATGAACCTAAGGCAATCAATAGCATTCAGTGAAGAAAAGACGGCAGCGAAACTCATACAACTGGAAGAAATATGTAATGCTAATACGGATGGGATAAAGTTAGAACAGTTAGCAATCCAGGCTACAATAAAAGGAGTAGACAATGAGGTTAAGTCTGCGGGAAAGCAATTACACAGCTTAGAAGATGAGATGACAGAGATCAGAACAGAAATAGACAAGGCAGCTTTGACTTCAGCAGAACGGTGGAGTATTCAAGAGAATGAGAATGATGCACTTAAGGAGAGCATTCGTGAAAGTAATGAACTGATAGGAGGCAGGCTCGATCAGCTGGAAAGCGATAAGAAGGATGGAAAGAGAAAAGAGGAAGATAGATATGAGGCAATAAGAGCAGAAATAAACAAGACATGCCGACAGATTGGAATTGACGGGAAAGAGGATAGAATGAAACTCATAGAACAAATGGAAGAGAACCAGAAAAGGATAAAGGAGGTCGAACTGCAGTTGCTAGAAAAAATAGAGGGACAAGAACGGAAGATCCTTAAGACGGAAATACAATCTTTACAACAGCAAGACATGCTTCTCGAACTAAAAGCTCATAATAGCAGTAAGGGAACAAACGGTATGGCTAATAATTTCAACACAAGCCAGACTCAGGTAGAAGGAATGAATAGACTTAGTCCGGGCCGCGCAACTACAGGTAGCGAGAACAATGATGGTTTCCAAACGTTTAGAGGACACGCCTCGACACCTCAACAGTCGACCGACAATAATAATAATAATAATAACCCAACTACCCAGTATGTACAAATAATCAGAATGCAGGAGGATCGCCCACGAAAATTCAATAATGATGGATCACAAACGCCGAAAGCTTTTTTAAAAGATTTAGAACACTACCTTACAGACAGTAACATTCCTGAGAATAAGAAACTCAGAGTAACAGAGAAATTACTTGCGGATAGCGTCTTGACTTGGTTCAGAAGTTTTCGCTACACTTTTGAAGACATGGACAGTTTCAAACATGCATTTCTACGTCGTTATTGGAGCATGTCAATACAACATAGTCTGAGAATGGAGTTGTATAGCAGGAAGTATCACGCTTCACAGCCCACGCGTTATTCAGAATATTTTTCGGCTCAGCTACTCAGGTTGAAAGACATGGATATTTTACCACCGGAGTCAGAACTGGTGATGACAATTGGTAAACAGCTTCCATTGCCAGTACAACAGTTCTTAATTGCAGCGAACGTCTCGAGCGCACTACAAGCAGAGGAGGTTTCACGCCAACTGGATGAAACTTCATTAAATACTCAGAATAGGCACGTCAGAGCAAGTGACAGCGCAGCGCTGGTACACCAGGCCGAGCTAGTCAAAACTAGAGAGCAGAGCACCAATACGAATGTTAGCCATAAGAGCGGAAACAACAATGGAAGGTCAGACTTGCCAAGAGAAGAGCAAAGGAGATATGAACCAAGGAACGAAAGGAACTGGCAGCCGCAACAGTACAGGAGAGATGAATGGAAAGGGCGTGGTCGCGAAGGTCCATATCATCATCGCAGATATGACAGAAGTGAAAATAGAACGTGGAACCGAGGACGAGATGAGAACCGAGGATACACGGAGGACAGTCGACGGGAATGGCAGAACAGACACGTGGCATCCCAACGGTACCTAGATGAGTTGCATCGCAGCCAAGAGACGGAAAAGGATCGCTGGCGAAGGACGATGGATAATCGCGAGAATCCAGATGTGGAGATAACCGGAGCAGAAAGTGAATTAGCGCAACAGCATCGCGAGAGTCAGAACGATAAGAGACAAACGGGGGCCATTAGCAAAAAAAAAAATGTACTAGAGGATGAAGGAGATAGTCTAATTTTCACGCCAGATAAAACACAGTGGTTGATAGCGAACATTGAGGAATGGGTCGCAACTCCTGATGATTTTACGGGTGAAATTATTCAATCGGAACAACATTGTTTGAGGAAATTACCAGTCATTATTACGAGAATAGAAGGACTAAGAGTAAAAGGGATTAGTGGACACTGGGGCACAGCTATGTCTAGTATCAGAGGCATTAATTAAAGCTCTAAGCGAAAAACAGAGAATACCTACGATTCCAGTACCACAGGTCAAAATTAGAGGAGTAATTCCCGAAAAATCAGCTGTATGTAAATTTCAAGTACAATTGGACCTAGAAATATTAGGACACACTTTCTCACACGTATTCATGGCTATGAACAAGATGAGCGTAAATTTGATCCTGGGCGCGGATTTCATATACGAGCACCAAGCAGTGATTGATCTACGCAACAATGTAATTAAATTCAGAAATATGGAAGGATTATCAGCGGTGGAACTGAACATGAATAATCACGGCTTAGATAGAGATGCTGACATTTGGACGCTGGAGACGGTTCCTGAGGAAGAAGAAGAGAAAAATCAAGCAGATGAAGAGGACTCGAACACAGGACTCCTGGAGGAAAAGCAAGAGTTGGAAGATGAGATGTGTTCCATGGCAGTAGAAGAAGATGGCAACAAAGACAGTTTTGAGGCACTTTTGAAGGACAAATTAAAAGAGGCAAAGTTAAATGATGAAGAAAGAAATTGCTTGACACAAATGCTATGTAAACATTCAGCAGCATTCAACACACTACCGGGAAAATATTAAATTTCAAGTACGCTATGCAGGTGGATGACTGGACTCCATTCAAGAGCCGACTCTACTCAATTCCAGAAAAACAGCGTGCAGCAGTTAGAAAAATAATAGACGAAATGCTTAGAGGGGGCATAATTAAGAAAGCTCCAACTCCATATTTGAACGCCATATTAGCGGTGGCGAAACCCAATGGTTCTGTGAGACTATGTCTCGATGCTCGCACCCTCAAATCCAGATTAATTGATGAAACTGACCGTGCACCACTAATTAAGGATGTACTAAAGAAGTTCCACAAGAAATAAATATATTCGTCTGTCGACCTTGCAAATAGCTACTGGCACATCGAGTTAGAAGAGAAATCACAGCTGTTAACTGGATTTATATTCGATAATCAGAGTTTCACCTGGTGTCGCTTACCATTTGGAGTTAAGACAGCCGGATCTGCATTAATCCGAGCATTGGATCGCAATTTGACAGAAGAGGTGAAAGACATGACTGTCAGATATGTCGACGATATCTTACTAGCATCAGAAAGCATTGAAGAACACATGCAAAATTTAAGCAAGTTGTTAGAGAACCTAAAAAGGGCAAATTTCGAGATCAATCTAAAAAAATCGCACTTCTTTCAGCACGAAATTTTATATTTAGGATATATTGTTCATGGAGAGGGGATCAAACCCAACCCAGTGAAGATTGAAGTCATTAGAAATTTTCCTCGACCAACCAGAGTCAAGCACATAAGGATGTTCTTGGGGGCAACAAATTTCTTTCGTGAAAACTGTCCAGGATACACCGAAGTAGTAGCACCATTACAGGAGATGCTAAAAAAGAATAACCGTTGGTTTTGGAACGAAGAGTGTGAGAGGTCATTTGTAGCTACGAAAGAATTACTGTCAAATAGCATCAAACTGGGTTACCCAGATTTTTCGAAGAGATTCATAATTCAAGCAGATGCATCTTTAGTGGGCATCGGAGCAATGCTTTTCCAAGAAGACGCAGAGAGAACAGCAGGCCGTTCATACCTAGCATTTATCAGCAGGAAGTTTAGAAAACATGAGAAAAGTTATACCATCTCAGAGCTGGAGCTTCTGGCTATCATACACGCGTTACAACAATGGCGTCGTATTATTTATGGTTTCCCCATAACAATCCGCACTGATCACAAGGCGCTGACTTCCTTATTTAAGACCACCATGGAGAGTGAACGCATCAACAGATGGGCCATCTATGCGCAGCCGTTTGATCTACAAATTGAGCATATATCAGGAAAATTAAATGTAATCCCGGATTTTGAGTCGAAATCCAGAAGAGGAGGCACAGAAGGATGAGATGTTAGTGCAACACATTGAGCTGACAAACGAAGACCAAGACTTCTTACAAGAACTGAAGAGGTTACCGCAGGAACAGGAAAAGGAACCATGGATGATGCAGATGATTAAGTTCCTCAAGAGAGAGATAACACCTGATATCCCAGCATACCGTGAGATTGAGGCTCAAGCAAGAAATTATTCATACTTCAATAATATGCTCCATAAATTTATAGATGAGGATCACGTCAAGTTACGGATATTGTTACCAGCTTCTTTACAGAGGAAATTAGTGTGGCATACTCATTATACACTTGGCCACATAGGATTAGACAAGACACAAGCAACGATAGGTGAAGCTTTCACTTGGCCACGGATGAGGATCACAATACGCGATGTCTTGAAGACATGCGATATTTGCCAGCGTGCAAAACCCAACACATTCCTCATGAGACAATACCCAAAGCCACTTTTGCCACATAAACCGTTAGAGCTCATTGCGGCAGATTGCCTGGGCCCATTGCCGAAAGGAAGTAGAGGAGTGCGACATGTCCTTGTGTGCGTGGACGTCTTCTCCAAGTTTGTTGTTTTATGTGCTATCCAGAAGACAACATCGAAACAGGTCCTAAGCCGAATCAAGAATCGTGTTATACCTACAATGGGAAAGCCAGAATTTATACTTTCCGACCATGGGAGTTACTTCACATCAGCAGAATTTAAGCGTGGATTAAATGAGCTAGGCATCAAACATGTATTATTTAGCATACGCCATCCACAGAGCAATCCTAGGGAGAGAGTCTTACGAGAGGTCTCTAAGCATATCCGCATGTTCATACCTACAGAGCATCATCGTTGGGCTGATACCTTGAAAAACATTGAAATTTGCATTAACATGACACGTCATGAGTCAACTGGACAAATTCCATACACGTTACATTTGAACCAGCAACCACCGAGATCTTGGACAACAGTACTAGATTGCCCAAGGGATCCGCAGCCAGCACCACAGCTGAGAATCGAACGAACGGTCACGTATATGAGAGAACAAGCTGACAGGAGATTAAAAAGGCTAAAAGGGAAACGCTTTCACAGGGAATTGAACGCCGGTGAGTTAGTTTTATTGAAGAGACCACCTATCTCTGATCCTGCAAACAAAGTGTTTCATAAATGGTGTTTCCCGTACATAGGACCTTACCGAATCATAAGAAATTTGGGAAACAATGCGTATAAGATACAGGACATAAACGGCGGAAGCACATCAGTATTAAATTGCTGAAACCTCAAAATATATCATGAAAGGGAACCGTTTGATCAACCACGGAATACCGCGGGTGTCGACATTATGGAAATCAAATAAAGATGAGCCAAATGCACGTGGAACGAGGAAGTAGACAGTCATAAACAGACCCGGTGTTTACAGTGAACGACCGTGAAGTGAGAGTACTTGGCGAGACAGGTGGACAATAGCTACCTGCACCAGACAGCCGAGGCACTAATCCTACCAAGAATGTGGAGAGGGAGACACAAGAACAGTAGCAAGGGAATCCCTGCGTGCGACCAGCAGTGGCGAACCAAGTAAACAGAATAAGGAGTGACGGTGGAACCTTACAGCATCCGTCAGGCGGATCGGGATTGAGAAAAAAATCATACGTTCCATATCGATTTTTTTCCTTTGCAGAAGGGTAATGTAAACTTTATGCATCTGTGATTGCATAAATCCTACATATTTATTTCAACAAGATTTTATTCATGTTTCAAAGCCGGTGTGAGAAAAGATGTTGCTTGTGGAACAGGGCACAACAAAGGGAGGCTCGTACGTGCTTTACTGTAACTTTCACCCAGCGCAGACAATGACGGTAGGGAGAGAAAGCCAACATCTGGAAGCCACATGCGATCAGACAACGCAAAACGGTGTTTCAAACAAGCGGGTAAATACGAAAATTTCAACGATCACTCACTAGATAAACCCCGCCCATTTGAGAGAAATTGGAGCAGTAATTAAAATACAGAAACAGGAATTACACCATCGTATAGGGGACAATCCCAGCCTCTCAGAAGTATCGTCAAAATTTAAATTGGATCATTCTGTGATTTTTGCCAGGATTAAAATGAAATCAGGGGGCGGATTTAAAACTACCAATAGCAGCGAGGGACGCGAGACGCGACCAAATCCCGCCGAAATTAAGGAACAATGAAGGGAATTACGGAGCTCATTATATACGGATCCAACGATCGGATTTTGGATAAAAAGAAGTCATTGAGACATTAGAAATGAGGACGTTCAAAGGAGCTAATTTGCATATTCATGTGAGTGTTATTATGGAAATAAATTCTGAAAGCTCCCCACTCCAAGTACTCCTAAGAGAAATCATATAAATAATAGCTGGAGACGCAGCGAAAACAGTTCATATCGGGGCGCTGCAGAGGCGAAAGCCCACGCCCGTAGCCTTAAGAAAAGTAACAATTTGTACAAGTTTTATAAGTAGAAGCAGTTATATCTTTGGAATTTGAATATCGCTAAGTATTCGCGAGTGCGAATTAGAATAGTGCATACCGTGACAGTACGCAGTTATAATGATAGAGATAGCCGTACGAGCTATTAGTAGCTAAGTCAGTGATCTAGGAAGATATTGAACTATCAGCTGAATTGAGTAGGTTGATGATAGCTGTAGGAGGTAGGAGCTACATAGGCGAGAACCGTGCATTGTGATAATAATAATAATAATAACAATTCACAGTGGACCTTTGCTTTGGTGAATTTTGGAAACCGTGTGTAAATTATCCTCCTTGCAAGATGAACCAACTGATCCAGAAGACTGATATCAAAGACCAGAGCATTATCATCAGGATGTACACGAGATAAGTAAATATTGTATGGGGCATGTTTGCCATAGCGTATCCCATCATGGGGATCGGATAAGTTTATCTCGATCATAAGCAATTATGATAAAATAGATATTTTAGGCATAGCAGGCATGTTTTGTGTAGATTTGTGTATATTTGTCAGTTATGATTATTTTTGTGTGTGTTTCATAACGTAAATAGTATATGAGCATCAAAATTTGTTTAAATGTGTTTTGTTTGAGGGTGTCAGTAACTTTGCTGAATGCACAATTAAGGGAATAATTGGTTTGATAGTGCTTACGCACGATATTAACGTAAAAGCTAATATGGGGAAGATAGCTCGATATTGTGACAAAGATCAGTAATGACACTGAAATTTGTGAACAGTAAGTATGGTAATTGATAATCACACCAAGGTAAAGAAAGGTAAGACAAAATGGCTGGATGATTATATAATATTCAGAAAATGTTGAGAGTTGATCCTGGGTTGAGCTGAAATTAATAACGGAGGTGGTATTCCCGTGTTCTACGATGATATAAATGGTAAGTGAAATTAATAACGGAGGTGGTATTCCCGTGTTCTACGATGATATAAAATGGTAAGTGACATGATTGAATTCATTGTCTGATGAGAGTGCGCTATAGCTCCGTCGGAAAAGTAACTGTACAGCTCGAACCCCAGGCAGTCAAAGGGAGTCTTAGGGAGCAGGTATAGGGCTACGGCCAGCCATCTGAATTCTAAAAGTTGCAGTGAAGGTTATTGCCTGCCCAGCTGGTTAATGTGTGGTGAGAATGTCTGTCACAAGGTCGAGGGTGGTATTGTTATATTTGAGGGAAGGTAGTCTGGCTTCCCAGGGTTTCTTTTTTTTTGTACCACTTCAGGAAGCGACGTCTTGTATTGTCATTATTTTGAGTGCATTCATTATAGTTGTCTATTTATCAAGAGTAACGGGGCGTCGGCCACCGAGATGTGTTTATTTGATGCTTCATGTATGTTGACTTGTTTGTTTTACCATAATTAACAGAGTCATGACTCTGAGAGAATTAATTGTTTATAAGCTAGAACGTGCACACATGCCTGTGGCCTAGAATAAGTCTATTGCCTTCATTGTCTGACTCTTGTGAGGAAGGATGATGATTGTACGAGAAAACATGTCCGAGCTCCCAGAAACCAATTTTGCATGTTATAAACATGAGTGCGCATTTTTTTGGATAGAATGGCTGGGTTATTTAGGCCATAGTTTTGATGAATTAAGTCTGTTGACGTTTATTTTTGAACTTGAAGCAGTGGACTGCAGTGAAATAGATTATTTTTCTTTTCCTGGTTTCAGCCAGTGTGATAAATTTACTTTTTCATTTTGATGTTGTTGATTAGAGTAATTTAAGGGAGTATATTTTGTTGTTTATTGTCTATGGATGGGAGTAAATGGGAGATGATGTTTTTGTGAATAAAATTATTTTATATTAGGAGTTCTCTGGGATACTGATTTTAAGTTAAGCCTCCTGTGATCCTTGACGATATTCCTAGGATGTTTAGAATAAGTTAGAGCCACCCCGAACAGACCACTACCCGAGCTAGAGTCGGCATCCTAGAAGACATTGAAGGGTACACTATATTGTTTTGTAATTCGATTATGATATCAACAATACAGAATTAACCGCAGCCTTCTCGCGAAATCCATACTGAAATTCAGAAAAATAAAGGCATTTCTCTAGATGCCTCAAAAGCCTTGTTTTCTTAATTATTTCTAAGATTTTTGATAATTCAGATGGTACTGAAATGGGCCTATAATTACCAGGATCTGACCTGTCATTCTGTTTATATATGGGTACAACACGAGCAATTTTAAGGGGATCTGGGACGATACCATTGACTAGTGAGCAGTTGACAAATTTTGAGATGGGTCCTGAGAGGGCACGGTTACAAGTCTTAAGTAGTTTACTAGTTATGCCATCATAGGAGGTGTTGGTTATCTTAATATTGTTAATGATATCAGATACTTCTTGTGGGGAGCATGGTTCTATGAAGAATGAATTAGAACCTTCAATGATTGTTGCTGTTCGCTCCGGTAATGGAATAATGTTAGAAGATAATGTGGCAGGAACTGACACAAAGTATTCATTCAGAACATTGCAGATCTCAATTTTGTCTTCTATGCACCTATTATTTACATTTATACTTTTAATATCAGATGTTGTATTTGAGGGTTTATTTAAAACTTCATTGATAATTTGCCAAGTAGGCTACGTTTTGAATTGTGTATGTTACTTTGAAATTTATTATCATAATATGTCTTTTTTAGTGATCTTCTCAATGCTGTTATTCTATTATAGTAAACCCTGTACTCATCTTTTATTATTGTATTATCGGGGAACTTTTTAATTTATTGTAACTATGTGATTTTTGCTTACACAATGCATCAAGTTCTGGTGTGCACCTGGGATTCAGGGGATAGTTATTATTCCTACGCTGAGCAGTTTTAACTGTACTTGCACAGACTAGACCAACTTGGATAAATGTAGTTAAGGCTGTGTATGATGCATTAACATCACCCTCTACTAAATCAAAAGTATGGCTTTCATAATAGTTTAGGGCAAGTGTATAATCAATATGTGAGTATTTGTAAGTTTTTGGTACATTTGGATTATTGGTTGCTGTTTTTGAGGAGTCTAAAGAGAAAAGCAATGTATTATGATCACTGATATCACCAATAATATTATCTACTCTCCAATTACTTAATTTTATGCAGCAATGGAAATGATCAATCAGTGAGCTATTATGACTTATCCGGGTGGGATATACAGTGTTGCAGGAGATAAGACCGTAGTTATGCATGAAACATTTATAATTATTAGTCAAGTCATCATGACGGAGAGTATTTATATTAAAGTCACCAGCAACAATTACATTCCTATGTTTTATGTTATCAAGAATCATTTCTAAGTCGGCACTTGTATGATACCAGTTAGACACAAGAGGATTATTAACAGCCACAATGATGTAGCTCAGACCTGACCTAGAAATCTCTAATGCTAGGATATTATAATCTTTCTGTATATTATATATCAGTTTGCTTTGCCAACAGTTAATTTTTGCATGGATGGCAATTCCACCACCTCCATCTTTTGAGGTAGAATTTCTAAATGAATGAAAAGCCTCATAACCTGAAATATTATAGAAGGTACATTCACCATTATCTGCAGACAGCCACGTCTCAGAAATGAAAACAAAATCTACATTCTGAATAGCATTCAGTCGATCAGCAATCATCTCTAATTTCCCATTTCGTAAGCTTCTAGCATTAAGGTACATTATCCTCAAAGATGGGATAGAACTTAGTGAGGAAATGAATTTACCACACTCGAAATATGATCTCCATTGTAATTCACTCATAATTTACTGATAAGTCTGCTATATAGATTGTACATTATCATTCTATGATCGTGATCCAACGATCGCGAGTAGTTTGTCAATGTCCTGCTCCGTCTTAATAGTAAACACCTCAGAGGAATTGGCTGAAATTTTTGCCAGAATTCTGCCTTGCCGGACAAACACCCTTTCTAGTCCCATATTTCTTGCTTCGCGAGCTTTCTTAAACAGGGTCTCGTTGTACGGGGTCAAATGTTCATTCAGGTAGATATTAACCTGAGGGCCACGAAATCCTAGCAGACAAGTACTCAATTTCTTGAGGCGTCTAGCAGCAAATAGAAGAGTTTCCTTCCTGGTTCTCTGAAAAAAAAAACGCACAACGATGGGCTTTGGAGAGTTTTTATTATAGGATGACACCCTATGAATGGTGTCAATGTTCTGTTCCTGAATAGGCACATCCAGAATATTGCCTATTTTCACCATAATATTCACAAGGTTTTCATCTTGCGTGAAAGGAACACCTGTAATCTTCAGATTGTTCGCTCTTGAGTACTGTTTCAATTCCTCAACATCAGTTTTGAGGCTTGATACATCTTCCCGGAGCTTTGCACTAGATCCCTTAACACTCTGAACCACTGCAGTAACGGCTTTAATTTCCGTTTGCATCCTGCCCATTTCGATAGAAAACTCATCAAATTTATCACTGACGAATTGGACAGAGGTTTTCAATTCGGTGTATACCGTTTCTAAATCGTTAAGTTTACGAAGAATTTTATCAAATCTTGCTAAAGTGAACGGTTCCAGAGTTACGGAGGGTGCGAAATAGCAATTATTGTATTTTGTTAGATTTTTTGGAAAAATTAAATTATAACTACTTTGTAAACATAAATAACTAAACAATTTTATTAAAAAGTAATATTGTACAATCGTATTGTGGTCCAAAAGAGGCTGAGGCACCACAAAGGGTTAGAAGCGAAAAAATACTGGGAAAAAAGAGCGATTTAGTACAAGCGCGGCCGCCAGGTGTGCGTAGCGTCTCTTCAGAGCAGATCGTGGAGCTACGAGAGGCAAGGCAGAAAATAAATTGCATGGATTTGCAAACTTTTATATCTTGGCTTGAGGAACATAATCCGTTTCCTAAAACACCTGAACCCTCTTCCTTATCAACAGGGGTTGTAGCAGATGAAAACGCGAACAGTGATATAGCGTTTGAAGTTGGAACACTAGCCTTGAAAGAGATCGGGAACAAAACATTCAATGAGATACACTTGAAAAGAAAGTTAGCTCTTAAGTCTCTAGCCTCTATAACCAAGTCTATGACAATTAACAACAACACTGTATGTGTGAACCCTAACACTCTATTACATCGGATGGTGTGCACAGTAAGTAGTGATGAGAGACTTGAAGAAATATTTCAATTTGAATTATCCTCCATCCCTCTTCGACGAATCTGACTTGATGAGAAAGGGAATTGGGTAATACTCTAATCATGAAAAAAAAAAAATTACATGAGTTGGTAGGTATTTATTAATCTCATATAATTTTTTATTCAGGATTAGGGTATTACCCAACTCTTTTGGGTTCATTTGTGTTGACCTACTGAAAAGCACCAAACTTTTGTTTTGTATACCACCGGTCAATAAAATCGGTATTTGCTTTTACAAAACACGATCATGTTATAATCAAAATTAGTTTCCTTAGTGATAATGTCATATTGTTTCCAAAAATACGAAAAAAATCCACTTTTACACCCTCCGTAACTCTGGAACCGTTCACTTTCTTGGTTCTAAAAGCCTACCCGGCGTTCTCAGATTCTTTTTACTTGTGTAATTAAACAGTTTTAAGTGCAATAGATTGTATTATAGCATACATGCTTCCATCATGGATTACAGAGAATAATACTCTTTCAAAGAATACATACAAAGAGTACTACAAAAAAAACAAAGGATAGCTGTTACATCAAGGAACATACTTACAAAAAGATATCCCGATATCCAACATACTCCCACCTTCGAGTCAAGACTAAATTCTCAACGACTCGAACTAAAACAACAATTGAGAGCACAGTACATGAATAACAATATTAACAAAAATAACAATTAGTCAAAATGGCTCGAATAGCTTTTCTTCCCTTGAGAATCCAGAATTTTTCCCTCAAATGGCTTAGGAGACCTTGCACTCCTACATGGCAAGATTTGACATGTGCTCCGAGCACTAGCTTCTCAACTACAGGATGTTTGGAAGGTAACACTGCTGGCATCCTGAAGTACTCCAAATCACTTCTTTCGGTGATCCTCGTGTTCAATCGAATGACTCCATCGACATCCATAAAGGGGCACAACGTAGAAAGTTTCTCATCTGTGACTCCCCTAAAAGTCTCCCTTTGCACCAATCGTATGAGATACTTCTCTGCTACGTTGAATTCCTTCTGTTGTAGCTCACTTTGACCCGCTATACATTTCTTTCTACATGAATTACTGAACCGCAGTACCCAACCAATGACCCTTACAACTTTCTCATAATCATTGGAGAAATTGTAGAACTGACCCACATCGCTCTCGTTGCATAGAAGTGCCGAGGTGATAGCTTTCCTACTCTCCAGCCTTACCATTTCTTCATCTGGTTCTGGTGCTTCTGAAGGCCACTCTCCCTGTGGCAGCTTCAGCCATGGTGGCCCCTCCCACCATTTAGACTCCAGCAATTGTTCAGCAGAGCATCCACGACTAGGAAGATCAGCAGGATTCATATTGCCTGGTACGTGCCTCCAAGCTTCCTTCGCTGTCAGACGCTTGATCTCTTGAACCCTGTTCCATACAAAGACTCCCCAATGATCTTCCCGCTGTATCCATGTGAGGACAGTAGTCGAGTCAGTCCAGAAGAAGAAATCTGGATGTAGTTCTTCAAATTCTTTCTTCAAAGATGCCATTAACCTAGCTCCAATGGTTGCAGCTAACAATTCTAGCCTTGGAATAGTCATTCCTTTGAGCGGTGACACTCTAGACTTTGCCTGTATCAGCTGTACATGTACACAAGAATTATATTCCAAGCGTAAGAACACTGTTGCGGCATATGCAAGCTTACTGGCATCACAAAAGGTATGAACCGAGCACCTTATTACACTATCGCTAACTCCCATGACACAGCGTGGTATCTTCACATCTTCAAGTGCAGGAAGTTCTTGTAACCATAATAAGAATGCATTTCTCACACTATCTGGAACTTCTTCATCCCATCCCCCTTTCATGGCCCAACACTGCTGTAACAAAAGCTTTGGACATAGCGAAACAGGGCACGTGAAGCCAATAGGATCAAACACTCTCTGTGCTATTGACAATATAGTTCTTCGAGTGATGGCCTTAATGTCCATAGGCTTGTAGCCACTCACAGCTAGAGTATCGAATTTTCTGTCCAAAATAAGGCCTAGAACAGGAGTAGCTGTCTTATTTTCTAGGTTAGAATCTGAATATTCCCAACCTCTCAAGTCAAATTTAGCTTCTGCCAGTATGCTTATTGCTTCTTCTTGAAAACGGTGCAAGTCCTCAGTAGATTGTAAACTGGTTACACAGTTATCCACCTAAAAACTCTTTTTTAGCTTCTCGATGGTAGCTATAGAATACCTCCCATTTCCCATACGTTCAAGACGTTTAAAATGTAAATTGATCACTGCACCTAACAAGAACGGGCTGCTAGTCACTCCAAACACAACACGTGTTCAACTCTCCCTCAATGTCAACCCACAAAAACCTGAGGAAGTCCCGGTCCTCTTCACATAAGCTGATTTGCAAGAATGCTTTCTTGATGTCAGCTATTACTCCAATTTGGTGGAGCCTAAAACGAAGAAGTAATGTAGGTATAATTTCAATTAGATTAATGCCCTTCTCTAAACACTGGTTCAGCGATGGAGAGCCACGCTCTCTAGACGAAGCATCGAAAACAGGTCGAACTCGCGTTGTACTGTTTTCTTTAAAAATGGGTCGATGAGGTAAATAGTGGCCTTCATCCCACTGTGACACAGGTACTTCTTCAATGATTCCTTCTTGTGTCCAGTCCTTCAGAACTTCATCATATATTTCTTTGGAATCACTTTCTTTCAGCTTCTTGATGGTGTGTTCCATTCTTCTTTTCCCCAAATTGAAATTTCTTGGAACTGGTGGGTGTCCTTCAATCCATGGAAACCTCACTTCATAGCGTCCCTCTTCATTTGTCCTAACAGTATCCATAAAGTAATCATGTGTTGCCTGTTCCCTCTCTTCTCTATTCTTCCTTTCACCTGGATCTTGAGTGCATCCAGCTCCCAAAGTTTGCTTACAGATTCGGTATGAACAAGCATTGAAAGTGCTGTCATTGAATTGGAAGATTTGGGCCCCTTTATCTTTCCTGTGACAATCCATCCCAGATAAGTCTCAATTGCAACAAGCCCACATTGTAAAATCTCCCTTCTGCCAGTGAGAAGTTTTCCATATATATCTGCTCCCACCAAAACTTCAACTGGTTTATCTTCATCGAAGAGCTGTATACCTTTTTCAGTAGTTTCAGTCAACCATGGCCCAGGCTCAATGACAGGGATGCGAGAACAAATGTTTTCTTCATCCAGTGCTTCGAAATTACAAGCATAGGTCCCCTTGTGACTTTTTAACCTAACCTTGTAACAAAGATGTGGTTTTGGATTAGACACCTTACCCCCAAACAAACCATGGATCAGTGTCTCTTCACCGATGGGCTCATATCCCATACACTGAGCAGTGTCCTTCCTAATATACGAACGTTGCGAGCCTGGGTCCATGAGGACACGGACTTGTTTTTCTTGCTCTCCTCTAATGTTCACCATGAGTGTTTGTAAAAATACCTGACTACAGTTCACATTTGATAGTGAATTCTCAACCGTTCCCCCTTCTTTTGGAGTTTGCTGCCTGTGACTTCTGGGACACATAACTGGGACATGCTTACCCTCACAAATAATACATTTTAACAGTGTTTTACATTTTCTACTAATGTGACCAATCTTAAGACAAGAAAAGCAACAGTTCCTTCTTTTTAAAATGTTCCTCTTGTCATCCAGCTCCATTTTCTGGGCCTTAAAACAAGCATCGCTTGAGTGATTACATTCACAAAAAACGCACACTTTTTGGTTTGGCTTAAAATTGACAAGGCCAGCTGCAGTTGGAACATTAGTACCGGTGTTATGACGGTTTGATTCTGCTCCTAATGTTTTCATGCTACCCTTGGAGTGGTTTCCTATCTTGAAGCCTTGGACTGCCATACAAATTCGCTCCTCATTTTCAACCTCGCATTTCAAGAAATGCATGAGGCTATCAAATCTGATTTTACCATCAGTTTGAGCCGAACTGGTGTTGTAGCTTCTCTGCCAAGCTCTCAAAACTTCTTCAGTGAGACATGACTCAACAAGTGGAAATAGCATTGCAGCATATTTATCTGTAGCTACTCCCAAAGTTTCCAAAGCCCTTAACTGTGTCTCGATTTTATCATATAGGGAGGAAAGACTGACTTGATTATGCTTCGAATTCATCGCTACAGTCAGTTTGAGCAATTCCCTGACATAGAATTCTACCAAAATGTCTTCACGACCAAACCTAGCTTTCAAGCATTCAATAGCCTTGCTATAGTTACTGCCTGTAGGGGGAAAACTTTCCACCACTTCCCTAGCTCTAGTGTTTGGCTCCATAGCTTGTAACAAATACTGAAATTTGTCAGAATCATCTATGTCAGAATCGTCATTAATTTTCTTAAATTGACCCCAAAAGGTTAACCAGTCCTTGATTTCCCCTCCAAATTTTTTTAACTCAAGAACAGGTATTTTAAATTTTCTCTTGGTTATGTTTGACATAGTCATACTATCATCAACAGGGTTTAGGCTCCTTTGCAAGTAAATACTTATTCTTTTGTACTTGCCTGAGTATTCATCAGCGGTCTGTACCTCTGTATCCAAATCCTGCGATTTGGTAGCCGTATTTTGCAGTAGCAAATCCAAAATTTCTGCATCCAATCGCGCCATCTCCTCGAATTTCTCGCGTAGTAATTCCAGATCCGCCATAACCTCCACATCATCTTGCTTTTCTGAGTTCACTCTTGAGTTTCTTCTTTCTTCCAAGTTGTTATACACGCGAGTAAATGCCGCCCGCACTACCGTACGTTTCTTTTTCAATGTATCCATGACCAATTGACTATGTGTTCACAAACTGGATAAAACACTTCCCGATATATGTTGCGCTAATATGCAACCCACAATTTAACAAAATAATTCTGTCATGGTCGCCATATCTCGGTTCTAAAAGCCTACCCGGCGTTCTCAGATTCTTTTTACTTGTGTAATTAAACAGTTTTAAGTGCAATAGATTGTATTATAGCATACATGCTTCCATCATGGATTACAGAGAATAATACTCTTTCGAAGAATACATACAAAGAGTACTGACAAAAAAAACAAAGGATAGCTGTTACATCAAGGAACATACTTACAAAAAGATGTCCCGATATCCAACACACTTTAGCAAGATTATGCACGGGACCATTTTTGTTTGCTATTTAATGTAGATTATTTTAGTATATGACACTGTTTGCGCTAAACCGCATAGCTGTGGCAATATTTATGAAAACTGATAAAACTACTAATTTACCAACTTCTGCCCCCCACCCAAACCCGACGCTCAAAATAGTGAGAGTTTTTACCGAACAACATGTGGACTGTATAGAACAATTTGGAGCTGAAGGGAAACTTTTACTTTGGATGCTGAGGGTTGGGTCTAATTGCACTCTACTAATACAGGAACATAGAATGTGAGACATTAATCACGCGGAGTGATATGAATAGTAGCCATACTTGGACATGCTACAATTCACGGAACTAGTTACCATACCGGTATATTAAAAGAGTGCATTTTATATTGTGTATGCATTATACGAACTGTGAATATATAATTTCCTCAATTATTCCCGTCATATTCAATAACAGGACGTCGGGAGGAATGATTGCTATGAGTTTTTTTTAAATCTTTTGCCACATTGATATTAACTACTGGGAGACCTTAGCCCTTGATCGCTCATCCTGGAGATCAAATGTTCACCGTGGTGCGATACTTTTTGAAGAAAACCGCCGATGTATGGTAGAAGATCCGAGGCAGCGCAGAAAGAACAGAGTGTTCCTTAGAAGACAGGGAATGAATGTGGATAACTCACCTGGACCTGATACTACCTGTCATCACAGCGGAAAACTGTGTGTCTCCCACATTGGGCTTTATAGTCATCTCCGGACTCACCGATGAAGAGTCATTCGGCATTGGAAGGCCAACCTACTCGAGACGAGTGTTTGCTATAATCATCATCATCATATTTATCATCATGGCAGGTTAAATAGCAGACGTGGATACCGCTTTCTAAGCAATGCAACGAACATTTCGTGAGGAACCGACATCATATTCGAGTGACGTATTGGACAGCTGATACCGTGTCAACCATAACATTTCGCTGTAGTTCAATCTAGGTCAAGATGAACTTACTTTGCGGTTTCATTGGAGTGTCGGGACACTATTATGAGACGATTGTCTTCTTTCGAACTAGTTGGAGCATACGTGTGAATGGACATTCTTGAACCAGGGGAACGAGGAGTGGAGTTCCCGAATTCAATTCTCGGAGACCAGGAGAATTCATACTATTTCCCAGTATGTAAGGAGATTTGATATCAGGGCATGTAATTGCTCTATATACCGACTACAAGAATCATCTAAGGTACAGAGAAGCCAGTCTTATCATTAGTAGTGATGTTTGGACATTCTAATGTTACCTTTGCTGCCATCTTTCGTTTTCAGTATTACGATTGAGGGATTGAGTTTAGGCATGATGTCTTAAACATGACTGACCCCATCCTCGATCGGATTTTGGCTTGAATCAGTTCATCCATTTTTAAATTTGCATTTTTTACGATTATATATGACTTATCTATACTTCATTCTTAGTGAATGTTCTTACTGGTGTAAACTACGATCCTGATAAGACTGTTTACTGTGACCTGTGATGGGCATGTAATATCTACGAAGTGTCTTGGTTACCTTCGCCCCATCTTGTGGATAACGACAGGAAAGGTAGGATATTCCTGGTACGGTTGACTAAATTGGTTATTGCAGTGAGTTGTATTTGTGAATGATGTTGTACGTGATTTTGAATTTAGACTGTGTGTCGAGTTTTGGTGATTTCTGGCAGTGTTGTGGATCACACTCTTACTAATTATGGGTTATGTTGTATATTACAACAGAGATGTGTTTCACTTCATTGTGGTGTGGTTTCTTTGGTTGTTTTGGTATGTATGTTATGTTCTCGGTCAAGTATGTTAAACTTCTTAGTTGGTAGCCCTGCTACACATACCTTGAGCCAAACATATGTTTGATTTGCTGTGTGAGTGTTGATGTGGGTTATGAGTGGTATTATCATCCTATTTTATTCAAGTGAGCAACCAGTTCCGTCTACCAAAGAATTATTAGGCTACGTTTTTAATTGAGGTTTGATTACTTTTCTTTAAGCCGGTCCGTACGTTCGTCCGTTGTACTACGGTGATCATCTTTTGGTATGTTCGAGACAGTTTACTTAACATTATTTATTTTTTAAATTTCTTTTGCTTAGATATTTTCACCTGTTCTCGTTCAATTTGTTTACCCCTTATGGGTCTGTTTCAACATCTACAATGATGTATTTATTTTATTTTATTTTATTTTATTTTCAGTGGTTGACCTGGTAACCTATGACCCATTGTTCACCTTAAGTGATTATTGAACTATGATGTTGTCTTAAAAATATGAATTAGGGACTCCATATTAGATCTTTGTCCAGTTAGGACGTGTTACACTTCCCTCCTTCGTGAAAGGAAATAATTTGTTTTTTCTTCCTGTTTGACTTGCGGTACCTGATGTCCATTACTCTTAGTCATTGATAGGCTTTGTCTTAGACGTATATCATTTATTTTCCACGTTCGTATGAAAGACTTAACAGATTTTGATCTGGTAAAACTGATATATGGTACATCGTCACAAGGGTAATTATTTCTAAAATTTAGTTTCCTCATTTCTACATATAATTAGCCTACTTTCGATTTTTGCAATGAATGAAAGTAGACTTATGAGATCTACACTGGGCCAAAAATTGTGTGTCTGTCTGTGTGTGTGTACTCGGAATGTTTGCCCGTGAGCTGAAAAGATTCAACATTCATATTGCCGCACTCAGCGAAACAAGGTTAGCCAATGAAGGACAACTGAAGGAACATGGAGGTGGCTACACTTTCTTCTGGAAAGGGAAAGACACTGAAGATCAACGTCTTCATGGAGTTGGCTTTGCCGTTAAGAACGAGCTTGTCAACCTTCTCTATGAACTTCCGCATGGTATAAATGAAAGGCTTATGACATTACGACTAAAGTTAAAAAACAGCCGACGAGCGACTGTAATTAGTGCATATGCTCCAACTCTCACCTCTGATGATGAACAGATGGAAGTATTTTACTCTCAACTTGATGTGATCTTGAAGGATATACCGCAATCTGATAAAATCATCCTCCTAGGAGACTTCAATGCTCGCGTTGGAAGAGACGCAGCATTATGGGCTGATGTTATTGGAAAAGATGGTGTTGGGAAATGCAATTCTAATGGGACACTCCTTTTATCCAAGTGTTCTGAACATAGCCTCGTAATCACAAACACACTATTCCGACAGAAGGACAAATTTAAGACTTCATGGCAGCATCCTAGATCAAAACACTGGCACCTACTTGATTACGTGATTGTGCGAGCAAGAGACAATCGTGACGTACTACTCACAAGGGCTCTGACAAGTGCTGATGACTGCTGGACGGATCATCGATTAATAAGATCTGTAATGACTCTACAAATTCTCCAAAAGCGCAGAAAACAGAGAAAGCACATCAGGCGCAGGGTGAACACCGAACGTTTACAAAACGTTACCGCTAAAAGGAAGTTTCATGAACTTCTGAATGAAAAGTTACCAGATAATTACCCTGAAAAGGTTGAGGAACATTGGCAAACCATCAAGTCTGCTATACTCTCAGCGTGTGAAGAATCGATTGGTTTCGTCAAGATGAGGCATGCTGACTGGTTTGATGAGAATGATGCAGAAATCCAGAATCTTATTGATAAGAAGAGGAAAGCATTCCATGCATGGCAAGCCAATCCAACTTCTATCTCCAAACAGCAACTGTATAAAGATGCAAAGGCTGAAGTGCAAAGGAAAACTCGGGTCTTGAAAAATCAATGGTAGATCTCCAAATCCCGTGAAATGCAGCATCTAGCCGAAACGAATAATACTCATGCTTTCTTCAAAGCAACAAGAACTATATATGGGCCACATTATCATGGTTTGAATCCTCTGCAGTCTAAAGATGGCACGGAACTTCTTAGAGACACAAACTCCATTAATTCCCGTTGGAAAGAACATTTTGAAGAGCTACTCAACAGGGACACACAGGTTGATAATAACATTTTCACCCGACTTCATCAGAGACTTCCTAAAGACCACCTTGATGATCCTCCGCCTCTATCAGAAATTGAATCTGCCATCAATCAGCTCAAAAACAATAAAGCATCAGGCATGGATGGGATTCCTGCTGAGCTCTTTAAAGTAGGGAATACTACTCTAGTTCATCACATACACCAACTCATACTTAAAATATGGACTACCATTACCATACCTAATGACCTAAGGGATGCCTTGATAATAACCATCTTTAAGAAAGGTGATAGGGCACAATGTGGTAATTATCGAGGTATATCGTTGCTTTCTGTTGCTGGTAAAATCTTGGCCAACGTCTTATCCAACCGTTTGAAGCCTTTGGCCGAAGAAATACTGCCTGAAACTCAGTGTGGCTTTCGACCTAATCGAAGCACAACTGATATGATCTTCTGTGCTAGGCAGATGCAGGAGAAATCCAGAGAACAAGGACGCCCTCTATATATGGCTTTCATAGATATTGTTAAAGCATTTGATTCGGTCAATCGAGAAATGCTATGGAGGATTCTTGCCACACTTGGCTGCCCCCCAAAATTCATTCAAATTCTTCGATTACTACATGATGATATGAATGGCACGGTCCTTAACAGCAATGGCCCTGGAGAGCCATTTAAGATTACAACGGGTGTCAAACAGGGATGTGTGATTGCCCCCACACTCTTTTCGATATATGTTAGTGTTGTACTAAATTTGGTCCAAGAAAAGATTCCAAAGGGTGTAGAAATTATATCCAGGACAGATGGAGGTTTATTCAATCTCAACAGATTACGTGCAAAAACTAAAGTGTCAGCTACATCCGTTCTTGATCTCCAGTATGCTGATGACAATGTCATCTTAGCAAATTCAGATGAAGATCTTCAAACCACCCGGAATGTGTTCAATGAGGCATACAGAAGCATTGGTCTGGACATAAACACCAATAAAACACAGGTTCTCCATCAGCCTACATCACATGACAGGGCTACTGCTCCTGCTATCATGATTGATGGACATAAACTAAAGAATATAGATAATTTTCCCTATTTGGGTAGTCACCTATCAACAAATGCGAACATTGACGCTGAGATTCAACACCGCCTCCAATGTGCCAGTGCAGCCTTTGGTCGTTTGCTCGTTCGCGTGTTTGACAACCACGACATTAGCATTCTAACAAAATTATACGTTTATCAAGCTGTTGTAGTTCCCACTCTGCTTTATGGCTGCGAAACCTGGGTAACTTACAGAAGGCACCTCGTATCTTTAGAAAAATACCATCAACGATGCCTTAGGAGAATTCTTGGTATTAAATGGCAAGACCGGCGCACTAACACAAGTGTTTTAGAGGAAGCTAGCACTATTAGTATAGAGGCTCTCATTATAAAACACCAACTTCGATGGACAGGACATGTAGTTCGCATGCCTGAGTCCCGCCTACCAAAACAAATCTTATATTGCCAGCTGAATGTCGGTCAGAGAAAGCAGGGTGGGCAACAAAAACGCTACAAAGATGTTCTGAAGACCAACTTGAAGAAATGTCAAATTGATACAGGTAACTGGGAGGCTGTCGCATCCGACCGATCAGAGTGGCGCCGCAACGTCCATCAAGGCTACTTGTACTTCGAACAAGAGAGAAGAAGGCTTCTGGCTGAAAAAAGAAATGCCAGGAAAGAGCGCATGATTCGCAGAATGATCAACCCCCAAGATCCATTGGCTGCTCTTTCAGTTCGTATTGAAATCTATTTCAATATGGTATATAATTTATGGTGGCCAACCTGCAGTTATGTTGGCTAACTCGTATTAAACAGCAAAATAAAAGACCCATACCGTAATTATCATATTACTAGTGCACGAGACAGGACCCTGACTTCCACAGTTTCACTGGACGTGTTAGGCTGTAACCATTGATCTGGACGCGTTAGGCTGTAACCATTGGATTGGACAAAACGAAGGTTAGAATTGTCGAGTGTAGGTGCAGCCTGTGGCCGCAGGAAGTTAGCGGGGCGCTCACAGTTTCACTGGACGCGTTAGGCTGTAACCATTGTCAAAAACCATTGGATTTGACTAACCGAAGGTCAGAATGGTCGGGTGTAGGTGCGTCGTATGGCCGCCGGAAGCTAGCGGGGCACTCTCAGTTATGCGTGGGGTTGGCAATACTGTACTGTTGTAACGCCGATAATGGCAGACACAGCAAAGTCATGTTATAATTTGGGATGGCGGGTGGGTTATAGACAGCTGAGGAGTGAACTACTTCATTCCCAGATCAATTTTGAATCATTTGAAAAGATATTTATTGCAAATTTAAGAAGTTTTTTTCCCCCTGGGTTCGTGTAATCAAAACTCCCCAAAACATTCTCACACACAAATCTCCTAGATGTAATGTTCTGGCTAAAGGTAATCACTTTATCAATCAATATAAAATCACATGTACACATATAACTACAGCTACAAACTCAAAATCTGCCTTCCTAGGATTTCCGTAGCACATTGGCATCACTCGTGACGTCAATACTACTTGTATTTTGTGTCTTGTGATGGCCTTCTCAGTATGTGCTAGCCATGCGTATTGGTGAGGTGTGTCTGTACCAACTGACGAGCCCAACGGCACACCGGGGCGAAACGCTGGCATTTTATGTTTGATCTAGCCGGACCAATTTTATCATATTAATTGATAATTTATCTGATCAAACGGAAATAACATCCTATTCCCATTCGGGAATGTTCATAACCTATTTGAATTTTTCAGCAAGCTTTCTCACTTTCTACAATCACATTTCTTCTTCTCCTTCTTGTGAGGTTTAAATACGTTTGTCCCTTGTTACTCATGTTTACTCGACGACTGAAATGCTACGATATTTCTGTCTCACTAATTAGCGCATGTACTGCAAGTCTTTTCCTTCTCACGTTGACTACCTGAGCTCGACCTTATCGGTGGCAATCTGAGTTATGAATCGAATGATGCAAGCAGGGAAGAAAATCACCAGGTAACTCTTGAGTAATCAGTCACTGGCAGCAATCCTGGACAATCAGAATTCTCGGATTGTACACCAGTAGGTAGAACACCATAACAAAAGATTTGGAAAGAGGAATGTATAGAAGAATTAACTTTACGGCTACTACAGCGTTGCAATGTAGCCTGCATTTCACTCTCTCTCTCTCTCTCTTCTTTGACTCGAAATAGGTGTAGTACAGATATTCAAGAGGGATTTCCGTATGTCTGCAGAATGGTTTGAAAAGAAAGGATAGCATGGTCCGGTGTAAAAAATGTCCTGCAGCGTGTGAAGTGTCCGCTTAAGTCAAGTGGATGGGACAGATGGCAATGTCCGGACTTCAAGGTGTCCTCTGAAATGAGGCTAATTTAACACTTGTCTTATGTAAAATAAAATCGGTTCCAAGGAAAAATGTCCCTATAGGCAGGTGTCCGCTGAATAAGGGTGTCTGTTAGGGCAGGTTCAACTGTACTAACATTTGCTGTCCTAAAAGAGAAAAACAAAAACAAAATACTTTTGCACTAAACCACTCATATTAAAGCACCACTTTGCTGTGGGAACTAGAGCTCCCTAGGTTTTATCTAAAAACCAAATAAATTGTAAATACAATTTTAAAACATACATACATTTTCATTTGAGACTGTTTCAAAACATGTACCTGTAATGTAATAAAAACATTAAATGAAAGGTTTTGACTAGGCAGACTGTTAATTTAAAACCCTCATGATAAATGAATAAGGACCATGGTGGTCGAGAGCGCTAACGCCCTACCTTGTGCCTCGCTGGCATCGGGAGAGCGTAGGTTCAAATCCCACCTTAGCCGTCCTGAAATAGTTTTTGTGGTTTCCCATTTTCACCACCAGGCAAATGCCGGGATGGTTCATTTCGATAGGTCCACGGCCAATTTCCTTCCAATATCCCTTCCCTGACCCATCCTGAAAAGAAAAGTTCATAGCCATTGGCTGCGTTAATAAAGAAATAATAAGGAAAGATAATGACTTGTAGACTAAGAAAAGATTTTTGATAGTGTTGATTGGAGTAAATTGTACCACATTTTGAAAAGCATTGGAATAAAGTACAGGGATAGGAGGGTGATCTACAATCCATACAGAAACCAGACGGCAGCTATGCAAGTTGAAGGGCATGATAGAGTCAGTAATGTCAACTCAAGCGAATGAATTATTGTTAACGGTCATCACTGTTGAAAGCTGGCTAAACCTTTTACTAAATTCTGCGACTAGCATTTCAAGGCAGTATTCAGAAAGATGTAAGGTAAGGCTGCAACATATCACCCATACTTTTCAATGAAGGAATTGAGAGAAAAATTTTAAGGAGGAGTAAAGATTCGAGGAGAAAATTTCAACTTTGAGATTTGCTGATGACATTGTCATATTAGCCGATTCACCAGAGGATTTGAATGAGATTTTAAATGGAATGCACTCTGTCTTGAGGAAAGAATTCATGATGAAAATCAACAAATGTGATACAGTATATGTTACAAGAATAGCAGCCAATGGCCATAAGCTGGACATGTTTGATTGAACGCCCGAGAGCTCCCAACAAGTTCAATTTCAAGTAGTTCCAAATTTCGCTACCAGATGCTACTGTCACTAACACTAGCGGCGAACGTTGGAGCTTGATAGACCGTTTCCTAACCAGCCAAATATAGCCTACAAATTGTGTTACACACCACTAATTGCAGTGATAGGTTCTTTCAAATGGCATGGGCCCGCCGGCTTTACTTCCCCTCCGAAGAAAGGCATAGTTCTAAAAGAACAATTTGTGTGTTCCTGGATTTAAGAAAGGCTTTTGACACCGTAGACCACAATATACTCATTAGAAAACTTGAAAAGGAAGGTATTCGTGGTACTCCTCAAGAACTAATAAAAAGCTTCCTTTTTAACAGAATACAAAAGGTGCGAATCAAAGATACTCTAAGTAGAAGTGCTGAAGTAAAAATTGGAATACACCAAGGAACAGTTTTAGGTCCTATTCTTTTTCTGTTATATATTAACGATTTGTGTGAGCTGAACTGTAATGTGATGATTACCTCATATGCTGATGACACTGCCGTCACAGTCACAGGAACAACTTGGGAGGACACTTTTAATAGAACTCAAGAAACCCTTGCTACAGTCCAAAATCACCTCCTTACCTTAAATGAAACCAAAACACAATACCTATGCTTCTCACACAACAAAACATTACAACCCACAGACAATTTAACACTCAAGATCCACACACTAATTTGTAACAATGGTGAAAGATGCAAATGCTATACCCTACAGAAGTCAATGAATGCTACATATTTAGGGATTATTATACATACCGTAGTCATTTAAAATGGAACATGCATGCATCAAAATTGGCCAATAAACTTCAAAAGTTAATTTACATATTTTACTGAATCCGAAATATCCTTTCAGCAAAAGTCTTGAGAACTGTATATTTTGCCTTAGTCCAGTCATAACTACAATATTGAATAAATGGTTGGGATGGAATACTTGATTCACATTTGGCTCAGAATCTCATTCTAAAAGTTATGTACAAAAAGCCATCAACTTTTCCAACTGTGAACTGTATCAACAAAACATGGTGCTTAACATACGACAGTTATTTGTTCAGTCATCAATCATATCTATACTTAAAAATATGATGCTCTTCTCAAATGGACAGGAACTTAAAATGTGCACTAGACTTCAAGACTGAACTGGAAAAAATAACCCTCATCAAAACACACTACCTGACCAAAGAATTGCAGTTGTCTTAGCACCAGGATATACAATATATTGTCAGTAAATGTGATGAATAACACCTTTAATATACTGAAGAAAAGGCTTTTTACATGGCTCCTTGATAACTTTGATAAAGTAAATAAACTTATAAATTTTCACCATCATATTTAAACCAACTCAGTCACAAATAAGTAATGTATCATCTTCTTTTATTTTTAGTGTCCTCATAATAAACTTTTCTTACTATTATCAGTCAAATACTATGTTGCAAATAAATTAAGAAACTGTATTCATGAGGGCCACGCACAAGTTTAACTTATGTGGGATTCACGCTGTATTTTCATGCATCTGTATATGTACATGTTTTCTGTCAGTGAATAAAAATGTTTTCTCGTAAAATAATAATAATAATAATAATAATGCCCTTAAATAATCCGACGACTGTAGGCCGGGTTTGAACCCGCCATCTTGGGCATAGCAGTTCAGCATGCTACCGACTGTGCCACCAAAGCCACAAAATATAAAACAAAAGGATTGGAATGCAGCCGTAAGAAATCAGAAACACCTATTGACATCAAATAAAGGCAGTTGGAAAAGCTAAAGGAAGTAGGGAGCAAAATAAGCAGTGATGGACGAAGCAACGAGTGTATAGAAAGTAGGCTGGCACAGGTAAGGGAAGAATTTCTGCAGAAAAGCAATGTGTTGACATCAAATATAGATTTAGATATTTGAAATACATTTTTTAAAGCCTTTTTCTGGAGTGTGGTGCTGTGTGGAAGTAAAACTTGGACTGTTGATGCAGGAGAACAGAAGCATTTCAAATGCGGTAGTGCAGGAAAATGATTGAACTCAAATGAGTAGATGGAGTAAGAAGGCGAGCGGAAGAGCGCTAATGAAGATAAGAGATAGGTTGATAGGGCACATACAGTACAGTACTAAGACAACCAGGATTGGCAACTTTTTTTTATGGAAGGAAGGGTAGAGGACAAGAATTGTAGAGGTAGACCAAGGTTACAATACAAGTCATAGTATTGCATCACATGTGGTATGGTAGCTATGTGGAGATGAAACGATTAGCTGCATCAAACCAGTCTAAGGACTGAAGACTCAAACAGTAACATGGAAATACTCACAGTATTAGCCTTTCAAGATGAGAGTGCTGCTGCGCCAGCATTTGTTGGTCATAGCAGCAGGAGCCTTGCGGGATGAGGAGAGTGAAAGAGGGATGATGGAGTACAGTCTCAACTTAAGTCAAGTTGCATTACATGTGCTGCTTGTGTCACTCAGAACTTATAATGTGATTTGTGAACAAAAAGCAAAGCCAACTCCGTACAGGCCATGGAGGCCCTGGGAGCAGTGGAAGGTAGAGGCCTCCACTCTTTGGGACATCGGCACTAGATGGGATGGAGTCGTCAGCTCCATGCCCGGCCGTCTTTGCTCCCAGGAATTACCCTGGTACTCATTTCTGGCGTAGGCTCGCTTTGGCAGCCAACAATAGACTTATTTAAATATTCATACAGTTACACCCCAATTACCAGCTTTTGAGGACCCCTACAGTAGTACAACACTAAAATACTTCCGACATGATTGGTTCTAGGGCCTTAAAAAGTGGTTTTCCGTCCCCTTTGTCTGTTATTTATACAAATTAACACCGTTTCACCAAACTGGACGAAAGTGTACATCCTGAGTTTTGTTTCTTGATTTATGAGGCTCAAAATGACCCTAGGTTGGTCCTTCTATGACAATTCAATATTTAGGGAATGGAGAGGGCTGTCCAAATTTCAAGTAGATACAGGTCCAAAAGGTAAGTTCATAAAATTTTATTTAGGTCTTTGAAACGATGTGGACTTGTTCCAGAGGGGCTAAATCTAGGAAATGGAGGGAGATGTCCAAATTTCATGTTGACAGTGTTACCGGCAGAGTTCCAAAATGTAAGTATGTAAAATTTGGTTCAGTTCGGTGAAACAGTTTAGACTTGTGCCAAAGAGTCTAAACACAATGTGTACAGGTAGATATACAATTTACAATACACACACTCAAGTATATGGGGTTGAAATGACCATGATCTTCAAGCCCCTAATTGAAAGAACAACAATGTAGGATTTTTGCAGCCATGGGAGAACGCGAACTTCAGTACGAACGGATTGCTGCCATGGAAAATCCATCAGAAAATGAAAGGCTGGAGGACAGGAACTGTACAGATCGGTCAAGGTTTGATATGTTTAACAGCCTTTGATGTGGAATGTGGAGATAATACAAAACAAAAGTTTGGTGCTTTTCAGTCGGTCAACATGATTGTACCCAAAAAGAGCTGGGTTATGCCCTAATCCTGAAATAAATTTCATGAGATTAATAAATACACTAGGATGACCAGTGTCGATCGTCAAGCGATCATCATCAGATCCAGTTGCATTAGCATACACTAACAGTTGCATTATCAATACTGCAACTAAGTAATTGTACATATTGTAAATATTTTTCACCTGTATTCTCAAACATAGATGTTATAGCCTAAGTGAAATGGCTCTGATGATGATCGCTTGACGATCAAAACTGGTCATCCTCGTGTATTTATTAATCTCATGTAATTTATTTCAGGGTTAGGGCATAACGCAGCTCTTTTTGGGTACATTCGTGTTCACCGACTGAAAAGCACCAAACTTTTGTTTACTTAGGCAACACTGAAAAATGGCTTCAAACCCCACAATGGAGATAATACTATAACATGCTTGTGGTGGAAAAATATTCTCCACAATCAAAAACTCCTTAATAATTTTGCCTATTGTGCCACTCCAAAGACTGGCACACATTTCTGCCCCTGCCCGCGGCTACCCGGGCGGCTTTTCTACGTGACTTGTGTTCCACTCATGTTTGAATGCCCCGCCGCTGACGCTGCACCCCCCCCCCCCCTTCCCCGGCAAATGAACTGTCCCGCCTGGACGAATGGACTGTTCCGGGCTGGTTGGACTTCGTCTTGGCCTGGTCTCTAATGCTATTGGCTCGGCCGGTTCAAACGAACCAATGGCGCGACCCCGCGCACAGTGACTTGCATATTGAGTAGGCCTGGTCCGGCCTGCCAACTGAAATGTCCTTCTGGTTGGACCCGCGAGGTGGTTTCCGTGACTCTGAGGACCGACTGCAGTTGGTAGTGTCTAATTCCTAAATTCTCCGTGAGGCGCGCGCGACTCTCCTGTCGCCTTGCCAGAAGCGTTCTCTGAGAGCGTCTCTCTTCCCACAAGCTCCCGAGCCATGCAGCGGACAAGTGTGTTTGCATCCGAGCTCTTGGAGTTCGATTCTCCTTACATAGGCACATGGCCTATCATCAGACTAAGGTAATGTCTGCTCCGATTATACATGGGGCAGTATGTATAACATTTTCTTACAAGTGGCTAAATAATCCTCATGGTGTCGGCATGAGTAAACAATTCTCTACGTATTTTTCTTATAAACCGGCGAACTGTAACTTTGAACGAACTGACGGTCATATCCCGTCCCAAGTGTGCTTGTTTTATAGAAAGACCATAAGGTCGTTAGGCAATTTAAACTCTATAATTTCGCGTGTGAATATACTAAATTTAAGTTCTGTATTGTGTTTGTTTTACTATGTTTTTGGAGGGTATCTTATTGAGGAAGACAATGCTTTGCATTGTCTTAGGCATGGCGTCGCCAACGACTAGCCTCATGACGGGCAGTCGGAAGCGAACAAAACTCGCGTCTTGGCAACGGTCATGCGTAGCTTGTTTTAGCGAGCCTTGCTCTAAGGCATTATGGAGTTTTGATATTCGGTTCCGTTTCTAATATTTATGATACTGAGTTATGGTTTTCCTCTTTCCGAGTTCCTGTGTGTTTCGAACCTTCTCGAAGATCCATGTTTTAGTTCACGTTATGGTGAGGTATTTTTCCTGCCATTTTATTAGTTCTTTTCAGCTCATAGCTGGGCCACCTTGCTTCCATGTTAATGCGGAATATGTATATTCCAGGCCTTTTATTTTTAAATACTAATCAGACATGACCGTTGGCATTTCCCCTCGCCATGTGGGTTTTCAGATAGGGATAGGAGTGTTCTTGCGATGTTTGTTTCCACAATGTATTTCTTTTACTTAATATATATTATTATTATTAGTTGTTTAACCATGGTTCCTTTCTTAAATAATGTGGCATGCCACCCTGTAGCATCATCCAGACCCACGCCTTTGAAACTCGAGGCCTAAATCCACACCACGGGTATCCTACCCGCCTGGTTGGCCATTCTTACGAATGGTTGCCAGAGTACGACGTTTGAGTATGTGATTAGTTTACCGCATATGTTGTATAGCAAGCGTGTAGGGAGAGCGCGGTTTGATTCCCGTGTCTCCTACTATCATATATCGAAAGGTCGTACAGTAAGTGGTAGCAGAGCGTGGTTTGATTCCCGTGTCTCCTACATATCATATCGAGAGGTCGTACAGTAAGTGGAAGCAGAGCGTTAGTTGTCGATTTTGTCTGGTTTGCTACCGCTGGTGGTAGATGGAAGCCACGTGGCAATATTATCGACTCTGCCCTGATATTTATCAGGATGAAAACACGGAAGTGTGGAATCCCTTTTTTTGTAATTATAACTTCCTACCATGGACAAATAAGTAAAATTTGTGTTAAAGTTTCATGTGGAAAATTAAACCGCAGAACCTGAGGTGTTGTAAAATTCAAGTGTTTGACATTTTTTGGTTTTTTCTTTCATGCTATTGTCATGGAGCGGCACGTACCAGATCCAAAGTATTTGGATCATGAAGAAATCCAATTTGAGTTGGAGATCAGGAATTTGGAGGTCCCCACGAGCACGGAGATGGCTCGAGCAGTTCTGAAACCTGCCCTTAAGGACCCTGTATTGTTGCCTGTGCTGTCCGAGGCAGAATTTGCAATTGGTGAGTCACAGATTTTCCATAGAGTAGAAGTTTGTGCTAATCTCATTAATTTGTTTTTGCTCGATGATTATGGTACGTCTGCCCAATATAAAAAGTTGCGTGCTCGTCTGCAGTACTTGTTCACTCGTTGCGAAGATGTTTTATCTGTTTCGTCTCATCGTTCTGACGAGGAACTAGCCAATATTTTTGAAATTCAGCGCATGATAGCCGAATGTGCAAATAAAGTTTTCGATGAAAATTCTAGTGGTTGTAATGGTGCAGAAGCACTCCGTGCAGTCAGTGTAGACAGCGATGAAATAAGGTTCCCTACCAGTGAAGGTGATAATCAGCCTTATGTTCCTACATGTACCGCTAATCTGTTAGATGCAATTAGATTGAGTTGTGAAGTTTCAAATAATGCTAGTGTGTTTCAATCTGCTGACCGCAACAGTGTCTTTCCGGTTTCTACTAACAATAGTGTTACAGTAGATAGTAGTAGTGAGTTGCCAGTAGTTTCTTTTGCTGAAGTAAATCCTGGATCTTATCATTGTCCTCCTTCTGCGAGAGTTTTGTCAAAAGTGTATGAAGATATCACTTCTGTAGCCAGGTCCCGTGCTAGATCAGGGTTGCCAGCCAGTAGTGTCGATGCTGGTGGTAACGCAAGTGTTGTTAAATTGTCTACACAATACCTCCAGGTCACTGAGAGGCAACCAGTCGATACTGTTTTAGCGACTGAGTTTAGCCGGTTAAATTTTAACCAAGTATTATCGTCCGACGCAAATTTGGTTGAAGTGTCAAACGCTTCATGGATAAATAATTTGGGTACTAATTCTAGTTTTCATGTACCAGTGTCCGTTCATTCTGTTTCTGCTGTAAACAATTCTAACAGTAATGTCAATCGTAATTCTTCCGTTTCCGAAATTCTGCAACCGAGTGCTAGAGAGTTGTTCATGTCAACTGAAATGCCTCGTTCCGTGTGTAACACAACTCCTGTGTACACCACAAGTAACTCCAATGGTGGAGTAACGTATTCTTATTCTAATGCCTTTTCTCGTCCTGCCTGTTCTGTTCTTACGCCCAGTACGAGGAGTGTTCAAGAAGTCAATCTCCACAGTCGGAGCATGTATCCTACTCCGAGACGAAGCGCTCCCCAAGACGTTCCTAGTAGTAACTATCCTCCTTCGTTAGGTATCAAACCTCTTAATTTCCGTTGGCCTAAAGATAAAGTTTGGTGCAACAAGAACAGATTTTCTTCTCGTGTAGAACCGCAAGGTCGGGATTTCAATAGCCCGAGTGATGATAGTGGACCTGTTCGTGGCGAACAGAGAGGTCCGGGTTCTAGTCATTCAGTTTTTTCTAACCGTAATTTTGGGAATCTCGCCCACCCTCTATCTGATTGTGTAGCTAAGTTGAAGCATATGAATACTGATACCACCGATGGTATTATTCATTTTCTGCGTGAGTTGGTAGAAATTTATGAGTATGCTGCTGTATTTGGTGTGAGTTATACTCAGGTGTACCAACTTATGTTCCCGTTCACTTCTGGTATGATGAGAAGTATGGTTGTCGAGGCTATGTCCCGTAACACAGGTATCGAAGAGTTCTGTGAGCAAATAATGTCAAATTTCATTCCGTATAGAAAGATGGGTACTGTAATTCAACGTCATTTGTATCGTGTACAGAAGTATGGTGAATCGTTGGATGTGTACATGCAAGATATGTTAAAGCTGGCTAAGATGTTTTCTGTTAACTTCACCGAGCAAGAGATGGTGGAACACATTTTGGATGGTGTGACGCCAGACTATCGTTCATTTTTATGCTTAGGATCTCGCCCAAGCACTATTGCTCAATTGTGTGCTTTTGCCGTACGTGGAGAGTCCGTACGCCAGTCTGACTATGGTAGAGGTTCTGTTGATCAACCCTCGCAATTTAATTCATATAAACCGCAAGGTTCTTCTAATCGTTGGAACAATGCTCGTTCCCAGGGTAGACAAGGTAATTGGGGAAATCGTAAACCTCAAGGTTCGGGAGGTCGATGGTCGAGTAATCAGCCTCAGAGTAGTCCTGCTCGTAATGATGAAGTCAGGAGTTCTGGTAATTTTAATTCTGGAAGGAATGTCCGCTTCCAAGGTCCTTCAAATAGTAGAGGTGATGTCAGACACCCAGAAGCTACTAACCGTGACGAAGGTTCCAACCGTCAAGAAGCTCGAGGTCGAGTGAATAGCAGTTCTGTGAAATGTAACGCCTGTGGTCGTTTCGGTCATTCAGACCGCATGTGTAATGCTCCTCCGCAATGACATCCGGAAACAGGGCATCGTGATGGGATACCGATGTCATCAGCTGTCAATGCAAACGATAATAAAATCGAAGGCTGTTCGAAGGTTTCTGTGAGTTCCTTATTACCTGCACCTATTGCTGGCATTTTGATCAATGATGCCAACGTTAAAGCCTTGTTGGATTCTGGCAGTGCTGCGTCACTGATGAGTGAGGAATGGTATAGGGCCATGAAAGGCATGTGCAAATTTCCCCCTCTCTCGAAAATTGATGTTCGTTTAGTTTCTGCTAATAATTCTCAACTAACCGTTCTAGGGGTTGTCAAGTTAAAGGTTAAGATTCATAATTTTGCGTGGAAGTTTCCGTTTTGGATCGTGTCCAATTTGTCTTGCCCTGTGATTTTAGGCGCAAATTTCTTCTCGCATTCCGGTTTGTCGCTGGACATTAAAAGAGAAACCTTTTGGTTTAATTTCTGTCCACAGTTGAAATTAAAGTTTTCTGCTACTGAGAGGTATGATGTTGGCACCAGTGCGGTGGACATCAGCGATGAAGACGTTCCCGAGTTGTCAAGTAGTGTCAGCGACCTGGATCTCAGCGATCTTTCTGATGGTCAAGCGACGATTATACGTGATTTGTGTTCTCGTTTTCCGGAAGTTTTTACCGACAAGCTAGGTGTCACTGATTTGATTTCTTACAAGATTGTCATGTCAGACAATATTCCAGTTAGGCATCCTCCCTACCGACTTAGTCCGCCTAAGATGAAAGAACTTAAGAAGATAATTGATCAGATGTTGGCTGATGGAGTTATTCGCCCCTCTATTTCTTCATACTCATCGCCTATGTTTCTAGTGCCCAAACCGAATGGTGGTTTTAGACCCGTTGTGGATTACCGAAGGCTCAATAAGAAGGGATGGAATCTATCCCCCTTCCTGATCTTCACTAATGTTTTTCGTGGTTCAAGGATGCTAAGTACTATAGTCTCATCGATCTGAACCAGGCTTACTATCAGGTTCCCTTAGCCGAGGAGAGTAAGCATCTTACCGCCTTCGCGACGGATTGGAATCTCTTTGAATTTAATAGGCTTCCCTTTGGCCTCACTACTGGAGGAGCTGTGTTAAGCAGATTGTTGGATAAGGTTTTCGCTGGCATTAAGTTTGAGTATCTGTACCACTATTTGGACGATGTCGTAGTGTACAGTAAGACATTTGAAGATCATGTTCGTCATCTTCGTGAAGTGTTCGAGCGTTTGAAGAACGCTGGGCTAACTGTGAAGCTTTCTAAAGTATTTTTCGCTAAACCTCAAATCTCTTTTCTGGGGCATGTTATTTCGGCCGCTGGTGTGTCGATCGACAGCTCTCGCACCCAGGGCATTCGTGACTTCAAGAGACCCGTCAATGTCAAGGGCGTGGCTCGCTTCGTTGGCATGGCCAATTTCTTTCGAAAATTTATCCCTGATTTCGCTAGCCCTTGAATAAACTACGTCAGAAGAAGGTTCTGTTTGAGTGGGGTGAGTCTCAACAAGCCGCCTTCGATGAGCTAAAAGAAGCTTTGTGTAATGCTCCAGTTCTCGCTGTTCCTGATTTTAGCAAGAAATTTATTGTACAGACTGATGCCTCCTTAGGCGCCGTTGCAGCTGTTCTTTTACAGGAAGGTGAAGAAGGCCGTCGTCCTATTGCTTTCGCTTCAAGGACCTTAACTGCTCCCGAGTCTCGCTATTCTGTATATGAGCTCGAAGGCCTCGCTGTCATGTTCGGCTTGGAAAAGTTTAGGATGTATGTCGAACATGTGCCGTTCGAATTGGAGACCGATAACCAAGCCCTGAGCTGGGTCTTGGCCAGACCGAGGAACACTGGGCGTATCGCTCGGTGGGCGACTCGCATTTCATCTTTCAATTTCACCGTTCGACACATAAAAGGGACAGAAAATGTCATTGCAGATTCGCTTAGTAGGATGTACGAAGAATCTCCCCTTAAGAGACCGGAACCCGTTCCTGTGGAATCCGATGTTGTTGGTGTTTGTTCCGCCCAACACATGTTAAGCAATTCTCCCCTTTTGTTTAAGGATATAGTCATTCATCAGAAGGAAGATCAAGAGTTAAAATTAATTATTTCCAAGTTAGATGCTGGTGAGGTTGTAAAACCTTATTTTCTCAGGTCAGGCGTGTTATGCTGTGTTGCCAGGCATGACAAGAAACCGAAAGTCGTCTTGCCTGTCCAATTAGTGGACGCAATGTTAAGATATTTCCATGAGTCACCTGTGGGTGGTCATTTAGGAGTCTTCAAGACTCGCCAAAAGGTGAAGCAATCCTTTACTTGGAAGTATATGGACCGAGATATTAAAAGATTTGTTTTGGGTTGTCGTAGTTGCAACGTGAGCAAACCTGCTGTCAACAGTAGAATGGAATTTCTAGCGTCTGAACCCGTGTTACGACCTATGGAGAGGTTGTATATTGACTTCGTCGGACCTTTCCCGAGATCCAGGTTGGGTAACCGCTTCGCGCTAGTCTGTGTCGACGGATTCTCGAGATTTTGCTGGATTTTTCCCACCAAGATGAGCAACACTGCTGCCGTCATTAAATGTTTGAAAGTCATTTTTACTTCATTTGGTCCCTGTCAGTACCTCATTTCTGACAATGCTCGTACCTTTACTTCTAATCAGTTCCGTAACTTCTGTTTCGAGTATTCTATTTCTCATGTTACGACTACTCCGTATTATCCTAATCCTAGTTTGGCCGAGAGGGTCAATAGGAATTTGAGAGCAGCGTTTATCGCGTATCATCGGGACAATCATGCAAAATGGGATTCCTCATTGCATTGGTTGGCCTATGCTTTCAATACTGCTGAGCACGAAAGCCATGGTAAAACCCCATTTTCCTTGATGCACGCATTCGTGCCGAATTCTCCGTTGTCTAACCTTTGGTCTCTTAACGAACTTCTTCCCGATCAGCCTAGTCCTGAGCGCGTCCGTGAAATTTGGAAGGAAGCTCAGCGTGCTATCAAGATATCTCACGACAAGTTGGCCCAGAGGTACAATCAAGGTCGTGGTCAGAATAAATTTAAAGTTGACGATCTTGTGTATGTCAAAAACTTTTGGAGGAAAACACCGGGTCACCAAGTAAGTGGCAAGCTCATGCCAAAATTCCGTGGTCCGTATAGAATCTTATCCTTTCCTACCGATGTTACTGTCCTGTTGGAGGACAATGAAAGGAGGCGCATTTTTCGCACCCACTTGTCATATTGTAAACGTGCTGGTGAACGTGAGACAGAAGAAGTCGAGGAAGCAGAGAACGCAGAACGTGAGGTGTAGTGTGAGTTGTAGAAGTTTTTCTGTGCAGTGATTTGGTAACAGTGTTCTCCTTTATTGGATTGTTGGTATCGTGTAGAGTTCTTGGAGTCGTGTGTGTGGTGCTGTCTTGGTATGACGCTGTGTCGACAGACGTGAAATTGAAGTTGTGCTTCTGTCGTGTTCAATTGCCGAGATTGTGCAATATCTCCACAAGTACATCGTGAGTCAGTTTTCGCCGAGGAGAGATCTCATCTAGAGATAGGCATAAAGGGTCTTCTGTTTTTTTTTTTCAAGTTTTCGCTCTTGTTAGCGGGACCTGCTTGAGGTCTTTCTACGCCCCTTGTGGCCTATTTCTTCGTTCTGTATTTGGAGTTGTCAAGGTGAACATGGATATGTTCTGAGTCGTAGTACTCTTGTTCTGGTGTGTGTGTGTGGATATCAGGGATTACTGCATTTGCTCGCAGCCCTGATGTCGGACCCCTTCCTCGTTGAATTTTGTCTGTGTGCTGTGTGTAGCGTAGAGAGTTAAGAACTGTTGATTAGTTCCTTGTGCGTGGTGAGCATTGTGTGATGGTGGCTGTACCTGTTACGTTGTCGATATGATGAAGGTTGCCCTGCATTTGCTCGCAGGCGCCTTGGTGTCATAGGAGATGATCCATTGGGATAGTATTGGTAGATTTTCTGTTCCTTGAGTCACTGTTCCTGTCTTGTGTTGGTGAGTGGTAAAGTTTGTAGAGAAGTGTGAGTTCCTGTTCTGTTCTCTGCGTTCCGTGTAGGTGTATTTCCTGTTCTGCGTTCCGTGTAGGTGCGTTTCTGTTCTCTGCGTTCCGTGTAGGTGTGTTTCCTGTGCTGCGTTCCGTTTACAAGAGGGCATTTGATGTATAAGTAATGTAATGTAAAAGGTAAATTGTAAATGTAAATGTTGGAAATTTGTTGACACCAGTTGTGATCTGTGTGGTGACAAGGTAACTGTTTAATGATCTGCCCTGTATTGTGAGAGCTGAGCCATTCCTGTGGTCGTGGGTTCCCCTAGATTTCTTTCGTGCGACCCCATCTCATTATTTTATCACTACGGTGAAAAATGTATAAAGATTTTCCTTTTATTCAATATAGCATTGTAACGTTAGGATTTTGGTTGGGTACCAGTTCTGTGTAGGTTATAACTCCAGTGAAGTGGAGGTAACAAAAGTTCAAGAGAACGCTGTCCAGTGTTTCTTCTCATTTTAGTGACTTAACATTAACGTAATTCTGCTAAACCTAAAGTTGCGTGTGCATTGTGTGTGCATCGCCCCTATGAAAGTGAATGTGATCTCGTATCACTAAGGCAAGTGAATTGCCAAGTCCTTGCTCGCACAGTGAAAAGTCCTAACATGTGCTGCGGAAGTTGTTCAAGCTCTCGCCCTGGTCCCTCTCAGATCAGTGGCATTCTTCGACCCTGCTGGTGAAGAAGCCGACCCAACCTTGTGTTGCGTCTCTGCGTGCTGTGTCTGCTCTTGTCCTTGGCTGTTTCAGTGGTGGTCCAGTGTGAGGGTGGCACCCCTCATTTCTGGAGATGGTGGTGGCCTGTGCCAAGGTCACTGTCATGACGTCATCCTCCATCTGATGGTGATCCTGATGCCTGCTGGTCGGTGCGGATGGTGATCTCTTCCCCGATGTCGTCCCTGGATGCTGAACGACTGGAGTGGTACTATGGTGATGTTCGGGTGCTGATATGGTGGTCACCTGGTATGGTGGTATGGTGCTGTTGGTGTTCCTTCTTGCCAAGCCCTGGGGTCTTCACGACATCATTAGTTGGGCACTTCTACCTTCCTGCTGTTTCGATTTCCTGGTGCAGTGAGTGACGCATGGACAAACATTTTTTTGACTGTGGGCGAACTTAGCCATCCTCAAGTGAACTTACATGGGGGAGCCTCTCCCTATTGGCTCACCCCCACTGTCGGCTTTATGAGGGGGAGGGTGTGCCACTCCAAAGACTGGCACACATTTCTGCCCCTGCCCGCGGCTACCCGGGCGGCTTTTCTACGTGACTTGTGTTCCACTCATGTTTGAATGCCCCGCCGCTGACGCTGCACCCCCCCCCCCTTCCCCGGCAAATGAACTGTCCCGCCTGGACGAATGGACTGTTCCGGGCTGGTTGGACTTCGTCTTGGCCTGGTCTCTAATGCTATTGGCTCGGCCGGTTCAAACGAACCAATGGCGCGACCCCGCGCACAGTGACTTGCATATTGAGTAGGCCTGGTCCGGCCTGCCAACTGAAATGTCCTTCTGGTTGGACCCGCGAAGTGGTTTCCGTGACTCTGAGGACCGACTGCAGTTGGTAGTGTCTAATTCCTAAATTCTCCGTGAGGCGCGCGCGACTCTCCTGTCGCCTTGCCAGAAGCGTTCTCTGAGAGCGTCTCTCTTCCCACAAGCTCCCGAGCCATGCAGCGGACAAGTGTGTTTGCATCCGAGCTCTTGGAGTTCGATTCTCCTTACATAGGCACATGGCCTATCATCAGACTAAGGTAATGTCTGCTCCGATTATACATGGGGCAGTATGTGTAACATTTTCTTACAAGTGGCTAAATAATCCTCATGGTGTCGGCATGAGTAAACAATTCTCTACGTATTTTTCTTATAAACCGGCGAACTGTAACTTTGAACGAACTGACGGTCATATCCCGTCCCAAGTGTGCTTGTTTTATAGAAAGACCATAAGGTCGTTAGGCAATTTAAACTCTATAATTTCGCGTGTGAATATACTAAATTTAAGTTCTGTATTGTGTTTGTTTTACTATGTCGCCAACGACTAGCCTCATGGCGGGCAGTCGGAAGCGAACAAAACTCGCGTCTTGGCAACGGTCATGCGTAGCTTGTTTTAGTGAGCCTTGCTCTAAGGCATTATGGAGTTTTGATATTCGGTTCCGTTTCTAATATTTATGATACTGAGTTATGGTTTTCCTCTTTCCGAGTTCCTGTGTGTTTCGAACCTTCTCGAAGATCCATGTTTTAGTTCACGTTATGGTGAGGTATTTTTCCTGCCATTTTATTAGTTCTTTTCAGCTCATAGCTGGGCCACCTTGCTTCCATGTTAATGCGGAATATGTATATTCCAGGCCTTTTATTTTTAAATACTAATCAGACATGACCGTTGGCATTTCCCCTCGCCATGTGGGTTTTCAGATAGGGATAGGAGTGTTCTTGCGATGTTTGTTTCCACAATGTATTTCTTTTACTTAATATATATTATTATTATTATTAGTTGTTTAACCATGGTTCCTTTCTTAAATAATGTGGCATGCCACCCTGTAGCATCATCCAGACCCACGCCTTTGAAACTCGAGGCCTAAATCCACACCACGGGTATCCTACCCGCCTGGTTGGCCATTCTTACGAATGGTTGCCAGAGTACGACGTTTGAGTATGCGATTAGTTTACCGCATATGTTGTATAGCAAGCGTGTAGGGAGAGCGCGGTTTGATTCCCGTGTCTCCTACTATCATATATCGAAAGGTCGTACACCTATGTCCACCTGCTCCAATAAAATATTTTCCACTCTTTGATTCCCAAAAATTAACAATAAAAAATTCCAACCCGGAGGTAAACTAGATCACCGGGTGGGGACTACTCGACAGGGTAGTGACAAAGAGGGAATCTAACATTCTATGGATGGGAATGTGGAAAGTTCTAAGCCTGATGGACAATGGAAGGTTTCAAAGGGAAATAGAGAGATTGAGGTTGGAATAGGGAAATGCGCTGGCAAGAAGAACAGGACTTTTGGTCAGGAGACTATAGGATCATTAGCACTAAATCAAACTATGGTTATGCAGGGGTAGGTCTCATACTGACTAGGAAACTTGGTCAGTGGGTGGAATAATATGAGCAATGCAGTGAATTGCTTATTGTAGCTAAAATCGATACATCTACTTGCCCCACAGTAGTGTAAGTCTATATGCCTACCAGTGAAGCAGATGATGAAAAAGTTGAAAACTTTTATGAAAAATCGGATGGAATTCTGAGGTATGTCAAGGTTGATGAAAATGTAATAATAATAGGAGATTGTAAGCCTCCATGGCTTAGGCGGCAGCACGCCAGCCTCTCATCGCTGGGTCCGTGGTTCAAATCCCGGTTACTCCATGTGAGATTTGTGCTGGACAAAGCGGAGGCAGACAGGTTTTTCTCCGGGTACTCCGGTTTTCCCTGTCACAAATTTCATTCCAGCAACACTCTCCACTATCATTTAATTCATCTGTCATTCATTTAATCATTGCCCTGGGGGAGTGCGACAGGCTTCGGCAGCCGGCACAGTTCATATCCTCGCCGCTAGATGGGGGCGTCATTCATTCCATTCCCTGACCCGGCCGGTCGACTGGAAGCAGGCTTTGGATTTTCATTTTCAATGGGAGATTGTAATGCTGTGGTAAAATAAAAATAAAGTTGAGAAGGGAAGATAGAAGGAGAATTCGGATTGGGTGAAAAGAATGATTGAGGGAGCAGGCTGATAGAATTCTGCAGTGAGCACAAGTTAGTTATAGCTATCACATTATTCAACAACCACAACTGGAGAATATACACATGGATGAGGGGAAATTAGGAGATATAAGACATTTCCAAATCGACTTTATGAAAAGTAAAAAACCATAAAGGTGGGCAGTAGACAAACAAAAAGAGGACGTGAACAAAAGACTCAGAGGGATTATTCAGGAAGGACTAATATGAAGAACCCTGAACAAACATCTAATGTAGAGGAATGGACACTTCAAATCAAATCAAAATAACTTTATTTGCAATGAGGTGGCAAATGAGGTACATAATTTACAAACACTAGCCTACTCAATATTAAAAGAATACAGTAGCTTAATGTACTATTCACACATTGATTGAACTCCCCTCATACAACTGCTGTAGGAATTACAAGCACGTTTAATGTTTCTAGGAATACAGCACTAAGTTATACCACTTCTTTCTTTTACCGATTTTGTCTACTCTGCTCTTGAATATCTGGACTGATTTTGGAAAGGGATCAAACACCGCCCTTGGTAAACTGTTCCATTCCTTCACATCCTTCCCAATAAATGAAAATTTACCCCAATCGCTTCTTCTAAAGTGCCATCCAATTTTGAATTTGTGGTCTGCCCTGCCAATATAATTTCTTTCCAATTGTAGCCTCTCACGGATTTCCCCCCATGCTTCCTCTCCTGTATACGCTCTATATAACCCTACAAGTCTGTTTTTCTTCCTTCTCTTACTTAATGTTTCCCACCCAAGCTTCTCTAACATATCTGATATGCTCCTTCTTCTCCTAAAATCCCCTATCACAAATCTTGCTGCTTTCCTTTGCACACACTCAATTTCTTTTATTAGGTATTCTTGGTGCGGATCCCATACACTGCTTGCATATTCCAATATTGGACGAACCAAACTTAGGTAACTTTTCTCTTTTATTTCTTTGTTGGATCCTTTAAGAAGTCTCATAATGACATGCAACGATCTGTATGCTTTCCCAACAATGTCTCCAACATGACCCTTCCAGTGCAATTTACTATCAAATCTCACACTTAAGTATTTGCACTTGTCATATTTTTGGTACGATTACCCCATCCAATGTATACTGTATTGAAATTCAGTTATTAATCTCTTGTTTGTGAATATTGTGACAGTGGATTTACCTCTGTTAACCTTCATGTGGTTCTCTTCAACCCAATGATGGATACTATTGAGGTCCCTTCGTAATATTTTACAATCCTCTGTGTTATTTATTTCCCTATAGACGATAATGTCATCTGCATACAATCTTATTTTTGATGCTATATTGTTCCCTAAGTCATTTGCGTATATTAAGAAAAGCAATGGACCAATTTTACTACCCTGTGGAATTCCCTTCTTAACTTTCTCTTCCTGTGATATGTAATTCCCTACTCTGACTCTCTGAACCCTTGAATTTAGGAATGTTCCTATCCAATGTACAACCCTTGAGTCCAATCCCATTCTCTCCAGTTTCTTTAATAATACTCCATGTTCCACTCTGTCAAAAGCTTTGGAAAGGTCTATAGCTATGCAGTCCAACTGTCCCCCTAGATCCAACCGATCTGATATGTCCTGCTGAAATCCCACCATTTGTGCCTAACAAGAAAATTTCTTTCTAAATCCATACTGGCTCCTTAGGAACCAATTTTTATCTTCACATACTCCTCTAATATATTTTACTGTTAAACTCTCCAAGATTTTACAAACTACACTGGTTAGACTTACTGGTCTGTAGTTCTCAGGTTTACTTCTATCTCCCTTTCCTTTATAAATTGGTATTATTATAGATTCCTTCCATTCCTTTGGTATTCTACTATTGTTCATGATGTAGTCGAAAATAAACTTGAAATAAGGCACTATGTACCACCCCATTGCCTTTATTAATTCCCCAGTAATTTGATCACACCCTGCTGCTTTTCTTTCCTGAAGCAGTTTGATTTCTCTAAAAATATCCTCATTTGTAAAGGTGAAAATACTTCTGTCTTTATGTGTTTCACCCTCTCCAGCCTCATTAACGGTTTCCAACTCCTGACAATCTTCCACTGAATCTATGAATTCCCTACTAAGTAGGTTTGCTTTCTCATTATCTGCAAATAAATGCTCACCCCTTCTCCCTCCATTGTGGGAATGTGGATTCCGTTTCCCTTTTGATTTTTAATATATGAATACAGCTTTTTCCATTTCCCTATATGGTCTTTACCCTCATGAAGTATGCCATTCATGTAATTTTCCTTTGCTTCCTTTTTCAACCTATTGAACTCCTTTATTAGCTGCTTTCTGGTTCCCCCTGCCCTCTTTGATTTGTCTGTTTACCATTCAACATTTCCTTTTTAATTTTCGTACCGTATGTCCTTTGTATAGTAAACAGGGTCTGAGGTTGTTTTTCCCTTCTTAACAGGTACAAATCTCTTCTCACCCTCCCAAATGATTTCCTTAAAATTTGCCCAGAGTGTATCCACATTACTCCCTTCACTTATCCAAGAATTAAATTTTGATTTCAGGTAAGCTCCAAATTCATCGAATTTAGTTTTTCTGTATAATTTCTTGTCCTGTGTGACCCTCCTATTAAGCCTTTTTGGTACCAGACCAACGTCCATTATTGTAGCCTTATGGTCACCTATTCCTTCAATTACGTGGTTTTTTTCAACAAGTTCCCCTGGTTTTATCAGGAATACATCCAGCAAGTTGCTGAGCCTAGTTGGCGCTTGCACTACTTGTGTAAATCCTCCCTCCCAAAGTAATTTATTTGCAAGTTTCTGTTCATGGGCTTCTGTTGCAGCTCCATTCCAATCAACTTCTGGCAAGTTTAAATCCCCCCCAATTTTTACCATGTCATTATTGTTTTTATGAGTGTAATCTATTACTTTATCAAATATTTACATATATTCCTATAATTCCCACTTTTGAAGAAAGAAATAATGAAATCCACCATAGAAAGCATTGAAAGAAAGGAAAGAATAGGTAGAGAACCTTGAATCACTCAGGATATACAGTACGGTACCAGAATTAATGGATGAAATATGGAAGCACAAGAATGCAAGAGATGGAAGTGGGAAAGCAGAATACAGATGCCTGAAAAATGAAGTAAACTAGAGGGGCAAGGAAGTGAAAGAAAAGTGGTTGAATGAGAAATGTGCAAGTATAGAAAATTGTTTGAAAATAGGAAAAGTAGATGCAGCTTTTCGAAGAATTAAGAGAACTTTTGGGGAAAGGAAGATTTGTGCTGTAATATTAAGGACTCAGTTGAAAAACCTCATACACAGGCCTTCTCAACCTTCTTGAGACTGTTAGCACCATCCTCATGACATACCAAGAACCCGAGCACTTTTAAATCGAATATAATAATAACAATGATGCTTACCGGTACCTATAAAAAAATTCTCGAATTCTTCTCAATAGAATTAAAGTACAACTTGAAAATGAATTAGGAGAATATCAATGAGGTTTCAGACCGAGGAGAAGTTGCCCAGAAAAAATCATGAGCCTAAAACTGATAATGGATAATAATAGAAAAAGGAATAGAGATATGGTGATAACATTTATCGACTTCAAAAAAGCATATGATTGTATTCATAGAGAATCTTTATTAAAAATTCTAAGACACAGGGGATTACACCCCAAATTGACAAATCTCATAAAACTAACGCTTACAGGCACCAAATCAAAAGTTAAATTCAGAGGTGAATTCTCAGACCCATTTGAGGTCACAACCGGTTTACGACAGGGTGATGGCTCATCACCATTACTATTTAATTGTGCATTGGAAATGGTAATGTGAGAATGGTCTAAGAAATTCCCTCCAAATATGAAAATAGGGAGAAAAATTCAAACAAACTGTCTTGGTTTTGCAGACGACATGGCATTATTGGCGAAAGATTTAGAGGAAGCCAAAACACAGATATCAGAGCTTCAGACCATTGCAAATAAAATTGGCCTTAACATATCATTTTAAGAAAACAGAAATCATGCCACAAAAACCATCACCATTAAAGGAAATCCAAATTAATGATACAAAAATTAAAATTGTAACACGATTCAAATATCTAGGAGAGTTAATAGCAAACAACTTAAATGAGAAAGCATCAATTCAAATAAGAACCAACAAGTTATCTAGGGCACAAAAATTAACATGGGACACTTACAAAAAGAAATGCTTATCAATTAATGCAAAAAATAAACATTACAATACAGTCATAAAACCGGAAGCCACATATGCAGCAGAAACATTATTCCATCTAAATGAACATTCTAAAACCGACAGATTACAGAAGATTGAAAGGCGAATTGGAAGAACTTGTATCAATAAAGGATATAAAAAAGATGGGCAATGGTGAATAATACCTAACAATATGGTCTATAACAACCTAGAACCCATTACTGATACCATGCGAAAGAAAAGACTAGGATTCTTTGGGCACATCATGAGAATGCCAGATTCACGTCTTCTAAAACAACTAGTACAGTACAATCTTGCTTCAAAAAACTCATCAACTGGTTGCCGATGGTTAAATCAGAGAGGACTTAAAAGAAATTGCCCTAACAGCAAAAGATGCTGCAAATAAGAAAAGTTTAACTACAGCACTTAAAAATATGACGTTTCATTTTCCACTCACTAAAAAGAAAATTCCTACAAGAATATTATCCGCCCAAGGAAGGGCAAGACGATCAATATGCATGAAGAAGTACTGGGAGGACGGCAAGGCTCGTAGAGTTCCTACAAGTCGACGAACTAATGGTTGGTTAAAGTGATCCTATGTGGTCTCAAAAGGTGAAGAAGAAGAATAACAACGATGCAACAAGGATGCGTCTCTCTTTCCTTTTCCTGTCTCTACCTCCCTCAGAAGTTCTGAAATAGCTACAGATTCACTGTTTACCAGGCATGCTGCAACAGACTCATGCGGGTAAGATACATTTACATGTGGAATCAGCATCTTTCATATTACTCACAAAATAGGCATATCCTATTATTTATATTTTACAAAACGACTGTGAAAACACTATTATTCTGGTTCGTCCAACAGAATTTGAATTGTAGAATGGATCTCAGGAGAGTTTGTGCTCAAGAGCGCTTGCTGGCTCATATGACGAGAACACCAGGTTGAGAAAGCCTGCTCTAACAGATACAGAAGAAAAGGTTGAGAGATGGAAAGCTTACATAGAGCGTTCGTATAGGTGTAAGGACATTGAGAATCATGTTGTGGAGAGGGAAGAGGAAATTGATGAGGATCAGAAAGGAGATTTAATATTGAGATCAGAATTTGATAGAGGAGACATAGTAGGAAGAAAGCACCAGGCATAAAATGATTTACCAACTGAGTTGTAGCGTTGCATCGGGGGATGAAGGTCTGATCAGGTTATTTCACTTAGTATTCAGGATTTATGAAACGTGAGGTGCCCTCTGTTTCTAAGAAGAATTTTAGCAACCGTATATACTTCTTTTATTTTTAACATAAAATAATTGGTGCCCACTATATGGCACCCTGCTCTCAATGATTCAAGATTTTTGAAGAAGCCAAAGTGGACCAGAGGTAGGGCATAGTAGGCTCCTTTTCTATGCAGTAGCATTTTCCAACAGTACCATGACTTAATAACCGTTGCAATGTTGTACAGTTTGTGCCTTACCATACGCAATGTTTGATTGAAAACAATAAATCTGCCATTATGAAATATATGTGATGTACATTTCATTAGTTTTGTCTACCTGCTTTTCCTATTCCTTAATTCTGCCACACCCCAGTGGTGCTAAAAGGTTATTGGTGTATGTAACATGTATTCAATATTGACTTTTTTCCATAGCACATACAGGGTTAGAACGAATGATTTAAGCGATTTCATGCACATGTATTATCGAAAGTGGTTTATAGCTTACAGCATTGACGCATATACCAATTAAAAGTGAAACTCATCAAGTTTCTTGAGTCTGCTTGCTACAAATTCTCGATGTGCCCTCCTCGTGTCACACGGAAAATATCGATACGGTAGTTCAACTCCGACTACACACGCTGGAGCATGTCCTGGTCAATTTTAGCTACAGCCGCATGGATCTGTTTCCTCAGTTCAACATGATTAACTGGCATGGGTGATACATAAACTTCATCTTTGATAAACCACCATAAGAAGAAATCACACGGGATCAGATCAGGCCAGTTTATAAGACACCAATCTGCATCTGTCACAAAATGACAATAATCAACGCTATCAGTTTTGCCTGAAATTGACCAGGGCATGCTCCAGTGTGTGTAGTCGGAGTTGGACTACCGTATCGATAATGCCGTCTGGCGCAAGGAGGGCACATTGAGAATTTGTAGCGAGCAGACTCAAAAAACTTGATGAGTTTCTCTTTTAATTGGTAGAGGCCTATGTGTCAATGCTGTAAGCTATATACTTTCAATAATGCATGTGCCTGACATTACTTAAATATTTTGTGCTAACCCTGTATAATTTAATACAGATCAATTATGAACGTGATTACTCCTGGAGAATAGCACATATAACTTGTATTAGATATATAGACTCTTTCCTCATGCCATCTTAATGTTCACTCACTGTTCGAGTCATGAAGCACCTGCTTGGTTGACAGGTACAGTCATGCGGGTAGGATATGACTCAGCAACCTCAAACATCGTTTTACTCTCCGTGGTGACATAAGCTCCTGTTACACTTAGCTGTGCTGTTGCAAAATAATTACAAACCAAGCTTTTTTAAATTTTTATTTTCTGAGCTTCTAACTGAAAGGGAGTGGGTTCGATCCCCATCCAGGTAGTGGATTTTAGAAACTAAACTACCACTTTCGGAAACGCAAATAGCCCTGGAGTTCACTCAGCCTACACCAGAAATGAGTACCAGGGTAATTCCTGGGAGCAAAGACGGCCGGGCATGGAGCTGACAACTCCATCCCATCTAGTGCCGATGTCCCAAAGAGTGGAGGCCTCTACCTTCCACTGCTCCCAGGGCCTCCATGGCCTGTACAGAGTTGGCTTTGCTTTTTGTTCACAAATCACATTATAAGTTCTGAGTGACACAAGCAGCACATGTAATGCAACTTGACTTAAGTGGAGACTGTACTCCATCATCCCTCTTTCACTCTCCTCATCCCGCAAGGCTCCTGCTGCTATGACCAACAAATGCTGGCGCAACAGCACTCCCATCTTGAAAGGCTAATACTGTGAGTATTTCCATGTTACTGTTTGAGTCTTCAGTCCTTAGACTGGTTTGATGCAGCTAATCGTTTCATCTCCACATAGCTACCATACCACATGTGATGCAATACTATGACTTGTATTGTAACCTTGGTCTACCTCTACAATTCTTGTCCTCTACCCTTCCTTCCATAAAAAAATTGCCAATCCTGGTTGTCTTAGTACTGTACTGTATGTGCCCTATCAACCTATCTCTTATCTTCATTAGCGCTCTTCCGCTCGTCTTCTTACTCCATCTACTCATTTGAGTTTAATCATTTTCCTGCACTACCGCATTTGAAATGCTTCTGTTCTCCTGCATCAACAGTCCAAGTTTTACTTCCACACAGCACCACACTCCAGAAAAAGGCTTTAAAAATGAATTTCAAATATCTAAATCTATATTTGATGTCAACACATTGCTTTTCTGCAGAAATTCTTCCCTTACCTGTGCCAGCCTACTTTCTATACACTCGTTGCTTCGTCCATCACTGCTTATTTTGCTCCCTACTTCCTTTAGTTTTTCCATCTGCCTTTATTTGATGTCAATAGGTGTTTCTGATTTCTTACGGCTGCATTCCATTCCTTTTGTTTTACATTTTGTGGCTTTGGTGCGACAGTCGGTAGCATGCTGAACTGCTATGCCCAAGATGGCGGGTTCAAACCCGGCCTACAGTCGTCGGATTATTTAAGGGCATTATTATTTTTTTTTTTACGAGAAAACATTTTTATTCACTGACAGAAAATATGTACATATACAGATGCATCAAAATACAGCGTGAATCCCACATAAGATAAACTTGTGCGTGGGCTTCATGAATACAGTTTCTTAATTTATTTGCAACATAGTATTTGACTGATAATAGTAAGAAAAGTTTATTATGAGACACTGAAAATAAAAGAAGATGATACATTACTTATTTGTGACTGAGTAGGTTTAAATATGTTAGTGAAAATTTATAAGTTCATTTACTTTATCAAAGTTATTAAGGAGCCATGTAAAAAGCCTTTTCTTCAGTATATTAAGGGTGTTATTTATCATATTTACTGACAATATATTGTATATCCTGGTGCTAAGACAACTTCAATTCTTTTGGACAGGTAGTGTGTTTTGATGAGGGTTATTTTTTCCAGTTCTGTCTTGAAGTAAGCCTCCGTGGCTTAGGCGGCAGCACGCCGGCCTCTCACCGCTGGGTCCGTGGTTCAAATCACGGTCACTCCATGTGAGATCTGTGCTGGACAAAACGGAGGAAGACAGGTTTTTCTCCGGGTACTCCGGTTTTCCCTGTCCAAATTTCATTCCAGCAACACTCTCCACTATCATTTCATTTGTCATTCATTTAATCATTGCCCCAGAGGAGTGCGTCAGGCCTCGGCAGCCGGCGCAGTCCATATCCTCGCCGCTAGATGGGGGCTTCATTCATTCCATTCCTGACCCGGTCGGAGACTGGAAGCAGGCTGTGGATTTTCATTTTCTTGAAGTCTAGTGCACATTTTAAGTTCCTGTCCATTTGAGAAGAGCTTCATATTTTTAAGTATAGATATGATTGATGACTGAACAAATAACTGTCGTATGTTAAGCACCATGCTTTGTTGATACAGTTCACATGTTGGAAAAGTTGATGGCTTTTTGTACATAACTTTTAGAATGAGATTCTGAGCCAAATGTGAATCAAGTATTCCATCCCAACCATTTATTCAATATTGTAGTTATGACTGGACTAAGGCAAAATATACAGTTCTCAAGACTTTTGCTGAAAGGATATTTCGGATTCAGTAAAATATGTAAATTAACTTTTGAAGTTTATTGGCCAATTTTGATGCATGCATGTTCCATTTTAAATGACTACGGTATGTATAATAATCCCTAAATATGTAGCATTCATTGACTTCTGTAGGGTATAGCAGTTGCATCTTTCACCATTGTTACAAATTGGTGTGTGGATCTTGAGTGTTAAATTGTCTGCGGGTTGTAATGTTTTGTTGTGTGAGAAGCATAGGTATTGTGTTTTGGTTTCATTTAAGGTAAGGAGGTGATTTTGGACTGTAGCAAGGGTTTCTTGAGTTCTATTAAAAGTGTCCTCCCAAGTTGTTCCTGTGACTGTGACGGCAGTGTCATCAGCATATGAGGTAATCATCACATTACAGTTCAGCTCACACAAATCGTTAATATATAACAGAAAAAGAATAGGACCTAAAACTGTTCCTTGGTGTATTCCAATTTTTACTTCAGCACTTCTACTTAGAGTATCTTTGATTCGCACCTTTTGTATTCTGTTAAAAAGGAAGCTTTTTATTAGTTCTTGAGGAGTACCACGAATACCTTCCTTTTCAAGTTTTCTAATGAGTATATTGTGGTCTACGGTGTCAAAAGCCTTTCTTAAATCCAGGAACACACAAATTGTTCTTTTAGAACTATGCCTTTCTTCGGAGGGGAAGTAAAGCCGGCGGGCCCATGCCATTTGAAAGAACCTATCACTGCAATTAGTGGTGTGTAGCAAAATTTGTAGGCTATATTTGGCTGGTTAGGAAACGGTCTATCAAGCTCCAACGTTCGCCGCTAGTGTTAGTGACAGTAGCATCTGGTAGCGAAAGTTGGAACTACTTGAAATTGAACTTGTTGGGAGCTCTCGGGCGTTCAATCAAACATGTCCAGCTTATGGCCATTGACTGCTATTCTTGTATCATATACTGTATCACATTTGTTGATTTTCATCATGAATTCTTTCCTCAAGACAGAGTGCATTCCATTTAAAATCTCATTCAAATCCTCTGGTGAATCGGCTAATATGACAATGTCATCAGCAAATCTCAAAGTTGAAATTTTCTCCTCGAATCTTTACTCCTACTTAAAATTTTTCTCAATTCCTTCATTGAAAAGTATGGGTGATATGTTGCAGCCTTACCTTACATCTTTCTAAATACTGCCTTGAAATGCTAGTCGCAGAATTTAGTAAAAGGTTTAGCCAGCTTTCAACAGTGATGACCGTTAACAATAATTCATTCGCTTGAGTTGACATTACTGACTCTATCATGCCCTTCAACTTGCATAGCTGCCGTCTGGTTTCTGTATGGATTGTAGATCACCCTCCTATCCCTGTACTTTATTCCAATGCTTTTCAAAATGTGGTACAATTTACTCCAATCAACACTATCAAAAATCTTTTCTAAGTCTACAAGTCATTATCTTTCCTTATTATTTCTTTATTAACGCAGCCAATGGCTATGAACTTTTCTTTTCAGGACGGGTCAGGGAAGGGATATTGTAAGGAAATTGGCAGTGGACCTATCGAAAGGAACCGTCCCGGCATTTGCCAGGTGGTGAAAATGGGAAACCATGAAAACTATTTTCAGGACGGCTGAGGTGGGATTTGAACCTATGCTCTCCCAATGCCAGCGAGGCACAAGGTAGGGCGTGAGCGCTCTCGACCACCATTGTCCTTATTCATTTATCATGAGGGTTTTAACTTAACAGTCTGGCTAGTCAAAACCTTTCGTTTAATGTTTTTATTACATTACAGGTACATGTTTCGAAACAGTCTCAAATAAAAATGTATGTATGTTTTAAAATTGTATTTACAATTTATTTGGTTTTTAGATAAAACCTAGGGAGCTCTAGTTCCCACAGCAAAGTGGTGCTTTAATATGAGTGGTTTAGTGCAAAAGTGGAAAGTCCAAAAGTATTTTTGTTTTGTTTTTCCCTTATAGGATAGCAAATGTTAGTAGTAATAATAATAATATCGTATGGCCTCGGGTGCCGAGTGCAAGCTTTGCAATTTGACAACCCGAGGGGAGCTTGCATGTCGAATTTCGTTGTTCCTTGAATCACTATGAAAGTCAAGGAGCTTAGATACCTGGCTTGAACACTATAGCGCTTTCTAGTAGAGAAATTAGGAACTTCGTGTTGGCGGAAACTCCCGAGAATAATTTTGCCATTATGAACACGGCATACTGAATTCAAATGGGTTCTTTGACATTCGTGTCGTATTTTTGCCGCCTTTCAAAAATCACTTACCACGGCCAGGAGCGAACCTGCAACCTTGGGGTTAGTAGACCGACACACTATCCACTCACCCACCGTGGCAAGCTATGTTAGTAGTTATTTGATGTAATAGAGAATCAAGTCAGAATTACAATACCAATCCTCCGGAGTACAGCAGTTTCTTAATGCAATAGTTTGATGCTTTTCAGTCTGTCAACACGATTGTACCCAAATGAGATGGATATTCCATTGTGAACATAATTTATACCGGCCTAAAACGGGAAATAGGGAGCAGAAGGATATCTGGACAATGATAGGAACATAATTCTTCTTTATTGGGGCATCCTTTTTTAATCATCGTAAATCATATATTAATATCTATATATACACAATTGTTGCAGCACTGTATTAATAGTGACATGTGATTCCATTTATTTACCCTGAGCTGTTCAATTTCAAAACTCTAATATCCAACAATATGAACAAGAATCACCTTGATTGGTATTTGCCCCATTTCAAACCACTTAAACTCAAACAAACCCTCTACAGAGTTTGATTCTGTGTCTTGACATGGGGAAAGATTTTGGTTACAATGAACCTTATTCTCAAGGAGCATTATGAGTATGGAACTTGATTACGGTACTCGATTATATTAGTGGGGAGGTTAAGACGAAAATCAATGGGGTACCGTTCATTTTTTGATATTAGTATGAGACTTGGCACACTTATAGTTAGGACCATAAACTTTCGATCTGAGATGGTAGCCATTTCCGGAAGTCGCGCCGAGTGCCTGTTTTGCAAGGTTGCCTACCCACCCGGAGTGAACTATGAAATCTACGCCTAAGTCGATTACAAATGCCGTTTCTCATTTTCAGAAACTCGCCAATGTATTTCTTATGGGCCCTCGCCTCTATTGGAGACCGAGAATCAGACGAGTCGGCTGATGAAGCGAGATGCAGAAGTACGCGTGACGTCACACGCTCCTAGTCCGTGGCCGACGAGAAAGACAGGCCATGGCGCGGATCTGTGACGTCAGAGGAGTGGTGTCGCTCGCTCGCCTCGCCGCATTGATTGCACCAAGGTATTCTCATCTATAGAAGCCTACCAATAGCCGAGTAATTTGTTAGAGTGAATTTAAGGATACTCAAAAATAAAGTTAAAAGCTGTGGAAGAAAGCCACCCCTATCACTAGCTCAAAACCTTAGAGCAGTAGAATATTAAGCAGTGTAATACAAACGTTGAATGGATGTTCCAGTTTATGCAGATATACAAAACTGTACATATTATCCTCTTATCTTCGTTCATCAATAAGTTGTTTCCGTATATACCAGTTTACATGTAAGTTTAACTTTAAAAGCAGCTGGAATAAAAAAAAAAAAGAAGAAACAACCAAGCATTGCATTAGGAGAAAGTATCCAGTGCTTCATTTATTGCAAGGGAAGGGTCATTCATGCCCCAAAATAATAAAAATGAATATAAGAAATTTGAGCCTACACTCGTGGTTTTTAGCATTTTGCTTTTTTGAGTAGGCCTACCATAAGACAATCTTTTTCAACAACAAAAATTTAATGCATAGGACTACTTCAGGTACATATATGAATTGCTGAGATTATACTTACCTCCTTTAGCAGAGAGCCTTTTATCTGACACCAATCCCCTACAGTGGCAGGTTTACTTCTTGTGGCAACTACCTTCATGTTGGACTTGTTTAACGGTTCTCTCCCGTTCCCAGTTAGGCTTAGGTCAAATTTATGGTTTTAAGGGCTCAAGATTTTTATAACGAAGTATATTACTACAAATGAAGGACCTTGGAAACTTATTCATTGTGAGTTAATTCAGTGGATTGAAATGTCGTGGATATCAGCCCCATGCACTTATGTGTGTACTGTACTTGTAATAGAAAAGGATGTGGTAGTGGTTTTCAGTTAGCTTTTATTTACAGTTGAGTTGGGAAGACACTTCCAGGATGCAAGGAGTGGGATTCAAATCATTCTATCAAGAGCCTTTGTGCGAAGCTTTGAAGAATAAATCCTATATCAGGTTTCAAATACTCCTTCGCAAAGCAGGTCACCTGGACAAGAAGCCACTTTACTTACCCCTACTCCATGTAGGTGGAACTGTTCCATTTATTAAAATTAAAGAAAGACCATACTTGCCATTGTAATTTGGATCTATGCTGGCTACACGGACATGGTATCTCCCTCCCAATAAGATGTCCAAGATCTCCACCAAATGTCAAACGAGACCTTACAAATTATTCAAATGAAAGCATTCCTCAACTTTTAATTATTTTTTCTTATTTTTTGATTCACCCTGGTGGTCTGGGGATGAAGAATTTTATCACATACCCAGTCCCACCCCTTCCCCTTCCTCCCAGAAAATATTGTATACTCCTCACCACATCCATTCCCCCTGAAAAAGAACATGGGCATCCTTGCAGGCCACATGGAAAATAAGCAGTTAACAGTACTACACACTGGGTAAATCGGTTTGAAATGGGTAAATCTAGAGCTTTAACAGAGAATTCTGGATGTGGTGATTGGTAGGGCCCTGGAGTACAAAACTATGCCCGTATCTTCAAGAACACTAGCAAATTGCAAGTAATCTTCATCCAATGACACAGTAATGTTTACACTTAATTATAATAAGCACACACAAAATGTATTACAGACATTATTTTATTTAGGACATTGGTTATAAATATAAGCATCTCAAGCACATTAACACATTATCTGGAAGAATCTTAGAATGTAGAAAATGAAGTTTGCAGGTTTCACCAAGTAGGCTATAAAGGTGATATCTTGCTGATCTTGGATATATTACTGGCGATTATTAGGATCTAATATCCTCCAGCTATTAATATTCTAAAAAAATCCTGCACTGCACATAGGGCCTACAGCCATTATACCCTGCTGATGATTCATGATCTCTTCAGGATTTTAAATTTTTCTGACACCATTTCTCAATCTCACTGGAGCTTAGTGGGTTACAAATTCATCGTTACAAAGATGCATGAACACAATTTGAGGACTGGACATGTCTAACTTGCTTCCAGCTGCCTTGCTACTGTTTCCTTATGCAGTACAAAATCACTATCAATTACATTGGTATCTTGCAGCCTTGGCGACGATAGTCTTCTATTAACTCTTGTACTATTTTCATCTCTATTTTATCTCAACAAAACAAGCCTGCCAACTTGAGTCAATAGCTTTAATGTGGACATGGAATGGAATTTACACTTACAAAATTCCCCTAGACACAAAATGGCATCATCCATGACAACGTGGACAACACTTAGGGTTTAAACGCTGCATACATGTTAAATTCTATGTGTTATACTCTGATTTACAAAAGATGAACGGTGCAAGCTGCCATCCGCTTGAATGGTGAGGTGAGGAGTGGAGACAAGAGGGGTAACGGTGTCCATAGCAACAGCGAGCAGGGTTGCAATGAATGCCGACACAGCAGTGAGCACATGGTTTGACGCAGTGTTCTACTGTGAACTAACTCGTCACTGCCATTAGTAATATCCCATGTATATATTGAAGTGCATTTGCTTATTCTTTCATAGGCTACAGTAAGCGTTATAGTTCTGTTTTTGTTGGAAGCGTGTGTATATACAGATTTTGAGTTTATTTCTTTTATTTGCATCATCGTGTCTATTTTCGTTGTGTAAAAATGGCATCGGTACATGCTCGCGGAAGGCCCAGGATCCATTCTCTGCGACAGAACAACTTCAGGCCGTGGTGTGACTCTCCATAGCCAAGTAAAGGAGATGGTATGTGCGGTGAAGAATTTTATGGAGGAAGAAGAGGAAAGTATGTGCTTACGGGAGGAACCTCTGATTCCATTTGTTCAGGTGAGGAAAAGAACTGCCAAGACTCTTGGTGAGAGTGAAATCACTGCATACCGAGTAACGGAAAGGAAGTTCCTGTCTGATGATGCTGGCCCGTCTAAACTATCAACTCCAGGGAAGAAGAGGCATAGAGAAGGGGTGGTCACTAATTTAGATGGCTTTCAACAAGATGCTGTTAGACGGCATATTTATAGCTATTATTTTAGGAAAGAAATTCCAACATGTCGCAAACTTCTTGTTTTTGCTCAGAGAGGCACAATTATTTCAAGGAAGCCTTTCTTCACTGAAAGTGTTGCACGATCTGGGATTTAAATATAAGAAAATTAATGGGGGGAAGGTGATCATGGAGAGGCCAGATATTGTGGATTGAGGTGTCAGTTCCTACATGAAATGGGGAGACCCTACTGAGTTGTAGGCCAAAAATTACAAACAAAAAAACAAAATCTGGTTTCATGCCCTAGAAGTTACCTTATCACTTGGGGCACTTAAATATACATTTGTTTTTTATGTACGGCCATTTTTAAATACCTTACGGGGGCTTTTAAAGAACACGTGCTTAGGCCTTGAAATGGGCAACGCCTACTTCCTAGAACCAAAAACCCCTCAATTTTGTTGTAATTTCATACTCTTGGCCAATATTATCATGCCAATCATCTGAATACAAGCTTATGGTGCCATCTGTTGGTAAATTTATCAGTTATGAGTAGCCTAGGCAATGTTTGTCAAGTGTGAAACTTTTCTTACCGTACATGTTATTTTCTTATCCCATATAATTTTTAGCTGTATGGCATTCACTAAAAGAATATCATTACTATACACATGCACATATTTAACATCGAACAGAAGTATTTTGGTTTGTAGTAAAGTATAGGCCATTTTGGATACATGGAGGAACCATGCGTCTTTGTTTATTTTGATGGTCAGTGGCTTTAGTGAAGTTTATTCGCAAGAATTATATTTTTATTGGTTTACTGTGAGTGGTGGAACTTGTGTAAGTTAATGGTATTTTAGAGATTTGTGTGCAGTTTATTAGATGTATTCTGTATCTAGTCGATGGCGTAAACCGAAAGTCCGTGAAACAAAGAAATGGAATAGTGCTATTTTGAATGTTGACAAACAGTGGGGTGATATTACATGTGAAGTTAAGTAATGCAAGTTCAACAGCTGCAACGACTTCTTCTGCTAGTGTCAGAAAACTGGAATAAGCCTATTTTAGTGAGGAGAATACTGTTAGACCTAGTGTTAATGACAAGCACATTCTCATTCATATATGGGTGCCCTCCAAAATTTGTTTACAGACCTGTGTGGTGAATGTGGCAGTAAATCTTCTTGTCAACATCAGGGAGAAAGATGGGTTTAGTAATAAGTTACCTCTGAAGTGTGGGAAAAGTGATTTGTGAACTCAGGGAAGTCTTGATGCAGGAAATTCCACTAAAATACTGTATTTTTTAATAAAGTTAGCTTTTTCTCAATACTATATTTTTCAGCATTTTAAATGTTCCAGTTGCCTGTGTTTTGATCCCATTACCTTCAAACTTGGTTTGCACATACAACTTTGTGGTCTTAATAATGTGTGGAATCCATTTTGAAAAATATTAATAACTTTCAGAAATATTTAGGTTCAAATTTGAAAAAATGACATATTTTAACAGAACAACAGGTCATTCTAAGAAAAAAACATTTTAATAATAAACCATTTGCACTGATTTTAAAAGTAATACCAATTTTTATTTGTAGACCATTGATGATCATTCCATAGAAGTTTTAGATTGATAACTTTAAATTTGATGTACCTGGGACATTTTCAAAATTTGCATATCTATTACATAAAATGTTATAATTTCTAAATGACTGAATCAAATAGCTCCAAAGTTTAGAATTCCCTTAATTATGCTCACTTTAAAGAACCTACAAAATTTGGTGAAAATTGGGTGAAAATAGGCTACTGGAAAATTCAAAACTTAAGTTAATAGGGCAAAAATGTTATGGATATTGTGTGGTTAGGTGAAATGTGGGTCAATGCTGGTCACACAGTGTCTAAGGGTTGGAGTGACAACTCAGTTCAGGGGACAAGGAAGGGCCATCAGGCAGAGGGGGTCGATTTATTATTCTACATTCTACACGGCTTTGTTAATAATACACTTTTGCTCTTTAGGTCGAAAAGAAATGGTGATTACCATGAAGACATGGACTACAACTAGTTTTTAAAATGGTTCCAGGAACAATTGTTACCCAACATCCCTGAACACAGTGTTATTGTAATGGACAATGCTTCGTACCACATAGTACAGATAGAATAAGCTCCAACAACTTCAAGTACGAAGTCACGAATGTTGGAATGGCTGGACCACCACCGTGTAGCCTACCATGCGACAGCTCTCGGACAAAAGGAATCCTTCTCGGTAGTGCTGAATGAACATAGAACGAGCGATAACATTCTATATAATACATGAATTAGCCAAAATACCTTATAAAAGGATGAGAAATAAATCAGGAAGCAATGTTTTAATAGATGTTTCCTCCTCCGCCGTCTGTGACCCACCCAGCCATTCCAAATATAGCGAAAATTACAGCAGTGAGCGGCATTGTTCAAATCAATCTTCAAAAAAGTACCATAACAGTACTGCCAACCTCACCCTTACGGTACTATGTGAAACAAAAAAGTGCCCAATTCAGTCTCTAGTGGGCATAATTCGTTCGCAGCACTCAGTTCACGACTCTAATTATGCTAGTGTGTGCAATATTTCGCATCTCTGTACGGCTGAAATGAGTGTTTTTTGTTATCTGCTCTGTAATAACTATGCAGTATATCGCTCTCCTGTAATATGTATGTGTATTTTTTCCCGCACAACTGTGGTTTTGACAAAGGTTACAGCCTAACGCGTCCAGATCAATGGTTTCGTGTCAACCATGCCCCGCTAGCAGCGCGCGGCCAAGGCTGCACCTACACCCGACCATTCTTACCTTCACTTTGTCCAATCCAATGGTTTTTGACAATGGTTACAGCCTAACGCGCCCAGATCAATGAGTTTTGGCAATGGTTACTGCCTAACGTGTCCCGATGATTCTTTTTTTTATCAACAGTGATTTTGCATCCCACTTCTGTTTATCAACAGTGATTTTGTATCTCACGTGTGTGCCTCGGTGCGTGCTGCTAGAGTGAGCCTTGATGACGGTTAAACGAGATCAAGTGCTATCGAAGCATGGCAGCTGTTTTTAAAATAGCAAAAAATAAAAACACATTTTCACGTACTTGAGCACATATATGAGGTTCAGTAGTAAGTTTTAATTAGGGTTCCTAATTTCAATACGTAATATCACCCAAAAAATGAAACAAGGACACAAGGTATGTAAAATTACATTCATGTCTGCTACAAGTGTATAAGCCACGTTCCACTTTCATTCAGAATTAATATCCTTCTCAACCTTATACAGCAGCGCAAGCCTAAACCCATGTAGGCTACCACGTGCATGAACTGGCGAGAAAGCATGGCCATGAGATCATCACGCTGCCCCATATCATTGCCACTTCAATCCTATAGAAATGATATGGGGTCAAGTGAAGGGTTATCTAGCACTGCATAATAAGAATTTCACACTCCGTGAGGTTGAGAAGCTTACCGTTTAGGCTATTAGGGAAGTGACTTCATAAAACTGGAAGCGTTTTGTGTTAATAGTGCAACGAGAACTGGATGAGGCTACGAAACGTGAATGTATACTCGATGATGGGGTAGATTGGTTCATCGTTTCCCTGGAAAGCAATTCCAGATCCAATTCAGACACAAGTGACGAAGAGGGGGCTATGAAAGGAATAGACCCATAATTAAGTTAGTAGCAGCTAGAGCGATTAGGCAACTAAAAATTCCCCTAAACTCGCGTGCATCGCAATGTTTAATTGACCCTTCACACGAATACGGCTGACACACCACAGATCCCAGTATTTGTGTCTTCCTGGAAGCTTCTTGGAATGTTAAGAGTCATGATCTGCCTCATTGGCAACGCAACATTTCCTCGCGTGTTAGCTTTGACAGCTGCCAGCGCTCATTATTGGTACCGGCAATACAGAGTATTCTTTGCGTACAAACACAAACCTAACCCCAGACCTCCTTGCTTGTACTACTAACAATAATTTTGGTCCAGATAGTCGCCTAACCAAGTAGCGACCAATGGCTTTGTCTCGCCATGGCTTTAGAAGAGTACAGTTCAACTTTTCCATTAAAATGAACTACGGTAAAAGTAATTTATGAACATGCATGATCTTTCAAGAAATTATTCTTCTTTAGACTGAGATAGGCTACTCAATACTCCCAATAATGTCAAAAGTACTCAAATCAAACTTACCAAGCAACTTTTGAAGATTTGATGGATGAGGCAGATAAATATGACCACTCCGATGTAACTTTTCGTACACTGATGACAAGTGAACATATTATATGGAAGCTGCCAAGAGTAACGTGTCTCCACTGTACCTACGATTGTTTGCCTAACATCTAAAAAATTAATTTGCTCTATTAAAGACTATAATGGTGTGCAATCATCACTCGAAAAACTTCTCTGTAGGACGTTCACAGGAGCATTCACTGCTGACAACTTTCTTCCATTTTCATCGCACTCAGAATTTTCAATGAACTGAAGTAGGCTAGTTCATCAAATGAATTTTTATCAGTAATCCAAAGAAAGTTTTGTGGAACTTAATGTTTGGGAATCTGCAACCCATTGACAGCCAGCTCAATGCTGAGGTTATTTAGAATACACACAGAACCTGTAATTATGGGCACTGCATCACCCAAATTCTTCAAGCACTTCACCAACTTATCTTCTGTCTTGATATGTGTCCATTCCTGCTTAAATTTATTCCTGTTGGAGGAGAAGTGTTCATATATATCCGATAGACTGTGCACAGAATTCTCTTCTTCGTAGTGTCTGAAGTCTTCCAAGCTCGCTTCTATGGCTTTATCCGAGATTTTCTACCTCTGCATCACACAGTCTTCTAGAAGAAGGCCCAGGAGTGGATAGCTATCCTGGCAAATTCGAAAATATTGAAGATACTGCATCAGGTTTCAACTTCGGATAACTCCTAGCAAATGTCTTATTTCCACATCAACTTGCTCTGTCCTGTTAACAGAGCTATCAGGAAAATGTTTTATACAAATTATAGGCTTGCTCACTTTAGAGAAGTCAGTGGGAATTTTTCTAGGCCATATATTTCTTAATTTTTCGTCCTTTGGGAGAGAAAATGTAGAAACATTTTCATGCTGAGATCTGTAATTGTTCTTACAGCCAGCCACATTACAGCATCTCGGCATTTTGATTTCCTGTAAAGAGACACATTCATTAAATACCGGTATCTAACTTTAACTCAGATAATTAACTTAGCATGCATTCTAATAGTCCTTAACATCCACAATATTAGGCTAACGTAAGTTCGTACATAACCTGCACCACACGTGCGTTTGTATAACCTGTATCATTAATGAGAAATAAAGTGTTAGCACTTACCCTGTAGGCTACGTGATTATTGCAGCTACATGATGCACCACAACACAAGTTGGATGTAAAGTTGGACATTACACTTTATAAAACACTAACTATTCTCACACTGCTATTCACAAGAAATTCACAAAAAAGTCTTCTCAACCGGAGTCACTACTTCGCCTACGTCACAGACAAGATGGCTGCTCGCACTGGGGCCAGTATCTTTCGTGGGCCACGCTCCTAGTCTCTATGCAGCTTGACGCGGGTAAGCGACGCGACGCTACCGCCGGGTATTGTTGCGGTCAGTAACGGAAGCTTGGTGCTGTGTTTGGGGAACTGATTTCTTGGAGATAATTGTGCGTCATTTATCCTGTGCATGCGAATATATTGATAAGTACATACACAGTAAATATTTTCTTTGCTTTTAAAGCTGTTGTCCCTCTTATATTTCGACTATTCATTACATCCCTGTGTTATAGGTTATGTATACTTACAGTTGAAAATTGTTTTTAGTTACTACTAACAACTGTAGGGTTTACATTTTATGTGTTTCGTGTTGTTTGTTTAGGATGTGGTGGCTTGGTGATTGGTCCATGTACCTTCAAAATGTTTCGAAACACTAATCCTGACCTAGTCCCTGACGATGTCCCATGTCCGCCCATTAATTGGCAAAAATGTGTTAGACACCGTGAAGCAAAATAAATACCCTCTTTTTACGTCAGTTTCAAAAGCATCGCCAACCAAGACAAAAGAAAAAATCGCCGGCCTCAAAAATGACTGCAGTCTTTTCAGTAAATTATACATAGCTACAAGTGAGCACCGATTGGGAGACCAACCAACACCACCGTCTCTCTCCACAAACGGCGAACTAAGATCGGGCAAAAAAATGAGATCTTTCGAAATGTTTGTTGGCTGCAAGTCCAGATGGCATCCACCACCAGTGACGTACCCGCCGTACAAGCAAAAATTATCGATGGACCTACCCTAGTCCAGTCAAGGACGTTTCAGGAATATGCCGACAGCATTTTTATGCCATTCCTCAGGAAATAACTTAATACTGTTCATCGCGTTGATGTCATTTTGGACAAGTATATACAGGGTAGTCTGAAAAACCACAAAGGGGCAGAACGGGGCGAAGGAATACGCATGAGAGTCACAGCTGGAACACGCATTCCTAAAGGATAGCCCATCTTTCTGCGCAACTCCGAAAACAAATGCGAGTTGTTCCAATTCCTAAATACGCAAATACAAAAGATCACACAGGAGGGCAAAGACATGTACAGTACACAGGATTCGTCTGTGTTAGCATCGCCTCATCGAGAAGATATGGATATATTGTCTCCATGCAATCACGAAGAGGCAGACACAAGGGTCATGACTCACATCGCGGATTGTGTTAGTCAGGGATACCGGAAGATTCTTGTGCGAACTGTGGACACCGATGTCCTTGTATTGGCCGTGAGTATTGTGCCTAAATTGACGGATATTGAAGAGCTCTGGGTCCACATTGGCACGGGAACGAATCACCACATTGTAGCTACACATAAAATTGCCAAAGATTTAGGTAGGGACCAATGTCGGTGGCAAAACAAATGTTATCATGGAAAGGCAATGGTGACTAAAGAGTCTTTACTTGTTGCAAATCGTAACAAGGCTTTAAGTTTACCCCTATTTCCCGCAATTTCTAGATGTGATACCGTTTCCTCGTAAGGTAAGAAGAGTGCCTTTGAAGCATGGACGACTTATCCTGACGCCACCAAAGGATTTTTGGCAGCTCAGGAGCACGATTTGGACAAAGCTTTACCTTATATGGAAACGTTGGTAATCGCTGTATGACAGGTAGGAAAAAATGATTCATAATCGTTACCGATGCGTTTTTGTTGAACTTCGTCGTTAACACTTGTCTTTTATTGCATTGTATGTAGAGTTCATTTATCAATGTAAATGCCTGCCGAAAGGAACATTTTATCAAGAAAAAACGATCTTTAGAGAGTATTCCTCCAACGCAGAATGCACTGGAGCAACACATCTGGCGTGCCATGTACCAGGGTGTTTATGTGTGGGAACAATCTCTGAGCCCCATCCAGGAACTACCCTCACCTTCAGATTGGGGCTGGGAAGAAAGTCCATCAGGATGAACACCGCGGTGGACGACTATCCCCATTGCAACTAAGCTTAGAACTAATCCGTTGCAGGTGCAAAAGTTGTGCAACTAGGCCTCAGCAATGTGTATGCAGGAGGGGAGACTTGAAGTGCACGGAACTGTGCTCTTGTGACGAAAAGTACTAAGTAATATTTTCTGCTTATTTTCTACTTCAGTCTTTATTTTCTGGTGATGGCTGTCCACTTAATAGCTAAGAGATTATTTTAATACATTTTTTCCCTTTTTTAGGAAGTTTGTTGAGCCTCCAAGATTAGTTTTGGTGAGCCTGATGCATAGCGCCACACGCATTACAAAACATGGACTTCTGCCTTCTTATTCTTTGTTTTTTTCATGCATTGTTATTCTTCCTTTATTGCTTTTTCGGAAGTTATCAAAATGATTTGTCATTTATATTAAATAAATTAAAGCTTGAAGAATGTGGTGCCTTGTTTTTGCAGCTTAAGGAAAGATGCGCTACAAATTTAAATCCTTCCACTCCAAATCGTGTTAACAACGTTTTCCAGGTAATTCTGAGTGCAAAAAGTATTCATCGCGAAGCAAAACAGGCATTTGTAATCGACTTAAGCGTTGATTTCGTAGTTCACTCCGGGTGGGTAGGCAACCATGTAAAACAGGCACTCGGCGCGACTTCCGTAAGTGGCTACCATCTCAGATCAAAAGTTTAGGGTCCTAACTATAAGTGTGCCAAATCCCATGCTTCTATCAAAAAATGAACGGTGGTTTTACCTAACCTCCCCACTATATAGCAGAACATCACATCTAGGTAGTACCCTTAGCCCTCCTAAAAGAATTTTGATAACTGCATTAATCAGGAAGGTTATGGCAATTTTCCTCATGCATTAACAAATTTGTAGGCAAACTTTCTGGATTTCACTATAGCTTACGGTAAGCGTAACATGCCTTGCTAACATGATGTATTGCTTGAACATTTAGAGTAATGCATTTCCCTAACCCCCACCCTCGGCGAAATACTCTACCTAACCTACAACACATTTTGTTCAGATTTACCGGTAGGCTACTTGCAATGCTGAGAATATTTTATATTACTGTCTACACCATGATATTTACTGAGTTTACATAGCGAAATCAAATCGATTTGAGTACATTTACCGTATTGAATACGGTCATGTAAACGGGACTCAGTTCGTATTGATTTTCAAGCTCGATACGGTAAAATTGTGGGATCGGATCGTATCCAAACATGTATTCAGGAACATATAAACGTGGATCGTACTGAAAGGAAGCGATTCTGCACGCTCTTGAGTTACAATGATAAACTAATTTAGGCCTACTTTCGTCTGTCGCCTGACTCGAATCGCTTGTTTTACTTCCTGCCCATATTCTTCGTTACTGTCAGTGTTATTTTCGTGATTGATAAGCGTAGTTTGTTTGCACGCGTTTTTAGCGTTAATGTATTTTTGTCTGTTTTACTTTTAATGTCTGGTGTATCCGTAGGTAAAATGTGCTCAACAGAAACAGCAAAAATACACAGTCTTTCTTTGCCGATTAATCCGTTCCTTTTTCCATTTGAATAAATTCAACACAGACTGGCCAAGTGGCGCAGCTGTAACTTTCTCACCTGCTTTTACCAAGGTAGCAGGATCGAATCCTGGCACAGTCAGGGTGCTTAGGCCTAAATGCGAGGGAGCCGTGTCAGTAGATTTACTGGCACGTTACAGATCCCATTCGGGGCAACATTCTGGCAGCCCGGCGTCTCTAAAAGATTCAGTAATTAAAAGGGACGACTGTTACCCATAAACTTCGTAAGAACAAACAACATCAAAATCTTCGGCGCATCTTTTTTTCATGTTCACAAACAACCCGACAAAGAAACATCGGATGACAATGGTTAACAGTGCAGGAGACACGAACTCAGGGGGGGAAAACTTCTTAAATTTGCAATAAATATCTTTTCAAATGATTCAAAATTGATCTGGGAATGATGTAGTTCACTCCTCAGCTGTCTATAACCCACCCGCCATCCCAAATTATAACATGACTTAGCTGTCTGCCATTATCGGCGTTACAACAGTACAGTATTGCCAACCCCACGCATACGATACTAATTGTATATGTGGTCTTTCGTCCAGCACTAGATCAATGTTCTTTTTGTCAATCATGCCCTGCTAGCTTCCCACACCTACCCCCACCATTCTAACCTTCGTTTTGACCAATCCAATGTTTTTTGACAATGGTTACAGCCTAACACGTCCAGTGAAACTGAGAGTGCCCCGCTAGCTTCCGGCGGCCATACGACGCACCTACACCCGACCATTCTGATCTTAGTTTTGCCCAATCCAATGGTTTTTGACAATGGTTACAGCCCAACGTGTCCAGATGAATGGTTTTGACAATGGTTACAGCCTAACGCGTCCAGTGAAACTGTGAGCGCCCCGCTAGCTTCCTGCGGCCACAGGCTGCACCTACACTCGACAATTCTAACCTTCGTTTTGTCCAATCAAATGGTTACAGCCTAACGCGTCCAGATCAATGGTTACAGCCTAACACGTCCAGTGAAACTGTGAAAGTCAAGGTCCTGTCACATGCACTAGTAATATGATAATTACGGTACGGGTCTTCTATTTTGCTGCTTAATACGAGTTAGCCAACATAACTGCAGGTTGGCCACCATAAATTATATACCGTATTGAAATAGATTTAAATACGAACTGAAACTGCTCATGTAAACGGGCAGCGTACTGAAAACAGGATCGTATTTAAATCGATTTGAGTTCGCCATGTAAACGTAGTAATTGTGCTTTACCACGTGTTTTAATATTATAAGAGAGAGCCCTAGACCAGTAAGAATGATTTTCTACAGAAACCAACGAACGTTTTTGAAGTTTTCTACTGCGGAATTTCACATGATAATTACTGTATCTAAAGCATGCAGTACCGTAGGCCGCTCGAGGTACGGTAGCACATTTCCATATACCCAATGATATTACGAACTATGCATTTTAATATGCAATAACACAAGGTAGCAACTACTTCTGTAAATGAAGGCAACTTCCGCGTGTTACAAATTATATCCAACCGAAAAAAGTTAAAAATGTCAAGAAAATCAACCCACGTAATGCCATAACCTCATAAAAACTCCCCAAAACATTCTCACACACAAATCTCCTAGATGTAATGTTCTGGCTAAAGGTAATCACTTTATCAATCAATATAAAATCACATGTACACATATAACTACAGCCACAAACTCAAAATCTGCCTTCCTAGGATTTTAAACGGCACGCCCGCAGCTTCAAAGCAAGCGAAGCGACGCCATTTTAACCAATAATCCAAGGCGCCTTTCTTGCTGGTTGCTGGCTGCATAAAGCGCCATCGAGCGCTGCACCGCTTCGGAACAAAAAGCAAGGAGCAGCTTAAAATCCAAGGAATATAGATATGTTCCACCAACAACCAATAAGAACCCAGCAGCCCCTAGCCAATCAAACAGTGGATCAGCTCTGTACCTAGCCGCTCGTCTCGCCAACTGACAGGTTCACTGCGTGAGCACTCGCTGCGCTGCCGTAGCGCTGCGTTCCAACTCGATTGCTATTGGTTGAAGCTCATGCGGGGTGGATACGCCGGTTACATTTGAACATGTCGCTGGCAACTAGCTATGCTACTCATGATCGTGTGTGTTTGTACTTTTGATGCTTCCAACAAGATATTCTTTCGTAGGATATCGCATTAATACGGTAGGTATTTATTTATTTATTTCAATAGTTATATTGCAGTTTTGCTAACAGGATATGATTTTAATATCTACCCATTACGATAGTGTTTCTGTTTACGAATTGTGGGCTTTATTGTGATTACTTCGTTCAGTGTAGTATTCTCAATTCAAAATGATTTTAGCTAGATGGCATATTAGAATGAAGTAAAGTATTGTGGGTGTCCAACTATATGAATGGCTTTACATAGCCTAACCCTACTTTATTGAAACAGACCTAGGCCTATATGCAGAATGGTTGTGAACTGGTTACCATATTGTGTTTCTTTTCTTTTCTCTTCTCAGGAAATGAGGCACTTCGAGGAAGGCATATTATATACTACATTTGTCCAATAGCCTATAGACAGGAGTTACCTGATTCTGTTGTCCGAACAGTTGTACACTAATCCTATTTCAGCAAAGGTAAGTCACCATATTGATGAAACTTTGATCTATTACTTTTACACCAGTGCTGTGTAGATTTTAGCAATACACTTAGCTCATGTCCCCCCCCCCCTCCCCTCTGATAAATTCACATAGTCTATTGCACCCTGGCATACTGTTAGATGTGTGAGAAAGTCACTCGAGGATCTGGAATGTGCCCTACTTCTAGTGCATGATACGTGTGCTTATCTGTGAATGGCACAAAGAAAACCTAACGGGAATCATGACACTATTGCAGGGAGATAATTAAAATATAGGCCTACATGTATATTATGCCGTATTGCAGTCTTTGCTTCATTTAGGGCTTTTAGACTTAGTGGACATCAGCCTCGTATACTGCTTGATTGTGTATAATCTGCCTGATAATATGTGTAATGATGATGAGATAAAGACTAGGTTGGAAATGAAATGCTGGGTGAAGCTGTTCGTATGAACAAACTCTGATGGTGGGGTCATGCAATGAGAATGGGGGAGGTTTTTTCTTTCTTCTATGGATGTTTTTAGATGGACTATATAATATCACAGTAAGATCTTTCTGCTTACTGTGCTTGGGGTAAATTGTGAACTTCCGAGATGGTGAATTTGTTCTGATGTATGTTACTGGCTAGTGGCATTCTCCACTTCAAATAACATCTAATATTCGTTCCTGTTTATATATTTATTCTAAATGCACCTCTGTGCATTCATTAAAGCAGCATTATCCTAATATCGAGGCTACAGTGGCATTCACCCAGGGGGTGAGGCCTGTTACACACATCCAGGCCAATTAGGAAAGTAATAATATTGTATTATTAGGATTAATAACAATGGAATTAAACTGATAGGGAAACTTGGTTTATCCACACTACACTTGTCCCCTTGCTCCATGAGCAGCATAAGTTCTATATGTGCATGCTTAACATTGTAACCCAGAGAGTAGCTGTTTACTATCCTTGTCACAAGTTGTTGCTTCAACATTTTTATTATGAAATCTATGTGAAACGACTTTTTAGGTACTCAATGTAATTTGTTGTAAGGAATTCACCTTCTGTGGTCTCGGGACTATGGATGTGCCGTGCGATCCATAGAGTAGCAGCGCTGCACAGTCATTTGGCTACACCTGTTCATATTGATACTTCATATCCAGAGGTCCTGGCTCTGCCAAGGCGTTTAATTTTAGTCTGAGGGTTAAAACGGGATACACTCAGCCCCGTGAGGCAGAGCTGAGAAGTGATATGTTCAAAGTCTCATCTCAACCATCCTAGAAATGGTTTTCTGTGGTGTCCCTCTTCTACCCCAGGCAAATGTTAGGATATTTCCTAAATTAAGGTCATAGCTGCCTCCTTCCAAATTCTAGTCTCCATTACAAATACACACACACCTACAGCCATCACAATGACATGGGTAATCATACATATCCCATATACACTTCCCGAGTACCAAGAAGCCACGTGATCACGATGTCGCAAAGCCCCTACAACATTATTAGGATTTTAATTGTATTTTTCTCTTACAGATTCGCAATATGTGTGGCTCTACCGTGTGATGACAATCATCTACTGGGACAATGACCTGATGAAATTAAATATTGCTCTTTTCATGAAAATGTTCTGTGGATTTTATATCTGTATCTGCAAAAACTAAGAAACAAGAAAATATGTACATATAAACATACTTATTTTTGTCCTCATTTCTTCATTCCTTCAGAATTCTGTTTCCTTTCGTATCGTATTTCATTCAACAGCGGTTAATAAGTTTATATTTTATAGGGTATGCATGGTTTGTATTAGTTTATTACATTCTTCTTAGATTACTGTGCTCCCACAACACTGGTGGCAACTAAACCTCTCTTCTACCTGTCTGATATTATAACATATAGTACTGTGTAGTAGATGATTGACTTTCTAGTGTTACAAGGCCATGGGTTCAAAGGCCGTCCTCAGCTGAGACTTATGGAAGGAAATCCCGAAGACACCAGTTCATCTCGCATGACATCCTCTACAAAAGTAACCTATAAGCACTGCCATTAAAAAATTATAAACTATAAAAGAAATGTTAATGATAGAAAAACTATCATGAATAAAACATATAATACTAGAAAAATTAAGAGATGGGATATGGGGAGAAAAGTTGGGGGGGGGGGGGGGGGGGAGTACTACGCAACTGCCATGGTACAGGTTTCAAATAATAATAATAATAATAAAGGATATCCTGCTTCCTATCCTTCCCCCTGACTCTGTATCTCTCTCTTTGTAACTACATTTAGTAGTATGATTTATGTCAATGAAATGTATTTATTTAACTTACTGTTCCTATTGTTCTGTTTTATACAAGATCAGATATCAAAACTATAGATTTCAGGCTGGTATTTTCTACTATATTAATAGTAATGATCCATTATTATGAGTCTTTGGATTGATATCTGCTCATAAATAAAATAGAACAAAAGGAACAGGAATAAATAAATGACACCGACATAAATCATATTACTACATGTAGCTACAAAGGGAGGGGTACAGGGTGAGGAGGGGTGGGGTGGAGCGGGGGTACCAGTACGCGATTAAATAAAATTCAAATCACCCGCGCTAAAATTTTAGTACATATTGCGTCACCGCTACCGCCAAGTAGCAGGCTAGGCTTGTTGATGACGTAATCCTGACGGTTGTAATCGGAATCGAATTTTAAGCCTGAGTAACCTTTCTCTCCTATATTCTTTGCTCTGGAGAGAGCCCGTAATCCAAGATGGCAGGTTTTTGTTATCATGTAGTTCTGGGAGACAGTTGTTGTTTGTTTTGGATTGAAAATAAAAGTTGGAATTGTCCTTCGGACCTTACAGGATGTGAAACGTATTAGTGGAAAGTGCCCGTGGAGGGTATTTTGCCTAGGGTCACTCTAAACTGACTGCGGTCTATTTAAATTTTAGTACGCTGCGTCACCGCTACCGCCAAGTAGCAGGCTAGCGCCCGTATGTTGACGAGTAATCCAAGATGGCAGGTTTTTGTTATCATGTAGTTCTGGGAGACAGTTGTTGTTTGTTTTGGATTGAAAATAAAAGTACCAGGCTATATTTTGAAAACAGCATTTTGATCATTGTTTATTTTAATTATACATATATCTTCGAGTGAGAGATTTGGATTTATATGCTTGGGAAGTTCGATATTGTATCGGTGTGTCTTCGAGTGGTCGGCCTGTGAAAAAGATATCTACGTAGTATGAAGTTCTTATTTATTACGCTGTAATTTGTGGCTTGTAGGTCACTTTTATGAATGTGATGTACTACGTAATTGGAAGTGGTCTATATATGGATGACCTAATAGTAAGTGAAGGTTACAAGCTGTAATACTTGAAGGTAACGTTATTGTATCCTATTCTTTTGCATGAGAGTTCAGTTTCTTATAATTTATGACTTTAAAATACGTCGTCTGCATGAGTTCTTGTGTATGGAATGACTAACATATTGGTGGGAGGATTTTTTGGATTTTGTAGTCACTCTTTATTTAATTAGTAATATTTCCCTTGCCAATAATCCTCGTAGTATGTCCTTCTGGATCTGTGTTAATGTTTTTTTTATTTGACTTGCCTTGTTCAGAACGTTCTAGCAATGTCGATTGCTATTTGTTTTAATTTGATCTTCTGTTGGTCATTGTCAACGATGGAGACAGTCAGCTGATAACTAGACAATAGAGAATCGTGGTATCCATGTTGAAAAAATAAGTCGTATGAAAATGTGGTCCGCGAATTTGATAATTAATAATTGATATGTTAATTTATTTATATGATCGAAGTTTCGTGGATGAAATCGTCGTTGTATACATAACATAAGGAATTATATAAGTTACTGAAAAGCTACGTGATTGTATATTTGAAGATGGGCATGTTGGCTTAAATTACATGGATTATTTATCGTACGTCCAGTAAAGTGTGTGGATTAAATATTTGACATACTCACGGATGATTAAAGATTCTCAGATTATGAATAGTACTTAAAGTACAGATTGACGTGAAGAAATAAATTTATTTCTTACTAATGGACAGAGTAGGCTATTACTTTATGTCATGTCGGCACTGAATAAAGACAATTAAGAATTATGACTGTTAACATCTATGGTGCTACTTTGGGTAGACTTCACGAAAAGCAAGGTACTGAAGGTATGACCTTTCCACTTCTTTTTAAAACATATATGTGGTTTGTTAATATGTGTTTAGATATTAATTTTGTAAATGTACTTCATGTTATGTTAGACCAATTTGTAAACGTGGGGGAGGTGTCAACTTGTATCATGAGCGTGGTTGAGATTATTTACCACATCTATATTTAATTGAGGATAACTTACTGGTTATAGACATGGAAGTGATTAGATATAAAATGAAAATACGTAAAGTGTTTGTGATATTTTAATATAACCTCTAATTATTGTATTTTCTGTTTCATGTTATTTCACACCAAAACCAAATAGATAATCGAGCTATGCCTGCCATTTCATACTTGAATAAAAGTGAGGTAGCCTATGAGATATTGATAAGAAATGGATATCCATCCTATCATCGAGAATTAGATGTCATTTCTTTAAGGAAACTAAAAGTTGTGCCTGTTGTCATTCCCTCTCATGACAATATCTGTTGGAATGTAGGTAAGTCTGCCATTGTACCCTCTGTTTCTTGCTTATTGGAATGTGGTTTGAATTGTGTTGGAAATCAGTCTGCTTCGCAATTGAATCGCATTAATTACAGATACATTAATTGGATTAATAGATTGCACGACTTGAATGATGTTTGATCACGAAGTGATGAGATATTTTCTGAAGAGTTATCTAGATTGCGGGCTAAACTTGTTGAGTATTATGACCAAATCTTTGCTGAGGTTTCTGAAGCGAGAGTAATGATTCTATTGTGTGTGCGAGTGGTGGTATTAATAATTGTGATGAAGCGTGTGAAAATAGTGATGGTCTTAATATTTTCGAGAATTTAGAACGCGTGTCATTGTTTGATAATTTAAAAAAATGCTAGATAATTTTGAAAATAGGAATACTTCTGATGTTAATAGTCTGGTAGGGTCGTCAATTAGTTTATCCAGGGGTAGGTCGTGTGCAATTAGGCTTGATGCGAATAATCCAGGTAATTTCAGAGAAAGATATATATCGGTACATACTTCAGTACCTATGGTGATTTAGGTGTATGGATGGTCCATTTGGTTTATTTCCTACTGTTTTTTTTCCCTCATTTTGGAGCTATTTTTTGATACTAATTATTTTCTGAAGCGTGAGGAGATGCAGCATGCTGACAGATATAATCAGACTGACCAGAGTAGATTTTTTTTCTTAGTAATGTATTTCAGTATAGTAGCAGAGAACTAGTACCAGTTCGTGTTGCTGTGGAGTCTCCTCAGTGGCGTAACTCCAAGAGACCTATTAGAGGTAGCACCAAAGGTAGGAGTTTTTTTTAGCGTATGGCTTTTAGTGCCGGGCGTGTCCGAGGACATGTTCGGCTCGCCAGTTTTGTAGCTGCTTCGAGACGGACACCCAATGGGTGAGCTACAAGTACCGTTGGGAAGGGAAGTTGGAGTGTAAGGACGAGGAGTTGGAAGGTAGTGGCTGTGGCCTATAGTTAGGGACCAACCCCGGCATTTGCCTGGAAGGAAGATGGTAAACCACAGAAGACCATTTTCAAGGTTGCCGGCGGGGGGATTCGAACCTCCTCGCCTCCCGGATGTGAGCGATTGCCAGCAGTCATGCCGTAACGACCACGGCTAACTCACCCGGTGGTAGGAGTTGTGATCGTTGTGGATCATATGATCATCTGCGTCGATGGTGTGATGCCACTGTGAATCGTCATTATTGAATTTTGAGTTGTGTGAAGTGTATTTTATAAATTGTGCTAGACAGACAGAAACATTTCCTTGTGTGTATGGTATGGGATTTTGTTATGTGGGTACAATTTTCTAAATTGTACTAGACAGACAAAATCATTTTCTTGTTTGTATGTTTGTTGTTGTTGTTATGTGAGTACAAATTTCTAAATTGTACTAGACAGATAAATCATTTTCTTGTGTGTATGGTATGTGTGGACGTTGAGTAATCGTGAATATTTAGCTTTGTTTTGGTAATTGGGTGGTTTGTCGTTGCTTTTGACGGTAAAATAAGTTTAGGGTTTTATTATCTTTAATGGTTTTAAGGTATTTTTAATGTATAACAGAATATATAAATTGGGATCTCGTTAGGATATCATTGGGCATCTTACGATCCTAATATTATCAAGGAATGGGACTTGATTGGGTGATATAAGGTGTTCAGAAATGTGATGGTAGGTATTTACAAAACAATTCCATTTGAGTCTCCAAGTGTCTAGAGTGCACTTTTTATCGCTTGTTGATTTCGGAATGTAATGACTTACAGGTGAGTTGAGGTTATAAGAAGTATGTTGAAAGGTAATTGTTGTTGTTGGTCGGAGAGAATATGTCAAGGGTAATTATGGTGATGAGTCGACATATTAATAGTATTTCAGGGTAATTTTATTTTGTGTACGTCGGTGTTCTAATGTGACCCTATTTATATTTTTGGTAGATTTTTGGGATATTTGTGGGTGGTAACTTGTTGTATGCAAGGTGGTTTTTTTTGAGGTTATGGATGTAGGAATGTAAGCTTTCTTATGTGATTTGTTTGTCTGTACGTGTGTTCTGGTTATTAATTTATTGTAGAGTCTTTTGGTTGATCTTGGGATTTGCTTGAGATCTTTCATCGTTTTTTGGATTTTGCTAATTTTATTCGTATGTATGTAATTTCCTAAATTTGTGCAGATCTTTAAAATGGACACAACCGTTGTTTATCGAGTGGATGTATGTTTGAGTGTGATATGTTAGCTTTGATTATTAATTTGGGTGGGATGTTTCGTTTCTTGTTATGGTGTCAAAATAAGGTTAGGTTTCTAGCGATTTTTGGATTAACTTATTAATTTAATTTATTACCGAAAGTATAAGTTAGTAATTGTTAAAATACCTTTCAATGAGGTAAGTATTAGTTTAAGAGAATTACTTTACGATCCTTGGCATTTTCTGTATGGGATCTGGTTTAGGTGAAAGAAAGTAATTATTAGTTGTAAGTTCAGTGTTTGTTAATATTAAAGGGTAATGTATTTGTGTCATTGTGTTTGAATAGGCGTTTTAACGAGAACTTGGATATATTCTGGTATTTTATGGGTAATTTGTGGGTGGTAACTTGTAATTTTGTTGATTGTATGAAATGGAGGTTATGAAAGTGGTGTTATGAAAGGGTTGTGTATTTATTTTGTTGGTTTGTACATGTGGTCTGATTCTGCTATATTTTTCTTTTTGGGAACGTGCTCGTTTGGTCGAATTTTCTGGGCGATTCTTCTTTTGTTTTTTTCTCTGGTTGGTGTTTGTCGGGTCAGGGTTTCTATGAGTGGAAACAGAAGGGCGATGAAGGATTAAACCTGCATTTTGTTAGTTCTGTGAATTTTTTTTCTTTGGCAAGCAAGCTCATTTTCATTTATGTCTATATCTGTGTAAGAGGAAAGTATTTGTTGTCTGTTAATTAGAGAGCTCATTTTATTTGGAAATAATGCCTGTATAATAGGAAAGATTATTTTGGTTTTTAACGATGAGAAATATTAATTACATATGAGTACATGATATATATATATACACCGCGGACAGGCCAACAAGGACCACGCAAATATCACTTCTTTATAGGTCTAGTTTCCTTCTTTCTCTTCCAGAAGTCTTTCATCCTGGTCGACTGTGCAGCTCTTCTTTCAGCAGTCCATTCTCCTCTGTTGAGATTTTTCTTCTCCCCGACAAGAATTTTGAGACCAAAAATTTTTTTTCTGTACTCTATTCGATTTAGACAATCTTCTTCAGTAATTTTGAATTTTTGAAGTTCTTCTTTCATTTGTTTTACATAGCCTCCTTGTCCTTTATAGTTCCAGATTTTATCAAAAATTTGTTTGTTTAACCTTGAGCAATCCATGCGGACCATATGTCCGTAGAACTGAAGTCGCCGTTTTCTGATCATCACTTCAAGGTTGTCGATTTTACTATAAATTTCTGCATTCGATCTCAGTCTATAACCTTCCTGTGTTTTCCTAGGAACATAAATCCTTCTTAAAATTCTTCTTTCTATCTTGAGCAAATTCTCCATTCCGGTTATATTTGTAGTTTCCATGCCGTACAAGATGACTGGTCTAACAACAGTATTAAAATGTCGTAATTTTGCATTGATAGACAGGTTCTTTTTATTGTATATATTTTTTGTACAAAAATTTAATCTTTCCAATTTCCCTTTTTTGTTCTCGATTGCCAATTTATCCGTCCCATTGCTACTAATTATTTCTCCAAGATATTTAAATCGGTCAGTGACCCTGGTGCTCCCATAATTTGTTTTTATCATTTTCTTAGTGTATTTCTGATCACTTGTCATCATCTCTGTTTTTACCAACGAAATCTGTAAGCCCGCTTTTTCCGCCGTTTCTTTTAACTGATCAATTTGGTTAATAGCTTCTTGTTCTGATTCAGCAAACAACGCTACGTCGTCAGCAAATGCTAAACCTTTGACTCTGAGGTTCTTATTCTTTGTACCAATTTTAGCACTTGAATCGTTCTTCTCCCAAAACGTACATGATATGATAAAAATAAATAAAAAAAACAAGGATTGTAAAACTTAAAATCTTGATTGTAAAAGAAGTGGAAAATCTAACAGAAGGGATAATTAATTTTTGTTATCTGAGGTCATTTTTTAACTTAAAGTTATTGTCATGCTGTTTCAAATGCTGTCGCAGTTGATTTTACTTTCAGTTGGGATTCGTACGATGACTATTTCTACGTGGAAGATGTGTGGTGTGCCAGTGAAGTAATGATTAAAGATTCTCGGATTATGAATAGTACTTAAAGTACAGATTGACGTGAAGAAATAAATTTATTTCTTAGTAATGGACAGAGTAGGCTATTACTTTATATCAAGTCGGCACTGAGTAAATACAATTAAGAATTATGACTTTAACATCTATGGTGCTACTTTGGGTAGACTTCACGAAAAGCAAGGCACTGAAGGTATGACCTTTCTACTTCTTTTTAAAACATATATGTGGTTTGTTAATATGTGTTTAGATTTAATTTTGTAAATGTACTCATGTGTGTGTTTGGAATATAGATGGATTTTACTAGATTACCTGCGTTTCATTTCCATGTCTGTGTCCGGCAGGTTAATTTTGGTTTGGGCCTGGGTTAATTATTTAATAGGTGTATGGGTCCGGCCTTTCCAATTTGTAAACGTGGGGGAGGTTTCAGTATGTTTTAATATTTTCAAGAATATATTATAACGTGATTGAACCCTGGTGTTTTCTATTACTATAGATTCTATGCTGGGTATCCTCTCTTAAAAAATAACCACTGGGAAAATACTGGGTAGAACTTATTTCCACACAGATTGAAGGGGTGGCAACTAGTAGCAGAGCGTGGTTACTTTTTGGTTATTAAAACTCATGATTTTAATTTTTGAGAGATTCCCAGACATGGAATCAGGTGATAGAGGACAGTAGGGTTTAATATTATGTTTAATATTATAAATTTTCTACTCCTTGTGATTTTTCTGTTCCATATCTGAGATATATGGCATATTATACCTGTGGAAGAAAGGAATACTGTGGCAGCTTACTACTTGAATAAGAACGAGATATCCTATGAGGTGTTGATTAGAGGAAAATCTCCTGCTTATCGCCGAGAAATTGATCTTGCTACCTTGAAGGATATGAAATCGTCACCTATTGTCGTTCCCAACTGGAGTGATCATCTTTGGTCAATCGGTAAGTCTTCTGCAGTCCCTGATCTTGAAAGTCTGATTAATCTTGGTGACCTTATTTTTTGTGGAAGTGATAATTCTGTGTCTCAATTGAGAAGATTCCAGGCTCGTATTGTTCATTGGTTCTATCGTGTTGGTGATATTATTGAAGCCTGCTCTGTGCATGATGCTGAGTTCTGTGTCTCGTTCAGTATTACCATAAAATATTTTCTGAAGCGAAATCCCTTGATTCTGATAATTTAGTTGGTTCTTCTAACAGTGTCGGTTTAGAAGAGAGGGATTCTGGCGAAACTGTTCAGTCTAATAGTGAGAATAATAATATTTAGACGAAAATGTAGAATCTTGCTCGTTAATTGATGAAAGTGCAACCATGAATAATTTAAACAACTCTACCAATTCGAATAATGTTGTGAGGTTAGGGTCTTCAACCAGTGAACAAGAAGCTAGTGTAGTTCCTTCAAACTCTACAGAACAGATGGTGCTAGCATTATTCCTAACGATAATAGCATGCCTGTTACTTCGAACTATATACCAACTGGTATTTCAAATGACAGTAGGTCTGTGAATTTAAAAGATGGTGCCTAGTCTAATGAAATATTTCCTTCTTTTTCTAACCTTCACCGAGGAATTAATTATTTTAATATCCCTCATCCTTTATCAACATTTTAAAATGGTTTTCTGACGTGCAATGATAGTGACTCTGAAACTTTGGTGTTATTTTGAAAATGTTTTCTGAATTAATTGACAATGCAGTTGTCTAACATTTCTGATGTTCAGATTTATCAACTAATTTTTCCTTACACCAATGGTGTGCTAAAAGAACAGCTATTAAAATATGAGGCCTCGTACCTCCTTAAATAATTTCCACTTAGAGATTTTATCATCGTTATTCCCTTCTAACACATAAAGTATGCTTCAGCACAAGTACTTCCATAGAGTACAACGTTTCGGCGAATGCCTAAATGATTATGTATCAGATATTAAAGGATATGAAAAGGTATTTTGTCTTGATATGAGTGAAGAAATGATAGTTTCGAAGAATCTCGATGGTATTAACCCAGAGTATCGATCATATTTGCCCATGACAGAAACGTCTACTGATTTTCCTGGTTTAAACAGAATTTATTTATTTGGCGTATGGCACATAAAACATTAAATTATCACATACATGATATTCTATAATAGTTCTAGCTATTGAAACATGACTTCCTACATATATCTATATACAAATATTCATGTTCTTTATGTAGCATACAGTATCTTTTGTTACAGTTTAAAAGTCCTTGAAGTCCCCACAATATGCATAGTTTGGGCACTCGGTCACTAAGTGATGAATTGTCTGTTTCTCTGCACCACAGTCACATTTTGATGACGGGACTATTCCCCACTTGTGGAGAGCGTCTGCACATCTTCCATGGCCAGTGCGGATACGATTGAGGGCTGTCCACACAGAGCGATGTTGATCAAATCCTGGGGGCTTTTGCAGGATACAGGGCATGCTACGACATCGTTCAGGGCAGTGTTGTTGCCAATTTTGGCTCCATGAGAGACGAATGTCAAATTTCTCTTCTGACATAATTCTGGCTGTGGAAATAGCAGGGTTCCCTGATCCAAGCCGTTTTCGCTCCGCATAGGCTACGTCATTTAACAAAGGCAGCTGTGGATTATCCATGATCTTCTGATATTCTCATACGAGAGCACTCTTCCTTCTATTATCAGTTGGTGGAATATGACTTTGAATGGGTAGCCAGTGAGTGGGAGTAGATCGTATGGTCCCACAAATAATGCGCATAGTCTCATTCAACTGCGTGTCTACTTTCTTTGTGTGAGCGCTGTTTATCCACACTGGTGCACAGTATTCCGTAACTGAATAAACCAACCCAAGAGCTGAGGTTCTTAGAATAATTATGATTGCAGAAATAGTGAGGAACGGTAACTCCCTTAGGATTGCTGGTATACCTGTTCCCAGGAATAGCACTAATTCTTCCAATTTCAGAAAGAAGATCTTCAGATGTGGTTCGGTAGGTTATCTTGCTAAATCTTGTAATAATAATTTTAATTCCAGGAAGTGACCTCATGCCAAGGAGACCTCTTCTGTATATCATTCTTTTCTTGATGTTTCTACTAATGTGTCTGTTAGAAATGTTTCAACTGAAAAGGGCGTTAAAAGAAACTAAGAAAACCTGCACTAGCATGCACACATTAAGAAATACTTATTTTGCTTATTTCCATTCATACTTAAGATATGGGGTCATGTTTTGGGGTATGTCGCCATATGTACTAAGCACGTTTAGGATACAAAAGAGGGCGATTAGAATTTTTTTAGCGTATGGCTTTTAGTGCCGGGAGTGTCCGAGGACATGTTCGGCTCGCCAGTTTTGTAGCAGCTTCGAGACGGACACCCAATGGGTGAGCTACAAGTACCGTTGGGGAGGAATGTGGGATGGGAGGGTCGAGGAGTTGGAAGGTAGCGGCTGTGGCCTATAGTTAGGGACCAACCCCAGCATTTGCCTGGAAGGAAGATGTAAAACCACAGATGACCATCTTCAAGGTTGCCGGCGGGGGGATTCGAACCTCCTCGCCTCCCGGATGTGAGCGACTGCCAACAGGCATGCCGCAACTACCTCGGCTAACTCACCCGGTGATTAGAATTATGGCAAATGTAAACACTAGAGAATCATGTAGGCCTCTGTTTAAAGATTTAACCATTCTCCCACTGCCCTGCATATATATCTTTGAAAGTATTATGTTTTTTAAAAGAATTTAATGAATAAGGATGTTTTTCTTAAAACAAACAATGTTCATAGGCATAACACAAGACAAAATCAAAACATTCATATTTCACACACACACACAAGCATATATCAAAAAGGAACTTTTCACACTGGAGTTAAATTATACAATAAACTACCCCAGTATATAAAACTGGCCCCAAAAATAAAAAACCTTTGAAAGAATGTTGAAAGCTTATCTGCCTAGTATGGATTTACTCTTCCTGATGTCTAAATTTTACACACCCCTCAATTCTGGTGAGAATGAGGTGAAATACTGGTCCTGTGAGTTTATATTTATTTTCCTGTATGGATTCTTATTGTAGTAGACGTAGCGTAGATTAACCAACCGAACTCCTTGACTACCAGTTAGGTAGGGATTTGTAGTTTAGCACTCATGAGTTTGTTATTTATTTAAGTACGCTGAAATGAGCTAGTCACCGAGTAGTTAGATTTGATCCAATGGTGCATTTTGTTGGGCGTTTTGAGAACGCCAAGTCGTAGAGCCTACTTACCATGACTATAGCTGATGAGCTATTTTTTATCTATTAAATTCAAGTTTAGGGGTGGATTGCCACCCAAGTTTATCAATAGTTGTGTCTCCTATTTTTGTTATTTTCTAGCTACGCCACTGCTTGGTCATATTTTTATGGCGTATCGTTTGGTTCAGCCGATAGTAGCTGCCAATCGTATATTGAATTTAGTTGAGCATTGTGAAGCTCTGAGGCCACACTTTTTTAAGAAAGAACTAAACAGGGAATATTGTAAGGATGCCAGTCGCGCATCGAACCCTGCTATTTCGTATCATTTTAAACAACCCAGAAGCTGTAGAGGTTGTGTGTTAACTTTTATTTAGTGTCAAGTTGTCAACACTGCAACGTTATTTTGAAGAGAAATTGTAAATAGGTGAAGTGAATCATCTTTATTCTAAAGCAGTTGGAACAATGTGGAATATTTATCTTGTAGGACTGTTTGCATTGGCAAACACACTTATATTATCGTCCTCCGTACTTTTACGCAGTATCAGCTTGTATATAGGTATTTGATGAGGCAATCTATGCACTATTTACTTAGGACTCTCAATAAATGAATTCCTTGACTGAATATAATGTTATAATACTGCCAAACGCAGTGAGGCTTGTGTGTGACTACTCACCTGCAGAACGAGTTAGCATTTACCCATAATGAAACGCGCCACACATATTTGAGACATACTCTTGATTATTTCTACAGACGTGATGACGTCAAATTTACTGCCTGGTAAATGTTTTCATTGACTAGGTCAAGGCCAGCAGCCATCTTGTGAGCTACCATATGTTTTGATTATATAATGAAGGACTTTCAAGTCACATTTTAGATCGTCATTGGAGAGCGACAAATTGTATGATACTGTTATAGCTTTTGGGGCTGTATCTGAGTTATAAGGGGGCGTAATTTGTTTTAAAGGGTTAATTAAGAATGTGAATGAGAATATTGGTCTGTACACTTAGGGGTACCGACAGTAGTGGCTACGCTGGCTAAAGCGCAGCCGCAAAAACCACCGCCACAAAGACTTCCATCGCATCTCATCCCCGACCCCGTTGGAAAACGGGAATAATAAGGGGTAGGCATACATACATACACTTAGGGGTCTCGTGCTCTTGTAGTACTCGACGATACAAGGTTAATTGCGGGTTAAATGTCCCTAACGACTATTTGCTAAACTGTATCGATTTCTTCAATAAGGCTAGCGGCTAGTGAACTTGAGAATGCAGGCCGATTATGTGAATGAGTTCAAGGAAACGCTGAGTGCGCGACTCCTTCTGCGCTCTTAGAGAGCCGTGCTTACAAAGTAAAGTGTGTCGGCAGTCAATAAACAAACCTGACTTCAGCAGAATCAGACTGCTTAATTAACGAGCCGTGGAAGGAGGTAGGGTTTTAATAAAATGGTCGGAAAGCGAATTCTGGATAAATGTGGAATTTTTGACAATGCTAGTGTTGTGACTAGACTTTACTGATAATGCTCAATGCAATAAAATAAAATAAGTGGTGTGTGCGATAACATTGTTATTGGGGGGTGGGGGGTGGTAGGTGTCAGGAAATAACAGGATACCCTTGTGCACACTCACCTGAGGCAGATGTAGACGTCGGTGTGCAGCTGCAGATAGACACTCCCAGACAGACAAATAGGTATGGGATAAGGTCTTATTACATAACATCTACTGCTGAGTCGGCTTGTTGGCACACCCGTTGCTCTACTTTGAAACCTGCTGCCAGTGTTTGTGGAGTGTGGTGATGATTTCGTAAGATTTGCTACATGTTTGCAGCCTAACTTACTAGGTTGTGGTCTGACGGCTGTTGGTATTGTTTCCCTCAAGGTGTAGGTGTAGAAAATGTAAAAGCGGGGGATGATGAGTAGAGAAATGGGGCTGATATATTGTACCCGATACCTAGTTGAGGCTATCGGCTACGCCAGCTGACATTAAGCCGTAGTTGAGATTTATGGGAAAAATTGTAAAGATAGCGCTCACATCGAGTAGAGGAGAATATTAGGAAATGACGTAGAAGGCCAAGGATCAAGAAGGCACTGCCAGTCAAGTAGATGGAATTATGGGAGGAATATTAAAGTTTTATTAAGATCTGAATGGAACAGTATATTTAATCATCTCAGAAGAGAAGAAATAACAAGCATTATATATTGTAATAACTTGAAGAAAGACAGATAATCCCTTAAGTTATTGTATAACTTAATAGCCGAGATGAAGGTGGTCGAGATTATATTTATGACGCACGACAGCAGAAAGGGGGAGAGCATCACGTGACCGCGCCAGGTAGGAGCTGGTCAATGCAGTTTAGAGACAGTCAGTCGAGTTCAGCCTGCGAGCTGAGTGGTACACTTGCGCAGAGCGTACGGTAAAGTAGAGCGGTGAACAGCACTTGTTACGTAAAGCGAAGGCGACAGTATTACTTAACCAAGCAGAGAGCAGGAAGTAGGTCATTGAGCCAAGGCTAGCAACGCACGGTTGACGACGAGAAGACCGGTTACGCGGCAGGCTGTGTGGGCCGTGTACGGAGGAGAAAAGCCGGGGTTCAGAACAGCATTGTAGTACGAGTTTGAGAACTTTATTTCGAGCTGCATTTTATAACGCAGAACAGTATAGCAAAGCGGCATGGCGAGGCCGGCTTTAAGCATAGTTCATTCTGGAACAATGCAGTAGATCCGAGCGGGCTAGTTCCGACTTTTATACGCAGGCAACATTAAAGAAGCTGAACTTCATTTCAACATTCAGTTACAACATTGAGTTGGGACTTGTATTCAGTAATAGAATTGTGCAGGCAGATAGTTACGATATACTGCAATTATGAACTTAGACATTCAAACTACATTACGACTATGCATTTCATAACGGAATATGTAGAGCGACCATGGGGTCCAAACAACATTAACGCTTTTAAGCAAACGAACTGTTACAATTATATGCACTTATGAACATTGGCACATGCATTAATAGAATTCTTTTTCATGAATTGTCATAAAATATCGAGTACGAACACAGCTACAGGGTGTTTCAAAAACTTATACACTCTCATAAATAAAATTTATTTTCTGCAAGTGAGACTTAACCGCTGTGGATATTGAACTTTTAACAAGCGAACCGAACATTATATGGGACAGTGGCGTAACATAGAAGGAGAATATGGGGTTCGCTGCTTTTATGAACTTTTACGTAAGATTTTGGACAGTATCCGCTATGGATAACATGCAGTTCATCATGTCGGAGTAAACGAAGACAGAGACGCGATGGCACCACGGAGCGATGGATTCGATTCCTGAAGAAGAGGAGGTCTAACAGCTGATTCACTTGGGATATGAAGGCGATCGTTTTTGCGTGGGTGATACGATATTCACGTCGATCTTTCGAGAAATTTATTACACACAAGAATAATCGACGATCTTGGAAATATAATAACAGCTGATATGAGAAGGTACTGTAAGAGTTATGACTTTCTGATATGATATTTTCATGAGCACTGGGCATACATGTATATATTTTTCTAGTATGAGTTATACGATTATTTAGACATGGCTTAAACATTATTTGCTCCGAGTATTGCTAGAATATGGCGTTACCATATGATATGGCAGGCACCATTATACGAGATTCTCACCATTGGTTGGCTTTATTAAGCAGATGTTTGGTCTTTTAGACATTTTCCAGTAAGGATAGTTTTTCTTGGATAGTTATTTTTTGTGACGAGTACTTCGAACTCGTGATCTGCAATTGGATTATTTAAATCACTTCGTCAGTTCATTGCATACTAGCGAGTGTGTATTATTCATCAGTAGGGATTTTTTCCATTGGATTGTTTGGAGATATTAAGATGTTATTCACTCAAGTGAATGATTATCGCTTTTATGTGACAACTAGAGACTTGTTGATTCCAATCTGGTACATTCACTCATTAGACGACGAGATGGGGCCTTTCGCTTTAGGCGATTGCGTGGTGGTACACATCTTTACCCATCGTTCAGGGCATTATCATGTTAGACGACGCGGCAAGGCCTTTCGTATTTATACGATCGTGTGGTGGTTACTCATCTTACTTGCCATTGAGGAGCTCATTTTTATCATCCGAGTGTACTTGAGATTGTAAGAGGATCAAACAAGGAACTACTAGTCACATATCAGTCGAATTTTGTTAAATAAATTAAAAATACATGTCAGCAGGGTTACATTTTGTAATTCTTGTTTGCCAATCCAATATTTTGTTGCTATACTCATTTGAGAGTACTTTCAGTTTAACAGCTGTTACAGCTGATGCTTTTGATAATTTTTATGATTGAGTTTGATACCTTTGAGAAGGATTTAAAGTAATTGAATCTTGTAAGATGAATCATTAATGGTCAGATTTATTTTAAGGCAGATCAGTATTGCATATTTCGATGTGAGAGATTATAGCACATTGGTGTTTTTCTGTGAAGTGAATTATGAGAATTTTAAGAGAATTTATGCTATTTGAAAGCAGATCTTGAATTTGATTACGATTACAAAGGTAATATTTTTCCTAATTGTTTGAGAAGTTGTCTAGATGTGATCAGATTAATTACAGTTATTGGAGATTGTGTGCGTTGATAATTTGAAGCCAGTTATGTATTTTTGTAGATCATGCAACGTGATTAAGTGAAGTTTGTGATAGGCATTTTGTGGAAGTTGCCAAGTGGAAGTTGCAATATTGCTAATGTATTTTGAAGCAGACATGAGATTGTCGAACCCAGTCTAGCATTATTTTTGAGATTCATGCTGTGCGCTGAATATTTATGGAGTTTTGTGGAATAATTGTGGTATTCAAATGTGATATTTGATATAGTGAAAATATATAATGTAGTTGTGGATAGTGAGATCCAACGTGAATTTGTGAAGGCAATAATATTTTTTGGCATGATAATTAAATACGAGATATAACTTGGAAGTGATAAAACTGTAAGACAACGTTCTATAAACCCATATTAAACAATTTGTTAGGAAATTAAACAAATAAATAAAGTTGATAATACAAGATTTTCTGATAACAATAATTAATGAAATAATAATCTGAAATTTAAGCATATTAATGATCTGACCTAATGAAATAAAAATCAGAATGACTAGATGAAATAATAAAAATCTAAATAACCAGATGAATAAAATTTAAATAAATTGATAAATTAAATTTTGGAATAAATCAATGAATTAAATAAATGGATGAATTAAAGATTGAATAAATAAGCTGATTTAAATAAATTAATAGATGATTAAATAGATGATGAATAACTGAATTAGAATGTGATAATTAATTAAAGAAGCTGATGATTAATAAATTTAAATGGATTTAAATTAATTTAATTGAGAATGATTTGGAGAATTGCAATTTGAGATGAGAACTAATGTGAGAAATATTTAATTTTGATGATGATGATGATTACAACCAATGAATAGTGGATTTTCTGTGATTCACAAATAAGCAATGATTAATGACAGTGTAAATAGTGTAAATTAATTATTCGATGTTTAGGAGCATTTTACTAACATATTCAGCATTTGAATAATGCCATGCAAGCCATAAATTATGTGATATTTAAAATATGTGATTATAATATGTGTGTTTAGACAGATTAATAATATTTTTACATCCACATTCATGATGTTAATTTAAAGAGAAATTAGGTCTCAGTTATCACGAATGTCAGTGACGCAAAGACATAGTGCTACGGTGATCCTGAGAACCCAAGAGAACTTTAGAAATTTTTCCTAGTTTATGTGGATTAAATACACTTTGAGTAGAATTGAGATGGTTCGATTTTCTGGACAATGACAATTTAACGTTGGCATTCGACCATGCTCTTAGGTAGGATGAGTGTTTAATATGTCTGTCTGACTATCAAAGATGAATAAATTTGTTTTTATCCTAGTTGTGATCTGATGACGATGTGATTTTCCTATTTCTTTCCTTGTCTTAATTAAGGCTTAACCAGGAAGGATGTGGTTTGCTAGGGATTCAGTTGATGGCGCCCATTGATATTTGTATTTTTTAAATTAAATTTAAACCCGTAACGACCCTGGAGATACTTTATCTTGTGTTACCCTCTGCTTTTGAGATATTTCAACTGAATTTCCGACACATTCCTTATTTGACTAGGTGTTCATTTAACTCCGCTCTGTCCTGGAAATCCAGGAATGCGATGTAATAGCAGATGGGTCATCGCATCCCCAGGACGAACGGGTACAATATGGAGGGTGTAGTGTTGTTAACATATACTCTCTGTGGACCTTACAGGGCCTCAGGGTTTATAACAACTCTCCTTCTTGGCTAAATCGGGGTCCCCACCGATTGGTAAAGACGTGGCGTCCTCTTTTTTCTCCTTTTCCTCGTCCTCGTCCTCTTCTCTCTTCTTGTAGTAGTCGGGAGTTGTTAGGAAGTGTGGTGGATTAGGCGTAGATCCGTGCCTAGGCGTCGTAGGTGTGTGCTTTGGGTAGGTAGGGTTGAAGGGTGAAACATGTTATATTTTGTTTAGATTATGATGGTGGTGATGCAAATGTTAACAACATGTTTTACATAGCGATATCTAAGATGTGCTACATTACACAAATATATATACATAGCAGTACCAGACATTACGGTAATGGAACATGTGTTGCTATAGGAGAAAAAGAAAAAAAAAATAAACAAGTTGGTAAAGATAAATACCATGCGCTACAGTGTTAAAGAAGGAAAAGAGAAAGAAAAAATGCTCTCTTAGGGGTAGAAATTTGGAAGAATATTTATCGTTAGAACATTTGCACATTGTGTATTAGGAAGAAAGAAAAGAAAGAGAAAAATGTGCATGTAAGGAATACAGTGGAATAAATACGGCAAAAATGTTGACAAAAAAATAACAATAAAAATAAAATAATAATAATAATTTTAAAAAAATGTACATACAATGTGACAAAAAATAAAATAAAAACAAGTGTACCATCGTGTCGTAGAGCTCTGTCGACGTGTAAACATGTAACCTATGTGCGCTTATATGTCCTTTTACTTAAAGATTAAACTTAGAACTAGGTTTAGGAATTAGGTTTATATATTAGACGGCCGTGTGTATGGATAACTTAAGTTTAACCTGTGGGCTACCCTCTGTGGGTGAGTATGCCCACCTTAGCCATGAGAGCTGCCATTTACATGTCCATGGCATCCCTCAGTACTGTAAATTATGCCTCATTAGTAGAATTGGGTATCCATCGGTAACGTCTGCTATCCCACCGATACCAGCCATTACTGCCCGGATTTTTTTTAAAATCAATTTCGTTGTTGTGTCGCCGGATGGGAAGAAAAATACGCTGTAGTGTAAGGGAAAACAAAGGTGGTGTTTTGTTCATGTTTATAGTGTCGACCCGCTTTGCGCTGGCAATGGGAGGAAAGAAGGAGAAGGAAGAACAATGAAACAAGGAAATAAAAGCTGTTGCTGTGTGGAAGTGAAAGTGACTGTACAAATACTATATACATAATATGTGGTCCTGGTGCAGGTATCGCCTGAAAATGAATGTGCAAGTATTAATCGTGTTACTACCGGTGTATTCTCCATCTGGAAAACATAGAAAGTGCAAGTGTAAATAGTGTGGATATCGGCGTGTCTGCCACCTGAAAAAATAAGAATGTGCACGTGTATACATGCATCATTTCGCTCTCTTATTGTCTACTTTTTACTTACTACTGTTTTGGCCTCGTCCTCACGCTCTCCTCTGTTTTATCATTACACTCATATAGCTATTCTTCATGTTCGTCCTTCTTCGCCATTCATTCATCATTATCATATGCATTCGTCGTATCATCATTCATTATATCATATGCATTCATCATATCATCCCTTATACGGTGCATCGGTCTTACCGCCGGAAAAATATTCATTCATACGTATATTAACGCTGTTTGGCGGAATTATATAGGCTACGCCACGCTCTATGGCGACATTTACTTAACCTTACAAACTAACTAACTTAACTAAGTTGGAACGATCACTTCCCTTATTCTATGTACTCGGAATTAACCTGTAGAGAATCTTACTTCTGTTACGCACAAATGGGTGGATCTTTCCGATTGCACGATCTATTACCGGCATCAAGCGCAACCTCGTTTAATTTTCCAGTTAGTGTTGCTACGCTTCGTACAATATGTGTGTCATGTGTCCGTCCGGTGTCCATTTGCTACTGCTGACGCCCTCTGCTCTTAATATCTAGGTAGTGTGCACAAGGGTGTGAAAATAGGAGTAGTTAGGGTGTTATGACATATAATCACATGTGCGTAAGGGCATGAGGTAGAAGTGATGTAGGGCATTAGAAAATATAATCGCATGTGCTGCTTTTTGCGCTGGACTCAAGCAGATTCCCACACTGATATATTTGCATAAAGTCTTCAATGTTATTAGGTCGTTTGGACTCATGCGAGGGTTCTTTAGTAAGGTGCAATGGTGTATTAGTATTTTGTTATTTTGTGGAGATTTGTCATGCGTGATGGGATGGTATCTTACAGGGCTTCTCTTTTGGGCCCTTCTTTCTCGTTTTCAGGATGTTTATTACTAGCGATTCATGCTTTGTTTATGGAGTTGAGCGTTAGGTGCTCAGTAGGGTTGAAGGGTCCGTTATTAGGTGTCGTATGCAGGCGATATTAGTTTAATATCGGGTATGTTAGTTTTATTAATTAGGCATCGTGTTAATATCTTGAATCATTATGCAAGTATCCAGTATTTTTCTTATTTCCGCGTATCGCCTGTTGATATGAGCCATGTGCGTTTTAGCTGAGGTGCAGCCGTCCTTCTGTTCATTGATAAAATGCCTTCCTGTGCTTGCATGAGCTTATGGGGTTGGGGTGGGGGGAATCTGATTAGGTGCGTCATAGTGTGTGTTGGGATTTTCAATATGGCGAGTACAGAGGTGTAAGTGAGATATCGGTCTCAAGCTCATGTTTGTGTCGTCATGCTGTCTGCCTCCTTGTCTCTTGGCTGGTGTTATCTAGCTGCTTTGTGGGCGGAGTGTAGTGACGCGTACTGCTGCTTGTCAAGTGTATGTTAAAGAACATGGCCGCTTATCCGTGTGCCTTATTGTGTGGGTCACGTAGGAAAATGGCGCGCCGCTTTGGGTCGGTAGATGCTGCCGTTACATTAATTGTTGATAATAATAGTAATAATACTACTAATAATAATATTGCCTCTGAATTAAAATATTATCGTTATTGTCGCGTGAAAACTGTGCTTTCGCTTTCTAAATGCCTCTATTTGTGCTACTATGTATCTTGTGAAAGTTAATTACTCCCTCTCTCTCTCTTCACTAAGTTTTGTATTTACCGTGTCATCGCCTGTTTATGGGTTGACATTTGAAATGTGTATGTGTCCACTGCGTGTTAGTTTGTGATAGCATCGTTATGTTTATGTGTGTATGTCCGTGTTTTCTACAGCTTTAGATAGTATGTGGGCGTTCAGTGGTTTTTCCTATCTACTCCGGGGAAATAGCGTTTCGTTTGTTCCGGTGTGTATTAGCTTGTCGGCTGTGGAATATGTCCGTTATTGTATTTTTAGGGCCCTATATTAATGTCACGATCTGTGTCGGTAATCAGTATTGTATTATAGTGTCCGTGGTTTCTAATTCAGGAGAATGACTGATTCCTGTGTCATAGTGTTATTATGTTTAAATGTGTCTCTGTTTTGAGTGTAATTCGTGTTATTTGGCGTTGTAAAGTGTCCATAGTGTTGTTCCTTTTGTAACTTGTGTTCCGTCCTTTATCACTTCTACTCCATGAAAATAGCGTTTCGTTGCGTCTTGAGTTGCCTTATCAAGTCACTTTGGCGCTATGTTGTGTGTGAATGTTAGGTTTTCTTCCCTTGTAATGTATTCATTGTTTCTGCTTGTGTGCCCCGTGTCCTTAGGTGTAGGTCTGTATGTTTGCTTAAGTATTGCGCTTCTATTATGCCGTTATTGTGTTCATGTAATAATGTGCGCTGTTATTGTCTGGCCGTGTGGCAGCTTATCGTATCTAACTGAAACCTATGTGTCAATGTGTCCGCAGGTGTCTCCTAATATATGTATTTATGTTTTTCCCTACCCTTATAGTGTAAGTTAGGTCTATACTATAATTTGCTAAACGCGTGTGTCTTTCATTCTAAAAAAAAAAAAAAACTGGTCGGCCACGCTTTGGCGTAATTAACTGTATATGTGTATTAGTGTATTCAGACGGCGGAATCTTCAAGATGTGTTATATACGAAAGTTATTCCATATGACACTGTTGCCACACAACATCGACCAGTCATCTGTAAACTGCGGATAAATCCTCCAAGAACAGGATACTTAGTCAGAAATGGACCATAAAGAATCAAATGGTGGCGATTCAAGGAGAAATAGGCCTGTGTTCTTGCAAAAATCACAGTACCTCCAATCACCACAGTTGAAGAGAGCTGGACTCGATTGAAAGATGCTACTCATGAAGCTGCACGTTTAATGCTCGGATCAACGAAACCAGGTCGACAAAGGATAGTTAAATCCGCGTGGCTTTGGAATGATGCCATTAAAGAGGCAGTACGCATGAAGAAACAACTATACCATGAGTTCCTCGAAGATAAAACACCATCTCGTTGGAATGCCTATCAAGCTGCCCGTAGTGAGGCGAAGAAGGTAGTTGCTGCAACAAAAGCAGATCGGTACGCTGACCTCTACGCAAAACTTGACACTCGTGAAGGCGAACGTGACATTTACCGTCTGGTCGAATCAAGGCACCGCAAAACGGAAGACATCCAACGCTTTTATGGCATCAATAACGAAACAGGTGAACTGCTGGCCGACTGGGAGCAGGCGAGAGAACGCTGGCGGAGCTACTTCGAGAAAATGTCGACCGAAGAATTTCCCCATCCACCAATTACACCCACCTCTCCTGTTGAAGGACCAATAATGGAAGTCGAGATCGCCGAAGTTGAGGCTGTTCTGAAAGAGATGAAACTGGGGAAAGCCACCTGCCCTGATGATATTCCAGCAGAGTTTTGGCGCTCTCAACAATGGGATGCAGCAAGATGGTTAACGCAGTTCTTCAACCAGATTATCAAAGAAGGTCGGAAACCAACAGACTGGCAGCGGAGCATCACTGTCCCAATCTTCAAGAAGAAAGGAAGCCCTGCTGAGTGTTCAAACTATCGCCCAATCAGACTTCTTAGCCACGCGATGAAGATCTTCGAACGCATTCTCAACAAAAGGATTCGCAAGGTAGCAAAACTCACAAAGAACCAAGCTGGGTTTGTGAAAAACTGCGGTACAACGGATGCAATCCATGCAGCACGGTTGCTGGTCGAGAAGCATCGTGATAAGAATAAGCCACTGCATCTCGCTTTTCTAGACCTGGTGAAGGCCTTCGATCGGGTGCCTCATGATGTAATCTGGTTGGCACTCCGAGAGCACGGAATTCCAGAATATCTTGTTAACTGGGTACAGCTTCTCTACAAAGAACCGACGAGTTATGTTAAAGCTGCTGCAGGGGTAACCAATGAATTCAACATCATGGTAGGGGTCCACCAGGGCTCTGCCTTGTCGCCTCTGCTGTTCATTCTTATAATGGACACTGTCACATCAGACCTGCACAAGCCAATCCCATGGACGCTTCTGTATGCTGATGGTGTCATGTTAGCTGCAAACAGCAAACTTGAACTCCAGCACCAAACACAAATGTGGAGTGACCGATTAGCTGAATATGGCCTGCGACTCAATAAAAGGAAGACGGAGTATATGACTTTAGATCCCCAAGAAGTTGGGACCATCAGCGTTGACGGAGAAGATCTCCCTCGTGTAACAAAATTCAAATATCTTGGATCTACTGTCCCTGACAATGGAAGAATCATTGACGAGGTCAAAGCAAGGACGCAGGCGTCTTGGTTGAAATGGCGTACGACGACAGGTGTCACCTGTGACTGCCGGATGAAAGACCACCTTGAATCCAAGATCTACCGCACTTTTATCCTTCCAGTCGAACTCTATGGTACCGAGTGTTGGCCCACTACAAAAGAGGTGGAACGTCGGCTAAGCGTCATGGAGACAAGGATGCTTAGGTGGACAGGCGGCGTCACTGGAATGGATCATGTTTCCAATGTTGATATACGGAAACGTTTCGGAGTGGCGCCGATCCATCAGAAAATGCGGGAAGGCCGTTTACGCTGGTTTGGCCATGTGCTGCGTGCAGAAGAAGACACAATAGCTAAGTCAGCATATAACCTGGAAGTCACGGGAAAGAGGCCCAAGGGACGACCAAGGCAGAGGTGGGTTGATACGATCCATAATGACCTGAAGACTGCACATCTACACCCAGATATGGCTCAAGACCGAAAGAAATGGAGACAACGAATCCTCACAGCAGACCCTGCCACCAGGCGGGACAAATGCTAGGAAGAAGAAGAAGAAGAAGTGTGTATACAGATTTGTGCCCGGATATTCAATCTATTGGATCATATGCCTTTGTGAATATTTAGTTATTATTGTATGTTAATTAGGTTGTCTTGCATGTAACCAGCATCCTTATATCCGATTAGACTCTATACCCAAAAGCGTATTAGATACGTAGGTATGAAACAGGCTATAAGTTTTGTCGATCAAATGTCATGTAACTGGCATCCTTACAATCGATTAGACTGTTATACTCAAATCGTATTAGATACGTTGGTATGAAACAGACTGTAAGTTTTGCCGATTGGCTGTGCATTGTGCCTTTGTTAAGTTGACTTAATTTAGAAGAACAATATATATATATAAAAACGATAGAAAAATGATCCTTTGTGAAGAAAATTTGCCCCTTGGTAGGTTAATACTGAATGCTAACACTACCTAAGGGAAGGTGATGAGAGAGAGAAGGAGGTGGGTTTGGGAGTGAAAACAATTTTAGGCAGAGAGGAAGAGAATCAAACACAAAACAGAAAGAAAGTAAAGATTTATAAAACATTTTTTACTACACGAAGCCTGGGAAGTACCTAAAATGTGCGGTGACTTGTGCAATGCCAACGGGGTGTGCAGCGTGAGCTGAGGTCGCTTGCAAGCAATCGCTAAGTGCTCTTTCCCTCCCGAGCCGGTATTCTGCTACTATGGGGAATGGCGAAACTCTAGCAAGGCAATGTATGCCAAGGGAAAGGATCTAAGCACTTTCCCTTCAAAAGGGTGAGATTTTAGAACGCATTCTGAAATGCTAGAAGGATTTGAATTTGTCGTGATGTTTTTATTACTAGACACTGTTGGATCTTCGACAAAACGGCCGAATGCCCCCAAAGCGGGAAGAGATAAAGCTTTTAGCAATGGCCTTATTATTGTTAGTGGAATCCTTAAAGAGTACCAATTGTTGCATCCGAAGCAGGCTAAACTCTTACCCAGCAGAGTGCCGATTAAAAGTTAAGAACAGAGGAAAAACCTCAAACCTAACTTTATGAAAATCAAATGTTTTAAAAATAAACCACAAGTCTGAGAGAAAATCTCTACAAGTAGGAAGCTGGCGGAGCAAGCTATACTTGCCTTAATAGTTTACCAGAATTAACTATGGTAGCTAAGAGAAACTTTGTAAATGTTGTTATTGGAAGTTTTGTTCAGAACGCAAAAAGTGATAGATTTTTTTAAATTCAGAGTTTGCTTTTTTCTTTGAATAGGAGGTAATTTTTGGGAACGGATCAGGGAAGAGGAGGTCCTGCCTAACCTTTATTCTAGAAATAGAAGTGGAAAACAAATAGTAATGAATATATTTAACAAATTATAGAATTTATAACAATTAACAATTCTTAAGATGTTTTAAGCTAAAGAAAGACATTTGGTTTAACAACTTGGAAGTCTAAGACCTCTATTTGTATAAAAACCCTTACAAGAGTTATTTAACAGGCGTATATTTAAAAGGTTTTAGACCTGTTAGGTTAATTGTAAAAGATATGTAATAACATTTTGTTAAATTAGTTAGGTAGGATTCCAGCACGATTAGAATGCCCTTATGTCAAGCAAAATGGCTATAAATAAGCAATTTCAAAATCTTTGCCGAAGCAGAAGAAAAGAAGAAATAAGTACAGTGGCCTCAAGATAGCAAGCTGCCTGGTTCGCGCATGCGCACACAAAGTGTGTCCCCCGCCACGAGCACTGTTGGCAGCCAGCTAACGGTACAGTTCGTTTCCGCAGCTAAGTAGTAACTCATTCTGTTGAGCCAAATGGTTTATCGTTGTCTCTGTGTCTGAGTGAACGGGAAAGAAATTAATTTGTTTACGAGAATTATTTGTTGTTGTGTTTTGCTGTGTTACGATGAGTTGTAGTAAATTACCGCGCAAAGTTATCAAGAGTCAAACTCGTGAGGTTATTCATAATGTGATGGAATTCATGAAAAAGGAGAGTGAAGCAGGTGGATTTGTGATAGATGTGAAAAAAGTGCGAGAAAGAGTGTCGGCTGCAGTTGGATGTTCTAAAATGACTTTAACGAGGATACGTCGTGAGGCCAAGAGGAAAAGAAATGAAGGTGAACCACTGTTCGAAACTCCTAATAAAAAACGAAAAGAAAAAAACAAGTCGGTCACAGGCCTGGATGGTTTTGATAAAGATGTTGTAAGGAGAGTGATCAATAACTTTTATCTAACGGAGAAATGTGTACCGACAATACCTAAACTGCATGTGAGGCTTGTGAAGGATTTAGGGTTTCCAGGCGGAAAAACAAGCCTGAGAACAATTCTCAAAGAGTTAGGTTACAAATGGCAGAAAACTCGGAACAATAGACACGTGCTCGTTGAAAGGCAACACATCGCTTTTCAACGGTATAATTATCTGCATAACGTCACAAGATTCAGATCAGAAGGCCGACCTGTGGTGTATATGGATGAAACAAATATATTCATTCTACCCACGACATTTCAAAATCGTGGTCAGATGACTCGACTGAAGGCTTATTTGCACCCATTTCTAAAGGAGGAATACTCATCGTAATACATGCTGGAGGGGAGATGGGGTTTATTGAAAATTGTTTGACAATGTGGCAATCGTCACAATCGACAGGAGATTACCATAACGAGATGAATTATAATAATTACAGCAAGTGGCTCGAAGAGGAGTTAATCCCTAATATTCCTAAAAGCAGTGTGCTTGTGATAGATAACGCCCCGTATCACAACGTTCAATCTAACAAATGTTCCAGAAGCAACTCCAGAAAGACTGTCCTGAAGGAGTGACAACATGGTGAAAGTTCAGTTACTCGAGTTAGTAAGGCTGAATAAACCACTGCATAAAGAATATGTGATAGATTCTCTGCTGAAACAACATGGTCACACGGTTCTACGCCTCCACCGTATCTCCCAGAACTCAACCCCATAGAGCTTGTCTGGGCCGAACTAAAAAATTGGATTGCTGCAAACAACACCACATTCAAAATGGAGGACGTCAGAACATTGGCAACACAGAAGTTTGATGAAATCTCACAACAGTCTTGGATGAAGAAGTGTGAGAGAGCCAAAACGTATGAAGCAGAGTACCTGAAGCAGCAGCCTCTAATTGAAGAAGTCGTGGAAAACTTTAATATTAAGTGAGGTGAAGACAGTAGCGAAGGAGGAGAAGAAGAAGAAGAAGAAGAAGAAGCTGAAGAAGAAGAAGATGAGAGTGGAGATTCAGATGGTGATCTATCGGGAGTGGAGGAGTTGCCTTTGGACGGACTGTAAATAATGGTTTCCGTCGTTTCTTCCCTAAATCGTGTTGTGGTGATAATACTAAAATTGTATGGGTTTGAACCCCTGGGGGATAATACTGTGATAATGTGAATAGATAATTATTTGTGTACAGTACATGTGTTTTGAATACATAGTGATATTTGCACTTATACTTCATTCCCTATTTACAATGCTCATTGTTTAATCATAAAAGCTTTGTGGTGTAGCGGGTAGCTTTCTTGGCTTTCGTCCCGGAGGTCTGGGATCGATTCCCACCTCGGCCATCCTGGAAGTGGTTCTCCGTGGATTCCCACTTCTACCTCAGGAAAATGCTGGGATGGTTCTTAACTTAAGGCCACGGCTGCCTCCTTCCCAATCCTACCGCCAATTTACAAATACACACACTAGTGCAGCTATCACAATAACACAGGCTATCACACAAATCCCCCCCCCACACACACACCTGAAATACACGGGGTTATATGACAACGATGTCGCAGCCCCTAAAATAAAAAACAAAAGCCTTTTCAAATAGCCCACGGCTTAGTCAAAGTATTTTTTAAAATGCCGGTTACTGTTATTATCTTTATTACTGGCTCCTTGGCTCCGTTATGATACATAATGCACACACATACCTTGTTTTCTACGTTGTATAAATGAACTTCACAAATGTGAAATATATGTCACGGCCCCACAGAATAAACAAGCTGGGAGGGATGGTGGTAGGCCAACTTGTCAAATAATGTGACTGTACACGCATAGCTGACCGGGCGTGGGGCCCCCTCCAGCGGCTGTGCTTCCACCCCTTTCGCGGCAACTTCCTATCTTGAGGCCACTGTAAGCGGGTGATAACCGCTGTTATTTTACAAAGTCCTTAAAAGATGACGCATTCTAATAGAGCTGGTCGCATTAACGAAGCCTGGACTAAATGCGAGAATTGAACAATTAGAAGATTGCCAATTTCTGTGCTATAAGGATAAGAAAAAAGATTAATAAGTGGTTTCTAAACCACTACTATTTAAACAGAATTGAATATATGATACATACAAATGGGGCAGGTCACCTTTTGTGAAGCCTGGATTATGCAATTTATCAATTAGAAAACGCTTACTTCTTAGACGAAGCAAGAAACAATAAATATTAGAACGTGGATTTTAGCCACGATTGATTATACAGAATGAATAAGTTTTAAATAGAACAAAGGTGGGAGGGCGCCTTTGGTATGGTGAAGCCTCATAGAAATAGAACCAGATAATTAGATTAACTTAATTTTGTTAGTAAAGGGTATTTGGGAAAAAGGAGATAGGGATTTATTGTTCTGGCCAGTTTTATGGATACGAACGAATCGCGATGCGGTAGATTGTGAGCGGACACAGTTTTTGCACTAAAGTTTGTTGATAGATTTGAAATTTTCACTATTGAAGCACTGAGAGTTCATGGAACAAAATAAAAGTTATTGCAATTTATGGAGATGCACTTAATTTAATTTTAACATGTTTCTTGCTTTATACAAGTTTAAAATTGCAAATGATAGTTCCAGTTAGCTGAAGGTTTTCAGCAATTGGACAGTATTGAGCATAGTTCTTTGCGGTTTGGAGTTTAATTTGAATGGAAAATTCCAGAACTGTAGTGACAGTTAAATGGAGCGGTAATGATCCCTCGGCGGAAACAAGTTAATTTCTAGACAATGGTTAAATTGACATCAATTCCCCGTTGCGGGAAAGTATTCCCTTACTTAATGTGGAAAATACTAGATTTCATGACTGGTAGAAAGCTTTGTTAGCTAAGAAAAGCGATTCCCTCGAGGGCCAGATGTTGCACAATTTTATGAAATCCCAACACTGCCTATAGCTTTTAGTGAAAGCATTCAAAATGTTGATTAAAACACTCTAAAATGGTTTAAAATTCAATGTATGCAGTTTACTTAACTTGCCATGATGATTGAAGTGGAAGGTTCCTTGTAGCCGTTACTTAAAAAAAACGACATGGCGTCTATTTTAAAATTGCCTCATGGAGACAGGAGGCTGGCTTCTAAGAGAGAGCGCCGAACTGTACACTCGAAGTCCGAACTAGAAGTGGGGGCTAGCAGAGCAGCACACGAGGGAACCAGGGAGGCGAGGAGGAGGGGGAAGAAAACCAAGGAACATATAGCAGAGTGGGAAACATTAAAAAGACAAAGATTCATCATTTCGAACTTCGATACATAGAAATTATCATCATGGATTGGGTCTTCAAGGAGATGATAGCTGACGACAGCGGCGAAGCCTGTTGGAGTGGTATATAAATCCTCTTGAGCTCGATAAGTCCGAAGAACTTCGGCGAGTTGCCGAGAGATGCCGCTAGGTAAATTTCATAGAAGATACACATATGGAACAAACTTATAAAAAACTTAAGCACATGTTTAGAGCAAATTGAATACAAAGGGTCGCTGTTGGTGTCTGCAAGAAGGGAAATTAAATAAATGAAACTTATGAAAAGGAAAGCAAAGAGCAGAAGAGCTAACTCGGACTAGTCGTGTATTCGAAAGAATACACCACCCCTACTGTATAATGTTAATGGATCGTGTTTAGGAGTTAAATATTGAACTCCGTAGAAATATGGTGTTACTGCATTCAGTGAAAATTGTCTGATATTTTGTTGGCATTACAATTTATTAAACTGTAAATACATTTGGCATTTTATGATAATATGTGGGCCCTCTGTGCAGTTAAAGTCTAATGAGACTGGATTATTGCAATTGAGCCATAACCTCTGCTACGTAGACTAAGGATGGATGATCTAACTTTTTCGTAGGCTGATGATTCCGTGGGATAGGTAAAGTCTAATGAGACTGGCGTAGCGTCGTGGACGGTACCCCCTATGTCGACGGCTAAGGTGAAAAAATGAATGGATTTGAAACGAATTGTACTTGCCTGGATAAATATCAGCACTGTATTTGCCAAAGTGGCTTAGATTCAAAAAAAAAAAAAAAAAAAAAAAAAGGACCCAGCGAAGAATATATGTGTTGATATGTAAGTCTTACACTAGGTGTGTTTCGTGTGGCTCGGTACTTTGTGTTACCTGTTCATGTCAGTGTTTGGCAATGTCCTACTCACATGTATAAGCGTGTAACTAGAATGTCAATTTGTTTGTCCTGTTGGCCAATTGTGTCCTTTTTATCTGTCGATATGTTTCCCTTACATAATGTATTACTAGTATTGTCCTACGGCTATTTTCTGAAATGTTTTCCCTACTGCATGAAAATGTGGCCCCGTAAACTTAGGTGTGTTTTGATTTGTTGTATGTGTCTTTCTCTGTTAATGGTCTCAAAAATATATCTAATGTACTCATGTCTTACAATGTACCCACATATCATACTGTAGATCAATGCTTAACAGTTAGCTCTCTTATTTCGATAAAATGGCTTGCTGTTTTGGCGTTAATCCGTTATACATGTATACACTTAGTATTGCATGCCAAGAGTGTCGTGTTGTATTTGGAATTCGTGTCACTGTTTGTGTGCGCCTCGTGAAATTTGTGTTTTTAGTGCCCGTCCGTACTGTGCTCTTATATGGATATGAGCTTGGAAATATTCATCTCTTCAGAAGTTTTCTAAACTGTCCCATGTTAAAATATAGCGACTCTGGAAACTGGCCACAGAACAGGTTTGTACCTCGCCGAGTTAGCCAGATAACCGAGCCGGCCAATGAGAAAATTAGCAGTCACGTGGGAGACTGGGGACTCGAATGCACAGTTCTTATTAGGGAGGAACTATGGTGCGCGGAGATAATCGAGGACTCCCGAGGCGAGTCGATCCCCGCACGCGCTGAAGTGTGTCTCGAGTATGGTAGGGGAAGACTCGAGGAATACGCGTGCCGCACGGCCAATGAGAAGTGACCTTATTTACATAAGAGCAAGCAATGTAATGAGCATAGCTAATTATCAGCATGATTTTAACATATCGTAATATCATGGAAGATATTAAATAATAAGAGTTGCTGCTGGCATCACAACACCTCTCTGGTAGCTCAAATATTTAAATCACACTAAAATAACAACACTGACTTTACTAAACACTAATTTATTAACCTAAATAACACACAGAATATAAAATACACTACATGACTACACCTAATTAGAACAATGCGACCGTGCTCTGCGGCTCACATGACAACAGTTCCAGGCAAACGGTAATGCGACCTTTGGCCGCCAGGACAAACACTCTTCACCTTGAAGGACCTGCCAAGTGCTGCCCCAGTGTCATAAGAGAGAACGTCCAGTACTGAGATGGCACTCAACATTCCGCCCACCTAATTTGGCACAAATTATACAATAGAAGGCTGAAATACATATACAAACACATAAACACAAATATTCCCTGTTGAAGTTCAATGTCCACAGTGGGTAGCTCCAAAACCTAGTTGTGAAATAATGTTATTTACTTGGGAAAAGACATATCTTCGTCACTGGCCGCTTGTACATTCCCTTAGCTGATCGCACAGATACAACTCGCACGTGGCCATCAGGTCCAGGATGCACCTCCTCGATGATGCCCGTCCGCCATGTGAACGGTGGAAGGTTGTCCTCCTTGATGATCACCAGTGTTCCAATCTCAATGTTGGGTTGGGCGGTGTGCCACTTGGGTCTCTGCTGCAACTGAGAGAGGTAGTCACACGACCACCGCTTCCAAATCTGCTGCCGACATCGCTGAACCAGTTGCCATCTAGACAGGTGGGAAGATGAGCTAGCAAGACAGTCTGGTTCAGGGAACGAGCTAAAAGGTTCTCCAATGAGAAAATGTCCTGGAGTCAGGAAGGTAAACTCATCCGGATAGTTAGGTAGGGGAGTCAGTGGCCGTGAATTTAAGCATGCCTCGACCTGGGTGAGAAGGGCGTAGAGCTCTTCGAAGGTGAGGAGAGTATCACCAGCGATCCTTTTGAGATGGTTCTTAACGGATTTTATTTCTGCCTCCTAGAGACCTCCGAAGTGGGGTGCATGAGGTGGAATGAAGTGCCAATTTATGCCGTCATTGGAAGTGAATTCTTGTATGGCAGCCCGATAATGAGGGGATTTTGTTAGATGGAGCAGCTCCTTTCGTTTGTTCCTAGCTCCGACAAAGCAAGTCCCTTTGTCACTATATATATTGCTGCATCGGCCGCGTCTTGCGATGAACCCCCGCAGGGCTGCAATGAACGCATCACTGGACAAATCACTGACTAGTTCGATGTGAACTGTCTTTGTCGCCATACACACGAACAAGGCAATGTGACACTTGGTGCGCGTCCTACTTCTGGGGGCACCATACTTGATGTATAGGGGACCTCCATAGTCAACTCCACAATTCGAAAATGGTTTGCTATGTGTAACTCGTGAAGCAGGCAACTGTCCCATGAGTTGATTCGCTGTTGCTGCTTTCAGCTTAAAGCAGATGAGACACTTGTGTATGGTTTGCCTCACAACAGATCTCCCATTGTTGAACCAGAACCTCTGACGTAGTGAGGCTAGCACCTGCTGGCTTCTCGCATGCAACAGTCTGTGGTGTTCATGCTTGATGAGGAGTTTGGTGACGTGATGGTTCGGGGGAATTATTAGAGGATGTTTCTGATCATAAGATGTAGAAGCATTTTCCAATCTGCCGCCCACCCTACTCAACTTTTCCTGATCAAGGAATGGGCACAAGTTTACAAGCTTACTCGCTGGAGAAATGGTTCTCTCCTTCTGGAGTTTCTGAATGTCTTGTGAGTATGTAGCATACTGGGCGATGCGAACAATAGTTTTCAAGGATTCGCGCAACTCTGCAGTAGTTAGTGGTCCATGCTGTCTCTCTTTCTTCTCGCGTTGAAGGTTGTGAATGAACCTGAGCATGTAGGCTGTCACTCGTTGGAGTCTTGACCAGCTGGAGAATTGTAGAATGTGTTCTTCTGCGTCGGGGTTGATTGACAGCAGACATACATTTGCCTTTCGCTGCTCAGGAATTTCAGTTGAGCTGTCGGCAGTTGCCTACTTCTCTGGCCAAGCAGAAGGGGGCTTGTGCAGCCAGTGGGGCCCCACCCACCATAGCCGCGTCAGTCCAAGATGCTGTTGTTCACGTCCTCTTGAGAGGACGTCTGCTGGATTTTCTTGAGAAGCAACATGCTTCCAGTCTTCCAATCTAGAGAGATCTTGTATCTCAAAAACTCTGTTGGCCACGTACGTTTTCCATGATGTGCGACATCCTGCTATCCAAGCAAGTACGACCGTCGAGTCAGTCCAATAATGACATGCCTGGATGCTCATATTAAGGGCTGTTGATGCCTTGTTCATCAGACGTGTAAGTAGCAGAGCTCCGCACAGTTCCAGAAGAGGCAATGAGACTTGTTTGAGGGGGGCAACTCTGGACTTGGAGGTTAAGAGCGATGTCGTGACTGTGAGCCTCCATGGTTCAGAACCCAGGACTGCGGTTCGGAGGAACATTATATAAGGGCAATAGAGTTATTATTATTATTACTAAGTTGGATGTGAGCTTTTGTAAGCCAGAATGTAGAGTTCTCAAGGAAATAAGACTGTTGAAGCCAGGATGTGTACAGAGGTCTGTAAATATTGATGGTACAGAAGGACATTTGGTCGAGCACTCTGTACTGTAGAGAGAGTGATTCATGGTCACAAGCTAGGCCAGAAATTGAACCATGGAAGTCACGTAGACGCGAGCATGGGCAGTCGCCGCTAGCTTAGGGAGCAGTACTTGCTAGGCACTGAGGGTGGAATGGACCACTGGCCTCAGTGGAGGGGAGAGATGGACTCCGGGTCATCTCTAGTTGGATATAATGGTATCCAAAATGGCGAGCGGGGTAGTTGCAGTTGTTCTCACGCCTCAGTTCTTGCCAGAGTAACGTCGTAACGCGCGCGAGCAGAATTCAGCCTCGCGGAGCCATGCTAGATGTCAAGTAGCAGTAAAGACTTAGTAGCGCTAATACAGACCTGCGTGCACTTCCAGCAGTAACTTCACATAATTTGTATATAGTGTATATACTTCGACTGCCAAAGGCATAATAAATCGGCAGTAGTTCAAGGGAAGTTCATCTTTTATTCCGGAACTTCCGGGACTAGTCTACAAAACCTCAAGTTCCCTTATTTAGTGAACCGCTCGGCTAGGAGGGAAAATCGTCGAAGGACCTGTCAACCTGCCAGAACGTCTCACAGGTCAGGTAGGTCACGACAGGGCATACTTATTGGTGTCAGAAGTGTAGGGTCCCGAGTTCGACGCACTGAACAGAGCAACTTCGGAGTAAAGAGAGAGATCGCGACATCGCAGAAGATTGTCCGATAAAGACCGCGACAACGCAGAAGATTGTCCGTCCGCGCATCCGCGTAAATCGTACCGAGTGCCGCGCAACGCAGAAGAGAGAAGAAGAAGCCTACAAAGCAGAAGGAGCCGTGCAGTAGCGAGCCGTGCCGCCAGCAGAGGGGAGAACCGAGAAGCAGCAGTATCCAGTTAGCAGATACAACAAAGAAGAAGAAGCTGCCAGGTAAGCTAACCTTATTACAATGGCAAGACAGACAAGTGCAGCTACCAGTGCCCAGGTAGAGGAGAGGTTAGCAGACGTAGACACGGTAAGTACAAGTGGGCCTTTTGTATCAGTAACCGAAGGACATCGCCTGATAGGTCGGGAGTTCGATGGAACACAGCCCGACAGATTACGTGAGTTTGTGGCTAATGTATACGCTGCTGTTCGCATGATAAAAGATGATGATCAAGAGTTATTTTTTAAGTATATCCTGACCAAAATTACGGGCAAGGCCCGAGATAAGTTGTTAGTCAGAAGAGACATAAATCATTGGGAGGCTGCCAAACAGGCATTACGAGAGTACTACGGATTTCAGGGCACATTAGACTTATATATTTGCCAGATGTTTCAAACAGCGCAGGATCCGAGGGAAACAGTGGCGACATGGGCGCATGAAGTAGAGACTCTGTCAGCTGCGTTCAGGGAATCAGTCCTCGACGGAGAGAGCTGGGAGGATAGGGAAGCTCAGTTAAGGATCACACGGAAAATATGCGTAGCTAGTTTCATACAGGGGTTAAGTAACCCGCGAATCCAAGCTAGGGTCCAGGGCCACGGGGCCATTACATTCGAGAAAGCGGTAGCCACTGCAAGGCAAGAAGAGGCGGTAATACTCTCAAAGAAGGCACGAGAAGGGCTGCACACGAAACATAGCTCAGGGGTAAGAGCAGGTAAACCCGATCAAGAAAGGAAGGCACCACTAAGGTGGCATACTAAGCCAGCGCAAGCAAATGTTAGGGTGGTCTGTTACAATTGTAACAGGGAAGGCCACATCGCACGGGAGTGCAAGGAAGCACGAACCCGAGGTGCACGCACCGCTTTGGGTAGTACACCCAAGGTACAGACAGGGGGCACCCCAAGTAAGATCATATGTAGATATTGTAAAAAACCGGGACACATAGAGCGCGATTGCCGAAAGAAGCAGAGAGATAAGGAAGCCGTGGCGCCGGAAGCCGTGCGCATAATTAGGGAAAAGCCTCACATGAAAGCGGACAGGAGTAGAACCTGTTATCGTTGTGGGAAGAAAGGGCACGTACAAAAAAATTGCCGACAGACAGCCCGGGTACCACACGCAGAAGTGGACCGGCGGAAGTGCTATAATTGTGGCCAGCAGGGTCACATTAAACGAAATTGTCGGGAGGCCAAGAAGGGCCAGGGCCAGGGCCATAGTAGGCGCACGGGAGGCAAGGCCATGAAAGGCCGACGCCAGTGCGATGTTTGTGACCGGGGGTCACATGGAACCAAGGACTGTTGGTTCAAGAGTGGGATAGGTAATAAGAGTAATATCACTCAGACAGGGGCGACAAACTGGAACGGGTCCATAACACAGGGACAGCTATGGAATCCCGAAATTTAAAGAGTCCCAAGGCACGTGACACGGAGGGCACGATATTAATGCATTGTGGGGGGCCTCTGAGGTTTTTAATTGACACTGGCTCCGATGTCAGCCTAGTGAAGAGGCAATCAGTGCCTAAAGGAGTTGCAATTAGCAGAGGCACCACGATTGAATTAACGGGTGTAAGCGAGGGAACGATTTACACCCAAGGGACCGTTCAGTTTGTTATTGGAGGTACTAAACACACAGTTCATGTGGTGGGCAGTGATTTCCAACTAAGCCAGGATGGTATAATAGGGAGAGACATCCTAGCAGACAGCGTGATCGACTACCGGGAGGGTCATGTTACGATCCACGGTAAAAAAAAATACCCGCTGGGAGCGAGGGAGGCGAAGATAATTAGCCTCGAGCCTCGAACCCAGAAGGTAGTAGTTATTGAAGTCGATAAGAATCTACCAGTGGGAATTATTGAGAGGGCCGAGGTAGCCCCAGGGGTTTACCTCGCAGAGTGTCTAACTAGGTCAGAGCACAACGAAGCAGTAGTCAGCATGATGAACACTACTGAGGAAGAAGTGACTCTGTACAGCCCTCGAGTGCGAATGCAGGAGGTGGATAACACCTGCCTGGCAGAAGTACGCAAGGTACAGCAAGGCAGTAGGGCGGTAACCGGAGAACCGGCTACTCAGAAGCCCAGATCACGCAGAGTGATAGACTGTTTGCGAGTAGACCATCTCACGCAGGTAGATAAGGAGGGTATATACTCCATCTGTGCGGAATACAATGACATCTTCCACCTTGAGGGAGATAAGCTCACATACACGGACGTTATACGTCACGAGATCCCAATGCCCCGGGATCAACCCCCGATTAACGTGCGGCCGTATAGACTGCCGGAGGCACAAAAGGGAGAAATAAAAGTGCAGATAGACAAGATACTGGGTGATGGAATTATTGTACCTAGTTGGAACGCACCGTTATTGTTAGTACCGAAGAAAATTGATGCATCAGGTAAACAAAAGTGAAGAATTGTGATTGACTTCCGAAGATTGAACGAAGTAACGATAGGGGTTAGTTATCCCCTCCCACACATCTCAGAGCTATTAGATGCTCTAGGTAAGGCCAGGTATTTCAGTACACTTGACCTTTGCAGCGGTTATTATCAGGTGTTATTAAAACCTGAAGACAGGCCCATGACAGCTTTTTCAGCATTAGGGCGCAAGTACGAATTTGCAAAGATGCCCATGGGGTTGAAGAATGCGCCAGCCACATTCACAAGGCTGATGAATACAGTGCTTACCGGATTGACAGGTATTCAGTGCCTGTGCTATCTAGATGATATAATAGTGTATGGTAGCACAATAGAGGAGCACAATGCTAAGCTGAGAGATGTTTTTCAAAGGCTGAGAGAAAACACGTTGAAGCACCAGCCAGATAAGTGTGAGTTTCTGAGGACTGAAGTGACATTCTTAGGGCATGTAATTACTGAAGGGGGAGTCTTACTAGACTCACGAAAGGTGCAGGCCGTGAAGGATTTTCCGAGGCCTACCACGAGCCGCCAGATTAAACAATTCTGCGGGCTCAGTGGGTATTATAGGAGGTTTATACCCAATTATAGTAAGATCGCGAAGCCACTATATTAATTAGTGAAGAAGGACGTTCCCTTCGTGTGGGGGGATGCACAGGAACAAGCGTTCGAAACGCTAAAGCAAAAACTCATTGAAGAGCCTATTTTGCAGTACCCAGACTTTGAAAAGCCATTCGTTCTTACCACAGATGCTAGCAACGAAGCAGTGGGGGCCGTATTGTCTCAAGGGCCCGTGGGTAAAGATCTCCCCGTAGCATATGGAAGCAGGACGCTTAATAAGGCAGAAAGAAATTATAGCGTCACAGAAAAAGAATTATTAGGCATTGTTTGTGGTGTAAAGTATTTCAGGCCGTATTTGTTCGGACAGCATTTCACGGTGGTGACAGATCACAAGCCGCTGAAGTGGGTGTTCAATGTCCAAGACCCATCGTCACGCCTGCTAAAGTTCCGATTGAAATTGGCAGAGTATGATTTTGAAATCATTTACAAGCAGGGCAAGCAGAACTGCAATGCTGATGCTCTTAGCAGGAATCCCACTGATGCACAGTGTCAAGCGCGAGTGATTAACTCGGCTGGGCACGAGTTACGGCAGGGGCGGCCGTGGCCACTCATATGGAAACTCGTAGGAGGGTAGCAACGACTTCAAAACCTGAGGACGCTACGGTAGAGGGAATTGAAGCAGACGGTAGTGAGGTCTCCGAGGACGCTAACGCAGAGGAGTCCTCGCCCGAAGACAGCTTACCCGAGATAACCGAGTTGCAGGAGGCTGAGAAATTGGCCATCCTGAAGGAGTGTCATGATTCCTTGGTTGGAGGACACCAGGGAATAGCCCGCACGTACGCCAGGGTACGCGAACGATTACAGTGGAAGGGAATGAAAGGTGACATTGAGCGTTATATACGCTCGTGTCCTTCATGCCAAAAGAATAAGGGGACTAGACCAGACGTCAGAGCACCGATGGTAATTACGGACACCCCTAGCACGGTTTTTGAGAAGGTATCTCTGGACGTGGTGGGTCCACTTCCAGTGACAGAGCTTGGCAATAAGTATATTTTGACATGCCAGGACCAACTGTCGAAGTACTTGGTAGCTAGTGCCATGCCGAATCAGGAGGCTGAAACAGTGGCACGGACACTAATTAACAATGTTATAAGCATTTACGGGATACCGGGGCAGATTCTCACTGACCAGGGTAGTAACTTCATGAGCGAAGTGTTCAAGGCACTTTGCAGGAAACTGCGAATTAGGAAAACAAACACAAGCGCTTTCAGACCACAGTCCAACGTAGCGTAGAGAGATCCCGCAAGGTACTAGCAGAGTACCTGAGGCATTATGTTTGCTCAGGTGAGCAAAATGATTGGGATAAGTATCTGCCCACAGCGAGCTTCGTGTATAATACTACCAAGAGTACTAGTACAGGGTTCAAACCCTATGAGCTTATTTTTGGAAAGAAGGCGAATATACCAGGTATATTGCAAAAGCCACCTGAGGTGGATTATAATGAACATCAGAATGTGGTAGAGGAGCTGACGTCACAGCTCAGCAGAAATCATGAAGCCGCTAGGAGGACGCTAATTGAGCGTAAAGAGTTGGAAAATGCTAACTACGATAAAAAGCAAAACGAAGTCACATTTCGAATTGGTGACAAGGTACTCTTGCGTAATGATGCATTGCGAAGAGGGTGATCCAAAAAGCTGAGTCCGCCATTTGTAGGGCCTTATGAGGTCGTGGACGTTTCAGGGGTAAATTGTACCCTATTGCTTAGTAAGAAAGGCAGGAGAGTCAAGGTGCATAAGAATCGTTTGAAAATGTATTTGTAAAAGGACTCCAACGGGTTTAGAACCCGGCTGGGTGCAGAAGCAGCACAGAACAGATTAAGGGGTAAGAATGTATATACACGGTTAGTAAATACAGCGACAGCTAAGGGTAACACAGCTGTAAGAGATTGTGTGCGCATGGAGTCAATATAGTTTATCACTAGGCACACAATAATATTTGAACAGCGGATAAAAGAGGCGAGCAGCCTAGATAATGCACCGGGTGACATGAGTTATGTAGGACGAAATACAGGGATGTCCATAGTGGCCCCAGAGCGGCCATCCTGAGGAAGCTAAGCCCCCCCCGTGTGGGTGGCGGGGACCATTGGTACGTGTAGACACGTGATCATTGGTGTTAGAATACCCCCAACAGTGAGCCTGCTGTGTCGTAAGAGGCGACAGAAAAGAGGCGTAGCCTGATGACCACGATGACCTGCTGGTCAGGCAGGCGCGAATCCCGGTGAGTAGCTCTATGTAATCGAGCCATGTGTTGTGAATGGCAGCCCCAGGTATGCGAAGGCCTGCCTTTCATAGTAAACGGAAACCAATCAATGGCATAAGGGTGAATCAGAGACACCTGTGTTAAAGGTACAAATTATTAAGGGACACATACGTGTGTATAGCAAGTAGAGAAGAAGTGCTCTAAGAGGCACATTTGAGGAAAGCGAAGAGTCAGAACCTCAAATTTCGGCCACGACGAAGTCACACATCCCTTCGTCTCAATGGCAACTAGGAGACAGCGACAGCTGCTGGTAAGGTTCTTTAATACCCCGCCAAGCTACGGAAAACAAAATTGGGTAATATTAGAAATTTTAAACAGTCAGACGAACAGAGGTTCGACGGGTGGCACTGAGGTGCTCGTAAGTAAAGGCATAGCGTATAGAAGATAAAGTGACGTGACTTGTGGAGTTTGTATGGTCCAGCCGCTAGGCAGCTCTAGCGTCGGCTAGCGCTGAGTGACGACGGTATCAATACAAGCAGTTGAATGTTACTTTTCAGTAACTGCATGTTATCAGCTTACACTACGTTGTATTAGACAAGATGATCCAAATATAAAATTCTCCGCACTGAGTATATACAACGCTGACGTCCGTTGTGTTAATTATGAAACATCAGATTGCGTCATAGGTTCATATAATAAGGAAATAAAACATGCGAATGGGGGTCAAAATGTAACTGAATGCATAAAAATCGTAAAACTACAGACCATTCACTATTGCACAAATAAAGTACAGTAAATATAATATAATACAGTATAATGACAAACTCACCCATATAACTTATAGCTCTCAGTTGTCCGAAAGTTGGGACAGCTTACGCGACGATTTTCCAGACTTAGAAGATGACAGCTCTTTCCTAATTTATTTCGTACAAAAGAAAAAGCGGCACTTCATGAAATGAAAAACGAGTTTTTCAATAAGGTCCAGTTTATGTTCCATACAACATCCTAAATCACACGGCCCTAAAACAATCTCATCAATGCTGTCCAAACACTCATAAAATATATCACCCCGCAAATTTTCAACGACTACTTCGACCTGTAAAAGAATGTTGAAGACACTGTCGGACGGGTGAGTTAGGTAAGGGCATTTATTGTGCAAAAGTACTTTATATTAGTGAAAGTTGCAGCTGTTGTGTCCGACGGCCTTTCACTTTGAAGGGTTGTTGCACACTTCACACAGCTGATTCCTTTCCTTAGTTGCTTGACAAAGTACCCTGCTAGATAGTGTGGGACTGCACCAGGCTTCAAACTCCAACACATTTTCGCCATTTCGACTGTCTTTCCTTCTGTAATGAAAGGGTCCGTTTTAATAAGGAAATTATCGGAGCAATGTTTGTCACATACATATGACTTACTTTACAATTTAATGTCTTTCCTCGGAATGGCCTTAGCGCATTTAAATAAATCATCTGCGGCATTTGGAGGTCTAAAAAAGTGCCTACATTTTGCAGATGACTTGTCGTATCCAGATCGGCATCCGGGAACAAAACAACACGGCATATTCACTTACACAGTTTTGTTTGACGACTCTTACCAGGTTATAATTCACTCGACAGCACAAATGTAAAGAAATAAGTGTAAAGGCTTACAAATACTAAACCCACCAGTGCCATAACGTATGTATTATTTCACTATCGCTTCTTGATCGCATACATTTTTCAACACCAAAAAATAAGGACTAAACACGGCAGCATCTCTGTGTTTTCAAACTCGCGAGCGCTTAGAAAGTGACTCCCGCCAGCAACTATCAACCGCTACGCAGTCTACCGGCGGGCGCAGCAACTACCCATACTAAAGTTACGGCAAAAACGGGAGTCGGCACACTTTCTCTTCTAAACACTATGGTAAAGGGTTGCACGATGGCGAGCGTGTAGCCTATATGTGACTCGTCACCCCTAGGGTAGTCGCTGACACGCACCCGTTAGGACAGGGGTAGGGAAAACCGGAAACTAGCTTAGATGAAATGAAACAGAAACCGAGCCATGAGAGGCACATTTTGAGAGCATTCAGTCAATTGCAAACGGCGATAGTGTAGCCACATCTCCGAAGTGGGTTGTGAAGCCGAGTCTTATGTAACAGAACTCGAAGTTAAGCGAGCAAGTTTTTGAACTTAGTGTATGACACTGCTGATAGTTTTGTAGCCGCATGCCTAAGCCAGGATGCGAAGCAAAGTCTTTTGAGACTGAGACTTTGGATTTTGAAGTAGATAAAATTGTTGATTACATGTCAGTAATATAGGTAACGAATAACCTGTCTTTACCTTGCAGGTAAGACAGAAGGCAATGGCACGAATGCTAGGATGGTTCTACACCATGGTGGCGGTGGTGACAGTGACGTCATCACCCCACGGCATAACCGGAGAAGTACTAGACGTACAAGTGACACCATACGAGAATACACCTGGAGTATACTTCGACAACCAGGGTGAGATACAGTTGTATAACATGGAATGGACATTAGTTACCTATGTGAATTTGAATCAGCTAAGTGATGTATTTTCAAATATCAGGGAGCATATACACTGGACACAATTGGCATGTATATTGTTAGAGCAGAAAACGAATTTGACATGTCAGCATGACGTTAAGATGTTGAGTAATCATTTGCAACGAATTAAGGAATCTAAAGAAACGATAGCCAAAATCACTAGACCAAGTGGGGAGACGGATAATACCAGACCAAGAAGGGGATTGATAAATGCTGTAGGTTCAATAGCCAAAGCGTTATTTGGAACATTAAGTCAGGATGATGCAGATAAATATGAGTCACAAATAAGTGAGTTAGAGACAGAGCAACTCTCGATGATTAAGGTCACTAAAGAACAGATGTTAGTGGTTAAGTCCACGTTACAAACAATGAACAGCACCATCTACGATGTAACCGCAAACGAGCAGAGGTTGACTCAGGGTTTAAATGAAATCAGGACATATTTGTCCAATAGTACGCTTCGGATTACAGAAGCATTTGAGCAAGCAGAGTTAGAAATCTCATTAAACAGGCATTTAATTGAGATAGAAGGCTTACTTGTACAGCTGTATGAGCAGTACAGTGTGGTACTGTCAGGCATTATGAATGCACAGGTAGGAGTCATCCAGGTACAGATAATATCACCGGATGACATCATAGAAAGTTATAAGAAAGCCCAGGAGGATTTTCCAAAAGGGTTATCCTTGCCATTTGAATTAAGGTCAGCTTACGGTTACCTAGTCTACAAGGTGGCCACAGTGGAAGTGTTTACAAGTGAAAATTATCTTGTGTATGTTATAAGGACACCCCTTACAGACAGAGTGATTTATAGCGTGTATCATATGATCCCATTCCCCACCTATATGAAGAGTAATCCCCACCATTTTGTGCACATCCAAGAGGCCAAGGACTATATATTGATGGACAAAGAAAAGCAGACATTTGCGCAATTAGATAGGGAACAGGTGAGGCAGTGTAAGGTAGTGTCTGCCACGTGGAGGTTGTGTCATGCTCAGTTCCCTGTTAATATGTTTCACTCGCAAGACAGTTGCGCAGTGAAGATACTCAGTGGAGTTAGCCAGGTACCGGAGAATTGTGATAAGAAAGTACTACCAGTACAGCGATTGCTGTGGATACCTATCAGGGAAAACAGGTATATTTATGTGTCTCCAGGCGAGACAAGGGTCACCTGCATGTGTAAGGACACTACAAGTGATATTGGGTTAACTGGCACAGGTATTGTTGTGTTAAGTCAAGGGTGTACGTTGTACAGCCCACATAGTAAGGTACAAGGGGTAGGTAAAATAAACACTACTCGAGGTAAGGACTTAGTGCCAGATTTGATACTTAATTATGACTGCTGCGAGCAGATTGGTAGTGAGATTAAGTTAGAGCAGGTACCGGAGGTTAATAAACTGCCACTGAATAATTTGTTAAATCATGTGAATGATTTAAAGTGGGCCACGCACCAAACAGAAGAGGTGGAGGATTTGGTAAGAAAACAAGAAGAAGAAATACAAAGTCAGGTGATGTATAAGCATTTCAATGTATATAAGTATATTGTACTAACTATAGCAGGTACAATTGGGATAATTTTATGGTGCTATTGTTGCAATTGTTGTTGTGATTGTCCTAAATTAGGGTTTCCAGCCAAAAAATGGTTTGATGATGCAAGGTCGCATTGCCCAAATATTTGCATAAGGCAAACAGTAATTACGAGGGAAGGCAAGACTAGGACTTCAGACGAAGATATTACGATATTCCAACGTCCCAGGCAACTTCGGGGACGCCCGGAGATGTCTGAGGAAATCCTGGAATTACACTCTAGGCCTGCTGAAGGACGCTTTAGTACGCCTAGGGGGGCTATTGTAGATCCAGATATGAGTGCGAGTCAGGTCGCATTACAGCCTTCACCCTCAACGCAAAGTCGCAGATCATTACGACTCGACAGTAACAGAGTGTAATATTGGGACAGAAATGAATGCAAGGAGGATTTCACCCATTTCTTCCCTGGGGAGGGAGGTGTCGTGACTGTGAGCCTCCATGGTTCAGAACCCAGGACTGTGGTTCGGAGGTACATTATATAAGGGCAATAGAGTTATTATTATTATTACTAAGTTGGATGTGAGCTTTTGTAAGCCAGAATGTAGATTTCTCAAGGAAATAAGACTGTTGGAGCCAGGATGTGTACAGAGGTCTGTAAATATAGATGGTACGGAAGGACATTTGGTCGAGCACTCTGTACTGTAGAGAGAGTGATTCATGGTCACAAGCTAGGCCAGAAATTGAACCCTGGAAGTCACGTAGACGCGAGTATGGGCAGTCGCCGCTAGCTTAGGGAGCAGCACTTGCTAGGCACTGAGGGTGGAATGGACCACAGGCCTCAGTGGAGGGGAGAGATGGACTCCGGGTCATCTCTAGTTGGATATAATGGTATCCAAAATGGCGAGCGGGGTAGTTGCAGTTGTTCTCACGCCTCAGTTCTTGCCAGAGTAACGTCGTAACGCGCGCGAGCAGAATTCAGCCTCGCGGAGCCATGCTAGATGTCAAGTAGCAGTAAAGACTTAGTAGTGCTAATACAGACCTGCGTGCACTTCCAGCAGTAACTTCACATAATTTGTATATAGTGTATATACTTCGACTGCCAAAGGCATAATAAATCGGCAGTAGTTCAAGGGAAGTTCATCTTTTATTCCGGAACTTCCGGGACTAGTCTACAAAACCTCAAGTTCCCTTATCTAGTGAACCGCTCGGCTAGGAGGGAAAATCGTCGAAGGACCTGTCAACCTGCCAGAACGTCTCACAGGCCAGGTAGGTCACGACAGCGAGACGGTGATGTTGTCATTGGTGTTGGTGCAACGCAAGTATACACACGCACCGTAAGCTTTCTCCGATGCATCTGAGAAGCCATGCAGCTGCACACTGACTAGTTTGCCATCGCAGGTCACTCTCCGTGGTATGTCGATTTTGCTCAGACAGGAGAGATACTGGTGGGCCTGCACCCAGACTTTCTCAAATTCCGCAGGAAGTGGCTCATCCCAGTCAACCCGTAGTTGCCACAGCATCTGGATGAATAGCTTGCATCGCACAATGACTGGACCTAGTAAGCCTAGCGGATCGAAGATGGATGCAACCTTAGCCAGGACAGTACGTTTTGTCCATCCTTGAGAATTGTTTTTGATTATAGTTTCGATCCTGAACATGTCGTCAACAGGGTGCCAGAGTATACCAAGTGTTTTGGCTACATTCAATTTGCATGGGAGCTGATTCTCACGAAGGTCCTCAGGAATAGATGCTAATATATCTGGATGATTGGCACGCCACTTGCGAATGGGAAATCCTCCACTTTTCAGTAGGGTCGTTAGTTCTCTGTGCAGTTTAATTGCATCTTGGATGCTCTCCGTTCCGGTAAGCAGATCGTCTACGTAGAAATCATTTCTGACTATCTCCGAAGCCACTGGATATGTCCGCTGTCCGTCTCTTGCCAACTCTGATAGGCATCTTGTGGCCAGGAATGGGGCTGCTGCTGTACTTTATGTGACAGTGGTATGCCGATATGCTTGCAAATGCTGGTCAGGTGAGCTTCGCCACAGAATCCTCTGCAAATCTCTGTCTTCATGATGCACAAGAACCTGGCGGTACATTTTCTCAATATCCGCGGTGAAGACATACTTGTGTTTGCGAAAACGTAAGACAATTGAAAATGAACCTTGCTGCACTGTAGGCCCAATCATCATCATATCATTGAGAGACAATGACGATGTGGTTTTAGCAGATGCATCGAAGACGACTCTCAGCTTGGTGGTTGTGCTGTCTTCCTTCACGACTGCATGATGGGGCAGGTAATATGACTAATGATTCTGATCGGATGGCTCAACGATGTCCATATGACCTAATTGAAGATAATCGTCCATAAACTTGACGTAGTCTTTCTTTAGCGAAGGCTGTCTTTGAAGCTTCCTCTCCATGTAGTCGAAACGCATCCTGGCATTATACAGCGAATCTTCTAGTTCCATTTGTGGCGAACGAAGGGGCAATCTTACGACGAAGCGTCCTGTTTCGTCTCTGGTGGTGAATCTTGCAAAATGATCTTCACATAGTTTCTCTTCCTTTGACTGGGGATGTGTTCTTATCTCTTCCTGTTTCCAGAACCACTCCACCTGAGAGTTTAATGGGTCAGTTATGACAAACAACGTATTGTTCCTACTACTTCGCTGTTCCACTGAGTGGGTAGGGATGCAGCCCGCTAAACCCATCCTAGCGCTGAGTTCTGAAGGATGGGATGACCTTCCTGCGTTTGCTGACCGGGCCGTAAGATGTCGAAGAAGACAGCTGCTCCTAGAATAATATCAACCTGACGAGGCTGGTTGAACTGGGGATCGGCCAAGGTGATGTCCTTAGGTAACTGCCAATCATCACAGTTGATACGTGAAGTAGGAAGCTGACCGGTGATCTGAGGCAGCACGGAGCACACAATAGGCCTTCTGTAATCACTCACCCTGGAAGATATGTTTAATTGGCAGATGTGTGAGGACTCAACTGCCTTGGTGTTACTAATACCACTGATGGGCATGGCATAGCGACTCAATTTCAGACCCAAACGATCAGCAAGTTCCCTAGACATGAAATTCAGCTGAGAACCACTGTCCAATAGCGCTCTGCAATCGTGAATTCGACCTGAATTATCCTTGATGTGAACTACTGCGGTTGAGAGAAGAACTTCGTGCTGTAGGTAAGACCCCTTTAATGAGCAGTATGACTGTTGTGAGGAATGGCCTAATGTGTTACTGTCCTGATGGTTATGCAGTAATGTGTGGTGTTTCTTTTTGCAAGTTCTACAGTAACCAGCATTACAATTTGATACCATGTGATCACGCCGCAAGCAATTGTAACAGAGTTTGTGATCTTGAATTAACGTGATGCGATCATTCACTGCCATTTCCTTGAAGTTTTGACATCTTGACAAGGTGTGTTGTTCATTACACGATTCACATCCGGGAGAAGTTGACATGTATGAGCGACGCGGACTCTTTGAGGCTGGGCTGACTTTATTCGCATCATGTTTAACTGCTGTTGGCTTGTGTGAGGCAACAATCTCTAATGTTTGACAATTGCTCTCCAAGAATGAAACAAGATCCTTCAAGCTGGGACATGTATCGCCTGACGTCTTGTTCTCCCATTGCTTCCGCAAGCATAGACTGATGCGTTTCAGAACCAAGTGTGATAGGAGGATATCATGCAATGGGGTCTCAATATGCAGGGCTTCAATGTCATTCAGGTTGCTGCTCAACTGATTGATGAGTTGTCGCAAGTCTCTGGGTGATTCCGATTTTACGGTAGATAGCGACAGCAATTCTTTGACATGGAGATCTAAAATGGGTTGTGGTATCGGTTGCAAATTAAATTCCATGCCACCTTGAAATTGTCCTGAGTAACTGGAAGATTTTCAATGAGATTGTGTGGCTCGCCTGATACACACGATAATACATAATAATAGCGTTGAATGTCGGTCAGAGACTCATTGTGGATAATTAAGGATTGAAATATGTCATGAAAATGCATAAAGTCAATAAGAGAGCCTGTAAATTTGGGGAGTACGATTGTGGGCAACTTAAGATTATAGCTGATGGTAGAACATGAACTGTTGATAGGGGTTGATGACTGAGTTGCATCATCTGCCAGAAGTGTTTCAATTTTGGATTGAATTTCCAAACACAGTTCCTCGAATGTTTCCCTGTCTACGTCGTGTGCAACATCCTCATCATTAACTTCCAACTGATTTGTACGCCGTTGTATTCCCCTATGCTAGTTTCAAGAAGCCTTTGTCTTACCCTATTGTCGTTAAGATTTCCTGTGTTATGGAAATCCGTGATAAAATTGCCTACTCGAGTCACACGAGATTTGATGACGGCCCTTTTCTTAACTACTGCACGCTTTAGACTTTCTTCCATGGTGACATAGACAGGAAAGGAATAATAAAGTGAACCAGACTGTACTTACTACTCACGTGAATACGCCGGCACTGCACTCTGGTGGCCAGGTTCTGAGTTGAGGTTATCCGCTTCCGTGATGCCCGAAGTTGGCTGCACTGTCACAGTTCCGTTGCGGCTGAACACTGATACCCGACAACACGGCAAGCAGCTTGGCGATTCGCGCCAATCTCATGTTCAAATGCCTGGACTACAAGGCATGAAATGTAAATAAATATAATCACGATCTTGTTTGTCGCTGCAAATTATATCAATTAACGTGGCCATTTACAACTGTACGATGAAAATCACTCGAATATAATGTGGAAGTAGACTGTTCACAAGTACACACGCGTCACGTTGGTTTAGAAATCCGGCGTGGTGGACCAAAAATGTTGCTGCTGGCATCACAACACCTCTCTGGTAGCTCAAATATTGAAATCACACTAAAATAACAACACTGACTTTATTATTATTATTAATCTCGATTGGTCACATTGGACCACTTGAGTCGTTCCACAATCACTTCTTCTTTGAAGGTAGTACTGCTTGGTTCTTGCGCTCTTTCCAGTACTTTTTCATTCTTTCAGATCGGGATTTTCTCAACTCATCTGAAATCTCCATAGGCTTTCTATGTGTCATTTCTGACTTTACTAAACACTAATTTATTAACCTAAATGACACACAGAATATAAAATACACTACATGACTACACCTAATTAGAACAATGCGACCGTGCTCGGCGGCTCACATGACAACAGTTCCAGGCAAACGGTAATGCGACCCTTGGCCGCCAGGACAAACACTCTTCACCTTGAAGGACCTGACAAGTGCTGCCCCAGTGTCATAAGGGAGAACGTCCGGTACTGAGATGGCACTCAACATTAAGTAAGAACTATGTATTAACATTGCGGCTAATTATTTGTTTAATTATTACTATCATCGATAATAAGCAACCAATCAGATCCATATTCTAAAAAGGACGCTTACTTGAGCATTTACGAGGGGGTTGAGAGAGAAGAATCGAGGCTCTTAATACTTACACCTTCATGGTAGAAGAACGTCTAAACGAAATACACAACAATATAACAAGCTGATAGAGATTACGATATTTCTGAAGAAGAATATTAGCAAACGAAGGAACATAGTTTGTGCAAACATATATCAAGTCGACATACAACGATATTTAAGAGTTTATTGAAATTAATCTACATTTTTAACCATGTCGAAATTACTGAAGTTGAGGGAGGAATATTCGACTGAATCTACAGGGGAAATAATGACCAACTAAGATATTATGGGAACAGAACTATGACGACAACGAGAGTATTCGAATTGACATAACATCAATCTCGTGGGGGAGATTATCATCTCATCTCTCCCATGTAAAATATTCTACATCTACAAGTCATTTCACCAACTAAAATGACGAATACATGTATCAGAACTTTGGCGAAAGAAGACAGAAAAATTCACGAACGAGGGTGGCTAGGGTTGATCCCAGCACCATCAAGCGAGAAAGGGTATCCCATCTCACACAAAAAGATTCACCAGCAGAAAGGACGGTCACACGAAGATGTTGGAGTTCGAATCCCGTTCCTGACCGCATGGGGACTTCTGTAGGAGACCGTAGAAGCCCACACGACATCATGCAGTCTCGCGCTATTAGAAACAATCCGTTTCTGAAGGATAGCGAAGAAAGCCCACTTCTAGTCATCTATAACGCAACACAAGGTAGTCTAAGGACCAACGATATATCCCATCTTGTAAAGTATTGTAGAAACTTTTGAGAATATCCGACAAATGTTTATTAATGCCATTTTTCTACGTTTAAATAATATTGTTATAGTATCCGATGTCATAGTTTCATAACTACGTCATGCGGATGTTTATTCACGATTTTCGTGGATTTTGACTTTTTAGAATTTTGATTTAAATTTTTGGAATGTTGCGACTTTCGAAATTTAAATGAGGAGATTTTACAGTTTAGTTCAGAATATTTGTATAGTGAAGTTTAAATGTGTTTAGATCACATTTTGTCAGTTTTTTAATTGTAAGATATCGTTTTTGACAACGATGAAAATAATGGAAATTTGTTCCAAAAATGTTATACAGAAGTATATTTTAGAGAATGCGATTCTTAAAGATCTCATGTAGAGATCCATGTAAAGTCACGATCCGATAACTTAATGGACAGATTTGTTTATAAATATTTGGTGACTAGCAAACATAAAGTATAAAAGTTTATGAGATATATTAAAGAAAGTATTTGTAAAAGAATGTAATGTGAAGTTAGTAAATACGAATTACAGAGTATTTTCGAAGTAATAAGATTTTGAAGAAAGAATTTAAAGGAAATATCACAGCTAATTGGAAGCTTTATGGAAATGTGAGTGATATATAAATAATATTGTTATTAGAAGACTAGTATTTTACTGTATTACCTGTTAAATTCATTCATCGATAGAACAAGTATTTTTATTACGTATTTTTATTAAGGTTGTTGAAACTACGAAAAGAATTTGTTAACGAGAAGTTAGTTCTGAATAATATGTTATTTGGAAGAAACTGCGAAGCATCTCTGAGAGAGAGATTTATTTATTCCCGTAGCAGACGGAAGTATTTGTTGTATGACAATGAGCATTGTGAATCCATTGGTCAACTGTTGAAGGAATGTCTGTAGTGACAGACTTGCGCATATTTTGATGTTGAAATAGGTTGTTATATGAAGAAGCAGTATTGTTGATGTTTATTAATATTTGAAGTTATTGCAATAGTCTCATAGAGTTGAAACTCCTTGAAAGCATTAGGACAGCGGATCCTAGATGAAGTTGAACCTGAAAGTAATTATAGGATCAACGGATCTTTGTTGAAATTGAGAGTAAACTGATCTCTATTTAAATGGTTCTTAATCAGATATTGAATTTACGGTAATTATTCTACGAAATGGAAGATCATGTTTTTATTAAGTATTTTTATTTTGATGACAGACCAGTTGTAGGAGGTCTATGAACTATGTCTTTACTTAATTGTATGGATTATAGAATCCCGAATTGTAACAGTTTCACGAATAGGACATAGTATGGTGAATGATAATTCTCTAAAGTCCGTTGAAAAGTAGTGAAGAAATAGGAAGACATTGTCTAGATTGTCTGTGAAGAAGGCAGTTGGCCCGTTGTATATATTCTAGTTTTAAATTGAGTAGTTGCTGAATTACAGCGTTAACATTTGTGTTGTATATAAATAATATGTAGAATGTAAAGAAAGGTTTATAGTTATATTTACGCGTATTAAAATGTTTAATATGTAGTTTAAATATGAGTAGAGAATTTTTATCGCTTCTATGAGAAGGATATAAGTGATAGGAGACGGGAGATAAATTATATAGAGTAACAAATAGTTTTTGTAATGACGGAGATCTACGTCAGGGGTAGATTCATTTCATTTGGGGATATTTTTTTAAACTTTATACCATAATATCTTGTTATAAAACTCCCGTTACCTAGGGTACAGCAGTTGTTTGCTGCGATTTATTTCATTATTATATTTGAGCTTATGAAAGCGTTTAAGAATAATTGTATCGGTTTGTAGAAGAAACAAACATGTATTGAATGTAACAGCAGCAATGCCATTTCGTGATATGATTTAATGGAACGTTATTAATGCATAATCAATGCTAGTGTTAGGAAACGTGTTTTTGTTAATGTCAATAAATATGACAGGCACGTTTTTACGATTCCCTGATCTTCTATAGAAATTTGGCATTGTCTTTGTAGTTAAATGGTAGTGGAATGTGCTGTAGGGTGGAAGTTCCCGAGGAACCTAATCCGCATCCTTACGCCCGATATTTTCATAGATTCTCGCCTTTCCTGAGAAGATAGAGGATCCCACTGTTCTGTAGTTAGTTACTATAGCACATTCAGTTTGAAAAAAATCCTGTTCCTTATTCTGAGTGTTTTTGCCAACTAGCACTGTGTTGTTTTTAGCCGGGACTTCAAGATGCTACAATCCATTATCTCTTCCATCCTTGGATTTTGTTGGATCATCCAGATATAAGGGTAGAGTACCTATAATGTCCTTGGTTCGATCTTTGGCGTTTGTTCTTGTTGTTGCAATTAGCCCGTGCAATGTGTGCGCCATGTGTTGTAATTATGCATGTGCACGTATCCCTCTGTCCGTTTGCTTATCCCTATCCCTTTTCGGTGTGTGCTAACCTGTGTTATTGTGCTGTCCTTTCCGCATATGCCCCGTTGTAGGGCTGGCGGCCATGTGAATGTCAACTATTTGAATACTTAATTGTTCATGTTCTAGGGCTAGTTTTGCAGGTTCCCGTGAAAGCTGCCTGTGATTCGAAATGTATCTCCCCATGTTGTATAATGTTGTTTGTATTTTTCGTTTTGTGGGTTTGTGGATCCCGGTTTTAGGAATTACTTTTCGTGTGTGATGTGGTTTCATTCTCCGAACGTGAATTTTGTCTTTAATAATTTTTTTTCTGATGTTGGCAATGTAATTTAAGTGTGACATCTTTCTATGAACTTTGAATGGGCCGATCCATTTAGGGATGATGAATTCGGACACGTTCTGTGTACGTGTCGGTGTCCAAATCTTCCCTAATTGTCCCGTTCGATATTCTTGGTGATTGTGCCTTTTGTGGTATGTGTTTTTCTGTTTCTTTTGTGCTGCTGCAATGTTCTGTCGGGCATTGATTCTCGCTGTTTGTAGGTATTGTAGCCGTTTAGTGTTATCGGGGAGGGTGTCCTGGGAGATGTATATATTGTCAACGGGATTTCTTTGACTATATCCCTGTATTAAGAAATGTGGACTGTACTTTGCGGATGTTGATACTGACGTATTATAACTGAAAGTAACGGCCTGCAAGTAATTATCCCACACAGTTCCACTGTAATTGTTAAATTTAGCTAATGCTTTGCCAATGATTTTATTCATGGCTTCTGTCAGGCCATTCGTTTCCGGGGCGAAACTCGTAGTTGTATACTCCCGTATCTTGAGTAGTGTAATTGTATTATTTTAGAAGCGAAAACTGTCCCTCTGTCTGATAACAATGTTCGGAATGTCCCATAACGGGTGATAATCTCGAAAAGGAATTCTGCAAAGTGTTTCGTATTCGCCTGTGGTACGGCCTTTGTTATCATGTATCGTGTGAGGTATTCTGTAGCCACCAGTATGTATTTATTACCACTGTCAGATACCGTAATAGGACCCTTAATATCAATACCCACCCCGTGGAACAATTCTCCAACCGGCACGGGATTGAGAAGGCCGCGCTGTTTGCCTGGTCTGTTTTTATACCTTTGACAAAAGTGGCATGTTTTTATGAATGTGTCTATGTCCTCCTTCATATTTGCCCAAAAGTATCTTGCCTGAATTCTGTGATAGGTCTTATGTGTTCCTAAGTGTGCACCACCGAGGGGTGGATTATGATGCTCGGTGATGATGTGTGTCTTGAGCGTGTCCGGGACTGCTATTGGCGCATTATCATGTGTCGATGTGGATTTGAGCCTTAGCACCCCTGTGTCATCTAGAAAAAATCGCCAGGATAAATGCGCAGTTTTACGGTCAACATTGTCCCGATTGTCTAGTGCTATGCATATTTGTTTTAAGTAGGGATGATTAATTTGCTCTTGTTTCATGTATACCTATGTTATTGTGGTATATGTGGGCATTGTGTCCCACTCGTGGTCTATGTTCTCGTCTGGCGGTTCGAGTACCGGTAGTCTCGATAGTCCGTCCGCGTCGAGATGTGTGGAGCCATTCTTGTGTTTTACATCGAAATTATCGTCACAAAGTCTAAAAATAAATCTGTTAAGCCGAGAGTTTGTTTTTTTTTTGAATTTATTTATCCCAATATTGTAAACTCGCTTGGTCTATGATTACTGTGAAATGTATGCCGTATATGTACGTACGAAAATAGTTCACGGCCCAAGAAAACGCGAGCATTTCTCTTTCGGTAGCTGAGTACCTGCTCTCGGCCTGTGTCAGTTTTCTGCTTTCATATGGTACAGAGTGTCGGTGTTCATTGTTGTCTTCCTGTAATTATGCCACCCCTATTCCAAATTGACTGGCGTCTACGTGTATGAACGTGGGTCTGTCGTCATCAAAGTGTTGTAACGATGGTGGTGTGGATGATAGTTGTTTGAGGGTTTCAAAAGTATCTTTGTGATACTGTGTAATAACAAGTGGTGTTCATTCGTATGTAAGATCTGTTAACGGCTTAGCGATGTGTGCGATTCGATGTATAAATTTCCTGTAATAACTAGCTAAGCCCAAGAAACTCTTCAGTTGCTTTAGGTTTGTTGGCATCTGAATGTTTGTTATCACGGCGGTTTTGGCCGGATCGGGAATGACACCTTCTTCGCTCACGACATGACCCAAAATGTTGATTTGTTGTTTCGCAAACTGACATTTAGAGGGTTTCAGTTTTGCCTGTCGAATCCTGTTAAATTTCTCCTCTAAATGTATGACATGTTCGTCAAATGTTTGTGAAAATATGGTTATGTCATCTATATAGGTTAGTACTGACTTCCATTTAAGTCCCGCAAAGACTTTATCTACCAGCTTTTGGAACGTGTGGCTAGCATTTTTCAAACCCATTGGGAGGACACAATATTTAAATAGTCCTTTTCGGTTTCGAATGCTAGCTTGTGTCGGTCAGATTTGTAAATTGGTATCGTATAAAATCCGCTGAACCAGTCGACGGTACTAAACCATTTGGCGCCACTGAGCGTCTCGAGGTATGTGTATGTGCGGGGCAAGGGGTAATTGTCACTTTCAATTAATATATTAAGCTTGCGGTAGTCAGTAAAAAATCGATGTGTTCCGTCTTTTTTCTTAGTGAGTAATACGGGCGGGCTGTATTTGGATATGGTCGGGGCGATGATATTCGCGTCCAGCATCTCTTGTATTTGGTTATCAATGATGTGTCGCTCCTTTTTGCTAACTCTATAGGGAGGTTGGTGTATCGGGCTGTCACTGGTAAGGTGTACGTGATGTTCAATGAGGTCTGTGACTTCTAGGTCCCCTAGAGAACTAGCACATATATCCTTGTTTTTCTCAAGGAGTTCTGTGAGCCTATTGGTTTGCTCTAGTGTCATGCCCTGTGTAGAAGAATGTTTGTCCGGTAGGCTTTTTGTGTCTGTGCCGGTTTGTGTGTTGATTGTGGCCAATGGGGAGGCCTGGTGCGTGCTCGTATCGTGTCGCGTCTGGGTGCTGTCTGTGTTCCTAGTGTACATTAATGGATGTGCACTTATGTGCTGCCCGTGTGTAAGGTGTATCTCATTATTTGTGAAGCTGGTATTTGCCCTGTATTTGGCGAGGAAGTCGATTCCTAGTATTGCTGACGTCGATAGGTTCTTAATAATAATCATAGGGTGTTCGGCCCGGAATCCGGCCATCTCTATTTCTGTGTTTGTTATGCCTATTGTCTCGAGGGCTTGTGAATTTGCCGCCACCAGTCGCGTGTTTCCGTCTATTCTGTGTATTTCCCTACCTGTAACATATTTATCGCTAATGCAACTGATTGCTGCACCGCTATCCACCAATGTTCGTGTTTTGTGGCCGTTTATTTTAGTCTGTAATTGCAGTGGGGAAAGAATCTTATCTGCATGGACAACATGTGTATTATTCGGAATATATGTGTTTGTTGTTGTTGGTTCTCTGTGCTGTGTTACTTGCGTGTTATTGTTGACATAGGGCGTTTATGCGTTAGTCAGCTTCGCCCGTACGTATTTTCTGACGCGTGTGTTGTTTAACCATCATTTGCCTCGCTTGGCACGCTCCGCTATGTCAGCTATTTGGTTGCATTGCACCTCCGTTGTGAATTGCAAAACGTGTGTCGACATTTCACTGGATTGCCGCTTCATCTTTGGCTTTTTTCCTAACCTGGTAACCGTGTTTTTGCTTATGGAAGGTTTGGGTTCGATTCCTACCTGTTGGATTGCTGTAGTGACCGTCTTTTTGTTCTGTGAAGGAGTGGGTTCTATTCCCACCTGTTGGGTGCTATAGTGACCGTCTTTTTGTTTTGTTAAGGTGTGGGTTCGATTCTCACCTGCTGTATTGATGTAGTGATCGTCTTTTTGTTCTGTGAAGGTGTGGGTTCGATTCTCACCTGTTGTGTTGAAGTATTGCCTGTCTTTTTGTTCTGTGAAGGTGTGGATTCGATTCTCCCTGTTTCTATGTTTTTCTGTTTCGTGTTCTATTATGGGCGTCAGAGGGAGTAGTAAGGGTTTACTTCCCTTTGGATATTGCATCATCATGACCAGAAATTGCGTAATCCTGATGACGTCATGGGATGACGTCATGGGTCCTTAGAGCGAGCACGTGGTCCAGGAGCGAGCATGTGCACTGCACGTGTTAGCGTGGGAAGGGGTTGACCTTTTGGCTTGTTTGTGCGATGGTGATAAAAAGTTAATGGGTGTTGACGTCATGGGGGTTGTTTATTAGGATTTTAACTGTCATCTGACACCCGTGCGACTGTGAGCATGTGTGCCAGTGCGAGCAATCCACACATGTGGTGTGCAGCTGTTATGTTTTTTTGCTCGCGATTGAACCCTCGTCGTATCGGTCCCGAACCTGATATCTCGCACTCGTAGTAATGCCCCCCTCTTTTCCTATAGCCTCATTATTTAAATAAAATACCAAAACAAAAGGTCATTCGCGGGTAGTGGGGTAGTGTATGTTCTCTTGCAAGTCGCGTGTGTGCTTGAATACGTATGGCTATGTTGGGAAAATGTTTGGTGGTGGGCGAGGACTAGGGTTGAGTGAGGGCTCGTTTAAATGCTATTTTTCCCGCTCTATTTGATGGTGAGGTAATTTTTTAAAATGGGTGGAATTTGGAAACGCAATTTGAGGTAAACGTGCGTTTTTGACATTTTGGCGAATTTAATGAGCTTGTAAGGCTAGAACGATGTGTTATTTAGGAATGGTGTGACGTCCTCTTTGCTATGAATGCGTGTCGGTATATATATATTTTTTAAATTGTTGTTTTTGAAATTGGTGCTATTTTGGAAACGGTGAAGATGAGAGAAAAGTTTGTTTGAAGTCAATGAAAGGTCCCTATGCCCTCTAGGCTGACAGCAAGTTTGAAGTGTGTAGGACAAAACAAAATGATAGCCTACTTTCTGGCGAACATTGGCGATGATTCGCGAACGCATGGTCGGGTTTGAGCATATAGGGTGTCGTAGGACTTGTGGTGAACCACCCCTTGCTATGGACGGGAGTATATCCACCCCAAAATAAATCTACCCTTACCCGGAGGTTAAGTAGTGGTTATTTTTGTATGCATGCGCACTTGAGGGCTTTTGTAAGAGAGCGGAATTTTTAAAAGATTCTTTATAGATGAGGCTTTTTAAAAAATTTATTAAAAAAACAAAAACTAATAGGTCATTCGCTTTTTAGTATCTCGCTAACCAATAATGCGATTTAAACATATGGGGTGTCATAGGACTCGTAGTGAATTCTCCTTTTGTATGAATGAGGTATGTCAACCCCCAAAATAAAAACTACCCTTACCTGGGGTGAAAGAGCAATTTTTGTATGTATGCACACCGGTGGCTTTTGTCAAAAGGGCCTAACTACACATTTATAATATTTTCTGAACCCAGGATGGGATTTTCCCATAGGCAGTATCCTAGCACTTGGGGTGACACCTCGTTTTTGAAAGTATCATTCATTTATTTTTTTGTCAAAAGGGCCTAACTACACTTTTGTTAATATCTCGTGAACCAATCATGCTAGGGACTTGTATGAGGGGTCCTAGCACTTGGGGCGACGTCCCCCTTTATGGGGTGAAACTACCCCCCAAAATTGAAAACTCAATATCTTGGAAACTATGAACCCTAAAATTAGGCGTTATAGCTTTAAAAATAGGTGATGACATAGGCTTTTACCTGGATTGGTCATTTCACCCCTAAAACAGTAAATAGTCATGTTATGGGGAAAAAACGTGTTAAACACCTAAAAATGATAAATGAAACTAAGATCTTTTGTTTTTGATGAAAAATAGCAGGGGGGTGAAAACTACCCCCAAATTGAAAAATCGATACCTTTGAAACTAAGAACCGTAAAATTATGTGTAAAAGCTTAAAAAATTCGTTGTGACATAGGCTTTTACCTGGATAGATGATGTCACCCCTAAAACAGTAAATAGTGATTTTACAGTGGGGAAAAAGGTCTTAAACGGGTAAAAATGATAATTGAACCTAAGATCTTTTGTTTTTGATGAAAAATAGCACGGGGGTGAAAACTACCCCCAAATTGAAAAATCGATACCTTGGAAACTAAGAACCGTAAAATTATGTGTAATAGCTTAAAAAATTCGTTGTGACATAGGCTTTTACCTGGATAGATGATGTCACCCCTAAAACAGTAAATACTGATTTTACAGTGGGGAAAAAGGTCTTAAACGGGTAAAAATGATAATTGAACCTAAGATCTTTTGTTTTTCATGAAAAATAGTAGGGGGGTGAAAACTACTCTCAAATTGAAAAAATCGATATCTTGCAAACTAAGAACCCTAAAATTAGGTTTGAAAGTTGAAAAATAGGTGATGACATACGCTTTTACCTCGATAGATTATTTCACTCATAAAACAGGGAATAGTAATGTTACAGGAGAAAAAGGTATTAAACACTTAAAAGCATAAGAGTTTTTTGAAACCATGCTTTTTAATGAATGTGTGTTTGGAGGATGACAGCTTGCAAATTATTATTATTATTATTTTTATTATTATTATTAGGTAATTATGGATTAATGTGTGTATAGCTAATGAATAAGGCTACAGAGTTGTATCAGGTGTTGTACAAATCAGGATGGCCAAACCGTTGCCATTCCCCCATGAATATACCCAAAAGAGCCAAAACGTTAAGGTTATCGACCTGAGATTTTATAAAACTAATTATCGGAGAGGGTGAAGTAAGGTGTTGTTTTGGACTGACAGTGGCTAACCCTTTCCCATGATTTATGAATTCACCCAAAATGTTTTACCTGACAAGACTGAGTGTACCTGTTGCAGCCTTTAGAAAATCGAACCCGGACCTGTGTGGTGACAGTCGAGTTATATTAATTATGCTTTTTGAACAAACACAGTCTTGCATACTATCGCTGGGTTGAATCTGCACAGAGACACTGGCTTTGTTTGTGTAATGAGTCTTGGTGATAAGAACACGAAGCTCTTGCCAGCAAGTTTCATATTACTCGTCTGCTTGATGGTGGACGTGATTCGCACCGTGTTAACGTACATGACTTGATAGTTGTTAGGTAAGGGTTGACAAGGCTCAATGAACCTTATTGCAACCTTAAGATGAATATGAATTTCTTGGTATAGTCGGGGTTGCAAGCCAAGGCCTTAGGGTAGACAACCAACTATGTTAAACACTACACTGTGAGATGGTCAAATGATAATGTAACAGAACATATAGAAAAGTTTTATGTAGTTTAACGAATTGACTAAGAGCCATACCATGAGAGGTATAGGTAATTGAAATTGAATCCTTAGCTGTTGACCCTACTACATGTAAGCTATAGCAATGCCCGCCTATAAGCTATCATGTTAGAAAAATAAATTTATGGGTTGTTTTAAACGGAGAATGATTGTGTTTACTGTGAAACACACATCTGAATTTAAAAATAGTTTATGCCCTACATGATGTTTGAACTCTCTTTTTATTTATACTTTAGACAAACGCTAACATAGTTGTAATTCAGAAGCCATGGGCTGCCTCCTTTCCAATCCTACACCGTACACTGAAGTTAAAGTTAATAATGATCACGTTACAGACAGCCAGTTTCAAAGCCATGAGAAATAAGTGAACAAAGTATAAAATACTTGACCCAGTCGGGAAATCAACATGATGTTGTTTCAAACAAAAGATAAGCGTTCTATAAACTTGACCACCAAGCTGTCCTATCGACCCCTAATTGTTTGGCTGATGGTGAAAAATAAAATTAAATGTAAACTATAACTAAAACAAACTACACATTTATAACTAGAAAAATGAAATGTAAGACAAAAGGATAACAGGACAAATAAAGGACAGAAGGAATAAATAATGCCCCTCAACCCTCAAGAATGTGGATTGATGAACTTGAAAGGAAGGAGAGCCATAAAAGGTGGATATGAAAGTAAAAGAGGAGAGGGTCCCGCTCCAGAGGTAATCGATAAAAAGGAGGAAAACTGGCCCCAGCTCAGGAATCCCTTGTGGTCGCAAACTTCCAAACTCATCAGCCGTAAGCCCCTGAGGGTGTAGGCATATCCAGGGTGCACCACAAGTGGTGGGCTACATACACCCTACCTTTAGTGTGGCTTGGGCAATAGGCAGGAAATAACATAAAAATAAAAAGAAGGCTGCCTCCTCACACAAGGAGGGTATCAGAAAAAATAAACAAGGGTCAATTAAGTCGGAAAATAAAGAGACTCCCTAAGCCTTGGATAGCCTAATAATGTCGGAGTCGGTAGAGAACAAGAGTTGACCAAGTGTGGTCGACAGGAAAGAAGACAGACAGGAGCCTAGCACAAGTCAATGGGAACAATGACGGACTCAGCTGGGGCTCCATGGTCGTCAACCTACATTCCACTAGATGAAAGCCCTTGTTTGGGGGTGGTGGAAAATAAACAGCTCTTTTGTTTTAAATCACTGGCTTTAAGGACGGTAACAAATGGCATGCCTTTATAATGCAATACTGGCCCTAGGGGTATGCAAAATTGTATTAGGTACTCAGCTAATAATAGTGTACATCACCCCTTATTATTTTCCCTAATTACAGTACATGGGAATGATGACCATGATTTCCAAGCCTCTAAGTAAAACAAAAACAAATTATTTCCATTTCCAAACGGTTGGTGTGAGGTGAGGTGAGGTGAGTTTTCTAAACGTCAAACTCATGTGGATTTCCACTTTTACTCCAGGTAAATGCCATGTTTGCCCACAGACAAGTGCAAAGAAAATCGAAACATGTTATGTTTGGATCAATTCCTTACCTACATGACAACATGTACTCGAAAGAACAAGTAATGAGCATTCTATGTTAACAATAGAGAGATGCTTGCTAACTGCCAATGCTTAGAGCTCATTAGCGGCTTCTAAGAGAGATAAGGAGTACACTCACTTGAAAAACTAACAAGAGGAGTTTTCGATTTTCCCACAACATCCAATCTGAAAGTAAATATAAATGACTATGCACTTAAGTCCATAACCATCTCCTTACCATTCCTACCCTTCATAGTCAAAGGCACACATTAATACAGCCATCACAGTGACAGAGGTTATTTTTAAAATATCTAAATATCTGAGATTTATCTTGAAATTGACCAGAATTTTGTAAAATCCACTAAATTTACCGCAAATTTAGCAAATTCCACCAAATTTCAGCAAAATCCAACAAATCACTACCAGATTTATTGAAATGCCATTGAATTATTAAAGAATGGTTTGAACTAGCTCAAATTTATATAAAATTACCCGAATATTGATGAAAATTCACCAAATTCTACCAAATTTAGCCAAGAGGACTACAAAGCATGGAATTTAACCATTTTTTTAAATTCACAACATATACTCGAAAATTCTATAATATTCCCTTTACGTGTATGCTTTTTTAGTTGTTGTTTCGTTTCCCACACTCCCTGCAGACAAATACCTGAACATGACTTTCTGCTAGACTAGGAGCTCCACATTCAACATGATAGCTGAGTTTCATCTCCCATAAACTCGTCTCTGAGGTGGGTGCCAGAAAAGGCATCCAGCTGTAAAAACCACACCCTCACATAGACTTTCATAACTTCTTACGTTGAGGTTCATAACACTACGTTGAATGATTTATCGGTTTCCTTTTCACAATTCCTGTCTATACTTTCCTCTTGAAGGTTGCAAGATGCTTGCAAGGTTCCTAAAATGCAATTCAATTTAATAAATGCCTTAAGATGGTTTGATTTGTTTAATGATATGGTGTTAATACTATTTTTAGGTCTTGACTGGCTTTGCAATAAGAATTGACTAACCAAACATGAGTTACCTATGAGGGAAATATTTTGGCCACTATGTTGGCTATTGACCAGTGAGTTTAGCTGTTTATCATTTTTTAAAATCATAAACAACAGAGGCTTAAACCTATAGATAAACCGTGTGACCATGTTTGTTAAACAAGACATTATACCAGAGACAATTAGGATACTTATGTAGAGTTTACCAAAAATAATGTTGTGTAACAGTAAATGCTAGTCAACAAACAGTTATACACTTCTAAAAAAAATCATCATACAATACCTGAGAGCTCTTCTAAAATTATTGATGTGTAACATGATTCCACTAACTTGCTATGTATTTTTTGGCTTGGGGGTGATTTTCAAGAAATGCAAATGGAACTGAAATGCAATACAAACGATGAGCGCGCCTGGTGGCTGAAATTGATACCACGACGTACTGTCGGTTATGTAGCTATGTGGAATGTATATCAAATATGGTTTACTTAAAGGTTTGGTGGTCCCATTAAAGGTATTCCTACAATAAATGATTTTCAAGTTGTCGTTCTGTGACGTGAAAATATTTATTATATGATATTTGCTAACAGGATATGCCACTGGAATTATTTTACAAGTAGTTATTTTAATGACAACAGAGTTCACTGTTAATAACGGAGAGCCCTATGTGGAATGTAGGATAACATGTAACATAATATACGTGATATGTCACAACTGTAAGGTTTGACTATATATGAACCACAACGAATTCGTCTAGAGTGGGAACATCTACCAGATCATCTAAAGAGAAAATTTCAACTTTCAAGCTTATACAACCACGTTTTGCATGCAGTCAAACTTAGTAAGATAATTACATACAACACGCAAAGTGTGTTTCCGCTACCTAGCGGTGGATATGAGCACTCACTGGTGATATCCGAGGTGAGCTGATTTGCTCCCACATTTGCTCCCATATTGGCTCCCCCATTTGCTCCCACTTTTGCTCCCACTTTTGCTCCCACTTTTGCTCCCATATTGGCTCCCACTTTTTTCTCCCACTTTTTGATCCCATATTATTGCCAACTCTTATAATTATAAGCAGCAGCAAAATGTAAATGGAATAATATTTCTGATAATGTTCATAACAAAAGTCCTGAAGTCTTGGGTTTGAATTCCCAACTATGGTTGTCAGCCAATGAATTCCACTACAGGAAACTTTTATTTTTGTGTTGTGTAGCGTGATAATTTGTCCATCTCGCGATGTAGTGGTTAGTATACTTTGGTGTTATCCCTGAGGTCATGGGTTCCAACTCGGCTATGCCCAGAATTTAATTTTGATCTGAGAGTTGAAAGGTTAGGTTGGGTGAGGTTAGGTAAAGTTAGGTTAGGTGAATTTATGATAGGTTAGGTTAGGTAAAGTTGGGTCAAGTTAGGTTAGGTGAAGTTAGGTTAGGTTAGGGGAAGTTGGGTTAGGTGAGGTTAGGTTAGGTGAAGTTGGGTTACGTTAGGTTAGGTGAGGTTAGGTTAGGTTAAGTTAGGCTAGGTTAGGTTAAGATAGGTGAAGTTAGGTTAGGTTAGGGTAGGTTAGGTTAGGTTAGGATAGGTGAAGTTAAGTTAGGTGAGGTTGGGGCAGGTTAGGTTATGACTAAGTTTGTTATGCTTAGTTGTTTTAGAAAAACACTGCATTGGCTCTCATATTTGCTTCCATATTTTCTTTGCACTTTCAACTATCTTGAAATGTGTATTTACTTTTGCCGGCATATTTGTTGACATATTTGTTAGCATATTTGCTCCCACTTTTTATATTTGCTTTGCTCCCACATTTCATCCCATATATGCTCCCACTTTTTGCTTCCCAATGTTTGCTCACAGTTTTTGCTCCCACATTTGCTCCCACTTTCGCTGACACTTTTTACCCCCACTTTTGCTCCCTCTTTTTGCATCTATATATGCTCCCACATTAATCTATTGTTGTTATTACCAAGTTGTCTTTACTAGAAATTAGTTTATGCTTGACAGTTGATATGGAAGTATCAGTGACTAGGTATGGTAAGCCTTATGCATACTATAAAGGATATTCATATATTGTGAAACGAAGCAATAAAAATGGAACTGTTATTTGGCGCTGTTCAAAGCAACGATCGAAACAGTGTCGAGGAATGCTTAAGTCAAGGGGCCGATAACCTAGATGTTAGGCCCCTTAAAACAACAATCATCATCATCATCGCTTAAGTCAAGAGAATTGGACATACTTTCTTCAAACAGTCATGATTGTAAACATAATAATCATGCTAGTGTAAATGTAAGGAAAACTCAAACTGAAGCAAAAAACCAAGTCCAAGAAAAAATAGTGCTGCTCAAGATAATATTAACCTCGGGTTTAATACACTACAACGCACTCATGCTGTTAGCGAGTTGTTTAATGAGAAACCTTTAAGACCTCCAGTAAAACCCATGATCAGACACACACACACATCTCAAAAGCCCTCAACTCTATCAGAGACAACATACCCCATCAAGAAGTTGGTTGGGGAAGATGAAAAGGATGGTGATGGTGATAATAATAACATAATGTTGAAGCACTCTAGTACATCTAAAAAGAAGCTTTCAACACTATCAAAGGGAACTCAAACCATTGAACAGACTGTGTACACAGGAGGAAATTATGATGGTAAAGATGATGAGGATGATGATGATCATTATGAAGATGATTATAATGATGAGGATGATAATGATGTTGATGGTGAAAATGATGGACTGCTTCCCGAGTATTTGAAACCATTCATAAAAAATAGCAAATGGAACGATCCTAATATATTAGTCGAACGTCTACAGCTCTTGCATGCCTGTAAACAGGCTGGTCATATTGGTTATGAGGAAGAGCTGTTAAAAATAGAAGATGAACTTCGTAAAGCTGGTATTATTGTGTAATTGGTCAACCTAGCAACACCTCCATCCCCTAAAATAATGTTCAGCAAGTGTTATATTTAAAAACTCTAGCAGGACAACATGAACAAAAAAGAGCTGTATTCTGTGTGTGTGTGTGTGTGTGTGTGTGTACCTATTGTAAAAATATATATATTTGAATTAAATTAATTAACACAGTTTGTATATATTTCTTGTTTTCTTTGCATGTTGACTGTATATTTGCTCAACCACTTTTTGGTTTTTCAATGCACATTTTTTGGTTTGTTATGATTTTCCGTAGCATTACAGTTATCAGTCTTGTAAACTGGGTGATTAATATAGGTATAAAGCCATCTTTAAAAAATCACAAGCCTTACAGTTGTGACATATCACGTATATTATGTTACATGTTATCCTACATTCCACATAGGGCTCTCCGTTATTAACAGTGAACTCTGTTGTCATTAAAATAACTACTTGAAAAATAATTCCAGTGGCATATCCTGTTAGCAAATATCATATAATAAATATTTTTACGTCACAGAACGACAACTTGAAAATCATTTATTGTAGGAATACCTTTAATGGGACCACCAAACCTTTAAGTAAACCATATTTGATATACATTCCACATAGCTACATAACCGACAGTACGTCGTGGTATCAATTTCAGCCACCAGGCGCGCTCATCGTTTGTATTGCATTTCAGTTCCATTTGCATTTCTTGAAAATCACCCCCAAGCCAAAAAATACATAGCAAGTTAGTGGAATCATGTTACACATCAATAATTTTAGAAGAGCTCTCAGGTATTGTATGATGATTTTTTTTAGAAGTGTATAACTGTTTGTTGACTAGCATTTACTGTTACACAACATTATTTTTGGTAAACTCTACATAAGTATCCTAATTGTCTCTGGTATAATGTCTTGTTTAACAAACATGGTCACACGGTTTATCTATAGGTTTAAGCCTCTGTTGTTTATGATTTTAAAAAATGATAAACAGCTAAACTCACTGGTCAATAGCCAACATAGTGGCCAAAATATTTCCCTCATAGGTAACTCATGTTTGGTTAGTCAATTCTTATTGCAAAGCCAGTCAAGACCTAAAAATAGTATTAACACCATATCATTAAACAAATCAAACCATCTTAAGGCATTTATTAAATTGAATTGCATTTTAGGAACCTTGCAAGCATCTTGCAACCTTCAAGAGGAAAGTATAGACAGGAATTGTGAAAAGGAAACCGATAAATCATTCAACGTAGTGTTATGAACCTCAACGTAAGAAGTTATGAAAGTCTATGTGAGGGTGTGGTTTTTACAGCTGGATGCCTTTTCTGGCACCCACCTCAGAGACGAGTTTATGGGAGATGAAACTCAGCTATCATGTCGAATGTGGAGCTCCTAGTCTAGCAGAAAGTCATGTTCAGGTATTTGTCTGCAGGGAGTGTGGGAAACGAAACAACAACTAAAAAAGCATACACGTAAAGGGAATATTATAGAATTTTCGAGTATATGTTGTGAATTTAAAAAAATGGTTAAATTTCATGCTTTGTAGTCCTCTTGGCTAAATTTGGTAGAATTTGGTGAATTTTCATCAATATTCGGGTAATTTTATATAAATTTGAGCTAGTTCAAACCATTCTTTAATAATTCAATGGCATTTCAATAAATCTGGTAGTGATTTGTTGGATTTTGCTGAAATTTGGTGGAATTTGCTAAATTTGCGGTAAATTTAGTGGATTTTACAAAATTCTGGTCAATTTCAAGATAAATCTCAGATATTTAGATATTTTAAAAATAACCTCTGTCACTGTGATGGCTGTATTAATGTGTGCCTTTGACTATGAAGGGTACGAATGGTAAGGAGATGGTTATGGACTTAAGTGCATAGTCATTTATATTTACTTTCAGATTGGATGTTGTGGGAAAATCGAAAACTCCTCTTGTTAGTTTTTCAAGTGAGTGTACTCCTTATCTCTCTTAGAAGCCGCTAATGAGCTCTAAGCATTGGCAGTTTGCAAGCATCTCTCTATTGTTAACATAGAATGCTCATTACTTGTTCTTTCGAGTACATGTTGTCATGTAGGTAAGGAATTGATCCAAACATAACATGTTTCGATTTTCTTTGCACTTGTCTGTGGGCAAACATGGCATTTACCTGGAGTAAAAGTGGAAATCCACATGAGTTTGACGTTTAGAAAACTCACCTCACCTCACCTCACACCAACTGTTTGGAAATGGAAATAATTTGTTTTTGTTTTACTTAGAGGCTTGGAAATCATGGTCATCATTCCCATGTACTGTAATTAGGGAAAATAATAAGGGGTGATGTACACTATTATTAGCTGAGTACCTAATACAATTTTGCATACCCCTAGGGCCAGTATTGCATTATAAAGGCATGCCATTTGTTACCGTCCTTAAAGCCAGTGATTTAAAACAAAAGAGCTGTTTATTTTCCACCACCCCCAAACAAGGGCTTTCATCTAGTGGAATGTAGGTTGACGACCATGGAGCCCCAGCTGAGTCCGTCATTGTTCCCACTGACTTGTGCTAGGCTCCTGTCTGTCTTCTTTCCTGTCGACCACACTTGGTCAACTCTTGTTCTCTACCGACTCCGACATTATTAGGCTATCCAAGGCTTAGGGAGTCTCTTTATTTTCCGACTTAATTGACCCTTGTTTATTTTTTCTGATACCCTCCTTGTGTGAGGAGGCAGCCTTCTTTTTATTTTTATGTTATTTCCTGCCTATTGCCCAAGCCACACTAAAGGTAGGGTGTATGTAGCCCACCACTTGTGGTGCACCCTGGATATGCCTACACCCTCAGGGGCTTACGGCTGATGAGTTTGGAAGTTTGCGACCACAAGGGATTCCTGAGCTGGGCCCAGTTTTCCTCCTTTTTATCGATTACCTCTGGAGCGGGACCCTCTCCTCTTTTACTTTCATATCCACCTTTTATGGCTCTCCTTCCTTTCAAGTTCATCAATCCACATTCTTGAGGGTTGAGGGGCATTATTTATTCCTTCTGTCCTTTATTTGTCCTGTTATCCTTTTGTCTTACATTTCATTTTTCTAGTTATAAATGTGTAGTTTGTTTTAGTTATAGTTTACATTTAATTTTATTTTTCACCATCAGCCAAACAATTAGGGGTCGATAGGACAGCTTGGTGGTCAAGTTTATAGAACGCTTATCTTTTGTTTGAAACAACACCATGTTGATTTCCCGACTGGGTCAAGTATTTTATACTTTGTTCACTTATTTCTCATGGCTTTGAAACTGGCTGTCTGTAACGTGATCATTATTAACTTTAACTTCAGTGTACGGTGTAGGATTGGAAAGGAGGCAGCCCATGGCTTCTGAATTACAACTATGTTAGCGTTTGTCTAAAGTATAAATAAAAAGAGAGTTCAAACATCATGTAGGGCATAAACTATTTTTAAATTCAGATGTGTGTTTCACAGTAAACACAATCATTCTCCGTTTAAAACAACCCATAAATTTATTTTTCTAACATGATAGCTTATAGGCGGGCATTGCTATAGCTTACATGTAGTAGGGTCAACAGCTAAGGATTCAATTTCAATTACCTATACCTCTCATGGTATGGCTCTTAGTCAATTCGTTAAACTACATAAAACTTTTCTATATGTTCTGTTACATTATCATTTGACCATCTCACAGTGTAGTGTTTAACATAGTTGGTTGTCTACCCTAAGGCCTTGGCTTGCAACCCCGACTATACCAAGAAATTCATATTCATCTTAAGGTTGCAATAAGGTTCATTGAGCCTTGTCAACCCTTACCTAACAACTATCAAGTCATGTACGTTAACACGGTGCGAATCACGTCCACCATCAAGCAGACGAGTAATATGAAACTTGCTGGCAAGAGCTTCGTGTTCTTATCACCAAGACTCATTACACAAACAAAGCCAGTGTCTCTGTGCAGATTCAACCCAGCGATAGTATGCAAGACTGTGTTTGTTCAAAAAGCATCATTAATATAACTCGACTGTCACCACACAGGTCCGGGTTCGATTTTCTAAAGGCTGCAACAGGTACACTCAGTCTTGTCAGGTAAAACATTTTGGGTGAATTCATAAATCATGGGAAAGGGTTAGCCACTGTCAGTCCAGAACAACACCTTACTTCACCCTCTCCGATAATTAGTTTTATAAAATCTCAGGTCGATAACCTTAACGTTTTGGCTCTTTTGGGTATATTCATGGGGGAATGGCAACGGTTTGGCCATCCTGATTTGTACAACACCTGATACAACTCTGTAGCCTTATTCATTAGCTATACACACATTAATCCATAATTACCTAATAATAATAATAAAAATAATAATAATATTAATTTGCAAGCTGTCATCCTCCAAACACACATTCATTAAAAAGCATGGTTTCAAAAAACTCTTATGCTTTTAAGTGTTTAATACCTTTTTCTCCTGTAACATTACTATTCCCTGTTTTATGAGTGAAATAATCTATCGAGGTAAAAGCGTATGTCATCACCTATTTTTCAACTTTCAAACCTAATTTTAGGGTTCTTAGTTTGCAAGATATCGATTTTTTCAATTTGAGAGTAGTTTTCACCCCCCTACTATTTTTCATGAAAAACAAAAGATCTTAGGTTCAATTATCATTTTTACCCGTTTAAGACCTTTTTCCCCACTGTAAAATCAGTATTTACTGTTTTAGGGGTGACATCATCTATCCAGGTAAAAGCCTATGTCACAACGAATTTTTTAAGCTATTACACATAATTTTACGGTTCTTAGTTTCCAAGGTATCGATTTTTCAATTTGGGGGTAGTTTTCACCCCCGTGCTATTTTTCATCAAAAACAAAAGATCTTAGGTTCAATTATCATTTTTACCCGTTTAAGACCTTTTTCCCCACTGTAAAATCACTATTTACTGTTTTAGGGGTGACATCATCTATCCAGGTAAAAGCCTATGTCACAACGAATTTTTTAAGCTTTTACACATAATTTTACGGTTCTTAGTTTCAAAGGTATCGATTTTTCAATTTGGGGGTAGTTTTCACCCCCCCTGCTATTTTTCATCAAAAACAAAAGATCTTAGTTTCATTTATCATTTTTAGGTGTTTAACACGTTTTTTCCCCATAACATGACTATTTACTGTTTTAGGGGTGAAATGACCAATCCAGGTAAAAGCCTATGTCATCGCCTATTTTTAAAGCTATAACGCCTAATTTTAGGGTTCATAGTTTCCAAGATATTGAGTTTTCAATTTTGGGGGGTAGTTTCACCCCATAAAGGGGGACGTCGCCCCAAGTGCTAGGACCCCTCATACAAGTCCCTAGCATGATTGGTTCACGAGATATTAACAAAAGTGTAGTTAGGCCCTTTTGACAAAAAAATAAATGAATGATACTTTCAAAAACGAGGTGTCACCCCAAGTGCTAGGATACTGCCTATGGGAAAATCCCATCCTGGGTTCAGAAAATATTATAAATGTGTAGTTAGGCCCTTTTGACAAAAGCCACCGGTGTGCATACATACAAAAATTGCTCTTTCACCCCAGGTAAGGGTAGTTTTTATTTTGGGGGTTGACATACCTCATTCATACAAAAGGAGAATTCACTACGAGTCCTATGACACCCCATATGTTTAAATCGCATTATTGGTTAGCGAGATACTAAAAAGCGAATGACCTATTAGTTTTTGTTTTTTTAATAAATTTTTTAAAAAGCCTCATCTATAAAGAATCTTTTAAAAATTCCGCTCTCTTACAAAAGCCCTCAAGTGCGCATGCATACAAAAATAACCACTACTTAACCTCCGGGTAAGGGTAGATTTATTTTGGGGTGGATATACTCCCGTCCATAGCAAGGGGTGGTTCACCACAAGTCCTACGACACCCTATATGCTCAAACCCGACCATGCGTTCGCGAATCATCGCCAATGTTCGCCAGAAAGTAGGCTATCATTTTGTTTTGTCCTACACACTTCAAACTTGCTGTCAGCCTAGAGGGCATAGGGACCTTTCATTGACTTCAAACAAACTTTTCTCTCATCTTCACCGTTTCCAAAATAGCACCAATTTCAAAAACAACAATTTAAAAAATATATATATACCGACACGCATTCATAGCAAAGAGGACGTCACACCATTCCTAAATAACACATCGTTCTAGCCTTACAAGCTCATTAAATTCGCCAAAATGTCAAAAACGCACGTTTACCTCAAATTGCGTTTCCAAATTCCACCCATTTTAAAAAATTACCTCACCATCAAATAGAGCGGGAAAAATAGCATTTAAACGAGCCCTCACTCAACCCTAGTCCTCGCCCACCACCAAACATTTTCCCAACATAGCCATACGTATTCAAGCACACACGCGACTTGCAAGAGAACATACACTACCCCACTACCCGCGAATGACCTTTTGTTTTGGTATTTTATTTAAATAATGAGGCTATAGGAAAAGAGGGGGGCATTACTACGAGTGCGAGATATCAGGTTCGGGACCGATACGACGAGGGTTCAATCGCGAGCAAAAAAACATAACAGCTGCACACCACATGTGTGGATTGCTCGCACTGGCACACATGCTCACAGTCGCACGGGTGTCAGATGACAGTTAAAATCCTAATAAACAACCCCCATGACGTCAACACCCATTAACTTTTTATCACCATCGCACAAACAAGCCAAAAGGTCAACCCCTTCCCACGCTAACACGTGCAGTGCACATGCTCGCTCCTGGACCACGTGCTCGCTCTAAGGACCCATGACGTCATCCCATGACGTCATCAGGATTACGCAATTTCTGGTCATGATGATGCAATATCCAAAGGGAAGTAAACCCTTACTACTAGAGGGCTATAGTGTCCTGCCTTGGGGATTCCTGTAAATAGTTCATGTAGGTCCCTACTGAATCCCATAATGGAAAATATGGGCCGCGTGTTGCTATCTGTGTACACATTTATGTTATGTGCCGTTGTATTCCCTAAAGCTGTCACTTCTACTGCTTCGGCATAGGTGCCATCTTTAGTCATGTATTCTTTGTATGCCTGTTTGCTTGTGAATGTGTCATCGTTCCCATCTGCGACGTAATGTTCATATTCATCCCTGTTGGTTATGACGTGTCTAACCATTTTTGTCATAATTTTCTTGTGCTCGTTTTCATGTTTGTGTATTAGGAAACTTATTGTACGGAATATACAGTTTTCATCCCCTTGTACGGCGAGTTTCTGAAATTGCGTTGGGGGAGGATCTCCAGCCGTTTTTACCGTTGGCTGCTCCTCCCAAATTTGTAGTATTTGACGGGTATTGTCACATCTGTTTGTATATCTTGTCTGCTCCTGTGGCGCATGATCTCGACATCTCTCCGCATGGGGGTGGTAGGCCGCTGTGGGGAGTAATGCTGGCCTGATTTGTCGGGGTGGATATTGTATGGGCCCATGTGTGTAATCACTACGATGTTCATATTGATCGGGTTCCTGCCTGTATCGCGTAGGGGTGTTCCGTCTGTGTTGTGGGGCTTAATTGTTGGGGTGAGCGTTGCTGTGATGGTATTCTGGAGGGTTGTGCTGTCTGCGTTGTGGGGGTATGTATACCTGTGTATATTGGGGTGAGTTATTGCGTTGTGGGTTATATTGTCTGTTTTGTGGAGGGCTGTGTATTTGTACCTATAGGGTTGGGCTGCTGTGGTGGGGGTTGTACGTTTGTAAAAATGGGGGGGGGGGGCTCCTGCGGTAAAGGTCGTAATGCCTGTCCTGTTTGTAGGCGTATCCTCCCTGTTGCCTACGCCGCATGCCACCCCTATCGTCCATCGTATTTCTTCCGCGTGTTTGAGCGTCAATTGTCGTGATCTTCATGTCTTGCAATTGTTGTGTTAAGTCGTGTATTTGTTGTTGTAAGTCATGCGTGTCTGTTCTCAAGTGATGGTCTGTTGCTTTCTCAGTAATTTTATTTCCTGCCTCAATTGTTTTGATGTTTTGATGTTGTGTTGTAGCTGTTGTAGTGTCGTTTTCGCCATTGTACACAGCTTATCGTCCAGGGCTGGTCTGATGCCTTTCATGATTAACCAGATTGTATGGCTTTCTGGCATTCTAGGGTCGCATTTATCACACGTTAGGAGCTTAGCGTTGACATATGCGTTACTGTTTTCTGTTGGCCCCTGTGTGCGTTCCCTTATCTGATCTTATAGATCTTCCTCATCAGAGGTGAGCTTAAATTCTTGTCTCACCAGGGCGCTTAGTTCCTCCCATGTAGTTTTAATGAAAGCGTTCGCGTGTAGCTCAAACCACGTTAGGGCCGCCCCTGACAGATATGCGGGGAAAAGAAGCCTTCTGTCTTCGTTTGACCAGCCGTTAATGCTGGATGCCCTGTTGAATCCCTTAATGTAGTCCTAAGGGTCCTGACTGTCCCCTGAGTTTTTAGTGGGGTGGATGAGGGGATACTTAACGTGCATGGCCATGTTTTCTTCGTGTGTTTCCGCGCTGTTGTTTAAGGAAGTGTCAGAAACTGTTCTGTTTCAGAAGTCGTTATCTTCACTCCCGAATTACGAAATGTGTGGCAGGTTGGGGGTGTTTCGTCCCCTGATATGCTTCCGTTAATTGCGGGTGTATTCGCGTACTGTGCTGACTGTACTCTTAATACTGTTCTGTTTAAGTCTTCTTTTATTGTTTCTACAATAGTTTGTGCGTCTACGGTTACGGCTAATGCTTTACTATCGTTTGTGACGTTTTCTGTGTCAAATAATTGCGTTATGAAGGTGAGAACGCCATCGTTTTTCTGTCCTTTAATACGGAATTGCTGTAGGACTGCGGAGGGGAGTGTTAAAGGGTTGTCTCCCGTACTGTCTCTTGATACTGGTGATTGGGACCCCTGTGAGCTGTTGTGTGCTTGTGATCGTGTAAAATGAGTGACTTGTGCGGCCGCTGAAGGGTATTTAGCGCGGATTTTTAATAGTGAGTTCCTGAAGTAAGCGGGGTGCAGTATCTTCACTTATGAGGTCGTCGTTTTTAATCCTTAACTTGGGTCTGAGTGGTGTTGTTCTTGCCGCTAAGTGATGTCCCCAGTCTTTTAGAGTAGTTCTTATTGTGGCCATGTAATGTAAGGTCGTGGGTGTGGGCAGCTAATTTGTCCGTGTTCTTTCATCGATACCCGCAAAAATTTTCCTAGAATATCTGGATTTCTGCTCGGCTGCTTAAGATGGTACAGGTCGCAACCACGGAGCTTGTTGTTTAAGTTCCTTTAAATGTGATTGCTCGGCGTCTCCACAAACCTTTGTTATAGATTTTGGGGCTGTATCTGAGTTATAAGGGAGTGTAAACTGTTTTAAGGTGTAATTAAGAGTGTGAAGGAGAATAATGGTCTAGACACTTAGGGGGCTCGTGCTCTTGTAGTACTCGACGATTCCAATGTTAATTGGGGGGTTAAAGATCCCTAACGACAATTTGCTAAACTGAATCAATTTCCTAAATAAGGCTAGCGGCTAGTGAACTTGAGAATGCAGGCCGATTATGTGAATGAGTTCAAGGAAACGCTGAATGCGCGACTCCTTCTGCGCTCCTAGAGAGCCGTGCTTACAAAGTCAAGTGTGTCGGCGGTCAGTAAACAAACCTGACTTCAGCTGAATCAGACTGCTTAATTAACGAGCGGTGGAAGGAGGTAGGATTTTAATGAAATGGTCGGAAAGCCAATTCTGGATAAATGTGGAATGTTTAATAATGCTAGTGTTGTGACTAGACTTTACTGATAATGCTCAGTGCAATAAAATAAAATAAGTGGTGTGTGCGATAACAATGCTATTGGGGGAGGGGGCGGTACGGGTCAGAAAATAACAGGATGCCCTCATACACACTCCCATGAGGCAGATGTAGACTTCGATGTTCAGCTGCAGATAGACACTCCCAGACAGACAAATAGGTATGGGCTAAGGTCTTATTAAATAAAATCTACTGCTGAGTCGGCTTGTTGGCACACCCGTTGCTCTACTTTGACACCTGCTGCCAGTGTTTGTGGAGTGTGGTGATGATTTCGTAAGATTTGCTACATGTTTGCAGCCTGAATTACTAGAGTTGTGGTCAGATGGTTGATGGTATTCCTTCCCTTCTTGGTGTAGGTGTAGAAAGTATAGAAGCGGAGCGGGGGGTGGGGGAATGATGAGTACAGATATGGGGCTGATATAGGGGTGGCTGTAATGTATATACCCTCTGAGGACCTTACGGTGCCTCAGGGTGTATAACAATACTGTTTCAAGAAGTATTACAGATTGATGATAGGTTTATTCTTTGTTTATTGACCATAAAGACACGCTTTTGAGGCGATTTTTATGTATTTTAGTGCATTTGAAGCACTGTCGTATGGACTAATGTCTGCGACCTGGAATATAACAAGATTGTATTGCCGGGAAGAATCTGATGTGATACCAGACTTGCCCGAGGTTATTTTGGTAAGCTGCGCGCTGCCAACAATTCGTGTTATTGTAATTGTCCGAGCCTGTGATTGCTCGTAGAGTTGTATTGACTATAAGTCACTGTTGTAAGTGACAGATCTCATGGGGAGACTCACTTTTAACCTACTTGTCATGGAACATCAGTAATTCCTCATAAACCAATGATAACCCAGTTCGACGCCTATAAATCATTAAACGTAATTATTCTAAAATATTTAACTAATTAATTAATTGATTGCCATTAACTTTGGTCTCACGGCTGCGCTCGCTTACTCATACCATGTGATTTGAATCATTTCCTAGTGGGAATGACTTTCGACAGAATACACTACTTTGAGACGACGAGATGGCGCATGAACCTGAAGTTCGTACCTGGTGGAGCGCGATAATCATGTGATGTAGGACGTGGTTTTTACTGCGCTTTCGCCGTCGTAACAAACATGCATTTAGATGACTTTTGGGTACAAAGAGTACTCCAGAATGAGCAGGAAGGCTTTAATCAGAATGTTGTTTTGTGTTGAGTGTTTTATTTATATATTTAATCCCTGTTGTACCTGTAGTGTTGTTGAACACTGATAGTTATAAGACTGATTGTATCTTTTTGTCACTGTTTGACAGGTAGATCTGATTGTAATTTTGCCTACAGACGCTTCTCGCTGTATTCTGTATTCATGTCAGGATTTAGCTCAATACATTAACGTTAACTGTAAATGCGAAAGTGGTACCATCGTATCATAGTCCTTGTTTTACTACTATGTTTAATGTAAATTCCGATTGAGTAACTTATTTATAATTGCGTATACCTCATTTTACGTACCACATTATAAGCTTTGTGGTTGTTGTTGTTGTTGTTGTTGTTTCACTCATGTATTAAATGACTTTCAAAGGGTTTTAACTTAGCTTCAGTTAGGGCCTGATTCATTTATTTATTTTTATTTATTAGCTTGCGGATTAGCCGAAACAAACCCTCCGAGGTAGGATATGGGTTTGTTGATTTTTAATAAACATGTTCACGAAATTTTACATAAGCCTGGATATTAGAAAGAAAATAAAGGGATTCTGCCTTTTCAATACTTATACTGAACCTACTCACAGGTACATGTTTCGAAGGTAAAACTCCTTCTTCCTCAACCTGTACATAAAAATAACAAAGATAAATTACCTTTATAAGAACATACGTTACATGAATAAAGATTTGTGAAATAAATAATAAGAATAAGCCTGGATGTTATCATTTCTTAGTTTTGTGTTTCAGGGTGTACTTCTTGGACTGTCTTTGACATTACCTCCATGATTACTCAGATCTCTGAGACCACGAGTCTCGCGCCACTCTGGCCTGTAAGAAGTGCATCCGATCCTCTCCGTGCATGTGTTTGATAGATGGGAATGTCCGGAAAGTCATTTCGGTTGTCGACAACCTTGGCATACTCCTCTAACGGGCTCAATATAGTGGAAATATTGAACGCAAAACCATCAATACTATTCTTTCTAACTTTCCAAAGCTGTTCAGAAATGTCACTGAATATCAAAAAGAAGATTAGGTACTCTGTGAGATCCTTAATAAAATTGAAAAAGGAGAGGTCGTTAAACCGTATTCTGTAAGAAATAATATCTTGTGTTGCAATTCACGTAACGATAGGTTGCCTAAGATCGTTTTACCAACCGTGTTAGTTCCTGAAATATTTAAATACTTCCATGAAACGCCAATCGGTGGTCACCTTGGCGTGCTTAAAACTAGGTCGAAGATCAGACAGAATTTTATTTGGAAACAGATGGATAAAGACATTAAAAATATGGTAAGGAATTGTAATGCTTGTAACATGGCTAAGTCATATAATAATACTAAAACTGGATTGTTAGCATCCGATCTCGCTACGAGGCCTATGGAAAATATATTTATCGACTGGGTGGGTCCCCTGCCGTTGTCTAAGCTAGGAAACGGATTTGCTTTCGTTTCCATCGACGGTTTTACTCGATTTAATTGGATATTTCCTACGAAGAAGGCAGACACACAAACAGTCATAAGGTGCCCCGACCAAATATTATCATCTTTTGGGCCCTATCAGTTTTTAGTAACTGACAACACAAAATGTTTCTCATCTCATGTTTTCAGGAATTTTCTTTTCGAACTGTCTGTTGCGCAAGTGACCTCAACTGCGTATTATCCGAAAGGGTCATACGCAGAGAGAGTTAACAGAAATCTCAAAGCAGCGTTGATAGCTTTTCACCACAACGACCATAAACTATGGTATTGTTGTATACCTAGGCCTACTTATGCCTATAACACGGCAGTTCATGAAGCTCATTGAGCAACGCCATATAATTTGATGTTCTCCTTCTTGCCTTATCCTCCCATATCGAACTTGTGGTCTCTAAAAGAGTTATTGCCTGATAATGCGTCTTCTATTAACGTTCGTGCTGTTTGGAATAAAGCTAAAACCAATATGAAAGTTGCACATGACAGATTGAGAGAGAGATAGATACAACAGAGGACGCCGATCCACATCACTTCAAATTGGTGTTGAAGTTTATATTAAGAACTTCTCTTTGAAGGAATCTGGACCTAATCAATCTAGTAACTGCTCACAAAATTTCGTGGTCTATGTAAGTTGATTAGTTTTATCACTCCTATTACTGTTCTGGTAAGCTATCCTCAGCGGAAAAGAATATTCCGAATCCAGCTATCTCAAGTTAAAAGAGGTGGTAAAAGTTCAGAGAAGAATTGTTAGTAAAAAAGTAATAATTATGTGTGTAAAGAAACGAGGAAACTTTAAAGGATATTCTTATTTTAATTTTAGGTTATGTTGTATTTTCTGTCGGTCAATGTTTATTTTTAACTACTGGATTGTAAAAGGTATGACTCGTATCTGAAAAATGTCAGCAGTGGTGTATAAGAAACAAGGAACAAAAATCTGTTCGCAGTTCGATTCGGTTACAGAAAAATTGCTGGAGAATTGCTGGAAGCAGTGCATCATTGCAGTCTTGGGACTTGTCATTGTCGTCCATGGGCGCCTGGATGTCATTGCCAGTTCCACGCTCTATTGAAACATGCCTGTCTCCTGAAGAAAGTATCTTCTCGACCTGTACTCGATTACTGGATAAAATAAGACCAATTATGTAAAACTACTGAATTCTAAGCATGGGGAAACTGAACTGTATTTGTTATTCTTGTGCTAATCATATTTTGGAGTGACTTTTTTGTGCATGTATGAAAGATTTTTTGTCTTCACGTTTAAAAAAAAAGACTCCGTTCTTCGGTAACTTCTCACCTCTATTATGCCCTAGTGATCATTTCGTGAACTCAATGATCACATTTGCAGGCGGCGAGAGTTGTTACGACTATATTTGACTTATCTATACATCATTCCTAGTGAATGTTCTTACTGGTGTAAACTACGATCCTGATTGACTGTTTATTGTGATGGGCATGTAATATCTACTAAGTGTTTTGGTTACCTTCACCCCATCTTGCGGATAACCTGGAACTAACTTGATGTTACACTAAATGTCCGCTAGACGGCTTGTACGGGTTGGAAAAAAAAAACTTGGTTCGAGATGAGCTATGGTGAGTTGTCCTTGGCAACCAAACTCGTTCCTTTGTTGTTGGACATTATTAATCTTCAGAACTATGTAGAAGAAAGATGTAGTAAGCATCTTGGGAAGTTTTTCAAGCTTCTGGCTAGCCATCCCGGCTATGCCGTAGATTACTTCTGTTTCAATCAACACCTATTGAAAATTAAGAAACAGCTTCGCCTAGCAATAATTTCATTTAGGCCTATTCTTTATAATATTTTTAATGTAATAACAGTGACGACAGGAAAGGTAGATTATTCCTGTTACGGTAGACTAAATTGGTTATTGCAGTGAGTTGTATTTGTGAATGATGTTGTACGTGATGTTGAATTTGGACTGTGTGCCGAGTTTTGGTGATGTCTGGCAGTGTTGTGGATCACACTCTTACTAAATATGGGTTATGTTGTATTTTACAACTGAGATGTGTTTCACTTCATTGTGGTGTGGTTTCTTTGGTTGTTTTGGTATGTATGTTATGTTCTCGATCAAGTATGTTAAACTTCTTAGTTGGTAGCCCTGCTACTGATACCTTGAGCCGAACATATGTTTGATTTGCTGTGTGAGTGTTGATGTGGGTTTTGAGTGGTATTATCATCCTATTTTATTCAAGTGAGCAACCAGTTTCACCTACCAATGAATTATTAGGCTACGTTTTTAATTGAGGTTTGATTACTTTTCTTTATGACGGTCCAGACTTCCGTCCGTAGTACTACGGAGATCATCTTTTGGTATGTCCGAGACAGTTTACTTGACCTTATTTATTTTATAGTTTTATCATTTTAAATGACCTTGTCGACTTCGTCGTTACGCTGGGGTCTGGCGTTACGTTACGGTGACGGGACGAAATGTACCCAGATGCACTGAGGTGTGTGATGTCATAGTACCGCTTGGTGCATGTGTTCCCGACAATCTCTACTTCGTTAGTATAAGACAAAAATCCCCGATTCCTGGATGTCACGGGTAATCTCGAGAACCACTGGATGGATTTTGATGCATTCTGTAAAGGATTTCTCGAGGAAAGATTCTGTAGAAAATAATTTATGTATGATCAAAGGAAGCCAAGCAGTAACGATTTCAGTGAAAAAGTCGAAAACAAACTAGGCGTCCGTGCGCCTCTTAAGCTTACGCTGGGCAAACCGTTTAACATATCAATATACTATGAGCGTAAGAATTGGTCGGCATGAAAAGTTCTACAAAAAAGTCCGCAGGAGCATATCTCTCTATCTTCAATACATCGCCCACTATAAGTGTTTTAGACTGGATGGAAGGGGCACGTCCCCGCGCGCTCTGGTGAGCGTGACAGCATCCCGCGCGCTTGACCTTGCTTTGCACTTGCCGTTCGCGAGTAATTTGAAACAAGGTAAAGTATTTAAAGCAAGATAAGTATTATGCAGATAATTTTCTAACATGTCAAGAGTCTTTGACTTCGAGCGAAGCGAGAAGCCTCCAGCCTTTCTAGCATTTTTCAGCATTTGTAGCATTTAAAATGATACAAAGTCTAGTCTTTCAGACTGACTGTCACTTTTTTTTAATTTCTTTTCCTTAGATATTTTCACCTGTTCTCGTTCAATTTGTTTACTCCTTATGGGTCTGCTTCAACATCTACGATGATGCATTTATTTTATTTTATTTTCAGTGGTTGACCTAGTAACCTATGACCCATTGTTCACCTTAAGTGATTATTGAACTATGAATTTGTCTTAAAACATATGAATTTGGGACTCCATATTAGATACTTGTCCAGTTAGGACGTGTTACACTTCGCTCCTTCGTGAAAGGAAATAATTTGATTTTTCTTCGTGTTTGACTTGCGGTACCTGATGTCCATTTCTCTTGGTCATTGATAGGCTTTGTCTCAGACGTTTATTATTTATATTCTACGTTCGTATGAAAGACTTACAAATTTTGATCTGGTAAAACTTATATATGGTACATCGTCACAAGGGTAATTATTTCTAAAATTTAGTTTCCTCATTTTTGCAGATAATTTGTTTTATAATAGATGGTAAGAGTTAAAATTTTATTGTATGTTTTAATATTTTCAAGAATATATTATAACGTGATTGAACCCTGGTGTTTTCTATTACTATAGATTCTATGTTGGGTATCATCTCTTAAAAAATAACCTCTGGGAAAATACTGGGTAGCACTTATTTCCACACACATTGAAGGGGTAGCAGTATTGTTGATTGAATTAAAAGTTAATAATTGCTAGATTAAATTCAATTAATTAGAACATTCTTGAATATAGAGAAGAGGAACATTTAGGGGAAGAATTATATTCCACGTATTTTTTGAAAGTTTGATGAACATTCATTGGTGTCAATTTTTGACATTATCTGCATTTTTGGATGTTGACTCGAGCTAAGTTGGTAGTTGAGCTTCGCTCTATATTTATGCTCGAGAATTTCATTTTTGAATAGTGCTAATGCATTTATATAGCAAGATTTCATCGTATTGAGAGTATATTTCTGGTGAAGAAGTTTGATCCTTCGCTATTAGTAGGAACATTTTTCACTCTCGTGGAAGATAGATGCTAGTATTGTTTCCTAATGGGCTAAAAGCTGCTAACTTTTACGGTTACCTGGGTCCATGGGCATTACTGACATTCTTGAAGCCATTTGAGGGGAGATGGGCCTAATTTAGCTTCATCAATTTTGCTTTTTAAATGCATTTCATGAACTTGATACAAGAAATTTATACTTGTTAAAGTCAAGATTTAAATCCACACTCGATGGAGAATTTATTCACACGAATTAATACATAGTCTGATGACTTAGGAACATTTTGAAAGAACATTCACTCTTTTTCCAACGTTTCTCCCAGGGACAATTAATGTGGAGGCACATATTTTATAGGATTTGTGATTATGATGTTGTTGTTTGATTCTTCAGTCTTTTGACTGGTTTGATGCAGCTCTCAATGTCTCCCTGTCCTGAGCTGATCGTTTCATTTCTACATAGCGACCACACCCTACTTCCGAGGCAATCTGTTTAACATACTCTAACCTTGGTCTATCCCTACAGTTCTTGTCCTCGACCCTTCCTTCCATAACTAAGCTTGCTATTCCTGGGTGTCTTAGTATGTGGCATACCACCCTATCTCATCTCTTCATTAGCAGTCACAAGAAACATCTCTCCTCTCCCACTTGTCTTAATATCTCTTCGTTTGTTACCCTATCTATCCATCTGATCTTCATCATTCTCCTGTAACACCACATTTCAAACGCTTCAATTCTCCTCTTTTCTGCTGCTCCAATAGTTCAAGTTTCACTTCCATAGAGTGCTACACTCCAGAGAAAGGCATTCAAAAATGACTTCCTAATACCTAAATCTTTATTCGATGTCAACAGATTCCTTTTCTGTAGAAATGATTCCTTGCCTGAGCTAACCTACTTTTTATATCCTCTTTGCTTCGTCCATCATTGGTTATTTTGCTTCCTACTTCATTTAGTTTTTCACCTGCCAATTTGATATCCGTAGAGGTTTCTGATTTCTTTCGGCTGCAATCCAATATTATTGGTTTACATTTATTAATTTTCAACATGAATTCTTTCCTCAAGACGAAGTCCATACCATTCAAAAACTCATTCAAATCCTCAGGCGTGTAGGCCAAGATGACTATGTCATCGGCAAATCTCAGAGTTGAAATTATTTCTCCTTGAATCTTCAATCCCACTAAATTTTCTCCAATTTTCTTCATTGCTTGTTCAATGTATAGATTGAAAAGTATGGGTGATAAGTTGCAGCCTTGCCTTACACCTTTCTGAATACCAGCTTCTCTCTCATGTCCTTCAGCTCGAATGACTGCTGTCTGGTTTCTGTATAGATTGTAGATCACCCTCCTATCCCTGTACTTTATTCCATTCATTTTCAAAATGTCAAAAAATTTAGTCCAATCAACGCTATCAAAAGCCTTTTCTAAGTCTAAAAATGCCATGAACGTTCTCTCATATTTCCTCATTCTACCTTCCAAAATCAGCCTAAGACTTAGTACAGCTTCCCTTGTTCCTCCATTTCTCCTGAAACCAAATTGGTCTTCACCCAACTCCGTTTCTATCTGGCTTTCCATCCTCTTGTAAATTATTCTAGACAAGATCTTTGAAGCATGAGTAATCAAGCTGATTGTACGGTAATCTTCACATCTGTCAACTCCCAATTTCTTCGGTATAGGGATGATAACTATGATAATCCTTACGTATAGCAAGGTTATTCAACTCAAGTGGATATATATTTAAGAAACCATATTTAACAATTTGAAATGAGATGTAATGAAATTGTATCATTTAAACGACGCAATCCTATGTGCGTAAAATAAGTTGTAATTAATATGAGTAATAGAATTTATTGATCACCAGGAGGGTGATAGTGGAATAGAATCATCTGTGGTAATGAAAGTGTAATTATAAATTAAGTGCTCAGTGGAGTACACGTGTATTTTGTGGTGCTGTATGAAGCCAAATGTATTATGAAAGGTATTCAAAGGAATATCCTGTCAAAAGTTATAGGTGTAATCCATTAGTATATGGAAGTGTCGAAGTCATGTTTGACTTAAGTTATTTGAAGCATATATCAGCCGAATTCCACAGAAATATTATGTTGATTTATAAGGATGCATTTCAAAGCATAAATGATAGAAGTGATAAGAGGTCACGTTAAGAAGGCCATTGCTGGTTATTTCTGGAGTATCCCACAATCCTGAGGTTACGTTCTTACGTGATTCTTGTGTTCTCTGAGCTTATTTTTATCATTCGCCATGGTCTTTCTTAATGGCACCTCTGTTAGGAATTACTTGTGCCCTATTATCCCCTTCACTTGTTGGCAGGATCTGGGGGTTTTCTGGCCGGGATTTTAAGGTTCTACGATCCAGTTGTCATCGTGGGATTTCAACAAGCTGATGGTAAGTGATTCGGGTACAGTACCTACTTCCTTCCCTCTTCCTTGTCGATCCCTCCCATTCCTCCCATCCCTCATTAAGTCCCATTGCTCGCTTTGCAGGTGAGGCCACCTGGGCGAGGCGTTAGTCCATCCTCCCCAGTTGTATCCCCCAACCTGTTGTAAAGCTACCAGTACACTGCCCGTAGAGGCGGTAAAGGTGGGATCCCTCGCCTAGTCCTTGGGAAAAGACTACCTGGAGGGTAAACTGACTACGAAAAACGAAAACGAACTATTAAAAAATGAACCATTCGAACGTGTCAAAAAGTGTAACTATCTTGGAATACCTCTACAGACAACAACCCAATCCTACAGTATGCACATTGGAGCGAGAACAACAGCAGCCATTCACGCGATTTATAATATTAATAATTTACCATCTCTTGAACTAAAGACAGCCATGGTACTCTTTGATACCACAATAACTCCTATCATAACATATGGACTCTCCCTCATTTGGGAGAAATTGAATATTACTGACTTCACTAAAATTGATAACATCCAAGTGCGATTTCTAAAAAGGGCCCTTGGCTCAATACAAATTGCACCGAACAGAATTATAACAAGAGTGTTAGTTTTATTGAAAATCTTTATTTATCAAGTGTGAGAAATAAAATACAAATCATAATCGTTTGAGATGCTCGTCACATGTCACGCGAACACGCACTGACTCGTCTTTTGTTTCTTCTTTATCATCCATATCTATATCGCCAGGTGGCTCTACTCTGCTATTTTTCTGTCAAATATTAACACTTCCTCCAAAGAAAATCAAATACGAGTGAAAAATAAACAAGATGAACTATTGAACGCTTTTCAGCTTCTAAGATGTCATCGTCTGCACGCCAGTCCTCTCACGCAGCATCTCGAATCTGACCCTCTCCAGAGGTTTAGTTAGTAGATCAGGTAATTGATTGGTCCCGTCGATGTGCTGCAGCTCAAGGTCTCCGTCGAAAAATCTTTCCCTCACATAAAAATGAAGTACCTCAATGTGCTTGGATTTTCAATGGTACTCTTGATTTTTTGCCAACTTAACTGCACCAGCATTGTCGATGTAAAGCGTACGAGGTTTTTCAGCAGTTCACAGTAATTCAGACAGTCTCTTCAGCCAATCCTTTACTTCTCCACTTGCAAACACAATTTCAGCTTCAGTTGTCGATGTTGCCATAGACGTCTCTAACTGACTTCTCCACGATACATCTCCATGATTGTAGGTCGAAATGACATCCGTCGTTGAACGTATTTTCCTCTTGTCACCGGCGTAGTCAGCATCAATGTAGACTTTAAAAACGTCCTCTTTCTTTTAGACGATTCCATGGTTCACTGAGCTCTTTAAATATCGAAATATCTGTTTCACTTGACTCCAGTCTTGAACTGTGGGATTCTTCATGGATCAAGCTGCTTTGTGGTCCGCGAATGCGATGTCTGGACGTGTAGCTATAGTCAGGCATATCAAGGATCCCACCACCTCACGATAAGGAACCCTGGCCGAAACTTTTTATCCGTCTTCACTTTCTTCGCGTCCAACTGGAGTGGACATTCCATTTGACTCGGCCATCCCAATTTTTTTAGGACTTTCCTCGTATAATCCTCTTAACTGATTTGCAATTGATCCATCATGGTTTTGTTGTATCTTCATGCCCAGGAAATTTTAGAGAGATCCTCTGGTCGTGTGAAATTCCTTCTGAAGTTATCTGATCAACTCCTCGATGTATTCTTCGTTGCCAATTACCAGACCGTCATCCACAAAGATTACAACAGCCAACCACTTTCCATTTTTGTTGCTGTAAAAGAGACAAGGATCACCTTTGCTGTTTATGAATCCAGCTTTCTCCATGAATTTCTTGAAACGCTTGTTCCAGCAGCGTGGAGCCTGTTTTAAACCATATAAGCTTCTGTTCAGATGACACACTCGGCCAGTACCGTCCTGATTACCTTCTGGCTGTTCCATGTATTCATCTTCTTCCCAGCTCGCCGTTGAAGAAGGCCGTCTTGACATCAAATTGACCAAGTTTCATCTCCTTTTCAACAACCACTGCCAACAGAGCTCGAATGGTGTCATATCGTAGGGCTGAATGTTTCTTCATAATAGATTCCTTGCTGTTGCACATAGCCTTTGGCTACCAATCGTGCCTTGAAGCGAACTTCTCCACTGACCGTAGTCTTCTGTCGTAGAACCCACCGATTTTAAGGGACCCGTGCACCATTTGGACGCTCAACCAATGTCCAGGTATCATTTTCATTTAGGGACTCCAATTCTTATTGCTTAATTGCTTTCAGCAACTGATTTTTATCACTAGACTGCAACACTTCAGTGTATGAATCAGGATTCTTTTCAATGATAGATGGTCCAGCCATGTACACGTAATTTCCACTGAACATCTCGTCTGGCTGTGACCTCCTCTGTACATCAGACGATGAATTTGACTGATTCCTCTCCGCGTGTTCTTCAAGCGTGACTTTAAACTTTCCGGCGTTGACACGCATATTTCAGACAACTTCAGGTTTGAATTTCACATCATGGCTTAGAACAACCTTTTCCTGAGTTGGAATCCAGACTCTAAATCCATCCCTGTCGTTCGCGTACTCAATCAGATGTCCAAAAACAGCTTTGTCGTCGAACTTTGAGTGAAAATTCTTGTTGATATGCACGTAGCATTCTGTTCCGAAGATATTCAGATGACTGAGACATCCCACTGGTCGTCCATACCATAATTCATAGGGAGATGTGTTTTCAATGGATGACTTCCCAGTGCGATTCACGGCTAAGGAACTGTTAACATTCAAGTGCGGCTGAACAACGCTTGGTTGAGTGCTGACATGACTGACATTTTGTATGTTCCCGATACAATGGTTCATCTGTTTTCTGTGAAAGCTGCTACAAGGAAAGGTTTCTGTGCAAGACATGACGACCAGACTGTTAGAATTGAAGACACGGTTACTGGAAAGGCGATGATGGCTAGACGTGTGAGTCATGGTCTTTATGCACTTGACATGCGCGTCGTGAAACCCGCGCAACCCATTCAAGTGAATTTAGCTACAACGCCGGACAAAGTGCAGATCTACCATGAACTATTTGGTCAGCAACACAAATCGGACGTCAAGAATGTACTGAAGCAGATGAACATCAATGTAGACATGTGTAAAGAGGATTTCTGCGATGGATGAGCACTGGGAAAAAATGCATCGACTGTCATTCAAGACACGAATGAATCGACCAACAGCCACCGGTGAACAAATCCACGCCGATGTGAATGGACCAATGTCTACTGAGTCTCTTGGAAAGGCACGCTACTACGTATCTTTCAAGGATGATTTCAGCAAGTTTCGACGAGTCTTCTTTTAAGCACAAAAGTGAAGTGTACACCGTTCTGGAACAGTTCCTGAATGAAGCCAAACAAATGGACACGTCGAGAAGCTGTTCAGATGTGATGGAGTAAAAGAATTTGATAGCAAGAAGGTTTCTGAACTACTCGCAAGCAGAGGCATAGAACACAGCATTACTACGCCGTACACACCACAACAAAACTGAGTTGCGAAACGTGAAAATCGGACGATTGTGGAGTACGCAAAATCTATGCTGAATCCCAGCAAGTTAACGAAACAAATCTAGGCTGAAGCCTGCAACACTGCTAGCATGATCATACCTCGTTTTCCAAGCGAAATCTTCTCTGGAGCAGCAAACTTCAAGTATGTCGTAAAATACTGTTTGTTCGCGGTGATGTGATTTGTTCGTCGTTCAGATCTTGATAAAGCTTCTGCAACTTTGCGACATGGATACTGATGTCCTCCTTGTCGTCACGTGTCACTCGGAAAAATGAATCGATCAACATATTCAGTCACTGCGTACTACTTCGTTCGAACCGTGCGCACGGTTTTGTACAAATTTCACTGGCATTGGTGCACGTCAACACGAGATCGGCAACAGATATTCCTAGACACCTGCTAGCAAACTGGCCGCCTTCGCATCTTCTCTCAACCACTATTTATATGCCACCTTTTGTTGCGCTGTTGCATCGGCCGCCAACATAGGACACTTTTTCAAACCATCGACAATATTTTCCAGTTCATACGACAGCAAAACCATCAACACATGCCATTTCCACTTTGCCCAGTCTTCAAGTCCTTCAAGTTTATCCACTTGAACTTTGTAATCACTGCCGGTTGCATGGGCGCCCGCAGGATTTTTTCCAGAGGGGGGCCAAGTTATAATTTTCATTTCATTACCCCCCCCCCCTAATTTTCGTTTCATTTCTTACTTGCTTCGTGAAGTTCATTATTCGACTGCTCTGAAACTTTGGCTACTTAATGCAAGATTGGGAGGAATATTTTGTTTTTAGTTCACAGTTTTTGTCCAAGGAATTCGCTTTTCTTCTTTTGTGATTTATTGTCATAATGTTCAGTTATTAAAAACAGGCAAAAAAGAGAGGTATCACAATGTATCGACAATAATATAAAAATCAACCAGTTCATTAATATGCTAATGTAAATCCAGTTCGCCTATTTTCTAAATACGGTAACTGGAGGACATATTTTCAGATATTTCCAAATTACTTAGTTAAATTTAACTGTGGAAATCTCCAAACATATGAATCCGTCTAATAATTCAAATGACACTGTTTTCAAATATCTAGTTTGTACTGGCCGTTACAGAGGATCCATCACGTTTCTCCCCTTCTTCACAAGCTATCAGGAATACTTCGCATTGCTCTTCTTAGCATAATGAATTTTGTGCGAAATGATAAATGCATATTGTACGTTACTCGTAATTGTGACGTTCATGGTTTTAGTAAATTTTCGTTTAGAAAGAAAACATTACAGTTGATTATTGCTGACTATAAAGTAAAATATATAAAACTCACTAAATCACGTACTTCTTACTTAGTCGCTTTGTTAAAGGTTCAAACATCGCAGGATCATTTAACTAGGTACCGGTATATTCGTATTTACGAATGTCGCATAACTGTTCCTTGAGTTCAGACCCAGCCAATATCTGTTCTGTAATTTTCTTATTTCAGAATCACATCATTATCAATCCCCCCTTGAACGTTGGCTTTATCACCTAATTGATCTATATTGAATTGAAACTTTCAGTCTGTCAATACAAGTATAATCTTATCTTATTATATAATACGCTAAGATGTATGTATCACAAAACTCAAGCTCCTAAACCGGAGGGAGTTAGAAGGTGTGGTTAGTAGGGGAGTAGTGGCGCTTCTAGGCCACCCGGCGTTGCTCGGGCGGCGTTCATATTAAATAATTAATATCTGGCCAACCCATGGTCCGATTTCGACAAATGAGGTGTCGTTGGACTCAGGCTGATGGGGGCTTTGCTATGGACCACTTGTTATATTTTTGAAAAAACAAGTGAAACTTTTTGTTTTTGAAAGTAGGTGATAGTTTGAAAACCAAACTTGATAGAATGTTGTACCATGGCTCAAACGAACGGTCTCTATGTCCTTTATTTTTTATAATAAAACTTTTTTATTTTTTTACAATTTTTGAAAAAAGTGTAATTTTGAAATTCCTATATTTTGGAAAATAAGAAGTTTACAAAAAAGTTTGTTTGCCATAAATGAAAGGACCCTATGCCCCCTACCCCCAAAATAAATTTCAAGTCTTTAGGATAAAAACTTGACAGTAGTGCTAGAAGGAGAATTCTGCGCCACTTAGCAAGTTGTGAGCCCCTGCGACCTTGGAATGGAAGGAGTCATGCTAGGAGGGCGTGCTTGGATTCGTTTTTTCGTCTCGTTGCGCTCTTTACGGGAATGTAGGTGTTGAAAAAGTGAAATTCTGGAAACACGGTTTTTTGGGGGGTAAAAACGTGATTTTAGACTTTTTGTTATATCTCGCGAACCAGTAATGCTAGAGGCGTGTACGAGGGGTCCAAGGACTCGGGGTGACGTCCTCTTTGCTGTGGACCACTCTATATTTTTAAGAAAATTTGGAAACTTGATTTTTGGGTAAACAAGTGTTTTTTTTGTGATTTTTGCTGATATGTCACGAACCAATAAGCCTAGAGACTTGTACGAGGTGCCATTTTTTTCATTGCGTTGTCCTATTGCCGAGGATGTTCGTGTTGAGCGGGAATGAAAAACCATTTTGAGGTAAAACCGTGATTTTAGACTTTTTGCTATATTTCGCAAACCAATAACGCTAGAGACGTTAACGAGGTGTCCTAGGACTCGGGCTAACGTCCCCTTTTTGAAACTATGAAATTTTGACAAAGGGCCTAACGACACTTTTGTTGAAAAAAAAAATTTTTCTTTACCTGTTTAAAATGTTCATGAAGCGTGGTTGTTGAGAGAGACGATACTGATGGGTGTGTGTGTTTCAACGAACCTATCGCTAACCACAATGACCATGCTTAATAGAACAATCGATATTTCGGCGGGTTGGTTTATGACCGAGCGAGGGTTCGTTTTTCTGATCTTTACTATGGCAGATGGATGGAGGCTAATATTTGAAAATGTGTGAAGCATGCTAAGATTTTTTTTACCCCCGAAGAGAGCCTTTAACGTGTAAACGGTGATGAGAACTTGGTTTAATGTTGGTCGAAGCGAGTACAGAAAACAAACTTGCAGAGGAGCAGACTAGCAGGAGGTGAATGTCATTTGAGCTTATTGGAATGCGCTGATCAGACTTGACAGCAGGTGCAATGGAAAATTACAAAGACGCGGATGACGCTTCAAGGTTAAATAATCTGACAACCGTGGTGGTGTGGGAAGTGCGAAATGCATGCATACACGTGTGAAATGACATGTACGCTAAACAAGTTACATCCTGTTTTGCTTCGTACGTGACAAAATGCAAGTTCATGTGAAATTTGACCTGGCACAGGTGTTCACCTTGGACGTTAGCTGTCCACGTGCACGATAACAGAATGTTCAAAGCGTGGGAAAATGATTATACATGCAACGTAACATATATAAAGACATGTCGTTATCATTTCCACTCTCACTTATGTGACTACCTTTGAACACACTGCGTTGCGTGAATCACATGGTCTTGTTTAACAGTTTTGGTGTTGGTGGAAAATACTTAACCTTGTTGTGGGGTAGGTATTTATTTATATATTTATTCATTGCATATTTATTGATTTATATATATATATATTTACATGCAATTTTTTTATTGTTAAAGTTATAATTAAATGTTTATTTATTTGTTTGTAGATAACGTGTATAGCCTACCTGTTGTGTGACTGTGGGAAAGAGATTGGAAAAGAGAGAAAGACAGCTAGAAAAGGAAACCATTACCAGACTAGTCCACGAGACGGGAATAAAGCAAAGCATTACAAGTCAAGGTGAGATTTGTTTTTATATATATATATAACCTGTTTGATTTTGTTTTGTTTATGAAATGCATAAACTATATGGAATTTATATACTTATGGTGGATTATTTTATTTCTTTTTAGATATTTGGAGAAAAAACTTTACTGCTTAAGCCACAACAGCTGAAAACCAAGTGTCCTTAGAGTGGAACCATTGTCAAGCAGTCTACAGCTGAAAACTCTGGCGAGAGTGTTCTTTCAAAATAATGTCTTTTACTGCTGCGGATACGTTAACTTGGGAACCCCTAAACAGTTGTCTCAAATCGCGTGTGTGCTCTGGTCATGTGGTCAATGTTAGAGAAAGTTTGATTCCCAAAGAATTTTTAGAATCTTGTTTTGAAATTTTTAAAATTGAAATATGTACAGCGCAAAGGTTGCATACAGGTTTAAAGGAGAATACAGAACTGGTGTGCGATTTCATATATAAAAAGAAAGACGTAGAGCATAAAGAGACATTTTATATTTGAAGTAAAATGCAAGAGCTTTTGATAGCCGATAATCTGAACGAGTGGTATCAAAGCCATGTGGTGAATGTCTTTCTATCAAAATTTGATAAACTGCAACAAGGACCGAGTGGTCTAGAATTGGACAAAATTCATCATTACAAATCAACATTTGTCATTTCAATCCGTTGAATGCTGGGTCTAGCTATATTAAAACACCGCCAGCAATAGCTTCGAAAAAGGCTGTGGTCAATATAAAGAATCGTGACAATGATTGCTTCCTGTGGTCTGTGGCTGCGTTTTTTCAACCAGTACAACAGCATTGTTACAGACCTGGAATGTACAAGGCCAAGTTTGAAGAATTAAAACAAACTTTAAATTTAACCCGAGTATCGATCCCTATGGACTTAACCGAGATCCATAGATTTGAACAAGATAACCAGGACTTTTCGTTCATAGTGTATGGCCTTGATGGTGATGAGATTGTGGGTCCTCTTTATGCCACAAAGGAACCGAAACGACATCACATTCATCTTTTATATCTGTCTCACGGAGAGGTGAATCACTATTGCCTCATTAAAAGCCTGAGTAGATTGCTAAGCAGACAAGTGTCTAAGCACACTGGTGTAAAACATATTTTGTGATCGATGCTTGCAATATTTTACAACCCCTGCGCTTTTGGAACGTCATAGGGTAGATTGCGTTTCTCAGGAAGCGGTGAGACTGATATTGCCACAAGGGGACAAGGCTGTGTTAAAGTTTAAGGACATTCATAAGCGTGACACTGTCCCCTATGTGGTATATGCAGATTTCGAAGCACTCACCACACCCATGGCGGGATGTGAACCAGATCCCACCATTAGCTCAACCACACCCATTCAAAAACATGAACCCTTTGCCATAGGATTTAATGTGGTGTGTGCCTATGACCCCACGCAATCCGTTTACAAATACCGTGAGGGGCCAGATAGTGCCAAATGGTTCGATGAACTTGTCAAGTTGGCTAATGATGTACAGGAATTACTGGACCACCCAGTACCCATGAGTCTATCTCCAAAACAGCAGCTGCAGTATGAGCATGCCACGACATGCCACATTTGCGAAAAGCCTATTTTAAGTGGAGAGGAAAAAGTCAGAGACCACTCGCACTTTACGGGAGAGTTTCGTGGAGCTGCGCATGGTAAATGCAATTTCAACTTTCCAGCTCCTCGTTTCATTAGTGTCTTTTTTCACAATCTGGCGAATTATGACATTCAGTTTTTGATTCGTGAATTGGGTCATGTCCCCAAAACCATGAGCGTTTTACAGCCCTGACATGGAGGTTGAGCGACTTTAGCATTTGATTTTCGGATTCCTTTAAGTTTATGGCATCCTCGCTAGACAGTCTTGTGAATGGTTTGAATGAGGAGGAATTAAAAAATACTAGACTGCATTTTAATGATCCTGAGCAATTTCAATTGTGCATTCGGAAAGGTATATTCCCATATGATTTCTGCAACAGCTGGGACGTGTTAAAGCAATGAAAACTCCCACCACAAGAGAAATTTTACTCAAAACGAACATGTAGTACCGTTTCCGATGAAGACTATGCAGATGCATGTCAAGTTTGGCGAGTGTTTGGCATGAAGACGCTAAGTGAATATGCTTTGCATTACCTAAAACTGGATGTATTGCTGCTCACCGATGTGTTTGAAAAATTTCGTGAGTTGTGTCAGCACATTTATGGTCTAGACACGGCTCACTATTATACGAGTCCTGGGCTCTCGTTTGATGCCGCTTTGAAATACACTCAAGTGGAATTGGATTTACTCACTGATGTAGACATGGTTCTATTTTTTGAAAAGGGCATTCGTGGCGGCTTTGTGTCACTTAACCAGCGCCAAGCTGAAGCGAACAATGTCTACATGCCTGATTATTCACCAGACAAACCAGAATCGTACTTAATGTAGTATGACGTAAATAATTTGTATGGTTACGCCATGAGTCAGCCTTTGCCCTATGGGAAGTTTGCTTGACTGACAGACAAACAAGTGTCAGAATTTGATGTGATCAAGGCTAGCCAAGAAACAGGCCGTAGATATGTGCTAGAAGTGGATATTGAATATCCCTCATCCTTGTATGATGAACATGCCGATTTCCCATTCTGCCTCGAGCAAATGGTTCCCCCCTGACAGTAAAGTGAAAATTGAAAAACTCATGGGCACACTTTACAACAAAAATCGGTATGTGCTACATATCCAAATGTTGGTGCAATGCCTCGCCCAAGGCTTGGCGTTGAAGAAAATCCACAGGGGTATTTCTTTTGCTCAAAAAGCATAGCTCGAGCCATACTGCGACTCAACACAGAGCACCGACAAATGGCAACACAGCAGTTTGAAATTATTTTTTTTAAATTATTGAACAACTGCATCTATGGCAAGTCTATGGAGAATGTCCGCAAATACCGTGACATTAAATTGGTCAATGTCTGGGAGGGGCGGTGGGGTGCCCGGCGGTACATTGCCAAGCCAAATTTTAAATCGATCAACATTATCGATGAGGATTTGCCTACTATTGAATTGAGTAAGACCAGCGTGACCATGGATAAGCCTATTTACTTGGGCCAAGTCATTTTAGACTTTTCCAAATCGGTCATGTATCGATTCCACTATGAGTTTGCCAAACGCCATTTTGAGGACGTCTCTCTTTTGTATATGGATACGGACTCATTCATTTACCACATTCACCACTGCAACCCCTATGACGTTATGAGGCAGCATAGTGACTGGTTCGACACCTCTTCGTATAGCGCTGACAACGTGTTTCAGCTGCCCATAAAAACAAGAAGGTAATGGGCATTTTAAAAGATGAATGCGGTGATTCAATTATGACGGAATTCGTAGGTTTGGTCTCAAAAATGTATGCTTATCGCACACTAGACTGTGAGGAAGCCAAAAGAGCAAAAGGTGTAGGTAGGGCAGTGGTAAAATCGCTACGTGTAAATGATTACCTGGCGGTTTTACGCACTAGCAAAGCTATGTCCCATACGCAGTATAGGATACAATCCAGCAACCATCATTTGTATCTTGTGGAACAGAGAAAACGCACCCTCGCCACCATGGATAACAAACGTGTGTGGGCTGATGACCTGCTCACCAGCCTGCCCTGGGGTTATGACCGTAAGGAGGAGGAGGTGTGATTTCACTGTTTAATCGTCTATGGACATGGCTTTTTGTAACTCGTAGATTTAGTATTTTGTAAATATTGGTTTTTGCCATTGTAAATAGTAGATTTTGTAAATAGTGGCAACCCACTTAGGCCTTTTGCTCTTTAAAAAAAGTTCTATGCAACCTTATTTTTAAAAACTTTTTGATTGGTTAATAGTTTGATTCTTTTAAAGCTGTACAAAGTTGAGCTTTTTGTAAATATGAAATAAGTAATATTTTTTAGTAAATTTAATGACTAGTATTTAATTATTTTTGAAATGGTAAAATAAAAAAAAGTTATTTTGGGATGAGTGTGCATGTCGAGAATGTGCTTTTGGGAATAAATAAAGTGGTTGTGCTTGTTCCCAAAGACAGGTGTGAATGTATGAGTAGAGAGAGAAAGCTGGTGTGTATGTATGACCAGAGCAAACACGGTGAGGTAGGGTGGGTGGGGAGGGGGGAAATTGTTACTTATATATATCAAATAGCCAATAGTCATTTTGTTTTCAATAGTTTTGTTTTCTTTGAAATGTGGCAGTCAATAGACATTATTTTTGTAAAAACAGTCTTACCTGCAGTAGTCGTAGACCTCGACGTTTCTCCAAACACCCATAAACACATTGCAGCACCATCATGGTCAAGCACTTGCATTAACATCATTGACAAATCTCAACTTTCAACATACATCAAATGGAAAAATGTGTAAACAACAAAATGGGAAATCCATGTTTCGATATCACCAAAAACGCAAAACTTGAAACGGACATTTTTAAAAACTGGAAATGGCCATGTGTTAAATATGAAAATTCAGAAAAACTTCAAACCGATATTGTTTAAAAATGTCATCAACAAAATGGAAAAATCCATATCATCAAAAACGTAAAACTTGAAACGAACACTTTTAAAAACTGTAAATTGCAAATTGACAACTGGCAATGTGTGAATTCATCATGTGTGAAAATGTGAAAATGAAAAATCGGTTCATCAACATCATGATTTTTTAAAATTAAACAACATCGTGCTCTGGTAAACCTTTGTTTTTATTTCATAGTCATAGTGACTTAACCAAAGAAAAATAGAATGCAAACAAATCCCAATTCCACACTCCTCAATTCCTCAATGTTCATGTCCGTGCATCATCAACTTTCCTTTCATAGCACTCATGACAATCAGAGCTGCCATCCTTTCACCCACTGAGGCATCACAGGATGTGAAACGTTGTTTAGCTTTCTTCAATAACAATTTATCTGCCACATGTCTTAAACCAGGATGACTATGGCGATAAGGAAGATCATGCATGTTCTTTGCATGCTAGATCCAAAAGATTAATGGGTACATCACCACGCTGCAAACGTTTTTCAAGATGAGTTCCAGGGCCACAGAAACGATAACCTGGAAGATGGATTTCGAAAGGTAAGTATTGAATCACTTTGTCAATGACGCCATTGCCAGTACAGGTCTGGCATATCCTTTTCCATCGATGGTAAAAAGGTTTGGTCTTCCTACTCCTCTGTGGACGATGTTTGTGTTTGTTGTTGCTTTTTCTCGCCATGACACCCGTGGAATTATTCAACAAAGTCTTAACACGGACAATGGTGCAACTTCCTGAAATACATATGCTTTATCGTCAATGTCGCTCACATGAACACCATCAGACGATTTCACAGATGAAATAAATTTTAACTTTAAGTCCAGACAAAATTTGAAACAAAATGACATATCTTGGATATCCAACAACAACGCCACATAAGATAAGAAATTAGCCCCTAAAATAACGTGACAAGATAGATTTCGCACAACCCACAATAAAAATTTCCAGATAAACGCTTGGATACTAACTTTAATCTTAATATATAGTACCCAACACATCTAACCTAGCTGTATGCTTCTCACCAAGGCGGTCCGGGTTCGATTCCCGGTCAATGCATGTGAGATTTTCGAAGTGAAATGCCATGTCCTGTGGTTCGGATTCCACGTAAAAAGGAGGTCCCGTGGCTCATGATCTCAAGATTAACGGCCACGTTAAACTACAAGCTTCCTTCCTTCCTTTTTCATCTAACCTAGAACGGTTGGCAGACATCAACATATGGTGAACAGAAGATAGTTCAGGAAACTTACAAATTAACATCATAGAGCGATACCATTCTTCGCTGACAAGCGAAACAGCACTGCCTGAATCTAATAAGGCATTAACTGGAGCATTATTTATTGAAATAAGAGCGATGGGAGAAGGAAACTTATTCGGCGAACAAATCCTTGAACATATATCCGGAGATACCAAATTATCTTCGATAATTTCCACAATCCCTTCTACAACATCACTAAATTTCATAGCAACAGAATGCATATCCCGATGTCTACCCGAAAATTGTCAATCGTGTTTAAGTCTACAAAATTTTGCAGTATGACCTGAGCGCCCACATACAGTACACTTAAATGGTCTACCAACATCAGCATCATTAAATTTTCCATGGGGTCGCTCAGGCCTAATACCAGGAGGTCTAAAGTTGGGAGACGGAACCTTGGCACAAACCCTCTGAGCATCAGCTTGACGAATGCATTCTGCGTCATTAGCAACTGCATAAAGATCTTTAATAGTTTTCGGACGATCCCCTACGCTGAGGAGTGACCGATACTCAGGGGTAACACCTGGTGTATTCTTGGAATACACGGTACGAGAGATTATAATTTTCAATGCTTTTGCATGTTCTTTCCTTCCTCTTTGTCAAACACCAACAGTGATCTTCTGTTTTCTCTTAGGTGTTCAGGTCGCTTATATCTTTTATGAGTCTGTTCTAGATATATATTCTCTGTGACTCACCTAGCGTCATCTAGCAGCGAATCTCTGAAGCTCTTCAACTCTTCCTGGTGCAAGAGGACTTACTTATCCATTTGGCCACCAGATCCTGTTACCATCGCCAGCTATTTTCTCCTTGAGCAAGAGGACTCTGTCTACTTTTTTTACTCACCATGCTGCGCTAGTATCGCCTGTTATCAACTCTTTGAAGACCAGCTCATCAAGAGAAAATAATTTTTTGTTATAAAGTTGGCAATGTTTATATGTTCTCCTTTTGTCTCCCATCCCCCACTCTTTTTCCCTTCCTTGGACCCTCCGTGCTCCGTTGAGCAAGTCTCACTTCTCAGTCGGCAGTTGACTCGATCAGTTAAGGCTCCTCTCGAGCCAGCCTCCTCAAACCAAGAGGCATACTCTCTTCTACGCCATGTTGACAAAGTAGTTATCGTCAAAAGGAACTTCACTTTCAACATGAAATCAAGATAAGTACCATCTTAAAGTTTTAACCTCATCTGCATGGTTTTAACTTTCACGTGCTTTTAACGATACTTTTATAGACAGTGTGAGATTATTTATTTTGGGGCAAAAATCATTCTTCGTGGGATTTGCCATGTTGAGCTTTTGTTCGTACATGCCAACCTTACTAGAAAAGAGCTTTTCTTAAGCTATTCAAATGAGAAATCCTCTCACTACGTGGGATATTATCTAATACCCGCTGTCTATAATTCACCAAGCTAGTTCCTCCGTTGGATTTTCTTAACCCCATTTTTCTACTAAGGTCGTTCTGGAACCTTCTAGATTCTGTATTTCATCTACAAGTCCTGCCGTTATGAAATTTTCACTTACTTGTGAGAATGCTATTTAAAATTGAAGAATCTCACTTCTGAATTAAAGCTCAATTGCGAATTTTCGTCCACCGTTGGATGTTCTTGGCGCATTTAACTGTAATCCACCATTTTCTCCAGCAATAGACTTTCGTTCATCTAGTGCAACCAGTCAGTTTTTTTCAAATTGAAATAACTTTCTTTGCCAAAAACTTTCGTGTTTCTATAGTGAACTTTTCATATATTTCAACGAACTATAGTGAAAACCAGTGCTTGTTCAACTTTCTACCGCGTCGCGATCGTCCGTTTACATATAAATAAAGCCATGAACATTTTTCCTCAATCCCTATTTCTCTTTCCTAAACCTCTTACTAACAATCTGTAATAAACTTTTAAATTTAGGTCTGTTTCAACGAGGTGTCAATCCATAGATGTGCCCTCCCATTTTTTCTCATGTGTAATTAATTAATTTCTGTATAATTACGTGTTCAGCGCACGTTTCAAACTTACATTGTTTCTCCCTTCTGATCAGGGAAAACAATTCTTTCATCTCTTGAGTGAGTTATTTCTAGGTCTCACGAAATGGAAACTGCCCCATTTGGTTCGTGATTCCCATTTAAAACATAGGAGGTCGAGAACCTTCCTTTTGATTATCTCTTCAGGTTTCACAGTCAGTGACCTGCCCTTATTTGCATAATAACCAACATTAATTCTGTATAAATATAAGAAGTTGTAGGAACTTCTATCTTATTTTTCATGTTTTCTTATTGTTATTTTAGAAGTTTTCACTCTTTCTAGAATATTCTCTCCGGAATTTCTTAAGGTACACTCTTTGTACTCCAATTAACGTTCAAACTTTAATTACTTCATTGGTTATTTGTTTAAATCTTATAAAGATTTTAGAAACATGTAAGGTTTTAAACCTTGTAAATTGTCAATTGCCTGAAGCAAACGTTTAATGTTGAGAGGTCTGTGACCCCATTTGTCAAAAAGTTCAAATGAACTATGTTTGTCAAAAATATATTACATACTTATTAAATTCATTATCCTTCTTTGAATTGTTTAATAAATTAAATATTTGTTTTTGGATTTATCATTTCGCAAGTACAACGATTAGGCAAGATTTTGTCTTCCTTGGCTCTTCCTACTCAATGTTATTAAATCCATTAATAGGGCTTTCACCACTTTTTGCATTTGAGCAAGAAATCTTAGTTTCCACCTCACTAAAGTTTCTTTTAGCTTTAATAGCTAATTCTAATTGGCCAGTAAGGCAAGTAAAGCTCGCTAAGCCAGCTACCTGCTTGTGGAGATCCTCTCCGAAAACTTATGGTCAGTTTTCCAAAAGATAAGTGTTTCTTTTTGTCTAAACTTTTAGCCGGCTCCTCGCTGAGTAAAAGCTTAGCCATTTCTAAATGCAACCATTGGTTCATTCAACAAAATTACTTCCCCAGGTGTAATCTTTTATCATTCTCCTTCTTGGAAGCACTTGGTTGCCTTTTTAAGAATTCCACAACTTTGAAAATTGGAAATACCAAATCTGATTTAAATTATTGGCATTCTTCGAATTATTTTGAAAAAACGAATTGCTTTGAAAAACCATACAACAAATTTGTTACTATCAGTCTTGCCAGACCATCACCCTTCCCTATAGTAGTTTTATACATGCTTGGGAGGAAATACACTAAAGCCTCTCTCTTGCAAATCGCCCAAGTCCTAGCTGCGGTTCCCGTTAGCTTCGACCAAGCTCGTACCTACTTTAGGTATCAGAGAGTTAATTTTCAGTGGCAACTGCCTCTAAAGGTATTTAAAGTTAAAATTACAACTTTTGTGGAACTCTCCTCCTATTTTTCTATCCTTTTTCTCCAATCCAAAACCTACTTCCCTTTTTTAATCATCTTCCCTAGGTGGGTGGGTTATTCCTTATCCAATAATCTACCCAACACCCACAATTATGTTTCTTACAATATCACGCTCACACAAATTCAAACCGAAATCCTTTGCTTACTTTAGAAAATCTTGGGCATACGAATTTAAGAACTCCCCCAGTTCCTGAACTCTGTAAAAATATTGGTGCACTATTGGACCCATTAGTCGAGCAGAAATGAAAACAGAAAGAACCTCTTCCAAAAAAAAAACCCATACACACGCCACTGGACATGGCACCGACAACCATGTTACATATCTCCCCAGAGGTATAGGGAAAAATCAGTTGAAAAGTTAGTGTGTCAGAAACACCGAAAACAATAGCATATTCATGAATTTCCACCAGCTCACTTAAAGACCTGATGACTCCATCAGTAGTATCAGTGATGTAATTTTTTATCCTAGAGACACAGACAGTTAATGGGTGACTTAAGTTCCCAAAACTCGAATTCGAAAATACGGAACCATTAGCACGCGAAAGGTGAAAACGCGGCGAAACACAATTATTACTTGACCCAGGCAACGATAAACCACTGGGTGCACAAGAATATCAACGTGACCGTTCCGTAGGAACGCTAGGTTGTCTAAAACCAACGGTAATGTTCATTCTAGATACCGAAGAAGAAGAATCACACATTTGTCGAGAACCAGCAAGAGCATAAGTGCAGGTAACAATCGAGTTAGAATAATTCATGCCCAAAACAGGCATAGAGTTACCGACTGAGGCAATTGGCCTACCAACAGGTATATTCTCCTTCGGCGCAGACATATCAATATAATTATTCAGTCCGGTAACAAGACTGGCTCATGATGCTATACAAGACTCAGAAGATAGAGATAAGTCTCTTGAATATCCCCCATGTAGAGGAAGGTTAGATTATCTGCACCCCATATTATGTCTAAAATATTCACTATTATTCACACTCGAGCCTACATTATGCTGAAAATTAGCATCCCCACTAGAACTAACTATACAGCTCATTCTAGGGCTACTATAAACAGCAGAAAAACTAGAAGAGGTAACTACTGAATTCGGTATATTAACAGATGATATAACAGCTTAGGCTTTCACGGCCGGCGTTCATAATTCAGTACTAGTTTTTCGGGCTTGTAGGCCGTGGTCCAGACAGGATATCTCCCGACGTTTCACCGGAAACTGCGTCCGGCATTATCAAGGGTTTCGCTCCTTTCCTTGGTCAGCAGTGGAATGAGGAAGAGGCTTGAACTATTGGGCAACAGTTTGTAGTGGGGTATTGTTGTTTGAATATGACCTTTGGCTGGGTGAATCTTGGCGATGACTAACGGCTGGAAGGTAGTTTTGGAGCTTCAAATTAGCATGGTGAGCCGAGCGTTCTCTTCGCATTCCGGCTGGATCGTCTGGTCTCGCGTACATGTTGCGGGGTGCGGTTCGTGCTCCGGCTTCGGCGACCGAGCTTGTGAGGGTCAGGTGTTCCCTGGGCGACTGCCAGGCTGTAGCGGAAAGGTTCTTCCGGTTGACGTGTGCGTGATATCTTGGCCTTGGTGTTCCTAAGGGCCGGGTTCCATGTATTACGCATGTATTATTTCAAGCCTCTTCCTCATTCCACTGCTGACCAAGGAAAGGAGCGGAATCCTTGATAATGCCGGACGCAGTTTCCGGTGAAACGTCGGGAGATATCCTGTCTGGACCACGGCCTACAAGCCCGAAAAACTTGTACTTAACTATTAACAGATGAGGTTTTGAAATTCCGAACAGGCATACTATCGGATGTTCCAGCGGTTACGCTATTCATATTAGCCTCATTAACAATGCCACTATCAACCTTAGAAATAATGGTTTACATAACATTAGGACATACTACGTTCACCGGACTCATATTAGCAACATAGCTAGAACTACTCGAAGTTACCGCTTGCTTCTCCAAAATAATATCTCGAGCATTATCAAAAATATAGTTATTACACTCCTCTAGTTTCATTTTGCATCATTTAAAATCTTAATATCATCACCCGAACGATGACCAGAAACAATTAGAACATCCTTAATACGGGTAAACAGATACTTTATCCGAGAGCACATCCTATCATGTTGAGTAACACTAATACCGTCCAAACAGCAAAAATTCACTACATTTACAATTGCATTAACTTCAGTTAAAATCTGGAACTTACTGGATTGAAATGCATCATCATCAAGCATTTGGTGAACCACATCCAACTCAAGATTTTCCGAAAGAATTGTCCGGGCCAAATCCCCATCTCCGGGTCTCTCCAAGTGGCGAATAGTAAGTTCATAATTCACTTCCTCAATCGTCAAGAATTTGATTACAGGAATTGGACGAGCCATTACAAGAAAACAGAAAAAAAACACAAGAATTAGAAAAAATACACAAGTTACCTCCTAACCTAACTGACGTTAAATTAACTATCAATTCAACAAAAGATAATTTGAGTAAACGATAACCGCGTTCTGTTAGCAAAAATAATGTACCGGTACAAAGAAGACCGTAGTGTGAAAGTAGACCCTAATCCTAGAACCGTGTTAGAAGCTATTGTGACCTTTATCTTAACTAAGAAATAAAGAACAACGTCTTCCCAAATTATAATATAATGTAAGAACAAAATGAAATTACAAATAAAGGACTGATCAAGGAAGAGTTAATAAGTTAATTAGGTAATTACATCCAAACAACACCAAATACATCAAAGAAAGAAAAAGGTAATAACATCAATGACAACAGGTAACGCTTATTACAAACCAAAAATAATCATAATTCATTAATCAAGTTAAAAGGACAAAGGACAGGGGAAGAAATTCGCAAAACCAAACCTCTCTTAAGAGGTCGAATTAGTTCCCATGATTTGACAAAAGTTAGATTACCCAAAGGAAAGGTTTAAGCAGAAAATACCGATGATAAGTTTCAAAAATAGGATATCTCGCAAAGAAGGTCGAAATCAAATCACGAATGACAAATTGAAGTCAAAATATTAAATCAAATACGGAATGAAGCGGATCAAATACAGCTCGACTGACTGCTTTCATCTCAATCTTTTAACAATATACAAAATCAGTGGAGCCTCCGTGGCTTAGGCGGCAGCACGCCGGCCTCTCACCACTGGGTCCGTGGTTCAAATCCCGGTCACTCCATGTGAGATATGTGCTGGACAAAACGGAGGCAGACAGGTTTTTCTCCGGGTAATCCGGTTTTCCCTGTCAAAATTTCATTCTAGCAACACTCTCCACAATCATTTCATTTCATCTGTCATTCATTTAATCATTGCCCCAGAGGAGTGCGTCAGGCCTCGGCAGCCGGCACAGTTCATATCCTCGCCGTTATATGGGGGCTTCATTCATTCCATTCCTGACCCGGTCGGAGACTGGAAGCAGGCTGAGGATTTTTTCACAAAAATCAGTAATGGCGTCAGTCGTCAGGAAACGACAATAATAGTGAAGCAAAAATTTTATAAACGAGAAATACGACCATCAGAAGGCCAAGAAATAAAAGGAAAATTAATTTAAGTAAATAATAATGAGAACTATTACAAGAACTGCGGATCGAACAATTTTTAGGTTATGTGATTTGATACTTCATAAGGCCTACAAGGGCTTGGCGGATATTGTTCGATCTCAATCAAATGACACAAAACGGCTCTCGGGCCGTAGCACAAGTCAAACACATAATTAATCCATAAAGGAAATACGACACATCAACCAAGTAATTAATGATCAGGCACTGAAACCAAAGCAAAAGATACTCATATAGATTTAAAGGCAAAATTAGGTACAACAGAATAAAACACAAGGTTCCGTTGAGCAATAGAGAAAACCTAGTGCTGATCACAAGCCAAGAAATAGATATTGGGTCTCGGACAAATCTGCCAACCCAAGTCCCAGTCACAGCACACCTTTAAACATATCAGATATTACCTTTGCTGCGGATTATAATTCATATTAAGTAATAAATGTCGCTTTAGTGTAATGAGTAGAATTCAAATCTTCGGGGTTCCGATACGAGTGAAACTCGTCCCCGATAAATCCTTAGAAAATTTTCACATCTGTCTTACACGCTCTTCCAAGATGGAGTGTCGATGCTTTATTGTTTAAATTGTTGATCTTAATTCTGTGTTGATTCGGAACTGCCAACACAACCTCAGACTAGGCCAAAACTTGTCTATCAGAAAGTCACAAATATTATTGCTTAACAGTTGTCGGCACTTGCAAATGGCCTGTGACTGGATCCCCAGCAATAGCCAATCACCTTCGACAGGACCGCGATCTCATTGGCCACAGCTGATCATATTTAGAAAGGTTTGTGAAATATATGGAGAGATGAATCTTATTTATGCCGGTTGGATTTAAGGTTAAGTAGAAACTCCAGGCATTGTAACGTGAAAATCACGGTACAAAATGCTTTGGATTTTTTGCTCCATAGAAAAGAAGTTTTGATCCTGAATCGTCTTCGATCCCATCAATCACAAACTGACACCGAGAAACTTGCTCAGCATGACCTCTATTGGCGATTTCCTTCATCACAAGAGAGTACTCCTGTGGAGATTCGTCGCGCTTTTTTCGTTGCTGGGTTAACAACTTGTGGATTTTGCACTGCTTGCCGCCACATCAAACTCCTCTTTCAAGGCCTTCCTCAGTGCAGTCCAGGACGTCAGTCCTTTTTCACCTTGAGTAAAAAGCTTAGCTAAACCATCGAGTGACTTCTTAGCGGAAATAAACTTTTGCAGCTCACTCCATCCCATCATGATTGACGTCTCCTCAAAATCTGCGATCCATTTCTTCACTGTGTAACCATCCTTACTGTACCGTGAATTTCACGTTACAATGCCTGGAATTTCTACAACTTGCCTCTGTATATGAACTTAACCTATAAATCCAACTGGCTTAAATAAGATTCATCTCGCGACGTATTTCACAAATCTTTCAAAATATAATCAGCTGTGGCCAATGAGATCGCTATCCTGTCGTTAAAAAAATCACAGGCCATTGGCAAGTGTCGAAAACTGTAAAGTAATACAATTTGATACTTTAAGATAAATAAGTTTTGGCCTTGTCTGAGGTTGTGCTGGTAGTTTTGAATCAACACAGAATAGAGTTCATCAATTCAAATAATGAAACATCGACAGTCCATCTTGGAAGATCTTGCTAGAGAGATTTAAAAAAATAAAGGAATTATCGGAGGCGAGTTTTACTCTTTTCGGAACCCTGAAGAGTTTGTATTCTACTCGATTACGCTAAAGCGAAAATTATTTGTTAAAAATGAATTATAATCTCAGCAGAAAAAGGTAATATCTGATATGTTTAAAAGTGTACTGTGAGCTGAACCTGGGTTGGCAGATTTGTCCGAGAACCTATACCTATTTCTTGGATTATGAACAGCACTAAGTTATTTCAGATACGGCACTCAACTTGTTTAATTGTAAAGGGTACGGAACCTTGAGTTCTATTATGTTGTACCTAATTTTGCCTTTTAATTTTTTTTAAATTGCTTTGGTGTCGGTGACTGATCCTTAATTACTTGGTTTATGTGTTGAATTTCCATTTTTATTTTTTATTATGGGTTTTTCTTGTGCTGCGGACCAGGAGCCGTTTTATGTGACTTGATTGAGATCGGACAAAATCTGACAAGCTCTTGGAGACCTTACAACATACAAAACCTAATGCCAAATCATCTAACCTAAAAATTGTTGGATCCGCAGCTCTCATAATAAATTTCTTAAATTTATTTTCCTTTTATTTCTTGGCCTTCTGATGGTCGTAAAACTCGTTTATGAAAGTTTTGTTCCCCTATAATTGTTCGTTTCCTGGCGACGGTAGCCATTACTGATTTTTGCATTAACAATGAGTTTGAGATGAAAGTTGTCAGTCGAGCTGGTATTTGATCCGTGTCATTGCGTATTTGATTTAAAATTTTGAGCGGATAAACCTTAACTCTTTTTACGTCACTTGAGTACGACCTTCAATGCGAGGTTTCCTATTTGGTAACTTATCATCTGTACCTTCTGCTTAAAGTTTTACCGTTCGGTATATCATCTTAATTTGTCGAATCATATTCGATCTCTTTAAAGAGGTTTTGTTTTGCGTTTTCTCCCCCTGTCATTTCTGCGTTTAACTTGGTTATTGAATTGTGTGTTTTTTTGGGGGGGAGGTCTTGAAATACGACTTAACTATTTGTAATTGGTGTAATTCCTTTGTTCTTTTCTTTTGTATTTGGTGTTGTCTCCATGTAATAACTAACTAATTAACTCTTCCTTGATCTGTCCTTTATTTGTAAATTTATTTTGTTCTTGTATTATATTTGGTTTGAAAAGGCGTTGTTCTTTATTTCATAGTTAAGGAAAAGGTAACAATAGATTCTAACACGGTTCTGGGATTAGGGCCCACTTACACACAGCGGTCTTCTTAGTACCAACACTTATCGTTAAATGTTTTCATTGCGCCCTCTACGTCGCGGAACGACAATGAAAACTTATGTTGTTCTCTATACCTTCTTTCCTGGTCTTCTTCTTCGCTCTCTTCGCCTTCTTCGTCCTCTTCGTCTTCTTCATCATCGTCTATATTAGTTGCGAGTTCGTCGAATTTTCTCAAGTAGACTACCTACCGGTAATAATAAATGGTGTTACTCATTACCTCCTTTGTCCCGATCTTGGTGTTAAGAATCTCAGAAACACGCAACAGATCACCCTTGGAAATTGTTTCTTCGATAAATTTCTTATTTGCTTCCTCTTCAATGGAATTTTCGTCAAAATCAAATCCAGGAAACTCTCGCCGTCGCTTTCGATTCTTCCTGTCGTCTGGTATATGCTCGAAAATGAGGTTATGTAAAACATTGATTGCTTTGACCAGAGCGTCACTTATTTTCTTATTTGCTCTACTGCACCGAGTGTAGACATCTTATTTGCCTACTCATTTCTATCAAGTTGTTTTCCATCAATATCGCTTACCCTTAACCGCGCAATCAAACCTGTTTAACCTCATTCACCAAACCGGTGATATTTGTAGGTGATATAGTTGAATACCGCTTCCCGCCGTTTCTCTCAGGCGAGTCACTATCCTCTTCCACCATATCTACAATCCTCTATCGTCGTTTAGATTTCGACCCTCGTCGTCGACACGGCACCACTAATTGTCGCTGAAACTGAAGAACAAATTTTGCTAGCCTATGAATCCTCGTCGTAGATTCGCACGTCGTGGGCTCACAAAACTGCATGTCGTCTCGTCTTCAGCGTCGTAGGCAACAGCAACAAAGATGATATGTCGTCCACTTCGTCGAAAACAGCGTCGTATTTTGCGTCGTACTTCCTGTCGTGGATTGCGTCGTAACTCGTTGTTTCAGTTCAGTTCATCCCGGACAAGCCCCCATTTGTGGGAAACGGTTTCCAGATCATGACACTCACGAGCATTGAATAAAAGACTGAATTATTTATTTTAAAAAAGAAACTGATTAAAATACAATATATTGAATTAAGGGGATGCGTTTCGCGGCTCGTCGGAACTCGGAATATTGCTTCTCTTATTATTATTCTCAGACAATGGCGCTGAGCTTACTCCTGCGCCCTCTAGATCCCACACTTGGCCGTCTTGATCCTCATCCGGCTCCCACATTATTATTATTTTACGTGGATCAACCGGAGAAAGTAGACGTGTACTCGAGTACTCCGCACAAAGTTAAAGTATAGCGAGGAAATGGTTTGCGACCGTTGTCTAGAAGGGCTTCCAACAGCTCAATTCTGTAAGAAATGGTTGAGCCATAAACAGTCTTTAGGAATCGTAAAGACTGGTTAGCGGTCGAACTGGTATTCTGTTAACGCCAAATCGCATCCATGTTGTGACGTAAGTCTTACCGCTTAACCATCCACCGCAAAAGCATGTTCAGAGGGCTTTTTAGCCGTGTTGTAGCCCATGGTTAGCCCAGTTAGTTATTGTTGTTTTAATGGGTGGAACTACGAGGCCATCTGCCCCTGTGGTTAGACCATTCGTAACGATAAATCAATGATGGAAGTGAACAGCTGATATGTACAGATCACTTAATGGCTTGAAAATTAAGTTATTCATTGAATATAGGCTAAGTACAAAGGAATATAATTTTGATTCTTCAAGTTACGAGAGAGAGAAAACATTTTTATTCACTGACAGAGAACAAAGGGGGCCGTGACTATGGCAAATGATGGGATATAAGTTCCTAATATATAAGTGTTTATGAAGTATTTAACGTGTATACTTATCGCATAGTGTGTGGTATCGGCTAATGTACGTATCAGTCTTAAGTGTTTAACTATAAAGTTAGGTAAATAACACTTAAGGTAAATAAGATTAGCATACGAGTGTAAATTGAAGGTTCATCGTTAGTCTAGTGTTTCACTACTGGAAGTCTAAGAGTATATATAGGTAGGAAGAATGCAAAGAAGAGTAGACCAAGCTTTCTGCGGTGTGTGCGGTTGATGAGGATGCCGCAGCAGTCGGTTGTGAAGGAAAATGCAACGCTTGGTTCTATAGAGAATGTGTGTCCATGGGAGTTGGCGACTATACGACACTGCAGAAACTTAACTGCACGCTCTTGCGGCTATGTCCGGCATGTAGACAGGTTTGGGTGTCATTTAGGAGAGGAATTAACTGCTTTGAAGCAGGAAATTCAAGCAATGCACCAAGATTTCAAAGTAATAATTGAGACAGAAATTAAGAAGGCAATGCAAGCATACTGTGAAAATGGTCAGATACGACCGACGGTTCTTCGATATAGGAATGAGAACAACAAGGGGACAGCTCCACCACCTCCATTACCAGTTGAAGAAGAAACAACTAGTGTACACCAACTAGCACACACGGGTGAAACAAAGAATGAGACAACTAATTCAGTGGTAAACATTCCTGAAGAGGAATTGCAACGCATAAGAATGAAAGAGATGAAGGTTGGAATACGAAAATGAGCCGTCGGAGATTCCCACGGACCTCGCAAATCATCCAAGGTACAGACAACCAGTACATTAAGACAGCGGAGAAGAGGTTCATAATAAAGGGGATAGGACAGGAGACTAGAGGATTAAAGGAGCTGAAAGAAAATGATGGATTTATGTAGGAAAACTTCATCCCAACACAACAAAAGATGATTTAAAAGTCTTTCTAAGAGAAAATGGTATAGTAGATGTTAACTGTCAGATAGTAAGCAGTTCAGAGTCCAGTCGAGCCTACAAAATAGGGGTTCCACTAGATGCTCTCCAAGATGTATACAACAGTAACTTCTGGCCGAAGGATGTAATTTGTCGTCCTTTTCGAGCTCCATGGAGATTCAGAGGACTAATGGAATAGAATGTTTAAATGATCAGTATTAGTATGGAACATGAGGGACTATTATGTGTCATAAACATGATTCCAAGATACATCTTACGAAATTATTCAGTAGCAAGTCTATGAGAAACATTTTTAACTCGAGAAAAGTGTGGACTTAATAGGTATACCATGCACACGTTTGCTTCGCAAGGTGAGAGAGGTAGACCCAGTGGTGGAATAACTTGTATAGTAAACCCAGAACTTGCACCAACTAGAACGTTATATAGCAGCTCAAATGTTATAACGATTGAAACAAAATTTTTAGAAGTGATTAGTGCTTATTTTCAATCAGACTTTAACAAGAAGATATCAGAGGAACTTGATTTAGTGCTGCGGAAAGCAAATAGAAGTGGAATGATCATTTTAACGGGGGACTTCAATTGTCGGATAGACCAGGTTACTAACAAATCGAAAGCTGTGATGAATTTTCTACAGGGTGAAGGCCTATCACTTGTCAATGATACACACTGATATGGCTTTTCCTTTTATAGACTCCATAGACAGCCATAGTTAATTGTCTTTGTTTATTCTGTACTCTTTGGTAGATGTCTGATACACATCATGTACCAGTATGTGTTAAGTTAAGATTAATAAAACCTAACAAACAGGTTTATCAAAGTGTTCATATTTATTACAATTTATTAATCTTAACTAAGAATGGATCGACTACTAAGACCCGAGCGTCTGAACATCGACCCAGAATCTAGCAACGCACAACAAGAATAGAATCACTGGTACAGTACGTTCAGGAACTTCATAGTGTCTTACCAAGTAAGTGACGCCGACAAATTAAGAATCCTGATAAATCATGTCTCACCTTCAGTATACGAATATTTCAATGAAGCTAAAACTTTCAATGACGCAATAAGCATTTTGGTTAGAACGTTCACAAAACCGGTGAACGAAATATTTGCGCGTCACAAATTAGCAACCAGAAAGCAGCTAGCTGGAGAAACAGAGTCGAGATATATAGAATCTTTGAAGCTTCTGAGCAAAGATTGTAACTTTAAGGCTGTAACAGCGGAAGTAAATAGAGATTGACCCGTTTCTATTTTAAGTCCGTGATTTTGACGCTATGTCCATCTAGCGGCCACTAGTAGAATGTCTGAGCGATCGATATATATCGGCTCGTCTTGTCAAAAAGAAGCGCACCATAGCGAATGTCTTCTCGCCTAATGGAACGGATAACAACAATATGCGTCAGAGAGATTTGTTGGATTTGGAGAGATGAACATCGAAAATCATGATGGCTGGTTTAAAGTCAGTAAGATCTAAAAAGGTTTTAAAATGAAGTTCAGAAATGATATATAAATATGTGTACTACGTTCTCGCTCTCGAGTCTACTCTTCATACTTATTCTAATGAAGACCTGGTTGTAACATGAAAATGAATATGTATTTTAAAAGCTGTCGACGAGATCTTCAGACCGTCTCTGGAAAAGATAAGTCCTTAAATATTTTTAAAGTGCCAATATGCATGAGATATGTGTAACTTGAAGTTGGTTAGGAATACCTTGTCCCACTTCTTTCAGTGTTAACTTGTCCCTCTCTAGATTGGAGATCGCGTTCTTATATTACATTATCTTGGTTATGTTTATGTTATTCCCTTGTGTAGATGTACGTTTTGGGGGATCGTGTTGGTTTTAGGGTTAATCGTTTTTGGGTCTCTTGTTGTTTTTTGCATTGTATTTTATTTTGTCCCTTTTCCCCTACGCGAGTGTTACGTTTATTTTTGCTGGATAATTTAATGACTAGGGGCATGGGAAGCTGCTTCGGGCGTTACCTGGAGGTGATGATGTAATATGTATTTTGTTTTGTTGTTGTTGATGATGATGATGATGATGATGATGATGATGATGATGATGATGATGAAGCCACGATGGTTGAATGCCGTGAGCTAATTAATTGTTGTTGTGTTGTGTTATTTATTTGTGTAATGGGTAAATGATTTAGGGCCTCGACATCCTTCTGGTCATTTATTTATAAGCAATGTCCTAATGTTAAGGGTGGGTTAAGGTTAATTGCTTAAGTGGGCTCGACTGAACGCCTAGGGTCATGTCAGTTTGTTCTTGTTTTATTGCGTGGCTTCAGTCGAGAAACAACACGTGAACTCGTTACGTTTATTAAATGAGACGTATGGGTTACCCTTTCGAGGTGATGGAATGTGTGTGTATTGTGTGTACCCGGGACTACAGTGCACCCTCATCTTGTCTTTCGCAAGATAACCAAGTCTCGTGCTTCTTCCGGGAAGGGGATTTATTCAGGAAGTAAACGAAGTCATTGATATTTACGTTTCCTTGGTGTGTTGCTGTTCGGTTGAACTAGTCTCAGGTAAAGCGTTTTGTTTTTAGTAGTGTGTGTCAAGTGTACCTGTAATCTTTCGTTGGAGTACTGTCAGGTTTGGATTTGATTGTATTGATGTATGCGTTAGGCTTGCGTTTGTTCTTGGGTTGTATTTCTGTAAGTGACATACTTGTTTAAGGGTAAGGTTTTTCTGTTCTGGTGTTTCGTGACTTCGTAACTTCCTAGAATATCTCTCCTAACTACGATTTGTAGTTAGCCTGTGGTGGGAAGAAAGATACTATATGCACTATTGTTAACTTGTTTTTTTTGCTACCCCGTTTTAATTTGAGTTTAGCTTTGAACGATCTCCAATCTAGAACACGTTAGGCATCTCGGAATTCTTCTCCTTTTATTACCTGCTTTATTTTTATACTTGTATTTACCTTGTTTTGATAATATGTGTACCTTATTTCAGTCCCATCACCCCTCATTATATCATTTCATGCGCTACTCACGTCCCCTTTGTTATGTTTTGCTGTTGTTATAAAATTTTTATTCTACCTCCACTCGAAAAGTGTAGTCATTGGATGGTCGGTGCTCCATCTAGTTCAGAATGTGTTAAAGAACTCGATAAGGTCTCTAGGTCCGCGTCCTATAACATCTGCACGCCTCTCAGAGATGATTGTATTCGCGACGCTTTCATTGCCGGTCTTCTTAACTCCAATATTCGTCAGAGACTATTAGAAAATCTTAACCTCACTTTTGAGGAGGCTTCAATAAAGGCAAAGGCTTTAGAGTCAGCGATGGAACAGTCCCTTCAGTATCAAGAGCCTGTTTCAGTCAGTGCTGTTCAGAACTGTCGTGCTAGTTCACCCAGACCACCCTCAATTACTTATGCCAGCCGTGACAGCTGCTCAGGGAATAGTGAAGCCTCGTGCGAAGTTGTTGCAGTAAGAAACAGGAAGTGCTATTTTTGTGGACTTGCCTATCACAAGAGGAATGAATGCCCAGCTAGGGAAGCTACTTGTCGTGCATGCTCGAAAACTGTTCTCTATGCCAAAGTTTGTAGAAGTGCCAAACCGAATAGTTCCCAAAAATATTACCATTGCCATACTGTAGTCTTATCTTCTGCCTCTTCCACACCATCTTGTCTAGCAAAAGCAATAATTCCCATTCACTTAAATGGAACGAAAGCCAATGCTCTGGTAGACACTGGTAGTTCTACAAGTTTTATTTCTGAGAGGTTGGTCTGGAAACTCCGGCTCCCCGTGTGTGCTAGTAGTCTCACAGCAACAATAGCCTCAACATCTCTTAGCTCATCTGTTAAGGGAGTTTGTTCAGTCAATCTAAAAGTCAAGGACCATATATTTGAAGACGTTCAGCTAAATATACTGATTGTTAGGTTCACTTCTCAATAAATCACATAGACTCCTCTAGAATGCATATTTTATTATTTGTTGTGGAAAGGTTCACAATTCACACGATATACCATATTGTTTTTTGACACTGAACTTCACTGATCCAAGAATACGTGAAAGATACTGCACTACACTCTTGTGCTTTCTGCCAACTCAACATTCTCCCACCTTGAGTTGTGGAAACAACTCAACAAAATAATAACATAACATATTCTTTTCTTTTTCTCAAAATAAATGAACACAAAAATAAATAAGTCACTCAAAATATCTCTTTGGTTTAACCATCACTCTCCCACTACTGATTTTGATGAGATCAGAAGTATTAGTAGATGGTTTAACCGTCTTAGGATTTTTCTCCTTCTTCTCATTTTCATTCCGCTCAACTTGCAGTCTTAAAGCATGGTCTTCTCCAGATGTCACTTCAAGTGGATACACCCTCTGTACTGGTCTCAGTAGCTCTCCTTTTGTAGTCGCCAAGCGAACAACTCTCACGACACCACCTTTGCCAGGGATGACCTCTGTCACTCTTGCCAGCGGCCAGTCTAGTCTCTTCGTGTTGTCACTGGCTACCAGTACTACTGCACCTACGCAGGGTTTGTGATGACTTTTCCTAATGTGGTTCTTCTGTATTAGCTGTCCAATATATTCATTCCTGAATCTTACCCTTAATGTTTCCTTTACTGGCTGTACCTGAATCTTCTGTCAAGTTTTATGTCCTCTATCATGTCGATATCGGGCATTCCAATCTCCTTGACTTCCTGTAGGAACATTGCAGGGGTGATAGCCATCAAGTCTTCTCCATCATTGTACAGGTAAGTAAGTGGTCGTGAATTCATGACAGCTTCAATGTCACACAGAACAGTCATCATTTCTTGGTACGACAGACATGACTCACCCAGAACTTTCCTGAGCATTTGTTTGAGGACACCAATCAGCCTCTCCCACCATACTGCAGTGGGAGGATTGAATTTCCATTTTATTTGGTGTACAGAACTATATTCAGCGATTTTAGCCCACTGAATTGTCTCCAACATATTGCAGGTGCCTTGAAAGTTTGTCCCATTGTCACTATAGACAATCATTGGCCTTCCACGTCTGGACACGAAGCGCCGAAAAGCTTCGAGGAATGTTGCAGTAGCCAAAGATGTTACTAGCTCCAGGTGTACTGTACGAAAAACCGCACACGTGAACAGACAGACCCAGGCTTTCTCTCCACCTTTCAAATACAGAGGCCCGGCAAAGTCGACCCCTGTTATTTCAAAAATTGAGGCTTCTCTTACTCTGTCTATGGGGAGATGAGTTTGTTCTGCTTTAAGATGTTTTCCATAGTACCATCTGCAGACAACACATGTTCTAATTGCACCCTTCACCGTTTTCCTTCCTCCAAGGATCCAATATTTCTGTCTGAGCCCACAGAGCAGAATCTGGGTTCCAGCATGACATAAGTCTTTGTGCTTCTCCCTAATGAGAGCGTGAACTGTTGTATGCTTCGCAGGAAGGATAGCAGGACAACGGAAAGCATAATCATCTTTGCGCGATATAATTTTTGTTTTCAGTCTCATCACTCCCTCATCATCCATGAAAACACATAGTGAGTTGAATCATTCATCCTTTTCACCAACAAAACACTCCTTTTGTATGAACTTCAACACGACTTTTTCCGCTTCTGTGGTTTCTTCAATGGATAGTTCGGTAGTTCTTCTATTATTTTTCTGTCGACAATTATACAGAAACCTCAAGATCCATCCTATCATACGAACTGTTCTACGGAAACTTGAGAAATAGTCAAGGTGCCATCCCCGGGTATTGGACTTGTCTTCTAACACCGTCATAGTGTTGACTTTCTTTTTTCTTTCTTGGAAGACTTCATCATCGTTTGTTGAAATTTCGGGGCTAGGCCATTGTGTAGTGGATTGTTTTAGCCATTTTGGCCCTTCCCACCATCTCTGTTGAAGTAACTGTTTTGTGCTACATCCCCTTGATGCCAGGTCAGCCGGATTCATGGTTCCTGGAACATGACGCCACTGTTCTATTCTGGACAGTCTTCGAATTTCTTGCACTCTGTTCCACACGAAGGTCCCCCAAGGTTCGTCTAACTTGATCCAGGACAACACAGTCGACGAGTCACTCCAATAATAAATAACGATTTCTTTTGCAGTTAATGTTGGCAGCACTGACGTCACTAGTCGAACCCCTATTGTAGCTGCTAATAATTCCAGGCGTGGAATGGTGATACTCTTCTTGGGTGACACTCTTGTCTTGGCTTGTACAAATCGTAGCTCTATATTGTCAACCCTCTGTATTCGCAAGAATATAACTGCAGCACACGCAGTTTGACTGGCGTCACAGAACACATGAAGAGATATATCTTCAACTGACTGGACACTACCGATCAAACATCTAGGAATCTTAATCTCAGACAGCTGAGGTAGTTCTGCCAACCACTTCATGTATCTTCTCTTTGTTGTTTCGTCTACTCTGGTGTCCCAACCCAAGTCAGTGGCCCATAGTTCTTGCAAGATTAATTTTGGACAGAGAAATAACGGACATGAGAAGCCAATAGGGTCAAACACCTTATGTGCAGCTCCTAGTATAGCTCTTTTAGTGATTACATCATATTTGAAATCGTTAACATGAGTTAGATTCAGTTCAATGGTATCTTCTCCTTTAAGCTAAATACTTCAACCTAAACAACTATTCTGTTGCATTTGTACACAGAGACAATCAGGATGGTGGAGGTGTGGGAGTTTATGTCCACAAAAAATGGAATACAAAAGTTCTTAACCTAGTTGAGAGTAACCATAGCTTGATCCAGTTAGAGCTCATAAGAAATGATACTGTTCGTTTCAATAACCTGCATACTATTAATATAATTGCAGTATATAATCCAAACATAAATAACGCAACAAAATTCATGCAATCTTTAGAGCACATTCTCTCGAAAAGCAATGCCAATCTTTCCTTATGCATTGGTGATACAAATATTAACTTATTAAACAAAAATAATGTAACCAAATCATACCTCAATCTACTATCAAGCTATGGTTTCACACAAGGCAATACTCGCTATCCAACAAGAATAAGTGAATCAACAAGTACACTCCTTGATCAGGTGGCCACTAATAACTGTAAATATGCCTATAGAATAAGCAATATAAATAGTGATATTAGTGATCATAATATTCTTGTAACTGAGATTTTCTGGCCAAACTACTATCCAGGCAAAAGCCCAATCTCGAACATGACATTTAAATACGCCCCCAACAAGCAAAGGTCTAGTTCAAAAAAAGTGAATAAAAATTACCGGTACATGAACAAAAACAAATTCTCTAATGATCTCAATCAAATAGACTGCTTAGATGATCTAAACGAAACTTACATCGCCATGAAACACAAAATCTTGACACAGACACCCAACAAAGAAAACACTGACTTACCTTTGAGGGAAATACACCAGAACCACAAAAACCCATGGATAACAACAGAATTAATTCAACTAATAAAACAAAGGGACCTACTACATGCTAAACTTAAAACTAGCATTCACAGAAACAATAACCTCTTAAAGGAAGAGCACATAATATGTAGGAACAAAGTGACAGCTTTAAAACGGAAACTGAAATCCTCATACTATGAACACAAATTAACATTGAATGCCAATAGCATAAAAGATACTTGGAAAGTAATCAATGAAATGATCTACAACCGCACAACTGAAAACAAAGATGGTCCCAGTGAGATAATAATTAACGGTAAATCTTTCACAGGAAAAGAAAATATTTGCAATGCTCTAAACACTCACTTTATAAACATAGCACACAAATTAGCCATAAACATCCCCCCAGGGAAGAACGTTAATGAAATTAATGTCAACATAGATTCCATATTTATGACCCCGACTAATGAGATGGAAATTCGCAATATTATATTAAGCCTTAAAATGAAAAGTAGCCAAGACAAAGATGGTATGTCAGTGAAATTGTTAAAAAACTCCATTGACATGCTAAGTAGCCCACTAACTACTTTAATAAATGTATCGTTAGAGACTGGTCTGGTGCCTGATGATCTAAAAATAGCACGAGTCATACCAGTCTATAAAGGAGGTGACAAAAGCAATCCAGACAATTACAGGCCCATTTCCATCCTCCCACCCATATCCAAGGTACTCGAAACAGTAGTAAAAACAGAATTGTTAATTTCTTAAATAAAAATGATTACTTCTACAAAGGGCAATATGGATTCCGAGAAAACTCAAGCACAGAAATAGCCACAATTTATATTATCTCTAACTTGCAGGATGTCTTAGACAATAAGATGACAGCGAGTGGCCTTTTCATAGACCTGAGAAAGGCGTTTGATACTGTTGACCATGAAATTCTCTTAGGGAAACTTGATAAAGCAGGTATCCGAGGAGTAGCTTGGACATGGTTTAAAAATTACCTATCTAATCGTAAGCAGTATATTGAAATAAATGGCTACAGAAGTGAGGAAGTTAATATTACCCACGGTGTGCCCCAAGGATCAATACTGGGTCCTTCCCTCTTCTTAGTATATATTAATGACATAGCAACACTCCGTTTTCATGGTAATATAACGTTGTTTGCAGATGACTTAAGCATCTTTTACAATGCGTACCCTATTGTAGCTGCTAATAATTCCAGGCGTGGAATGGTGATACTCTTCTTGGGTGACACTCTTGTCTTGGCTTGTACAAATCGTAGCTCTATATTGTCAACCCTCTGTATTCGCAAGAATATAACTGCAGCACACGCAGTTTGACTGGCGTCACAGAACACATGAAGAGATATATCTTCAACTGACTGGACACTACCGATCAAACATCTAGGAATCTTAATCTCAGACAGCTGAGGTAGTTCTGCCAACCACTTCATGTATCTTCTCTTTGTTGTTTCGTCTACTCTGGTGTCCCAACCCAAGTCAGTGGCCCATAGTTCTTGCAAGATTAATTTTGGACAGAGAAATAACGGACATGAGAAGCCAATAGGGTCAAACACCTTATGTGCAGCTCCTAGTATAGCTCTTTTAGTGATTACATCATATTTGAAATCGTTAACATGAGTTAGATTCAGTTCAATGGTATCTTCTCCTTTAAGCTAAATACTTCAACCTAAACAACTATTCTGTTGCATTTGTACACAGAGACAATCAGGATGGTGGAGGTGTGGGAGTTTATGTCCACAAAAAATGGAATACAAAAGTTCTTAACCTAGTTGAGAGTAACCATAGCTTGATCCAGTTAGAGCTCATAAGAAATGATACTGTTCGTTTCAATAACCTGCATACTATTAATATAATTGCAGTATATAATCCAAACATAAATAACGCAACAAAATTCATGCAATCTTTAGAGCACATTCTCTCGAAAAACAATGCCAATCTTTCCTTATGCATTGGTGATACAAATATTAACTTATTAAACAAAAATAATGTAACCAAATCATACCTCAATCTACTATCAAGCTATGGTTTCACACAAGGCAATACTCGCTATCCAACAAGAATAAGTGAATCAACAAGTACACTCCTTGATCAGGTGGCCACTAATAACTGTAAATATGCCTATAGAATAAGCAATATAAATAGTGATATTAGTGATCATAATATTCTTGTAACTGAGATTTTCTGGCCAAACTACTATCCAGGCAAAAGCCCAATCTCGAACATGACATTTAAATACGCCCCCAACAAGCAAAGGTCTAGTTCAAAAAAAGTGAATAAAAATTACCGGTACATGAACAAAAACAAATTCTCTAATGATCTCAATCAAATAGACTGCTTAGATGATCTAAACGAAACTTACATCGCCATGAAACACAAAATCTTGACACAGACACCCAACAAAGAAAACACTGACTTACCTTTGAGGGAAATACACCAGAACCACAAAAACCCATGGATAACAACAGAATTAATTCAACTAATAAAACAAAGGGACCTACTACATGCTAAACTTAAAACTAGCATTCACAGAAACAATAACCTCTTAAAGGAAGAGCACATAATATGTAGGAACAAAGTGACAGCTTTAAAACGGAAACTGAAATCCTCATACTATGAACACAAATTAACATTGAATGCCAATAGCATAAAAGATACTTGGAAAGTAATCAATGAAATGATCTACAACCGCACAACTGAAAACAAAGATGGTCCCAGTGAGATAATAATTAACGGTAAATCTTTCACAGGAAAAGAAAATATTTGCAATGCTCTAAACACTCACTTTATAAACATAGCACACAAATTAGCCATAAACATCCCCCCAGGGAAGAACGTTAATGAAATTAATGTCAACATAGATTCCATATTTATGACCCCGACTAATGAGATGGAAGTTCGCAATATTATATTAAGCCTTAAAATGAAAAGTAGCCAAGACAAAGATGGTATGTCAGTGAAATTGTTAAAAAACTCCATTGACATGCTAAGTAGCCCACTAACTACTTTAATAAATGTATCGTTAGAGACTGGTCTGGTGCCTGATGATCTAAAAATAGCACGAGTCATACCAGTCTATAAAGGAGGTGACAAAAGCAATCCAGACAATTACAGGCCCATTTCCATCCTCCCACCCATATCCAAGGTACTCGAAACAGTAGTAAAAAACAGAATTGTTAATTTCTTAAATAAAAATGATTACTTCTACAAAGGGCAATATGGATTCCGAGAAAACTCAAGCACAGAAATAGCCACAATTTATATTATCTCTAACTTGCAGGATGTCTTAGACAATAAGATGACAGCGAGTGGCCTTTTCATAGACCTGAGAAAGGCGTTTGATACTGTTGACCATGAAATTCTCTTAGGGAAACTTGATAAAGCAGGTATCCGAGGAGTAGCTTGGACATGGTTTAAAAATTACCTATCTAATCGTAAGCAGTATATTGAAATAAATGGCTACAGAAGTGAGGAAGTTAATATTACCCACGGTGTGCCCCAAGGATCAATACTGGGTCCTTCCCTCTTCTTAGTATATATTAATGACATAGCAACACTCCGTTTTCATGGTAATATAACGTTGTTTGCAGATGACTTAAGCATCTTTTACAATGCGTACACCACCAACACGCTGATTACACACATGCAGGAGGACATGAATACCATACTTGGCTGGACCCAGTCAAATAAATTAACAATAAATGAAGATAATACAAATTATTTAATAATATCAAAGCGTAGAACAAAGTTAGACATCACTCAGGATATAATGCTGAATGGAAAAGCAGTTAAAAGGGTCTCATCTGTCAAATACCTAGGCTTAATAATAGATGAAAATCTCTCCTGGCAAAAGCACATTGATGCATTAGTAAAAAAAATATCACCTGCCGCTGGGATGATAAAAAAATTGACCTACTATATCCCAAAATATCTACTCAGGAAAGTGTATTTTTCCTTAATCCATAGCCACTTACAATATTTGAATACAATTTGGATAAAATGCTCAAATTACCTAAAAAAGGAAATTGAGGTAATTCAGAATAGAGCCATAAGAAATATTTATAACTACCCTTTTTTAACACCAACCAAACACCTTTATATTACGAGTAAAATTCAACCAGTAGCCCTAAATGCAGAAATCAAATCAAATGTCCTAATATACCAAATCCTACACAACAGAATACACACAAATTTAAACTTCACTAAACAATCTGATTTACACGCTTACAAAACTAGACATGCAGATGACATAACACTTTTCCATATCAATTCCAAACAACATGGCAGTAATAGCATTAAGTATAGTGCCTTTGTAAAATTCAATGGACTACCAGAAAATATAAAAATTGCACCTAGCCTACCAATCTTTAAAAGGAGGCTAAAACAGTTTATGTGGAATGATTATAAAATGTCAGTTTGAAGAAATTTCATAATCTGAGAAGACAAAAGAAGAACATATTGTGTACAAAAACTTATGAAAGCTACAAAATGTTGTATATATTTTCATACTGAAAACTTTGTAAACTAAACATTGTATTGTAATTTGTCGCCAACAAGATAAAACTGTACAATTCCTTTGTATATGAGTCCTTGACTCGTTAAGGGATTAATAAAATGCATTATTATTATTCCAAATGAGCCCTAGCACATCTGTAAGATTTTCAGCTGTACCATCCTGAGAATACTCCCACCCTCGGAGATTGAAAGATGCCTTATCCATTATTATGCTTGCCTCTCGCATGAATGAATGAATGAAGGTCATTTCTGTTGTTAACACTAATAGCACCGTTATCCACATAAAAACATTCTTCCAATCTTTCTATTGTTGAAGTTGAGTAGGAACTATTATCGACTGTTTGTCTCTTCAACTCGTTCAAGTGGAGTTTGATGGTTGCTGACAATAGGAACGGAGAACATGCAAGTCCAAAGACAACTCTATTGTGACAGAACACTTCTACCTTCCCTGTACTTTCCTCCTCCCACCAAAGGAATCTCAGAAAATCACGGTCTCTAGGATTAACACTTATTTGAAGAAATGCTTTTTCTACATCGGCCGTCACACCGATCTCATTTTCTCTGAACTTCAGTAGTGAACTAGGGATCAATTCTATGAAGTTAGGCCCTTTTTCAATACATTCGTTCAGAGATGGAGCGTTTCTCTGCTTCGCCGAGGCATCAAAAACAGGCATGATCTTGGTGGTGCTGTTTTCTTTGAAGACAGGTCGGTGAGGTAGATAGTGTCCACTATTCTTCAGTTCTTCTTCAGGTACCCTCTCGATGATTCCTTGCTCCAACCAACTTCGTAAGACATTATCGTACTCCTGATAATGTTGTTCAGCTTGTAGTTTCTTTGTAGTGATTTCTAATCTGTGCTGAGCAATTTCTCTGTTGTCAGGGAAAGGTGGATGTTGTTCACTCCAAGGCAGACACACTTCATATCTGTTATCTTCATTCAGTCGTGCAGTCTCAAGGAAGTTATTTCTAACACACTCATTCCTCTCGACGATAGATTCTTTCACAACAGGGTCAGTAATTCCAAGAATTTCTAAGTCCCAGAGATTAGAAATTCTTGTATGTTGGGAAAACAATGATGACACTAATAATGATGCCGAATCCCTTTGGGCCTTGTTACCTATGACTTTTCCCATTAGTGTCCACCCTAGGGAAGTCTCCACCAAAACTAGGCCACATTTTAGTCGATGTTTCCTCCCAGTGAGTAGTTCACCCGCCTTATCGGCCCCAATCAGAATCTGCACAGGCCCTCGCTCTCGTACATCAGTTAAACATATTTTCAGATCCCTTATCTCCTCACTCCAAGAACCATTCTTAATATATGGGACATCTTCAAAAATAATCTCTTGGCTTAAAACTTCCAGCTCCTTGGAATAGTTTCCCTCCAATCGCTTTAAACTTATTCTGTAACTGTCGTGTTTTGCTTCTCGAGAACGTACTCCACCAAACAAGGAATGTATTAACGTTTCCTTCCTGATTGACTGATACCCCATTTCTTCGGCTAGGTCACGTGCAATGTAGGATTTAGTAGACCCAGTATCAATGACAGCTCGTACAGTTTTTTGTTTACCCTTTCCTTTAACGTAAACTGCCAGGGTTTGCAAGTACACCTCAGGAGAACAAGACACATTAGCTAAAGCCTTATCCACATTATTGCCATCTTGGAGAACCAAATTCCTGTCTCCCTCGTAATTCTGTTTGGACACACTTTCATTTTCTTTGTCATGGAGCTTATAACACATTAATACCACATGTTTACCACCACAAACAATGCACCTGACAATCGATTTACAAGCTCTACTTGCATGGCCCTTCTTTAAACAATTGAAGCAACAGTGTTTATCAGTTAAGATTTTCCTTTTCTCCCCTACAGTCATTTTTTGAGCTTTAATGCACTCTGGGCTCGAATGAGGTTTAAGACAAAAAAAACCACACTCCTGTCTCTTAGAAACATCAGCAAACAAAGCAGAAGCAGTAGGTATATTTGGTTCAATGACATCCCTTGGTTTCTTGTCTCCCTTAATCTTAGATCCTTGGGATGGGCTAATACTAAACCCTTTCATAGCCAATGAAATTCTTTCTTCACTTTCTACTTCATTTTGAAGAAAAGCAATGAGCTGCTGCAAACGATCTTTGGATACGGAATCACACCTGAAGGAAGTATTCCTCTGCCATGCTCTTAATAGGTCTTCTGGCAAAGATGATTCAATTAGGGGATACAGCATTGCAGAATATTTTTCTGTAGTAACGCCTAAACTTTCCAGCGATCTGAGATGTGACTGTAATTTATCATACAAGCTACTCAGTGTTGGCCTTTCTTTGGAATTGACTGCATTCGTCAATACTAGTTTGAGCAATTCACGAACATAAACTTCCACCTGCAAGTCCTCTCTACCAAATCGAGCTTGAAGACTCTCTATAGCTTTGTCATAAATCTCGGCAGTGGGTGGAAAACTAGTAACTAATTCATATGCTCTGGAACCATCTGTCATAGCCTGAATTAAATATTGGAATTTATCTTCCTTCCCAATGTCCTCATCCTCGTGAATTTTACGGAACTGGCTCCAAAAATATAACCAATCAATTATTTCGCCAGAAAATTTCTTAAATTCTATTCTTGGAAGTCTATATTTCTTTTTATCACAAACATTGTCATTCACTACACTTTGTGGAGGGGTAATGGAAACAACGGGATACATAAAACGTGTTGCTTTTGTTCTACAGCTAAGGAATTTGTGTTTGTAATCATCAGCTGATTCACATTCCGTTTCTATTTCGTCATCCTCACACTCGTCGTCTATCATCTGTTGAAATATTAATCCATCTAAATTAGAGATATCATCATACTTTTCTTGAAGGATTTCAAGTTGCACTTGCACTTTTTCCGTTTCAGTTTGATCATCTTCTAACGACGCCATTAGTTGATTGTGTGAGCGCGTAAATAACCACCGCTCTACGGTCCTTTCTTTAGCGAGTCTTTCCATCTTCTTTATTCACGGGAGCCTTTTACTATGAATGAATCGTGTCACTGGTCGCCATAAAATGTTAGGTTAACTCATGGTGTAACTGCAATGGTGAGGCGGATCGCTCCCTCTCCCTCGTGCGGATGACGTCACAATGGGGGCAACTGAGAGTTGTGGCTATAGGCGGGAGTCAAGCGCGTGATCAGCAGTCGATTGAAACATGTTAATGTTGACAAGTGTGTGCGTTGCTAGTGAAAGTATTGTATTTCTTAATCTCTGTCGACGGAAAGTGGGATGCAATGCCGAATTGTGCTATGTATGGTTGCAACAACTACTCCAGGAAAACAAAAGGGTCTAATATAAAATACTTTGCATTTCCACAAGACAACGATGTAGCGAGCTCATGGGTCAGAGCTTACAGGAGGGAGGGCATGTTTAATTTAAAGCATGGTAAGTTATGATTTCTAAAACTTATCTGTCTGTTGTGAGCAGAACAGTAAATCATTCTTTAAATTATTTATCTCTATAATTAAAACATTGCAATAGCTCTGGACGCATTTTTCAAACTGAGTTATTAAAGAATATTATAGAAATGAATATGCAAACCAAATAACAATTACAAGTGGAGATTATTATTATTATTATTATTATTATTATTATTATTATTATTAACATTATTACTGTATTATTATTATTATTAACATTATTATTATTATTATTTCAGCTCGAGTATGTTCTCTTCATTTCACTAAAGACAGTTTTGCTATTCCACTTCGACAGCAATTGTTGAACTATACTCCAGTGCACAGTAGAACTTTAAAATTAGATGCCATTCCGACTGAAAATCTACCTAAATCCACTCAAATTACACAAAGGAAAAGGAAAATATCTCTGGAAAAGCTGAAAGTCTGTCGATGAGGCTGGAAAAGAGGCGTCGTAAAAGTGTTATAAGTGAAATTATACTTAACAATGAAACACTCACCAAAGGAATACAATCTAAACATACCTGCTTGAATGAGAAGGAGTTAATAAGGTAAGCTTCTTTTTGTTTTTGAACATTGAAGTCTCATTTAATAATAAAAGGTGAATTTGTTTATTTTACACCAACAATACAACTAAGGTTCATTATGATACTTGGAAGAGAGGTAACTAGCGGAGTAAAGCACTGCTTTCACCAGATCGTTGAGACATTGATATCATGAGTTTAATTAAAGCCTGGTGTAACTATAGTATTAATCTAATCTTGACCTTCATCCAGCCGTAGTTTACTGGTCATATGAAAGAAATATTGCTCGTGAATAGAAACGTAGGCTAGTGTAGTTCCAATCTAAGTTTTAAAAAAATAAACCTGATAATTCAACGAATGTCTTTCCTTTTAAGCACTCGTTCTCATGAAGATGAGGTCAACACTTTGAAGAAATTAGTTGAGGAGGTACGTGAGGAATCCGAAGCTTGGGAACAAAAGTACGATGATTTATGTGCAGACCATTCGGCGTTGAAGAAAGAAATCGCCGATCTGAAAAACAGTCGTTGCAAAGAAATTCAGACGATACTGGGTAAAGTCTTCACTCCAGGTCAAATAAAACATTTATTAAGTACAGAGAAAGGTAAGCAAATCAATTGTTGTTCGGACGATATAGCAGCGGCTATATCACTACGAAGTGTAAGCCCTAAAGCCTACCGGTTTTTAAGGGCTAATAACTATCCCTTGCCAGGACTGACGACGTTACGTGATTGGGCTAAATGTTTGAATTTAGAGCAGGGTGTTTTGCATGATGTTGTGAAACTAATGAAATATAAATCAGCAGGACTAGCCGAATTGGAACGCTTGACTGTATTGACATTTGACGAAATTTATATTTCAAATCGCATGTGTATCGACAGAAGCAACCAGCAGAAAATTGGCCCTCACAAAACTTGCCAAGTTGTCATGGCACGAGGTTTGATTGGTCAGTGGAAGCAGCCTCTTTATCATGCCTTTGAATGAAAAAAGATATTATTCTTGGAATAATATCGAATCTACATTCTGCAGGCTTCACTGTTGTAGCCATTACAAGTGATATGGTGTCCGGGAATATGGGCTTGTGGTCAGAGCTTAATATTGGACATAAGGAATGTTTCTTCAATCATCCAAGCAACGATTCCTTAAAAGTGTTTGTGTTTGCAGACATTCCTCATTTATTGAAACTTGTGAGAAATCATTTGTTAGATCAGGGATTTGTGCTGCTCAATGGGAAAAAAGTGAACAAGGAATGTTTGGAACTACTAATTTCTATGTCTTCTTCTGAACTCACTATTGCACACAAAATTAGCAGATATCATTTAGTTTTAAAGGGATCAGAGAGCCAAAAAGTTCGGCCTGCTGCTCAAGTACTTTCAAACCAGGTATCAAAGGCTCTTGAATGGTGTGGAAGGGAAGGTTTGATGAAAAACATTGATTGGGAAGAAGCGGCTAGATGTATAAAATTAATAAATGACTGGTTTGACTTATTTAATGATAAGATCAAATTTGGGAGTCCTTCTGAAAGAAATGCATTTGGTACTGATTTAGACAAGCAAATCAGTTTGCTAAATAATGTTAATAAGTTGATAACGTCCATGAGAGTTGGCCGACATAAAGCCTTACTGCCATTTCAAAAAGGAATTCTACTAAGCAACACGTCTCTAGTTAACCTTTTTAAATATTTGAAGCCGATGTACCAAGTCGAGTACATAATAACTTATCGTCTAAATCAAGATATTTTGGAGAACCTTTTCTCGTATATTACCAATGCTCACCCATCTCCTCTGGACATTAAATATAGATTGAGATGATACATTTTGGGCAAGCACTCTGCTTCAGTTTTTACTGTAAATAGAAATACAGAGGAGGATATTGACGAAAAGTGTCTGATTAAACCAATGGAAACAGAAACTGACACCTGTTTCTCGCAGACTGCGTTAGTGAATGCTGCCAAACGTATTCCTGATATCGTGGATGCTCCTGACGAAGAACAACTAGTTTCTAGTTTATTTGTTGAATAAAATTACGAAACTGTGGAAATGAACATGAGTTTGTTTGAAATGACCGATCATCAGAATGAATTGTTCGATGAAATGATCTCTCAGATTTTAAAGATGAAATGAACCACGAAGGTTTAAAATATATTACAGGATTTGTAGCACACAGATTCAGGGATAAGTAAAAAAACTTGGGAACATTATCTCAAGAACTTGAACCCAGTAAAGAAGGCCCAGATTGGATCCAGTTAATTTCAAGGGGAATTCTTTTGTATCCCTCTAATGAACATATGGAAGTTGCAAAGACAATGGACGCTGAGTTTCATAAATTTCATGGCAATTCGATATCATATGATAAGTTTATATTCAATAAATTAACCAGCAGGACCTTCAGAAAATTGCCTCATATTAATATTGCATATGAGGTTATTCACTGTTTAGCTCGAACCCGAACATATATTAGGTTGCGCGACTTAAACAGAAAAATAAGTTTCGGCAATTCACAGAGAAAATTGAATCGCAAAATGTGTAAATTAACCAATGTGAAAAAATAGTGGATCTCGTTAAAGGACTATTAATATTGTTTAGAGGTACGCCGTATTCATAATTACCAACATTATTATCAGTGTTTACAATACAAAGTATGTACAGTGTTATAATAAATGCTTTTATTAATGCCTTCAAGTTATATTATTATGACCAGAGCCGCGTAAAATACAGAGTGCTGTGTCACCGAACGTAATGCTCCCGTTGTGACGTCATCCGCACGAGAGAGAGGGAGCGATCCGCCTCACCATTGTAGTTACACCATGGGTTCACTTCTCAATAAATCACATAGACTCCTCTAGAATGCATATTTTATTATTTGTTGTGGAAAGGTTCACAATTCACACGATATACCATATTGTTTTTTTACACTGAACTTTACTGATTCAAGAATACGTGAAGGATACTGCACTACACTCTTGTGCTTGCTGCCTACTCAACACTGACAGATCTATGCTCGGAAGTTATTTTGGGTCACGACATTCTTGGTAGCCATTCATCCATAGAAATAAAGTTTGGTGGCAGCAAAGAACCGTTGAATATCTGCGGATTGACAGTGGCTAATGTAGAACCTGTCCAAATTTTTCGTAATATCCCTCCAGACTGTAAACCAATCGCTGTTAAATCTCGGCGTCACACAGCTTCAGATGCCAAGTTCAGTGATCAAGAAATTCAACGACTATTAAAGGAAGATGTCATAGAAGAAAGCTTTTCTCCATGGCGTGCACAGGCTCTTGTTACCCACACCGAGAACCACAAGCGCCGCATGGTAATCGACTATTCTCGGACAGTAAATCAGTACACCGAACTAGATGCATATCCACTTCCACGCATTGAGAATATCGTAAACAAAGTGACCAATTATGAAGTGTTCAGTGCTATCGACTGAAGAAGCGCCTATCATCAAATCCCTATCTGTGAAGAGGACCGTCCGTACACAGCATTTGAAGCTCGCGGTAAACTTTGGCAGTATATACGAATTACATTTGGCCCAACTAATTGTGTGCCCTGTTTCCAAAGAACTATCGATTCGATCATCCAGAAAGAGGAACTCACTGGGGTAGCAGCTTACCTAGATGATGTCATAGTAGGAGGCAAGAATCAGTAAGAACATGACATGAATATGAAAAAGTTCCTTAAAGACGTAGAAAAGTATTGCTTGACAATTAATGTTAAGAAGAGTGTCTTCTCAGCTCGTACAATAAAGCTGTTGGGTTATATAATCTCCAGTCATGAAATTCGTCAAGATCCTGACCGACTCACATCCTTGAGAGAACTTCCAGCTCCATCTGATACAGCTTCTCTTCGAAGAGCAATGGGCATGTTCGCACAGTTTTCAAACTTCATTCCAAGATTTTCACAGAAAATACATATCCATTCGAGTGGTCTCTTTCCATTAAACGAAAAGGCTGTTGAAGAGTTCAATACTCTGAAAGAAGATGTGGAAAACGCACTCGTCTCAGCTATAGATGAGAAGGTTATTTTCACCGTGGAGACTGATGCTTCAGAACATTCTATTGGAGCCACTCTGTCACAAAATGCGCGGCCTGTAGCCTTTTTTCACAAACCCTCAACAAGTCAGAACAAAGACATTCATCTGTGGAGAAGGAAGCTCAGGCTATTATCAAAGCTGTCAAGAAATGGAGGCATTATTTACTAGGAAGACATTTCCGCCTCATCACCGATCAGAAGTCAGTGGCCTTCATGTTCGACAGCAGGCGTCATGGCAAGGTAAAGAATGAGAAGATACTGCGTTGGAGATTGGAACTTTCATGTTTTGACTATGAAATCATCTACAGACCCGGACAACACAACGAAGCAGCTGATGCTTTATCCAGAATCTGTTCGGCTACCCAGTGATATGGATTTTCATTTCATTTCATTTCATATTTAATCATCAGTGCTTTACACTATATTTACAGCACACTGAAGGGAGTCTCTGAAAGAAAAAAAGCCCCACTTCGCATTCGGGATGCGTCAGAGCCCCCACTATATATACTGGATTATATTTACATATGTACACAAGATGGCAATTAGTGAGAATCGAGCAATTTACAGTATACATTAGAGGGATGGTAAATTTATATAGGATAAGGGAGGACAACAATAGAAAAGATCACATAAATATAGCAAATGGAGATACACGGGAAACACTAGCACAACAAAGAATCGGGGCATAATTTATGAGGAACAACCTACTTGTTGAACAAATAATGCCGCAGCTTCCTCTTGAACTGAACGGCATTATTGTTGCTGGCCTTCAGGGAACACGGTAGGCTGTTCCATGCACAGACCGATCTATTTACAAAACACAATTTGTACGACTCAGTCCTGGGTAGTGGGGCGTACAGCGTAACTCCGCGGCCCTTCTGATCTGATCGGTAGCCAAGGGAAATTTTGTCTAAAATAGCAGATGAGTCTGTATTAAAAAGTTTTCGCAGGTATAACAAATCAATTTGGGTAAATAGGTTCTCAATAAATGGAAGGCTACATTTTTGGTGTCTGATTTTAGAGTCTACGTCGGAATTTTTCGAAAGAATGAATTTAGTGGCACGATTTTGTATCTTTCTAGCTTAAGGATATTTTCCTTGGTACCGGGGCTCCATGAAGGGCACGAGTGAATTAGCAGCGGTCGTACTAGACTCAGGTAGGCGGTCCTCTTCACTTTGGTACGGCAGCCACGTAGATTTCTGCTTAGCATGATATCCAGTTGGCGGGCAGCTTGATTCCTCACTGCGTCGGTGTGGGTGTTCCATTTCAGGTCGGAAGTGATGTTGAGTCCAATAAGTTTGACGCACTGCACACGGGGAATCGGAGTGTTTTCAAAGTGATAAGGGTTGGTCGCTGGAATTCGATTACGGGTTAGGGAGATTAGATTAATTTTGGAAGAATTGACAGCCAGGCCGTTAATTTTGCACCAGACACTGATGTTATTTAGATCCTCCTGCAGGGCGGTGAGGTCACTATTGTCTTTGATCTTGCGATAGAGGGTTGTGTCGTCGGCATATTGGTAGATGTTTGAGGAGACTGCATGGGGAAGATCCAACATGAATATGTTGAAAAGTAGAGGACCAAGGACAGATCCTTGAGGGACACCAGATGGGACCAAAACAGTAGAGGAATGAGCGCCTTGGAAGACTACTCTCTGATGCCGGTTTGTAAAAAAGTCAGTCAACCACCCCACTAGTTTACCACCGATGCTGTAGGAGCGCAGTTTATCAAGGAGACGTGAAAGGGGAACCTGATCAAAAGCATTGGTCCAATCGAGAGTAACGAGATCCACTTGACCGCCTGGTATTCTTTCCAAAGTTTGTTGCCAGTCGTCCACAGCTGATGTGAGTAGCGTTGTACAGGAACGTCCAGGTAGAAACCCATGCTGGTGTTCGTTAAGAGAACCTGTTTCTTTCAGGAAACGCAACATCTCCCTTGATAGCAGGCGCTCCATTACCTTACACAATATGGATGTCAATGATATGGGGCGGTAGTTGGTTACTGATTCCTTATTACCAGTTTTGTGGACAGGAACAACGTTGGCGATTTTCCAATCAGATGGTAGTTTCCCATATTAAAAAGAGGTGTTAAATACTGTTCAGATGGATGGAGTGAGGGCCTGAGCACTCGTTTTGAGTATTATTGCGGGTATATTATCAGGCCCAGTAGCGGAATTGGGGGGTAAAGATGAGAACAACTTGCAGACCTCATCAACGGAGAAATAAATGGATTCAAGTTTAGGGAAAGGAATATTTCGATCAATTATATAATTTTGTGAAGGCGTAAAGGAAGAAAAGTTCTGAGAGAAGGAGGAGCAAAATGATTGAGCAATCTCCGTGGGTTCAGATAAAATTTTGCCGTTATACGTGAAATTCGTGGAGGGCGTGCTTATTGATCTGGAGCTGATATATCGCCACAGAGATTTCGTGTCCGAGGAGCCCAAATTCCAGATGAAATTTCTATGGCTGTTTCTAATGGTGATTTTTGTTAAATTCCGTTGGATCTTGTACTTATGGAGATTAGTGGGGGTAGGGTTATGTTTCCATTTTTTTACAATCTATTTCTCTTTTTTAACATTAGTACAATCTCATTGGTAACCCAAAGAGATCGACGATTGCCATTTAATTTAACATGTGGAATGCACTGTTGTACAAACTGCCAGAAAATACTTTTCCACTCTGTCCAGAGGGTTTCTATGTCAACGGTGTGCACTATCGGAAGATTGGAGCGAAACAGAGAATTTAATAATGACCAGTTTGCTTTGTTGTAGTTGAGAGCTGTTTTGTATATTTTTTTTCAATTTTGGATGGAGTAATTTCAGTTCAACCCTGGTTGCTTCATGAACACACACGCCTTCAATTACTTCAACGGAGTCCACAATGTCCACATTATCTGTGAGCACTAGGTCTAGGGTGGTTCTGCTATGGTCCGTGATTCGAGTGGGTTGCTTTACCTGTTGCTGAAGAAATTGGCCGTAAAAGCATGATAGAAATTTTTCAGAAAGAGAATTAAGAGCTTACGACTTAAGAACATTCATGAAGCCTTATGTCATCCGGGATTGACGATAATGCATCACTTCGTTAAGTCAAAGAATTTGCCCTATTCGTTGGAGGATATAAAGAAGGTTTTATCAGCGTGTAAAGTCTGTGCTGAGCTAAAATCCAGATTTATCCAACACGAGGGAAGTCTCATCAAAGCTATCCATCCATTTTAACGAATAAACATGGATTTCAAGGGACCTCTTCCATCCACTTCCAGGAACCGATACCTCCTCATCTTAGTAGATGAATATTCCAGATATCCTTTTGCTTTTCCCTGCACGGATGTTACTTCCTCCACCGTTATCTCAAAACTGAAAATTCTTTTTTCAATTTTTGGATTTCCTTCCTATATTCATTCAGATCGGGGTTCAGCCTTCATGTCCCAAGAATTGAAGTCATATCTAACGACTGTTGGGGTAGCGACGAGCAGAACGACACCGTATAATCCCAGAGGCAATGGTCAGGCAGAAAAATACGTAGGCATTGTCTGGAAAACTATACAGCTTGCCATAAAATCAAGACAATTGGACATCCGACAGTGGAAAAAAGTTTTAGATGATACCCTCGATTCTATCAGGTCATTACTTTGTACCGCAACAAACGAAACACCCCATGAGCGTATGTTTAAACACCAACGGAGATCGACTTACGGACAAGCAACCCCTCCATGGTTATTGACTCCAGGACCTGAATTTCTGCGGAATCATACCAGACATTCAAAGTATGAACCATTTGTCCAAGAGGTCACTCTTGTTGAAGGGAACCCCGAGTACGCTCACGCACAACTTGCTGATGGACGGGAGACTACAGTTTCAACTAGGGACTTGGCTCCAGTACCTTCTCCAGGCAACATTTCTCAAGAAAGGGAAGAAGAAAGTGAGGTAACAGAAGAGCAGCATTCCAACAGATCTCTTGGACATCACTGGCCTTCAACATCAATGGTCCCTCCTCGACCATCAGAATCTTCGACTCTGAATCCCCACGTCCTGACTTCTCCAGAATCCCAGAGGTCGTTAGGAGGTCCAGTTGTGACTTCCCCTCCTGACCAGCAACCTAGGCGAAGCACCAGATGCCTGACTTCTCCAGAATCTCAGGGGTCGACAGAGAGTCCAGTTACACTTCCTCCAGGCCAACAACCTCGGCGGGGCACTAGAATCCGTCTCCTTCCCCTTACCTCAAGGACTATACTTATTAGTTAGGTGGGGGTGAATGATATGGCTTTTCCTTTTATAGACTCCTTGAACTCTATGGATCAGCCATAGTTAATTGTCTTTGTTTCTTCTGTATTCTTTGGTAGATGTCTCATACGCATCATGTACCAGTATGTGTTAAGTTAAGATTAATAAAACCTAACAAACAGGTTTATCAAAGTGTTCATATTTATTACACACACATGAAAACATACATATGTAGCAATGGTAGTAGCACCATCGATCTCACATTTTCAAACATGAAACGCACCAAGTACATTAATACAAATGTGAGAGATGACCTTGTTATAAGGAAGCACATACCAGTGAAAGCGGAATTTGAAATTGACGATTGTGGGAAATCGCCAAACATCAAGAAGCATAATCATCTGATCAGGAAGATAAACAAAGAAAGACTTCACAAAGCTCTAGGGGAAACATTAGGAATACCCTATTGTCAGGAAGATGATGAATTAAATATGGCTTCAGAGCGTATAGAGCATCAAAACAGCAGCAGAACCGTACTGCCCATTCAAGAGACGCGCAAATCCTTGGTTTAATGTGTAATGTTACAAAGCACGGAAAGACGCACTGAGAGCGTTGCCTGATGTAAGGCAAAACTAGTCAAAAGAGGCTTTACAAAAATATGGAGAAAAAGGAAAGTATATAAAGTCATACTGGCGGATACAAGAATATCATTCATTCAGAAGGAAGAAGCAAAAATGTTGTAAGAAGCAGAACGACACCCCTACAAGGCTTTGAGTGAACGGCAACCACGATTTCCCAGAGACCTTTCAATGGAGAATTGGAAAAAGCATTTTACAAGCAAATGACACAAGACCAGTTTACAATGGCTAATACCAGAGTAGTAGTGTAATTGTCCCCTTTACAAGTGATGAGGTTGAATTAGCTGTGCAACAGTTGAAGAATCAAAAAGCATGTGGTCCTGATATGATATTTGATGAACACATCAAATATAGTTTTGAAAAAATGAAAGAAGACTGGTTGGCCCTTCTCAATGAGTGCTTAATACAAGCGAATATACTGGACAAGTGGAGGCACTACACAATTAAAGTTTTGTATAAGGTGTTGTGTATTTACTTGGATAACACGAACATTCTTGTTGCTATGCCCAGAACATTCTAATCTGGAACATTCCAATCTGAAACCTTCCATCCCCTCACTCCATACTTGGACTGCTCTGTATATATACACCCCCACTTCACAGATAGACTCTAGTTCTAGTTCCGATCTGGACCGCTCAAGTTACGTCCACCTTGTGTATCGTTGTGTAGCCTATCAACTAGTGTTAAATAAACCGTTTACTTATATTAACAAGTGTGTGTTATTTATCTTGTGTCTCCCACGATATAATAATGGTGTCGGAAGTGGGATAAGATAAATAACGTTGTGAAACCGCGTGTACTTTCTAACCTCAACGTAAGTGCTGCACCGAACTACGTTCATCGCAGTGCGTGTTGGAAATACTATACAGAGTGAACTTTCTAACCTCAACGCAAGTGTGAGCACCGAACTAAGTTCTTCGCAGTGCGTGTTATACAATTCTTCACTCATCTTCAGTTCACAATACAACCGTATCGTGCAACTGACGGGACGACTGTAGCCGACTATTTCACCCGCTTTACCTGGGCGGTCAACCTGAGCATGGTACCCGCAGATCAGCATGCAAACTTTGCACGGGTTTACATGGGTTCTGAACACAATGATGCCCTGAAGATCCTGGTGCGTCCTTATGATCCGGAAACTCTGTCATACAATGAGATTAAAACTAACCTGAAAGGCCACTTCGACGCCACACGCAACAAGTTTGCTGAGAGCATCAAATTTCGGAGCGTAATGCAGAAGCAGGGAGAAACCATCGCCAGCTTCACCTTAAGACTGCGGCAGGCTGCAACGTTTTGTGAGTATGGCACATTCCTTGATGGCATGTTAATTTAACAAATGCTCGCAGGTTTGGAATGTCAAGAAATGTGCGACGAGATTATCGCAAAGAAAACAGAGAACTTCACCGTGGCATATGAAATCGCGCACGCGCTCGAAGCTACTCGCATCACCACCGACGAAGTCAAACCAGATTCCTCTAAGTCTGAATCAACCAATCGGATTGGATACGAGAAGCCTCTGTCCAGGAAGAACAGAAACCATCAGCCGCAACGCAACGAGTCAGTTCATCGAAGTCAAGGGTCTTACAACCTAACCAGGCAGCACCAAGGGCCACAACAGGCAAACCAGAGTGCATCCAAGGACAACAAATCAACATGTGCAGGGTGCGGTGAACTCATCCTCGCAACCAGTTCGGGTTCCTAAACGCCGAGTGCCTGAAATGTGGCAGGAAAGGTCACATCGGAAAAGGTTGCCGATCAAAATCTAGGAGACATCGAACAACAAACCACGTGACCGAAAAAGAGCTTCCAGCAGAGAACCCCGATGTCGTGGAGTACCTCAGCATAATCGAGGTCATCGGATGGTCAACGCAGCACCTAAGCCACTGGTTGATATCAGCATAGGGGGAACCACCGTCAAAATGGAACTCGACACCGGTGTCCCCTGCTCAACCATGAGCAAATCAAAGCTAAGTATGATCAAACCAGGTTTTTGTTGCAGAGAAACGATCGTAACTTCGTCAGTTACACTGGCCATCCGATTAAATGCATTGGCAAAACGTCAGTGTGCACCACCATCGGAACCACAACCAGGAACCTGAATCTCTACGTGGTTGACGATGAAGTCGAATCGCTCTTTGGCCGAGAGTTGATTTCGGAATTTGTAAGGGAGATCGACTTTGGTCACCTCTTCAGAAAATCCGACATAATCCACAAGCTCTCAGACAAGCAGGCTCTGACCTTGGAACAACAGAAGCAGCTCGACAACATTCTATCTCGCTACCAGGATGTGTTCAGCGACCCCCTCCCGGAAGGTCTCAGGTCCCCCAGCGAAGATGCACCTGAAGGCTGTAGCCACACCTGTTTTCGCCCGAGCTCGAGACGTACCAATTGCCCTCCGCAAGGCCTATGCCAAGGAAATCGACAAGAAAATTGCATCTGGCTTCTCCAAAAGAGTGGACTATTCTCAGTGGGCATCGACGACGCACGTCATCGCCAAAAAGAACGGCAAACAGAGGATCACAGGCAACTACAAGCCTACTCTCAACCCGCAGATCATCATCGATGAACATCCGATTCCCAAGTTGGAACATCTGTTCAACCGAATGCGAGGCGCCACACTCTTCTGCCACCTGGATATCACCGACGCGTACACTCATCTCCAGGTTGACGATGAGTTCAGCCACGCGCTCACGCTTAACACCCCAACTCACGGTTTGATCCGCCCAACGCGAGCAGTATATGGAGCAGCTAACATCCGCGCTATCTGGCAGCGGCGAATGGACACATTCCTTCAAGTTCTCCCAAACGTCGTAAGTTTTTTCAATGACAGTATAGTTTTTGCTGATAGCTTTGAAAATCTGATGCAGGCACTCTGGAACGGTTTCGGCAACACAATCTCAAGCTCAACAGAGCCAAATGTGTTTTCGCTCAAACATACCTGGACGCCCTTGGCCACAAAATCGATGCGTCAGACATCCACAAGTCTGATGCACACATCCGAGCTGTACGTGATGCACCGAAACCGACTAAACCAGAAGAACTCCAACTGTTAATTTGTAAAGCAACCTACTACAGTTCGTTCATCCCCGATTTGTCCACCAGAGACACACCACTCAGAGACATGCTGCTCAAGGACCCTTTCATCAGGACACCAGAGGGCGACAGGGCATACAAATACATCAAGAACGCCCTAACCTCGCCACAGGTACTCGTGCAGTATGACCCAGAGTTACCACTCCTGTTGGCCACGGACGCCAGCAAGACCGGCCTGGGCGCAGTACTGTCACACCGGCTCAGCAATGGGCAAGAACGTCCGATCGCTTACGCCAGCTGAACGATGACAGCAACGGAGCGAAGGTACCCTCATCTCCGCACGAAACTTAACTTGACTAGGCCACTTCGAGGTCACCGCGCAACCGACCAAGTCACCGCGCAACCGACCACGTCACCACGCAACCAACCAAGTCATCGCCCAACCGACTACATCACCGCGCAACCGACAAAGCCACCGAGCAACCGACCAGGTCACCGCACAATCGACCAAGCCACCGAGTCTGAGACGAGTTCGCCTCACCGAGACACCTGCAACAGTCCAAACACCACCAGCCACACCATCTACACCTGTAAACAGGGCACCACATATTTCCCAGACCCCTTTTATTCTCCGCAGAGGTACTTGCCAGCGCCGACCACTATTGAGATTCTCTCCTGATTAAGCTTCCTAAATCATCCATTTAAAGGAGGGAGGAAATGTTGTGTATTTACTTGAGTTAACACGAGCATTCTAGTTGCTATGCCCAGAACATTCTAATCTGGACCATTCCAATCTGGAACCTTCCATCCCCTCACTCCATACTTGGACTGCTCTGTATATATGCACCCGCACGTCACAGATAGACTCTAGTTCTAGTTCCGATCTGGACCGCTCAAGTTACGTCCACCCTGTGTATCGTTGTGTATCAACTAGTGTTCAATAAACCGTCTATATATATAAAGCATAAAGTTTGTCTGTCTATTTGTCTGTTATGTGTACAAATCTACACCGTTTCACCGATCTGAACCAAAATTCGTATACTTACCCTTTGATAACTTGCGGGTAACCCTGTCCACTTGAAATTTCGGGCCTGCATTTAGGCCCTTTGGCACAAATCTACACCGTTTCATCGATCAGAACCAAATTCGTATACTTACCCTTTGGTACCCTGCGAGTAACACTGTCTGCTTGAAATTGCGGACAGACTACTCCATTCCCTGCATTTAGGACCTTTGGCCCAAACCTACACCGTTTCACCGATCTCAACCAAAATTTCTATATTTACCCTTTGGAACCCTGCGACTAACACTGTATGATTGAAATTTCGGAGAGGCCACTCCATCCCCTGCATGTTAGGCCCTTTGGCACAGATCTACATCGTTTCACCGATCTGAAACAAAATTTGAATACTTACCCTTTGGAACCCGATGAGTAACACTGTCCACTTTAAATTTCGGACAGACCACTCCATTCCCTGCATTTAGGCCCTCTGGCATATATCTACATCGTTTCACCGATCTGAACCTAAATTTGTATACTTACCCTCCATCTCAACCAAATTTTAGATACTTACCCTTTGGATCCCGACGAGTAACTTTGTTTACTTGAAATTTCAGGCAAACTACTCCCTTCTCTGCATTTAGGCTCTTTGTGAAACATCTACACCGTTTCACCCATCTCAAACAAATTTTACATACTTACCCTTTGGAACCCGACGAGTAACACTGTCTACTTGAAACTTCGGACAGACTACTACATTCCCTGCATTTAGGCCCTTTGGCAAAATTCTACTTACCCTTTGAAACCCCCACCTCTGTGCCCGAAAACCACATTTAATGTGGGTCACTTCGGTGAAACTCTGCGGGACCAGAAAATCACGTTTTAAGGCCCTTGAACCAATCGTGTCCGAAGTTAAGCAACACCACAGTCTTCCCAGCCTGTGATGTTTAAAATATGTTTTTCTATTGCTTTGTAAATGTGATGTACCAGTTCAGTAGTAGGAGTCGTCTTAATTATCTTGAATTGTTATTATCCATATGGTCCGTATGGAATTGAATCCACTTAATAATCTGCAAACTGTTCCGTCTTTTCAATACTAGTTGTATTCAGGAGTTAACAAAGGTACATGTTTCGGACACTTATGTGTCCTTCTTCAGCTATAGATACATATTAAAACACTTGTAAGTAACAAAACACACATTTAAAATACATTATAAAACACTGAGTAGTCAAGAGATTTAAAATCAAGGTGTCCCATAGTTCATGCATCTGGGGGAAGTTGTCCCATATTATAATTATGCATGTCAACTCTACTGGATGACAGTAATCATTTAGTTCGTTAGGCTCCTTCCTGTGCCAATACTTATTATGATAAACCTTTTGAAAAGGAACTGCTGAAGATCTTGTCAGTTGTATGTTGTTGAACGATTGAAATTGACAATATTTGTATTATTCCCTGGGTCTTTGGTATTAAGTAGTGGTTATGTACCGACCGTGATTTTTAGAGTTTGTGTTGATGTATTTCACATCATTATTGTTATTTAATAACTCTGATATTTAACTACACTAGCGCCATATGTGAGAACACCCACTCACAAAAGCTGGAGTAACCACTCTTATCTTTTTATCTTCTTTGATCCTACAAAAATACTATTCAGTCGCCTTTTTGAATAAAAACAAAGATCGCTTTCAAAGTTTATTCATTTATGTTTGTTAATTTATTTCAAATAAACCAACAGGTTATGAGTTCAGTCACGCATTGAGATAAAGTGCGTAATTAGACGAAATAAAAAAAAGTATTTTGTGCGCGATATTTTGACGTAAACTCTGAGAAGCCAATCTTGAGGTTAGGACCAAGTGCTCACACAATGGATTCAACTAGGATAATCAACGTTGGCCTTCTGGAAGGTAAAGCGAACTGGAACACATGGAGATACAAAATAAGTATTTGCCTACGAGGGATCACCGGAGCTATAGACGTAATTGAAGGCAGGTTAGTGAAGCCAACCTCACTTTCTGAGGACGCAACCACTGAAGCAAAGGCGGCGTATCAGAGTAAGCTTGATGTTTTTAATAAGGCGGATTGCCACACATTGATTGTATTAACCACTAACATGTCAGAAGAGACGTTACAAAAAATCACGCGTCTCACGTCAGCACGGGAAGTGTGGTTAGAACTCCACAAACTATTTGACGGTGTCTCAGAAGATAAAGTTTACAACTTATGCCTGCAATTCTTCAGCTACAAAAAGGCAAATGAGGATGACATCGCAACGCACGTTTCAAAATTAAAGAATCTGCGGGGCGAACTAAAGCAGGAAATGTCCAGAGATGCTGAAATTAACTCTGATCTGCCAGATGTATTTATGATTTGTAAAATTCTAGGTACACTGCCAGAAGAATATCTTTCGTTCAAGTCTAGCTGGATGTTGATGTCAAAAAGGGACAGGACAGTCGACAACCTGACCAATCAGCTGTGTGCGTACGAGAGGGCGCTCAGAGGCAAAGGAGAATCACCTCAACAAGAAGCACTCTACTCGGATTCGTCCAAACAGAAAACCCAGCAGCAGAACTCTTCGCAAAACTATCTCCAAAAGAGCAACAAAAAGAAAATATTCTGTCCTTACTGCAGGAGACCTAACCACACTATCAAACAGTGTAGGAAGTGGATCGCCGATGGAAGACCGCCCAAGCCCAGCAACTCAGGAACATCAGAAAGCGGTACCAACATGATTTTGGTCGCTATAACCTCGACTGTGATGAACTCAGAATGCAACTCTGACGACTGGTTTGTAGATAATGGAGCAACGAGCCATGTTTCTAGTAACAGGAACATTTTTAGGACATTTGAACCATTTTCTACGGAACACTCATTGACCACAGCGAACGGTGTGAAGGTTGCGGCCATTGGAAAAGGTGACGTCGACATCGAAGCAGTGGTTACCGGCGAGTGGCACAAACTCACGTTGGCCGATGTATGGTGCGTTCCTGGGATCAAGAGAAATCTATTCTCAGACTTGCAGCCCAAGACAGAAACAAGGACAGCAGGTTCGTCTCGTCAAGAGAGGTCTGCAATTTCGTTGTCAACGGCGAAGTGAGATTAATTGGCGTTCGTGAGCGGTTCGGTGGACTCTACAAGCTGAGAGTGAGGAGCGTGAACAACACTGCATTCAAGGAAGTCAACGCAACAGAAAAGGACAACCTTCTCCAACTTAACCATGAACGATTCGGACATCAGAACAAGCGACACGTGAGATCCCTCCTGAACAAAGAGCTGGGAATCCGCGTTGAGGTGGACAGCGAACTGTGTGAAGGCTGCGTCTACGGCAAGGCTCATCGTCTGCCTTTCGGAACGAGGTCTGGAACTACGAAACCGGGAGAGCGGATTCACACAGATGTCTGCGGCCAATTCGACGAGTCGATGTCAGGATACAAGTATTTCGTCCTCTTCAAGGATGATTTCACGACTATTTACTTTATCTGAGAAAAGTCCGAAGTTCCAGAGAAATTAGCCCAATTCGTTGCAGAAGCTAAGACTCTCGGACACATTATCAGGGAGTTGCTGAGTGACAATGGCAAAGAATTCGACAACCAGTATGTCAGAAAAATCTTGCAGAAAGAAGGAATTGTTCAACGACTCGTCACGCCATACACTCCGGAACAAAATGGATCCAGCGAAAGAGAGAACCGCACCGTGGTCGAATCTGCTCGAGCAATGATGTATGCTCATGGAAAACTTCCACAAAAACTTTGGGCTGAGATGATCCAGACAGCAGCCTACGTCCTTAATAGGACTGGACCTTCCCACGCTGAGGGAACATCTCCCTTCGAGCTATGGTACGGCAGGAAACCAGGTCTGAAGCATCTTCCGGTGATCGGGTCTACCTGCTATGCGCATGTTCCCAAGCAGCAAAGGAAGAAGATGGATCCCAAGGCCACCAAAGGAATTCTCATCGGATACGACAACGATGATGGTTACAGGATCTTTTGTGAAGAGGAAAGTAAAATAATTCGATCGAGAGATGTCACCTTCGATGAGAAAGTATTGCAGCACAAGAACGATGTCAATCTTCCGAGAAGCTTAGACTCCTCTGTTCAACCAGAACAAGATTCGATCCCTGAAGAATATCAAGCTGACGACGAAACGCAGAGCGAAGAGGTGGAAGATGAATTCTGGGACCTGAATAATGAAGACGAAGCTGAAAGTCAACCAGAACAAAAAGGTACTCCGATCTCAGATGAAACCATCGTTCGACGACTTCGTGAGCGTTCGTCTCTCAATCCTCCATCAAAGTATCAAGATTTCGTGATGTATCTCTCAAGCCCTCAACAAGAACCTGAATCCTAGAGTGAAGCCATGAGATCAGATCAAAAGGACCAGTGGAAGGAAGCCATGGGTCGTGAGATGAAAGCTCTTGAAGAGAACAAAACTTGGGAACTGGTTGAACTGCCTCCAGGAAAAAGAGCCATTTCAAACAAATGGGTCTACCGAGTTAAAACGAACGCCGATGGATCGGTCGATAAATTCAAAGCCAGATTGGTCATCAAAGGCTATTCACAGCGGAAAGGAGTAGATTATAATCAAACCTTTAGTCCAGTGGCCAGGATATCAACCATCAGAATATTGCTCAGTGTTGCTGCAAAAGAGAAAATGAAACTAACACAGATCGACGTTTCAACGGCATTTCTCTATGGTGACCTCCAGGAAACTATATATATGCAACAACCTGAAGGATATGGTGATGGATCTGCCAGGGTATGCCGCCTGAAGAAAAGCTTGTATGGACTGAAGCAAGCTCCTCGATGCTGGAATGAGAAGTTCAGCAACTACATCGTCAGCCTGGGATTTCGGCGAAGTGAAGCGGATCCTTGTCTCTTCGTGAGGCAAAAAGGACGAAAGAAGATGTTCTTCGTTCTCTACGTTGACGATGGAATGATTGCAACAGAAGATGAGCAGGAACTCCATAAATTTATCGACAATCTGAAACGGGAGTTTAAAATCACCTCGAAGCCAGCATCGTACTACCTAGGATTGGAAATCAACCAAGGAAAAGATGGGTCAATACGTTTGAGTCAAGCTCATTACACGGAAACCATACTGGAGAGATTCAACATGAGTAGTTGCAAGGCTGTGACTACTCCAATCACCAAGGACAACGATACAGAAGTGAGCCCTCAGAACTTCAAGTTTCCATACAGACAAGCTGTTGGAGCACTCATGTTTCTCATGTGCGGGACACGACCAGACATCGCGTATGCTGTCAGCGTGGCCTCCAGGAACCTTGACAAACCAACCAAACGAGGCGTGCTCAGAGTGAAGAAAATCCTGCAGTACTTGAGAGGTACAACAGATCTTGGACTGTTCTACAAAGCCAACCTGGGAGAGGAGGCTTTTGATTGTTTCAGTGATGCAGATCACGGTGGTGACTTCAGTACGGGTCGCTCAATCTCAGGGGTACCCTGTGTCTGTACTCTGGATCGCCTATCTCGTGGATGAGCCAGAGACAACCCTCTGTTGCCATATCCACAACCGAAGCTGAAATCGTGGCTGCCAGTGAAGCCGCAAGAGAGATCATCTGGATCAAGAGGCTTCTGACTGAACTAGGCCAGTTGAAGTTGACGCCCATTCTGCAAGTCGACAACGAAGCAGCCATCCGGCTAGCACAAAATCCAGTGTTTCATCGGAGAACGAAATACATTCGTATCAGACACTTCTTTGTTCGCGAATTGGTCACAGCAGGAGAAATAGACATTTCAAGAGTTGACACACAAAATCAGCTCGCCGATATTTTGACCAAACCTTTGTTTTCAATTCGTTTTCGAAAATTATGTAACGACATGGGGGTCTGTAAAGTTATTAAATAAGGGAGAGTGTTGATGTATTTCACATCATTATTGTTATTTAATAACTCTGATATTTAACTACACTAGCGCCATATGTGAGAACACTCACTCACAAAAGCTGGAGTAAACACTCTTATCTTTTTATCTTCTTTGATCCTACAATAATACTATTCAGTCGCCATTTTCAATAAAAACAAAGATCGCTTTCAAAGTTTATTCATTTATGTTTGTTAATTTATTTCAAATAAACCAACGGTTTGGAACTTTAGGGTTCCTTATAATATGTTACTGATGAAGACGAAAAAAGTCTGTTATTGAGTGGATTCTATGGGGACCGATGTTTGATCTGAGTTGGTCTCTGTTGCAAATCCCTGATGTGCGATTTTTGCAAATATTGAGAAACCTCCTATGAGCCTTCGTCGTGGGGCGGCTAGGAATTCTGAGGAGAAAATTGACCACCTGGTGTGTGCGGGAAAAGACGAGACCTGGCCGCTCTCCAGTCTGCATCTGATGTGCTGAGTGTGAGCTCGTGTGTTGAACAGTGGAGTGGGGAGGGGGGAAGTGGGGCGGGGGGAAGTGGGGCGGGGTGTTGACCTTACGCGCGGTGACGTGGGAAAGACCTAAGGGGCGAACATGTGTACATGGCTTCTGTATAGGTGGTTGTGACTGTGAAGTGCGTGGGTGTGAATAGGCGTAATGTTTATTTATTTGATAATGTCAATTAATGTGTCGAATAGTATGTTCGTTTCGAAATTGAACTCGTTAAGGTTGGGACTTGGCTCGAACCGTTGGACTTTATTTATTTGTAGTTGTTCTAATATATTCATGGCTTGGCCTTTGTTTTCATCGTGCAATATTTTCAGGTCTTTCTCAATTTTAGTGGCCTTTGTCCGCCATGTGTGTGCCTATTGCTGATTTTTTTGTGTTTTGTTGCATTTACATGTTCAGCACAACGTATGTTTAAATTGCGTCCGGTTTGGCCAATATAATGGGAACCACAATCCTGGCAATCCATCCTATAAATGTCTGACTTCTTGTATTTACTGGATTGGTTAATTTGTTTGGAATTGAACAATTGGTTCTGGTTGTTGTTCTCAGTTTTGTATGCAATTTTTATTTTGTACTTCTGCAAGGGGCTAGTTATGTTATATGTTAAGCTGTTAGTGTAGGTGAATAGCGCATATGTGTCTTTCTTTTTGTTGTCCCGTAGTAATTTGGATTTAGGCTTATTATTGATCTTGTGGATTATGTTATCTATGAATTTTCTGTTGTATCCATTGGTTACTGCAATTTGTTTTATTATATTGATTTCTTTACTGCATGCTTGTTCAGTTAGGGGCAATGTGATGGCTCTGTTGACAAGGCTGATGAAGCCTGCTCGTTTATGGCTTTCTGGGTGGTTGGAATCTTTTTGAACGACTGTGTTGGTTTGAGTTGTTTTCCTATAAATTTCGTACTCCAGTTTGTTATTATTTATCTTCACGGTGAGGTCCAGGTAGTTTAATGAGTTGTTATTGGCAAATTCGGCTGTGAAAGTGGTATAATCATCTATTTTATAATTTATGAAACACAAAAAGGTGAGGGACTTAACAGGAAGTTTTAAATACCACAGTCGCCCTATTGCACAATGCCAGTTGTGATGATGATGATGATGATTATATTTGTTGTTTTAAGGCACCTAACATCGAGGTTATCGGCCCCTAATTGTTTGGGGGATCGTGAAAATGAAACTACAACTAAAACTAACTACAAAACTTACGGGATAGAAGAAGATAAGGACAAAAGAAAGTAATAAGGGAAATAAAAGACAGGAGGAAAGGAAATGCCCGCAACCCTGGATAAATGAGAATTGAGGGACTTGGAAGGAAGGAGCGCCACGAAAGAGAGATAGGAAGGGGAAAGAGGAGAGGGGTCTGCCCAAAGGTAATGGAAAAAAGGGGTAAAACCGCACCCAGCTCAGGAATCCCTCGGGGTTGCCAGCTTCCTTACTCACCAGCCATGAGCCCTTGAGGGTGTACCAGAAGTGGTGGGGCTACACACACCCTGCCTCCTTGAGGGCCTTGAGCAGAAGACAGGAGATATTATGAAAAGGAAAAGAAGGCTGACCCCTCGAAGAATGAGGCTATCAGGAAAGATGAGACAACGGCCAATTAAGGCGGGAAAGTTAAAGACTCCCTAGCCCTCGGATACCCTCATACAGTCGGGGTCGGAAGAAAACAAGAGTTGACCAAGGGAGGCCGACAGGAAAGAGAACTGAACGGGGCCCGTCACCAGGAAGTAGAAGCGATGCCAGACTCAGCTGGGGTCCCGTGGTCGCCAACCAAAATCCCACAAGTTGAGAGACACTGGTGGGGCCAGTTGTGAGAATATCTTGCAGATTCATCGAGAGGTGACATGAGAGGACTGTCCAGAGCCCGCTGTGTTATCTGCAGTCTATGCTGATGCAAGCACATAGCCATTACTCAAGCCACTGTGGTATTGCGAAAGAGTGAGTGATTCCCATGCCAATCTAAATAGGACGGTGAACCCCGAACGTGTGTCATCATATTTCGTCATCCTCTGCGATCATCTCAGGTTCGTACAGCTTGGACCCGAGCAGTACGCTATAAGCTCTTTCACTAGACGCATCGAGTACAGAGCTAAGCCAGAAAATAAGGTATAGACTTTGGAAGACATCGAAGCTAGACATCTGAATTACCTATATCAGTTTTAAAATTACACCATGTTCGTTTAGTAGTCATTTTTTCATTACCTTATTATTATCATCACCATAAGTGCAAATGACCTAGATGTTACGCGCATCATACCACTAATCACCGCCGCATAAAGTCTTTCTCGACTGTGATTTTTAAAATATTTATTTTTATTACAGTACATTGTGTACATTGTAAGTTGAAGTGTCAGTTCAATACCTGTAGTAGTTTCCCTTATCATCCTTATCATAAGGGCAAATAACCCAGATGTTACGCCCATTACACCATTAATCACCACACACAATAAGTCTTCCTCGCCTGTGAATTTTGAGATATGTATTTCTATTACGGTAGTTTGTAAGTTTGACGTGTCAATTCAACAGTAGTTTTCAATATCATCCTTATCAAAAGGGCAAATGACCTAGATGTAACGCCCATTATACTACTAAGCAACACCACATAGTCTTCCTCGCCTGTGATTTTATAAAAATGTTTTTTTTATTAGATTGTAAGTTTGATATACCCGTTCAGTCGCCGTCTTCATTACCATCCTTATCAAAAGGGCAAATGACCTCGATGTTACGCCCATTATACAACAAAACAACACCACAGTCTCCCTCGCCTTTGATTTTATAAATATTTTTTTAATAGTTTGTAAGTTTGATATATAATTGTTCAGTCGTCGTCTTCATTATCATCCTTATCAAAAGGGCAAATGACCTAGATGTTTCGCCCATTATACTACTAAGTAACACCACATAGTCTTCCTCGCCTGTGATATTTTAAATATGTTTTTTTTATTAATTTGTAAGTTTGATATACCCGTTCAGTCGTCGTCTTCATTATCATCCTTATCAACAGGGCAAATGACCTAGATGTTACGCCCATTATACTACTAAGCAACATCACATAGTCTTTCTCACCTGTGATTTTATAAATATTTTTTATTAGTTTGTAAGTTTGATATACCCGTCCAGTCATCATCTTCATTATCCTCCTTATCAAAAGGGCAAATGGCCTAGATGTTACGTCCAATATACTACTAAGTAACACCACAGTTTTCCTCGCCTGTGATTTTATAAATGTGTATTTCTATTAGTTTGTAAGTTTGATACCCGTTCAGTCTTCATTATCATCCTTATCAAAAGGGCAAATGACCTAGATGTTACGCCCATTATACTACTAAGTAACACCACATAGTCGCTCTCGCCTGTGATTTTATAAACATGTTTTTATTAGTTTTTAAATTTGATATACCCGTTCAGTAGTTGTCTTCATTATCATCTTCGTCATTAGGGCAAGTGACCCATATGTTACGCCCATTCCTATAGTAAAAATCACCAACATATAGTTTTGCACAAATTATGATTCTTAAAAATGACTTTGTCTATTAATTTCTAAGTTTCATGTGTTCAATGCAATAGTAGTCATTAGGAGCCAATGACCCATAATATGTTCCGTTCATACTACTTTTAAACAACACGATATAAAATCTTTCTTGACTGGTACGCCCTTTGGAATAGTAACAATCACCAACAGCGTTCCACGTCGAATTATGTTTTTTTCTTAACTATATCAAAATGCCTCCCAAAAAGCGTCAAACTATTGGGAAAATCAGCCAACAAACCAAGAAAGTTAGATTATTAAGGGCTGCTGAAACACCTGAGCAGCGCCAATATCGGCTTGAACAGGACAAAAGAAGGCACGTTGAGCTCAGGTCTACTGAAACACCTCAGCAGCGTCAAGATTGCCTTGAATATCAGCAAATAAGGCAGATTCAGACTAGGGCTGCTGAACCAGCTGAGCAGCGTCAATATCGGCTTGATCAGGATGAAATAAGGCATGCTGAGTTCAGGGCTGCTGAAAGACCTCAGCAGCGTCAAGACCGGCTTGAACAGGACGAAAGAAGGCACGCTGAGCTCAGGACTGTCGAGACACCTCAGCAGCGTCAAGACCGGCTTGAAGATCAGCAAATAAGGCAGTCTCAGACTGGAGCTGCTGAGCCACCTGAGCAGCGTCAATATCGACTTGATCAGGATGAAAGAAGGCACGCTGAGCTCTGGGCTGCCAAGACGCCTCAGCAGCGTCAAGACCGACTTGAACAGGACGAAAGAAGGCACGCTGAGCTCCGGGCTGCCGAGACACCTCAGCAGCGTCAAGACCGGCTTGAAATCGAACGTACGTGACTTTTGCAATCTAAGCAAACATTTACGCGGTCTGATTTGAAATTAGAGGCATTTCAGTACGATCACACTTACGATTATGCAATACACCCCAAAGTAATAATTGGAAAAATGGATGTTGTATGCCATCACTGTCTAGCCAAAAAATTCAGATCGGAGACGCCTGGAATCTGTTGCTCTAACGGGAAAATTAAGTTAGCCGCTCTAAATTCTCCTCCCAAACCACTTCTTTCGCACACGTCAGGAACGACTGAAGAGACTAAACACTTCCTGAAAAACATTAGGAAGTACAATTCATGCTTCCAAATGACTTCTTTCGGTACAACGGCAATAGTAAAAGAAACTGGTTTCATGCCAACTTTCAAAGTGCAAGGTCAAATTTATCACCAAATTGGATCAATTCTTCCCTTCACTAATGAGAATCTAAAATTCTTAAAAATCTATTTCATAGGAGACGAACGACAACAAGCCGATCAACGTTGTAAAAATATTCCCAGCACCAGAAGGGATATTGTTATAGCTCTACAGAGGTTGTTGCAAGAGCATAATAACTTAGTAAATATGTTTAAATCCGCCCTGGATGGAATGCCAACGGATGAATATAAGGTTGTCATATCAGCAGACAAGAGACCAGTAAGCGAACATCAACGTCGTTTTAATGCTCCAACCATTGACAAAGTGACCATTGTAATGACAGGACAAGAATTCAATAAACGTGACATAATCATTCATAGACGGAGTGATGTTTTGCAACGAATTTCAGAAACACACAGATCGTACGATGCCCTTCAGTACCCATTAATATTTTGGGAGGGTGAAGATGGGCACCACTTTAATCTGAGGCAAACTGATCCAAGCAGTGGTACAGCCACGAATAAAAAGATATCAGCTATGGACTTTTATGCCTACAGAATAATGATTAGACCAGGATCATCAAACCATATTCTGAAAAGCGGACAACTCTTCCATCAATTTATTGTTGATATGTACGCCAAGATTGAAAGTGAACGCCTGCTCTACATCCGATTAAACCAAAATAAACTTCGAGTTGATGTTTACATTCATTTGCATGATGCTGTAGCCAATGATGGCAATGTTGTGGACATTGGAAAAATGGTTATTTTACCGGCAACATTTACGGGAAGTCCAAGACATATGCACGAATATGCCCAGGATGCCATGTGCTATGTTCGGATATACGGATGTCCAGATTTATTTATTAGAGTTACATGTAATCCTGCCTGGACTGACATTAAGGAAGAACTTTTCTGTGGCCAGGCAACTACTGATCGCCATGATTTGACAGCGAGAATTTTTAAACAAAAATTAGCAAAGCTCATGGATATAATAACCAAGAGCCATACTTACGGAGAAATTCGCTGTTGGATGTACTCAATTGAGTGGCAAAAAAGAGGCCTTCCATATGCTCACATATTATTATGGCTCAAAAGCAAGATACGTTCAACTCAAGTGGACAGTGTTATATCCGCGGAGATTCCCAGTAAAGAACAAGACCTCGTGCTCTTTGCGATAATTACAAAGAATATGATTCATGGACCATGTGGAGCTATCAACCCTAAGTCACCCTGCATGAAGGAAGGAAAATGTAGCAAAAATACCCCCGAGAATTTACCCAGGAAACCCAAACCGGAGATGATGGCTACCCTCTGTACAGAAGACGAAAACCAGGAAACGGAGGCTATACTACGAATATTAATCTTAAGGTAAACAACCAGTACAGACAAACAGAGGTAGACAACAGATGGGTGGTTCCATATTCCCCTCTACTTTCTAAAATGTTCCAAGCACACATCAATGTTGAATACTGCAATTCAGTGAAATCCATTAAATACATCTGTAACTACGTCAACAAGGGTAGCGATATGGCAGTATTTCAATTTCAAGGACAACCCAGGACTATCGATGAGCCTACACAATTTCAGTTGGGAAGATATATCAGCAGCAACGAAGCAGTTTGGCGTATCCTTAATTTCCCAATTCATGAACGTTATCCACCTGATGTTCATCTCAGTGTTCACCTAGAAAACGGACAACGAGGTTATTTCACAGCTGATACTGCCCAAGAAAGAGCTGTACAACCTCCTAACACGACATTAACAGCCTTCTTTCTTTTATGTCAACAAGATCCATTTGCTAGAACACTGATGTATGTAGAAGTTCCAAGATATTATACATGGCATAAATCTACCAAAGTGTTCTGCAAGAGAAAACAAGGTGCTTTAGTTCCAGGACATGATGTGCGTGCAAGTGAAGCCTTAGGCAGGGTATATTCAGTTCATCCCAACACCGCCGAATGCTATTACCTTCGATTACTACTTCACACAATTCGAGGGCCAACATCATTGAAATATCTGAAAACTGTGAACGGAGTAGAATGCCAAACATTCAGAGAAGCATGCCAACACTTGAAAATGACCAACATTGGGATATAAGACTGTCCGAAGCCTCTCTCACATCCTCTCCATCTCAACTAAGAAGTCTCTTTGTAATTATAATAACAACTTGCTCCCCATCAAACCCTCAGGCTCTTTGGGATAAATATAAAGAAAGTCTTAGTGAGGATGTACTTAGAGAACAACGAAGAGCTAATCCAGCTTTGGATTTGAATTTTTCTCTTCATGTATTTAATGAAGCCCTCATAATGATCGAGGATAAATTCAATGGCAAAACTCTCATACAGCTTGGTTTGCCAGCCCCATTACGCATTAATATTGACTTACTTGATAGGGACATATTGAGAGAAAGAAGCTTCAACACTGATGAGTTAAAAAGGTTCTTTGAAGACAAAAACCTCTCTTAGTTGATGACCAAAGATTGGCATACAATGCCATAATGGCCTTAATCAATAACGGAAATGGTGGAATTGTTTTTCTTGATGCGCTAGGAGGAACAGGAAAAACTTTTCTCATTAATTTGCTACATGCAGAAATTCGGGCACAGAACGAAATTGCATTTGCAATGGCATCATCAGGAATTGCATCCACACTACTCACTGGAGGTCGAACAGCACGCTCAGCTCTGAATCTGCCATTGAATCTTGCGCAGTCAGAAACTCCAGTATGTAACACCAAGAAGGGCTCCGGAAAAGCTGAAATACTAAAAATATGCAAAGTTATTGTTTGGGATGAGTGCACTATGACCCTTAAGAAAGCTCTTGAAGCGCTTGATTGAACACTGAAAGACATACGAGGAAACAGTCAACTAATGGGAGGAGCTGTTATAGTTCTGGCGGGTGACTTTCGCCAAACATTACCAGTTATACCACGATCAACTCCCGCTGATGAACTCAATGCTTGCCTCAAAGCATCGTATCTTTGGAGACATGTTTACAAAATGACACTGACGACCAATATGAGAGTCCATTTACTAGGAGATGTGACTGCACAGAATTTTGCGCAACAACTCACGCGTCTCGGTGATGGTGATTTCACGCCTGATGCGACAACCAATCTCATTTCTTTCCCGTTAGACTTTTGCGAACTGATGCCTTCAGTTCAGGAAATGATGAACGAAGTATTCCCAAATATTCCTGGAAATTATGAAGACTATCAGTGGATTAGGGAGCGAGCAATTCTAGCGCCTAAAAACGAAAGTGTACACAAAATGAATATTCAGGTCCAAGATCCTCTTCCTGGCCTCAGTACGACGTACGAATCTATCGATACTGTTCTGGAGACCGAACAGGCTGTATTTTACCCTACTGAGCTCTTGAATTCTCTGGAACCACCTGGATTTCCACCACATAAATTAATACTAAAAGCTGGATCATCAATACTGCTATTGCGTAATATCGATCCACCAAAATTGTGTAATGGAACGAGACTCAGTGTAAAAATATTCATGCCAAATGTAATAGAAGCCACAGTATTGACAGGCCATGCCAAAGGAGAAGATATCTTCATTCCCCGGATTCCTATGATCCCTACTGATATGCCTTTTGATTTCAAGTGACTGCAATTCCCTGTACGTCTTGCATTTGCAATGACCATAAAAAAGGCCCAAGGGCAGTCACGAAAGGTAGTAGGCCTTAATCTGGAAAGTCCATGCATCTCTCATGGTCAGTTATACGTAGCTTCCTCAAGAGTGGGCACACCTAAACATTTATTCATTTGTACACCGGAGGGAAAAACAAGGAATATCGTTTATCCTAACCCACTCCATTAACTTCCATGTTAGCTACATACATGTTAGTATTTATTAAATAACAACAGCGAAGTGAGATGAAAAATTTATCTGAAGTTCAACCGTTACAGCGTATATTAGGCCGTGTTACATTGCGTGTCATCTCTCTAGGATACTATTTAATCTACTGTCACTGTATTCATCTATGCGAATGATCTGGTTACGCTTCTTGTGAACCTGTACCGAAACATGTAAGCCAGTCACGTAGAAAATTTACAGCGAGTGTTATGGTTATATCGTACATCTCTTTTCTATTTTAATCCTCTCACTCCTTTAACGTATCAATTTTTCCCATTCGTTGATAAGTTGCATGTGCCAGTAGTCGCTTCTATTTTCATCATCACTATGTAGAAGATGTTTTGCTTCAGAAGACTGGATGCTCAGGAACGTTATTATATCGACTGCGAAATCTGGAAGCTTCTCTTGGAGGAATAGCTTCAGACATTTATCGTAGAGGTGAAACCATAACAAGACGAAACTTTTAACCAGATAGCGATCTAAGTCGGAGCTCTTTGTGATTCCTAGAAATAACTTTTTTCTAATATTTTCTAACTTTCATATGTCAGTTCTATAGTAACTTTCAATGTAATCGTGATCAGTAGGGAAAATTACCTAGAAGTTACACCCTCATTGTCTTTGGGGGCAAATGACCTAGATTTTATGTCCATTATATTTCTAAGGAGACTTTCGGACATTATCATCATACTATTGCTAGTTTACTTATATTAACAAGTGTGTGTTATTTATCTTGTATCTCCCACGATATAACATTCGGGAAAGGGAGATGCAAGTAGTCCAGATACATACAGGGGCATAGCTCTGGAATGCTCAGGATTTAAATTGTTAACGAAATAACTAACATTGTGACTGACAGATCTAACGGAACACCAAATTCCAGATGGACAATTCGGATTTATGAGACAACTATTCATGCAATTAAATGTCTTCAAGATGACATTGAGGAAGCCTTACGACACGGAAGAGGCAAGTTGAATATGGTATTTACCGACTATTCGAAAGCGTTTGATTCAGTGAACACGAAGTAGATGCTGGAGAAGCAAGATTCTCTGATAGGACATCAGCACTATATAACGAGACTGATAATACATATCTTAACGAATAACAAAGTACGAGTTGATGATAACAGAATGGAATCGCATTGCATCGAACAGACAATCGGTGTGCTACAGGGGGACCCACTAAGTCCTCTCCTGTTCAATATTGCAACCATTGATGTGACACAGATTATAGAGGATCAAGATGTCTCCATCTACATGTATGCGGATGATATGGTGCTAACATCCACATCACTTGAAAGGTTACAGGAGACTTTTAACAGACAATTAAATTGGACGGACGAAAATGAATTTAAACTGAACGAAAACAAGACAATGTCATGGCCTTCAGAAAAGGAGGTAGACTGTCAGTTAATCATCATTTGTAATATAAAGGCAAAATATTACAATTAGTGAATAATTTTAAGTACTTAGGAGTAATATTCCAAACACAGGGAGTTGTATATACAAAGCACATGCAAGACAAAGTTGACACAGCAATGGTAGCAATGATTGACATAAGACAACTTGGAAAATTGTCCCTTGATACAGGCATGGTGTTATTTAAGCTCCAAATTACTCCCATAGTTGCATATGCATTGGAAAATATATGGGAAACCTGATGAATATGAAAAGAGTAAAGGCAGTATACTTAAAAAAGTTACTCAAGCTTTCGAAATACACATTCTCTCGCCTTGTATATATATTGGCCAAAGAGCAATTTTCGTCATCATCATCATTTATTGAACAATTAATTTCAACGTGGTAGAGGCTCTTATATAGGAACTGTACAATACAAATTTATTGGCGTCTACTACAATTTTATATTATTTAAGAAATCAATGGATGCTGCCCGCCACTGGAGCATATGATGCGTTACTGAGTGAACTTCGTGCCATGACGACTTGTGAGTGGATGAACTCAAATGATTAACTCCGTCATGTGATCACACGAACGGGAGTGCACGGTTTTCACTATAGAGTTTGCATAGAAAAGAAGTATTACCAGCCAAACCTAAACTGCGTGTGTATATTATATAATAAATCATGTGAGAGATATCATGTACTAACATGCAGCGAACGTCAGATGTCTCTCACAAAATTTTGTACCGAATGAGCTTGTATGGTATTCCCGTTATTATGGCCATTGGCTGAAATAAAATTTATTATTACAGAAAACATGTACATGTAGGCTATCAAAATACAGGGTGAATCCCGCACAAGATAAACTTGTGCGTGGGCTTCATGAACACAGTTTCTTAATTTATTTGCAACATGGTATTTGACTCATAATAGTAAGAAACGTTTATAGAAAAGTATTAATTATAAGGATACTAAAAAGAAAAGAAAATGATACATTACTTATTTGTTTATTATTACCAACGTGCGTCCGAATGGCATTTCATACATTTCATTTGTTTTCTTCACTATACAAGTGAAGGGAATTCGTTCTGTTCTTGCAGGTCGTAAAGTGATACTGTTCACATTTCTTATTGCATAGTGTACAAAAGCACTGATCGTTTGCCCGATGAAATGTTTTGTTCGTACACAGTTTATGGTGAAAGCCATGTATTGCCAGTCTTATGAGAGCATGTCTTTGTGTCTGGTTGGTTCTGGTCCAGTCTCTGTTCAGCATTGCATCCGTCTCAAAGAAGTTGTTGTCGATGTCCTCTGATTTTTGTTTTCGCGCTGCTATGAATTCGTTATACGGTCCAGTAGATGGTAGTTTGAGTTTGGCTCTTAGGTATTCGAGGAAGAACGTTTCTCTTTGTTAATATTTGAAAGAAAAAGAGCAGAGTAGCGCCACCTGCGTGTTCGTGTGACATATTGTCATAAAATAATTAGCAAAAAAGGTTTACTAAATACAGTCCTAAACTCCAAATTGATGGGAGAAGAAACAAACACCGACATCCATTGGTCACAACCGGAAACAGCCGGTTATATTCAAAAAAGTACATTTGACTTGTACGGTATACAAAAACAAAAGAAGAACACTATGAGAAATACAAAAACAAAAGAAAAGCACTATGAGAATTTGTGAATGCAAACTCACACTTCCCCCCATTCACAAATTGCAAAAAAAAAACTTAAAACAAAAACAACAACAAAAAATACATAACTAGCCTTACACTAACAACAAACATTTGCATATCATTCCTTGTATGGTAGCAAAGGGCAACATACAGACTAAAATACAGACATGGATCACATTTGCTTTGATTTAAGCCAAGCTTGACAAGTTGTGCAGTGATACAATTGTGCCAATCTTTACCAGCTTGACATAAACCGTAATTACTCTTGTTGAGTTTTAGCACATATTCTGGGTATTCTACACTGCGAAAACCTTCTGGTTGATTTACAAATACAGTTTCCTTAATTTTGCTATTAAGGTATGCCGATACAATGTCCAAGTGACAATTATCCCATTCACGCTCTACTCCTATGGCTATAAGGGTCCTAATAGTTTTCCTTTTTACCACAGGACTGAAGGATTCAAGGAAATCAGTACCCTTTATCTGACTAAAACCTTGAGCTACTAAACGTGCTCTATACCTAAGTACTTCACCTTCTTGGTTTCGTTTAGTTTTATACACCCATTTGGTGCCTATGACAGTCTTGCCACCTGAATCTTCAGCAAGTGTCCACACATTATGTTTTTCCAAGAGGGCAATCTCTTGGTTCATTGCTTCAAACCATTTATCTTTGTCATCTCGTGAGGTGGCTTCTTGAAAATACACCGGATCGTTATATTCTGACCTCAACATGACAATGCGACATTTGACCTTGACTTCATTACAACACACACACTTACTGGGACGTTTTCTCTCTCTACTCGACCTGCGTAATACTGTGTGTTCAGGCTGTAATGGAGAGTCTATTACGACATCAGAATCTGACAAAGAGGCATCACTATCACTTGTTACAGAATTTTCATTTCCTGATTCGGCTACTTCGTGTTCAAACACGTCACCTCCACAATCTTTCTGCTCGACAAACCCTTCTCCAACTGTTCTAGGTTCACAATCTATCTGAGTTACAGGTTTTTCCTGGGCTTTTACAGAAAACGGAAATACATCTTCAACAAATTCTACATTCCTGGATTTAATGACACATTTCTTTTCGATGTCCCATACACGGTAGCCCCTCGAGTCATCGGGGTACCCTAGCATTGCACCAACATTTGCCCTTGGCACAAACTTTTCCACATTACGTTTATGGATCCAAACTTTACAACCGAATGATTTTAACATAAGCAATTCCTGGTCTGACAACTTTCTACTCGTCCACAGTTCAAATGGGATGTTCTTTTCAGTTGATGACACACACCTATTCTTTATATGGCAGGCTGTGCTGATGGCTTCCCCCCAAAATTGAACTGGCATGCCTGACTGAATGAGCATGCACCTACTAGTGGTGAGAAGTTGCTGGTTGAGGCGTTCAGCAACGCCATTCTGTTGGGGAGAGTAAGCCATTGTTAACCTACGAACAATACCTTCCTTTTCAAGATAGTTACAAAACTCTGTACTTAAATACTCTCCACCGTTGTCTGAATGGAAAGATTTCAACTTGGTCCCTTGTGCTGTCTCCATTAGGGCTTTAACCTTGAGAAACTCATTAAATGCATCACTCTTATGCTTAAGGAACCTTACATATGAGAATCTGGTACAATCATCAGTAAATGCAATAAAATACTTGCTACCTCCAATCGATGGGTGCTCTAGCTGGCATACATCAGAGAATGGCTTCTGAGATACATGATCTCTTTCATTAAATTTAAGTCTTTTCATTTTACCTTGTTTACAAGTATCACAATCAAGATTCTTTTCTTTGGGTATAAAATCACGATCTGGAATGTTCAGAGCATGGCCAAAACGCTGATGCCATATTCCGCTAGTTACAGCTTTGTTGCTCTTAGCATACACAACTTCCACCTCGTCATTACAAGCAAATTCTTTCCCTTGTTCTACCATAAAATAATCACAATTTACCTCATACATATTTCCAACAGCCTCACCCGTAAGGAATATACCCTCATGATCTGACAATACAACTTCGCTATCTTTAATGGTTACGACTGCACCTTTCCTGTCAAATTGACCTACAGATATTAAATTGTCTTGAAGACCTGGGACATACAACACTCTTTTCAGTTTCAGAAAAGAACCTCCACACTTGTCAGATAGCTTCATAAGCACACTTCCCATACCACATACACTAACTACGGATCCATCAGCTGTGTCTACACTACCAGAAACCTTTGGGGTGTAATCATACAGAATATCCTTATAAGGTGTCAGGTGCTCAGTGGCTCCTGAATCTACATACCACCTGCATACACAATCAGATGCATCATCCTTGCTTTCAGTTGTCACATAAGCCTTTACCTTAACACTACTAGCATTAACCTGAATACATTCGTTTGCCGCCTCATCGTCCTTTACCGTGGCAATAACCTCACGATTCTTAACCTTAACATTTTCCTTGCGTCCATTACTGCAATTCTGGGAAGTATGACCTATCTTGGCACAATTAAAACACAAAACTGAAACTTTCTTTCTTGCTTCATGAACTAAATCACAGAACTTCGCAATATGCCCCTGTTCTTGGCACTTGTAGCACATGAATCCACCACTACCTGTTGGCTTGTTGACACTTTTGCTGCTGCTGACGACCCCCTTGGAATTTAAGCGCATGGCTGCCACCATTGCCTTCACGCTTTCACCCTCAGATTCTTCCTTCTTCAGCCTAGCATAAGTCTCCTGTTCTCGCTCCATCTTTAGTTTGTCCAACTTGTTCTTTCTCTCCTCCAACAATAGTTTGGCTCGCACTACCTTTACACTTAAGCTTTCTTCATTGCTTTCCAATGAACGTATCAAATTTTCGTACTCCCGCTTTTCCAGTCCTCTGAGAATAAAAGCAGCTTTGGCCTTATCCGTAAATTTTATACCTACATCGTCCAACCATGCACACCAAGTGAGCACTTTATCAACAAATGTACGCATGCTAATGTCACTAGTTTTCTTAAAAAGACACAATTCTTCTAACATCGTCACAATTTGAAGGACTCCGGTATCGCAACATGACGTCAGAAGATTCTGCCATGCTTCCTTAGCTGTCTCCGCTTCTTTGGTATCACCTAGGAAAGGGTCGGTGACCAAACCTATAAGCAAGTTTTTCGCGTCTTGATCTTTGCCCAGTTGGGCCTCGGAGTACTCTTCAACGGGTGTATCTTCTACCTCTCCTGTATCGGTCTTTCGTGGGAAACCATGAACCGCGCCCCACAGACGCCTTGTTTGAAGCAATGCCTTTGTTCGGGTGCTCCACGCTTCCCAATTGTCGTCCTGTAACCTCACTATTGCAACTACTCGCTCGCTGCTTCCCGTAGCTGAATCCATGTTAGTATGTATACTTAAAATAAAGCGTACAAATAGTCCTCACAATAGAAAAATCGTCCACAAAGTTCACCAAAAACTATCTTGAATGCACACTTAACTGCCGTCCACATGTGCGCCGCACATATCAACACCTTTTAACGACCGACATTCTCCCATCACAAAGTCCACACATTAACAGCAATAAGCATTTAACTGGGATCATAACCTGTCATAAAATAATTAGCAAAAAAGGTTTACTAAATACAGTCCTAAACTCCAAATTGATGGGAGAAGAAACAAACACCGACATCCATTGGTCACAACCGGAAACAGCCGGTTATATTCAAAAAAGTACATTTGACTTGTACGGTATACAAAAACAAAAGAAGCACACTATGAGAAATACAAAAACAAAAGAAACACACTATGAGAATTTGTGAATGCAAACTCACACATATGACGAGCATCTCAAAAGAATATGATATGTATTTTATTTCTCACACTTGATAAATAAAGATTTACAATAAAACTAACAGGTTATGGGCCCATGCCACGTGTAAATGGTATCATCTCGTGAGTGGATCCGAAGCTGAGCACCTGTGGAATACGTGCTGTAATTTTTGTGAGGAAAGGATAACCTAATAAAGGCAACCGGCCATGGGCGCCCTTCAGGGAGGGGCAAGGTGAGGCCGTCACCCCCCCCCCCTGGAATTCCGAGAATGTTGATATGAAATTGGTCATTGCCACCAGTTTATTTCATCAATTGAAGTTTCTGATAATCAACTGACAAATATTACAATAGAAAACTTCTTTAATGTTGCTGACGTAATATGTATTTATATTCAAAAATATATGGTTCTAATGATGTCATGCACTAGACTACCAATGGAAACATAGTTCCAATTTTCAATATGGTTATGCTTAGTGTTAAATAACGTAAGTTTCCCCAACACTATCAAAAGTGGCTACCACTTTCGCCACCTCAATTTGCCAGTGACGATATGAAAGCACGTTCTGGAGATATTTTTATACATTGCAACACAGATAGTGGATTTCAACCCCTAAAACGAGGTTTTCTTTGCTGACTAGTAAAACACTGCTCCCTTAAGGTCGTGCTTATAATATTGGGTCATTTACTGTCTGTGCTATATGTCATAAATAGTTCGTAAAACGTATTTACTATACAGTCCTAAACTCCAAATTGATAGGAGAAGAAACAAACACCGACATCCATTGGTCACAACCGGAAACAGACAGTTATATTCAGAAAAGTACATTTGACTTGCACGGTATTCGCGACCTCAAGCGACGGTGCTGCCGTGCTGCGTAAGGGTGATGGAAACATAAACAAACAGATGCTATAACATGTGATTTGAGTTGATGGGTGTGCTCTTCTCTAGTTTTTTCAGTTATTTTCATAATAATTGAGTCTAAAAGATGACTTATATAATTGCTCAGTTACGCCGTGCTCTTCGAATTCAACAATTGCGATATCAATGCTTTCCTTTCATAAAAAGAAAGCTTTTCAGACGGAATTGAGTCGATTACTTCGCGTCGCAAAGCCCATTTCGAAGTATATGATCGTATGCGGCTGGCATTTTACAAACGGAAATTAATTATTAATATATTACTAATGAATTTCTTACAATATCCAATACCCTACATTCTCCCCTGCACTACAAACTAGGTGATTTAGCAAGGTCGATTTGACGGATGTTCTTCCCATGTACCAAACATTACTTCTAGGGGTCGCTTTAACATAGGCCTATATGTGGTTGTCTTTGTTTAAATTGCCTCATTGATCCTTCAAATCTGTGAAGCTCAGGTCTTCTAAGTTTTCAATTGTGTGCTTATTAAAAATTTTAAAATGTTTATAGCCAACTTGTACAGTCTTTGATTTATCGGCTTTAACGGAATTAGGCTATATCTTATAAATTTAAAAGTATCTACTTACTGAAGTATGTAAAGCAATGTACCGACTATACACATCTTCTTCTCCTTCTATATATATAAAGCACAAAGTTTGTCTGTCTGTCTGTCTGTTTGTCTGTTATGTATACAAATCTACACCGTTTCGCCGATCTAAACCAAAATTTGTATACTTACCCTTTGGAACCCTGCGGGTAACCCTGTCAACTTTAAATTTCGGACAGACCACCCCTTTCCCTGCATTTAGGCCCTTTTGCTAAAATCTACACCGTTTCACCGATCTGAACCAAAATTTGTATACTTACCCTTTGGAACCCTGCGGGTAACACTGTCCGCTTAACATTTTGGACAGACCACCCCAATCCCTGCATTTAGGCCCTTTGGTCCAAATCTACACTGTTTCACCGATCAGAACCAAAATTCGTATTCTTACCCTTTGGTACCCTGCGAGTAACACTATCTGCTTGAAATTGCGAACAGACCTCTCCAATCCCTGCATTTAGGCCCTTTGGCACAAATCTACACCGTTTCACCCATCTGAACCAAAATTTGTATACCTACCCTTTGGAACACTGTGAGTAACACTGTCTGCTTGAAATTGCGGACATACCACTCCATTCCCTGCATTTAGGCCCTTTTGCCCAAATCTACACCGCTTCACCGATCTCAACCAAAATTTGCATATTTACCCTTTGGAACACTGCGACTAACACGGTCTGCTTGAAATTGCGGAGAGGCTACTCCATCCCCTGGATTTATGCCCTTAGGCACAAATCTACACCGTTTCACCGATCTGAACAAATATTTGTATACTTAGGCCTACCCTTTGGAACCCTGCGAGTAACACTGTCCATTTAAAATTTCGGACAGACCACCCCACTCCCTGCATTTAGGCCCTTTTGCACAAATCTACACCGTTTCACCGATCTGAACCAAAATTTGTATACTTACCCTTTGGAACCCAGCGGGTAACCCTGTCCACTTGACATTTTGGACAGACCACCCTATGCCCTGCATTTAGGCCCTTTTTCACAAATCTACACCGTTTCACCGATCTGAACCAAATTTTGTACACTTACCCTTTGGAACCCTGTGAGTAACACTGTCAACTTACAATTTCGGACAGACCACCCCTTTCCCTGCATTTTGGCCCTTTGGTCCAAATCTACACCGTTTCACCGATCAGAATCAAAATTCGTATTCTTACCCTTTGGTACCCTGCGAGTAACACTGTCTACTTGAAATTGTGGACAGATCACTCCATTCGCCGCATTTAGGCCCTTTGGCCCAAACCTACACCGTTTCACCGATCTCAACCAAAATTTGTATACTTACCCTTTGGAACCCTGCGAGTAACACTGCCCACTTAAAATTTCGGACAGACCACCCCATTCCCTGCATTTAGGCCCTTTGGTCCAAATCTACACCGTTTCACCGATTTGAACCAAAATGTGTACACTTACCCTTTGGAACCCTGCGAGTAACACTGTCCACATACAATTTCGGACAGACCACCCCATTCCCTGCATATAGGTCCTTTGGCACAAATCTACACCGTTTCACCGATTAGAACTAACATTCGGATACTTACCCTTTGGTACCCTACGAGAAATACTGTCTGCTTGAAATTGCCGACAGACCACTACATTCCCTGCATTTAGGCCCTTTGGCCCAAATCTACAACGTTTCACTGATCTCAACCAAAATTTGTATATTTAAGTTACCCTTTGGAACACTGCGACTAACACTGTTGGCTTGAAATTGCGGAGAGCCACTCCAACCCCTGCATTTAGGCCGATGGCACAAATCTGCACCGTTTCGCCGATCTGACTCAAATTTTATAAACTTACCCTTTGGAACCCGACAAGTAACACAGTTCACTTTAAATTTCGGACAGACCACACTATTCCCTGTATTTTGGCCCTTTGGCACAAAACTACACCGTTTCACCGATCTCAAATAATTACCCTTTGGAACTCGACGAGTATCACTGTCCACTCAAAATTTCGGACAGACCACTCCATTCTCCGCATTTAGGCCCTTTGGCACAAATCTACATTGTTCACCGATCGAAAACAAAACGTGTATACTTACCCTTTGGAACTCGATGAGTAACACTCTCCACTTGAAATTTCGGACAGACCACTCCATTCCCTGCATTTAGGCCCTTTGGCACATATCTACATCGTTTCACCGATCTCAACCTAAATTTGTATACTTACCCTTTGCAACCCGACGTGTAACACTGTCCACTTGAAACTTTGGACAGACCACTCCATTCCCTGCATTTAGGCCCTTTGGCAAAAATCTATCCTGTTTCACCGATCTGAACCAAATTTTACCTACTTACCCTTTGGAACCCGACGTGTAACACTATCTAAATGAAATTTCGGATAGACCATTCCATTTACTGCATTTAGGTTCTTTGGCAAAAATCAACATACATTCACCCATCTAAACCAATCTTTATGTAAGTTACTTACCCTTTGCAACCCGACGAGTAACACTGTCTGCTTGAACTTTCGGACAGAGCACTCCATTCCCTGTATTTAGACCCTTTGCCACAAATCTACATCGTTTCACCAATCTGGACCAAAATTTGTATACTCACTCTTGGGAACCCAACGAGTATCACTATCCACTTTAAATTTCGGACAGACCACCCATTTCCCGGCATTTAGGCCCTTTGGCACAAATCTACACTGTTTCACCGATCTGAACCAAATTTGGAACCCGATGAGTAACACTGTCCACTTGAAATTTCTGACATACCACTCCATTTCCCTGCATTTAGCTCAGGAATCCCTCGGGGTTGCCAGCTTCCTAACTCACCAGCCATGAGCCCTTGAGGGTAAACCAGAAGTGGTGGAGCTACACACACCCTGCCTCTTTGAGGGCCTTGAGCAGAAGACAGGAGATTTTATGAAAATGAAAAGAAGGCAGACCCCTCGAAGAATGAGGGCATCAGGAAAAATGAGACAATGGCCAATTAAGACGGGAAATTGAAAGACTCCCTAGCCCTCGGATACCCTAATACAGTCGGAGTCGGAAGAGAACAAGAGTTGACGAAGGAAGGCCGACAGGAAAGAGAAGTGAAAGGAGCCCAGCATCCGGAATTAGAAGCGATGCCAGACTCAGCTGGGATCCCGTGGTCGCCAACCCACGTCCCACAAGTCGTGAGACCCGGGGGGGGGCAGTTGTGAGAATAGCTTACTGATTCATCGCGATGTGACATGAGAGGACTTTCCAGAGCCCACCGTATTATCTGCTGTCTATGCTGATGCCAGCACAGGGCCGTTGCTCAAGCCACTGTGGTGTTGCGAAAGAGTGAGTGATTCCCCGGCCAATCTAAATACGGCGGGGAACCCCGAATGTGTGTCATCATATTTCGTCATCATCTGCGATCATCTCAGGTTCGTGCACCTTGGACCCATATTCTTTGCCGAGCAGAACAGCATAAGCTCTTTCACCAGACGCTTCGAGTACAGGCCTAAGCCAGAAAATAAAGTTGAGACTTTGTAAGACATCGAAGCTAGACATCTGAATTACCTATATCAGTTTTAAAATTACACCATGTTCGTTTAGTAGTAATTTTTTCATTACCTTATTATTGTCATCTTAAGTGCAAATGACCTAGATATTACGCGCATCATACCACTAATCACCGCCGCATAAAGTCTTTCTCGACTGTGATTTTTAAAATATTTATTTATATTACAGTACATTGTGTACATTATTAGTTGAAGTGTCAATTCAATATAGGTAGTAGTTTCCCATCATCCTCATCATAAGGGCAAATGACCTGGATGTTACGCCCATTACACCATTGATCACTACACACAATAAGTCTTCCTCGCCTGTGAATTTTGAAATATGTATTTCCATTACGGTAGTTTGTAAGTTTGACGTGTCAATTCAACAGTAGTTTTCATTATCATCCTGATCAAAAGGGCAAATGACCTAGATATTACGCCCTCATTGACTTTGGGGGCAAATGACCTAGATTTTAAATCCATTATATTTCTAAGGATACTTTGAGACATTAACATCATTCCACCGGGCGAAGCCGGGTACTACTGCTAGTATTACATATTCCTGAACAAATTATTTTCTTCTCGGCAACTGGTGACCGAATTTCATTTTGAATCTGATGAGGTACCCCTTTGAAATTACTAGTTTGTAACCATAAAGCTTCAAGTCTCATAAAATATTCCGTTTCTTGGACTTTCCCGCACATAATTACGTGTTTGGCAGCTAAAATTGCCTCTCCTACAACGAGAGCCCGCCTAGAATTGCCAGCAACATTCAGTACGGTAGCCTATATCATGAAGTCTATCACCCTTGCGTCCACCATTTTATCGTCACCGACCTGCCATCTACATTCGATTGAGTTCGCGAATACAAAAACAAAAGAACACTGAGAAATACAAAAACAAAAGAAATACACTATGAGAATTTGTGAATGCAAACTCACACTTCCCCCCATTCACAAATTGCAAAAACAAAAAACAAAAACGTAAACAAAACAAAAACATAACTAGCCTTACACCAACAACAATCATTTATCAATCCTTGTATGGTAACAAACCCAATTGAGGGTAGATTTTACCTAATTTTATCCTTGGTAACACCTTGGTAAATACATCAGCAAGGTTTGATTCTGTGTTGACATATTCAAATTATATCTCACCCTCTTGCACACACTCTCTTAAGTACTGTAGTATAAATCTAACAGAAGTTGTTTAGTTTTCTCTGACACTATTGGGTTTTTAGATAGTGAAATGGCTCCTTGGTTGTCTGCAAAAACAACACTGGGCTTGTCAACAAAAATTGACTGTCCTATCTCTTTAAACAAATTACACATCCATTTCACCTCATCTACCACATCCGCCATTGATACATATTCAGCTGCCACACTTGATCGTACAATGCGTCTTTGGAGTATGGTTTTCCAACTAATGGCACCCTTGGCCAGCTTAAAAACATACCCCTCATATACCTCCCACTTACATCATTTCCATAAGCAGCATCTACAAACACCTTAAAATTTTCTCCTGATTTTTCTTAACACAATGACAAATCTTGGGTCTCCTTGAGGTAATGAAGGAGGTGTTGAGCTTCCTTCCAATATTGCACTTTAGGATTTGCATTAGCCTGGCTAACTTACATACTGGGAAACTTAAATCTGGTCTAGTTGTACTGGATAAGTATAGGTTCTTACCAACAATTTTTCTATAACGTTTGGTTTTTTATACTCCTCTGTGACATTGTTTGGTACAGTTGAAGGTAAAGGGGTACCACAACCTTTTGGGTAGGGTTCTTCTAGTGACTTAAGGAAATTTGTCCTTATGTACATGTTTTGACTTAAACATACATTATTCTTAGACCCTTGAGTGACTTTAATCGACAACAAATCTGAGATATTTCCCAAATTACGCACTTCAAACTTTGACTTCAATCTTTTTACAAACCAAGTTCTTTCTCTCCTCCAACAATAGCTTGTCTCGCACTACCTTTACACTTAAGTTTTCTTCATTGCTTTCCAATGAACGTATCAAATTTTCGCACTCCTGCTTTTCCAGTCTTCTGAGAATAAAAGCAGCTTTGGCCTTATCCATAAATTTTATACCTACATCGTCCAACCGTGCACACCAAGTGAGCACTTTATCAACAAATGTACGCATGCTAATGTCACATATTTTCTTAAAAAGACACAATTCTTCTAACATCGTCACAATTTGAAGAACTCCGGCATCGCAACATGAAGTCAGAAGATTCTGCCATGCATCCTTAGCTGTCTCCGCTTCTTTGATATCACCTAGGAAAGGGTCGGTGACCAAACCTATGAGCAAGATTTTCGCGTCTTGATCTTTGCCCAGTTGGGCCTCGGAGTACTCATCAACGGGTGTATCTTCTACCTCTCCTGTATCGGTATTTCGTGGGAAACCTTGAACCGCGACCCACAGACGCCTTGTTTGAAGCAATGCCTTTGTTCGGGTGCTCCACGCTTCCCAATTGTCGTCATGTAACCTCACAATTGCAATACTCGCTCACTGCTTCCCGTGGCTGCATCCATGTTAGTATGTATACTTAAAATAAAACGTACAAATAGCCCTCACAATAGAAAATCGTCCACAAAATTCACCACAAACTATCTTGAATGCACACTCAACTGCCATCCACATGTGCGCCGCACATATCAACACCTTTTAACGACCGACCTTCTCCCATCACAAAGTCCACACATTAAGCGTTTAACTGGGCTCATAACCTGTCAAAAATAATTAGTAAGACGTGTTTACTATACAGTCCTAAACTCCAAATTGATGGGAGAAGAAACAAACACCGACATCCATTGGTCACAACCGGAAACAGACAGTTATATTCAGAAAAGTACATTTGACTTGTACGGTATACAAAAACAAAAGAACCCTGAGAAATACAAAAACAAAAGAAATACACTATGAGAATTTGTGAATGCAAACTCACACTATACACTCGTCTAATTTTTTCGCCGTTTACCGGTTTCGTTCTTTGTGCTGTGGAATGCCGTAGGCTTTATTTTTATTCTTAATGTGTGCAAGTGGCTCATTTCTTGCGAACAGAGCAATCATTGCAACAAATGAACAGCAATCTGCCATTGTTGTAGATTCTTAACCTGTAGTGTTAAATCTTCTACGATCGAAGCAATTTATAGGCTAATAGTTAAATTGTTCTGCGGTGTTTTTGTGCCGTTATCAAAGCGACTGAGATTCGCACTCTTAATCGAATGGAGACAGCAGATCAGGTGAGACAAAATGGTGATTGAATACTGATAGACTTCGTAATGTTGTACAGGGGCGTAAAACATGAGGGGGGGGGGGGCAGGAGGGGGAATTATCCCCCAAAAGTAAAATAACCAGAAAGTATTCTATAAACGATTTAATAGGCTACTAGGTTTAGCGGAAAATGGGAAAATTCATCTTGCCTTGCTTAGTCGAAATTTCTTTATTCTACCGAACAAACAGTCTGTTTTTGCTTCCTCTGCTGGTTCCCGCCGAGGTGCCAACTTAGCCGAGAGCCGAGGCGCTTTGAGCTTTGTCCACTTACCACGACGATCCGGCAAAGGTACATTTTCGAACTATTATTTCTGAGCCCTGGTTTAAAACTGAGGTAAGGTACTGGGACACACAAAATCATTACTCATGCCCGGAAACAACAGCGTGCGCGTCGTTTTTTGAAATAAACTAAGTAAAATAATGTTACGTGCCACCCCCCTAGTGGCACTTTTGTTAACTGATTACGGTGGGTTGAAGCACAACACAGATTGTTTCTTTAAAGAAATAATTAACTTTATTGCGGCCAGAAAATTACACTACTCATCAGCAAATACAAGCAATTGGAACCTTACTCCAGTTTCCTCAAGTCTCTTCCTTGAGCGCTCTTGGCCCTTTCACTTGTCAACAGACCACAGAAGTTAATCCGTCCTAATGAGTACGGTGGCCTTGACAGAAACTACCTGCTCCTCTCACTTATGTATACCGACTACAGTTACTTACGATCACTTGCTGCAGGCTGTTCACAAGCTGGGAGAAACAATGTCACTGGATTTCGTAACTCGCATGGCACTTCGTCACCACACTTCTGTCGCTCAGGAAAACACGCACTAGCTCAGAAACACACACCCACAGAAAGCTCAGTCCCCTCACTTTGAGGCCGCTTATATAGCAGGCTGGTGACTCAATGAATTCTAGAATCGTCCAGGACACACGGCTTCTAGAGATTTCCTCCACTGGCTGGGTCACGAACTTTCTGGACCGTCCCTTTCACTTCGCAGTCCGTTGCGTAACGCGCACGAATTATACTGAGGCAGAGCACACACAGCCTGGAGGCAGCTGTGACACAACGCGGCGAGGCGACAAACAAACTCACAGCCGTAACAATAACATGACTCTTCCCTCGCGCATCTCGATTTTTAAGCACACGCTACGAATGTGTCCTGCGTTCCGCCGACAAGGTTCAAAAAGCTTTGAAAAATGTCCATTTCAAATTATTAAAAATATTAAAGTGTCTTTTAATGAAATACTGTTTTAATTATTTAGCATCTCATATACGGTACTATATTTGCCTCCTACAGTCAAATATCAAAATCTTAAAAATTATTGTTAGGCCATAATGTTTATCAAAAACCTGTGATTTCATTAAACTTAGCTTTGGGTTAATTAAAAATAATTAATAAAATTAACGAATTTTAATGTAGCGTTAGGCCTATATTACTGTTTTATGTCAAGATTTAAAGCCTAAACGAAAAGAAGTTCTCCTTGGTAAGTAGGCAACCGCAGTTTATAAATTTGAACCCCTCCCAAGTTTGCATGGAGTTTTACGTCCCTGATGTTGTAGGCTATAATTATGATTCCAATGGAATCTTCTTGCAAGGCAATTTTCGATTCGCAACATGTAGCCTACTTATAAGTTATGAGCGGAGAAGCTAATTTAATCGTAATTTAACAAGCGGACCTGTGAGAAAACTCTCGCATAATGGGTTGTGTGTGTCCCATGTGTACAGACTATCCGCCCGGTTCTAGTTCTATGCGGGCAGTACGCGACTTAGTTCTGCTAGGGGCTATCGTCTTGTTTATTTGTTTAAAATCACTTTATAAACAAATATATTTCCATTGACTTATCTGGAAATGCAAGATTTTTCCTATACTATTAAGACGATTTGGAAGACTTTGGTACAAACCACAGTAGGGGAGTAGTGGCGCTTCTAGGCCACCCGGCGTTGCTCGGGCGGCGTTCATATTAAATAATTAATATATGGCCAATCCATGGTCCGATTTTGACAAATGAGGTGTCGTTGGACTCGGGCTGAAGGGGGCATTGCTATGGGCTACTCCTTATATTTCTGAAAATTTGTTTGAAAATTTTTGTTTTCGAAAGTAGGTGATAATTTGAAAACCAAAAATGATAGAATGTTTGACCATGCTCAAACGAACGGTCTCTATGTCCTTTATTTTTATAATAAAACTTTTTTATTTTTTTTTACATTTTTTGAAAAAAGTGTAATTTTGAAATTCCTATATTTTGGAAACTAGAAGTTTACAAAAACATTTGTTTGACATAAATGAAAGGTGCCTATGCCACCTACCCCCAAAATAAATTTCAAGTCTCTAGGATAAAAACTTGACAGTAGTGCTAGAAGGGGAATTCTGCGCCACTTAGCAAGTTGTGAGCCCCTGCGACCTTGGAATGGAAGGAGTCATGCTAGGGGGGCGTGCTTGGATTCGTTTTTTCGTCTCGTTGCGCTCTTTACGGGAATGTAGGTGTTGAAAAGGTGAAATGCTGGAAACACGTTTTTTGGGGGGGATGGGGGGGAGGGGGGAAACGTGATTTTAGACTTTTTGTTATATCTCGCGAACCAATCATGCTAGAGGCGTGTATGAGGGGTCCAAGGACTCGGGGTGACGTCCTCTTTGCTATGGACCACTTGTTATATTTTTAAGAAAATTTGGAAAATTGGTTTTGGGGTAAACAAGTGTTTTTGTGATTTTTGCTGATATGTCAAGAACCAATAAGCCTAGAGACTTGTACGAGGTGCCATTTTTTCATTGCGTTGTCCTCTTGCCGAGGATGTTCGTGTTGAGCGGGAATGAAAAACCATTTTGTGGTAAAACCGTGATTTTAGACTTTTTGCTATATCTCGCAAACCAATAACGCTAGAGACGTGTACGAGCTGTCCTAGGTCTCAGGCTAACGCCCCATTTTCGAAACTATGTTTGAAATTTTGACAAAGGGCCTAACGACACTTCTGTTGAAAAAATAATAATTTTTCTTTACCTGTTTAAAATGTTCATGAAGCGTGGTTGTTGAGAGAGACGATACTGCTGTGTGTGTGTTTCAACGAACCTATCGCTAACCACAATGACCATGCTTAATAAAACAATCGATATTTCGGCGGGTCGGTTTATGGCAGAGCGAGGGTTCGTTTTTCTGATCTTTCCTATGGCAGATGGATGGAGGCTAATATTTGAAAATGTGTGAAGCATGCATTTTTTTTACTCCCGAAGAGAGCCTTTAACGTGTAAACGGTGATGAGAACTTGGTTCGATGTTGTTCGAAGCGAGTAAAGAAAACAAACTTGCAGAGGAGCAGACTAGTAGGAGGTGAATGTCATTTGAGCTTATTGGAATGCGCTGATCAGACTTGACAGCAGGTGCAATGGAAAATTACAAAGACGCGGATGAAGCTTCAAGGTTAAATAATCTGACAACCGTGGTGGCGTGGGAAGTGCGAAATGCATGCATACACGTGTGAAATGACATGTACGCTAAACAAGTTACATTCTGTTTTGCTTCTTACGTGACAAAATGCAAATTCATGTGAAATTTGACCTGGCACGGGTGTTCACCTTGGACGTTAGCTGTCCACGTGCACGATAACTGTTAACAAGTCACATCCTGTTTGCTTCGTACGTGACAAAATTTAATTTGACGTGTAATATGATCCAACACACGTGTTCACCTTGGACGTTAGCTGTACATGTGTTTGATAACAAAATGTTCAAAGCGTGGGAATCGCTGAATCAGTAAAAAGTATGATGCAACTTGTGGGAATGATTTCACAACCAATAGATAGGCAAGAGCTGCGAACAGCAGTGGTGGGTGGTGAAGGGGGGAGAGGGGGGGGGGGTGATGTATGAGAGAACACAGGTGGAAAGAGAAAGACATATGTGGAGCTGAGGACTGTACACACAGAGCTATAGGTGGTGTACAACATGTGTGAATAAAAAGTACACAGGTTCACACGACATGTAATTTATTGATCCAAGAATTAAACGTAGAGTTAAATCCTAACCATTTGACATATAGTTTATTTCCTTTTAGTTTCAACACTTTTTCCACAAGATAATGCTTAGGAAATGCTGTTTTCTGAAGTTCATGGAGATAAAATCTACCTTTTATGGGTTGATGGTTGAGGTCTTGGAGTAAATAGGTGACTGGGCTGTCCAAGTTGACTTGACGAATTCGAAATAATTCAGTCCCCCACTGAGGTGTGTAGCCCTTATTGAAGGCAGACATAAATTTGCTCACACGAACGAAATCCCCAATTTTGAGTCGGTGACGTTTAGGGTCGGCTGTTTTTATGGGGTTAAACAGTTTATCCAATCGCTGAATATTTTTGGTCACGAGCCGTGGTTTGGTCCCAATCGTTCTATGGTTGGTGTCATTGTAACGTGATACTAGCTCTGGTAACATGTCCAACCAGCGATACGTGCCCTGAGCGGTAAACGATTTCCACATATGGGTTTTCAATGTTCGGTTGAACCGCTCAACCACGCTGGCTTTGAGATTGCTGTAAGTGGTATAATGGTTAATATCCTTAGATTTCAAATCCAATCGTTTATCCAATCGCTATAGGTGGTGTACAACATGTGTGAATAAAAAGTACACAGGTTCACACGACATGTAATTTATTGATCCAAGAATTAAACGTAGAGTTAAATCCTAACCATTTGACATATAGTTTATTTCCTTTTTTTTTAACACTTTTTCCACAAGATAATGCTTAGGAAATGCTGTTTTCTGAAGTTTATGGAGATAAAATATGTTGAAAGGCCTTGGTGACCAGTGGACCAGACTTGCGACGCACAGGTTCAACAAAGGCAATTTTGGAATAGACATCAATGACGGTCAACATATAGCGTACACCGTCGTTAACGCTAGCATAGTGTATCATTTCAACCAAGTCAGCCTGCCAAAGTTCATCCACACCTCGTGAAATAACCTTGAGTCGCCGATAGTGACGCCTAGCTGGGCGATGCAACTCGTGAGCAATACCCATTTTAATGGGCGAGGCCTTAAACAATAATTTTGGCATCTCGAAGTTCTTGTTCAATTTCTTGAATTTCCCAATCGTGACCGGTATGGCCAGCTTGACGTGAAGCATGCAACAACTGTAGCCAGTGGACGAGCTTATTGGGATTGTGCCAGTAGGTAACATCCACAAGGGGTTTTGATGGTTTAAATGTCACTCCCGAAGTAGATGCTCTACGACGACCACTTTGAGTGGTGGGAAACATTTTTGCAATGATGGTTTTATATTTTGAGATATATTGGCATTCACTTGTTGAGTGGGATCATACTGTCGTTTGTGGGCATGGGTGTCCAATAAAATGGATTTATATTTGCCAAGATCCTCTGACGTATAATCATGGGAAGAGGGTGTACGAGAAAAGAGCAGCTTTAACAGTCCTGGCGTTAATTTATAGTTGATGTTTTTAATGGCAGCTTTAGTACGAGCAAATTTAATGGATGAATCACCAATTTTAAAACTATCATTCTCATAGGGAACACCATACGTGGTATCTTTGTTTCCAATAAATAGATCGGTGAAATAGGGTTCCAGTGTTGATCCATAATATTTTATTAAAATGTTTTTCAGATGAGCTTCATGTTGAGGGGTGGCCAAGAGTTGTGAAAACGGAGATGATCTGGAAGGTCAAGGTGTTTCGACCATGACCAAGGATTTCTTTTTTCTTAAAAACTCTGCAAGGGGTGAGGCCTTTTTTTGAGGCGTAAACACTTGTTCCTCCTCGTCTTCAACTTCGCTAACACTAGTCAAATCTTCCTGTTCCTGTTCCTCTTCCTCTTCCTCAGGGTCCTCGTGCAGCGTCTGCGTGGCTTGTGAAACGGTGGGTAGCGTTTTAGATGGCTTGAAAGAGGGTTTCAACATGGCTTTTAGCGGAGGTGCTAAATGTTGTTGAATAAACAAAGCATGCTCTGCACGTGATCGTTTCAATTGACGAAACTTTTGGCGAATAGTATTTTTTGCTCTAATAATATGTTTTTTCAATTGACTCTCTGCTAATGCCATGGTGTCTTGACAAATGACATGAGAGGAAATGAGACAGGGCCTTAAATAGGAATAAAATGATCAAACCCTAAGCGATATCGTCTTTGGTTGAGTTCACTTTGCTTGTCAATCACTAAACAGGCATGGCGTTGAGTGTTCCAGCACTTGGCACACAATTCTGTAAACATTTGAAAGGTCATATCCGGATTCACATGTTCATTATAAATGTGACGACTGTTCCTCTCGTCCTGGCGAAATAAAACAATGACATTGGCATTGTCACGAATCAACTGTTTGGACATTTTAGAATACGTTTGTCCAAGATAGAAGAAATCGATATGTCTGTGACGACCCATGCTGAAATAGCTTTGAATGATGCCTTGACGTTCAGTGGATATATCATCGAAAATCACGAGTGAATCAGGCTTTACCTCATTCGGTGAAATAACATTTTCTTGCATGGAAAATGTGAAATAACCCATATTGTATTTTTGTAATTCAGACATGACTTGATCCAGAAACACGTACAGGGGTTGGTAGGGAGATTTTGCAAAAATATAAATATTTTGAAAAGGCAGACCATTGGGCGCTGTGATGAGCGTCAGCAAAAGATTGGTCCTCCCACAGCCAGAAGAACCCACAATGATGCAGCGAATGGAAGACGGACACAGTGAACCATGGCGTTGTTCACGTGATGTGGGACAGAGATGGGAAACCATGTCCCCCACGGGGAATGACTCTAGCCGCTTAATAATCTTCATTTCAACTAAGGCTTAGCGAGGCTAGCAGGCTGTCTATATACAGAACACCGAGCCTTGTCATAGAAACAGTAGACTCGTACTACAGGTTGACGATGGATGTCTTTGGACGGGCATTAATGGCCAAAGCTAGGTCTGTCCCCATACATGATCTTAAACAAGAAACAGATCCTGCTAATAAACACTATGCGGATAGGTCTGTAGAGACACGCACAAAACAGGGAGATTATGACTTTAAGGGAAAGCGGTTAACCCATGTAAAACATCCTCAAGTGTCTACAGACGTTACTACAAAAAAGTATGTGGATAACAAGGTGTATGAGTTTTATGATAAAGTGCCTCAGCTTACTATGATTGGCTATAGCGCTAATCATCACCGCATTATTCACGTGGAATACCCGCAAGACGAAGACGATATCTGCACCAAGCCTTACGAGCCCTATGAAATGAAAAGGCTTTATAAATTTATCCCCTCTGTATTTTAGTGTATCTGACAAATGTAAAACCTGTGAATGACAGAAACCATTTACCGCTAGTTCATGACCAGCACCTGACCTATGTGCTTGCTTCGGGTTTAAGCCACTATCGATTACACTATGATGGAACCATTCACATGAAATATGCCATACCTGATGAGAACCATTTACAAATACAGATAAATGGTCATAGGATGTTGGTCCATAACCATGAAATGGTCAATGCAGGAGACGAATTATCCTTTCATCTCATGTTGACATGGGATGAAAAGCAAGCGGGAGAAACCATAAACGATTTCCCACTTTATGAGGAATTGGATTATACAGCCATGAAATAACAATCTGACGTTAGTTGTGACTTAAACTTTCTTGTGAAAGGTTTTTGGTCAGTATCATCATGGTGAAACAAAGGTATGTGGTGAGAAATACTAAAGAAAGGACTTTGTCCTTGGCAAAGCCTGGGCTTAAGACATTCGTGGACAAGCCCTTGCGAAAGAAAAAAGAAAATATAATGTATTGACCATAAGGAAAGCACTTTGAGCAGCACAGAGACGTGTTATTCCAAACCTTCAGCGACAGGGTTCAAACCAAGGGCGAGTGATTCCCGTCCCCAAACGAGCGGGATTTTTACCTGCTTTATTTGCAGGTTTGGCTGCTCTGGGTTCACTTTTAGGCGGTGCCAGTGCAGTGGCGAAAACCATTAAAGCCGCGCAGCAGGGCAAGCAACAACTCAAAGAAAGTCAGCGACACAATGAAACGATGGAAGCGATTGCTATGGGGGCTAGAAATGCCAATTTAAAGCCAGCCTTTTATCAACAAGGATTTGGGATTGTCACAATTTCAAAATATATATATAAAAAAAATAACCTTAGCCATAGCAAGACATGCCCTGACGCATCAACAAGTAGAAAGCTATGCTAAACAACTAAAGCTTTCTCATTTTCGAGGTGTGTTTATGCGAAACCAATTATCTCCACGACCCTGGAAACAGGAATGCGCTGTTGTCAATTTGGATGATCACCGAGGACCAGGAACACATTATGTATCTTATGTCAAAGAGGGATCCATCGTATGGTACTTTGACAGTTTTGGGAATTTACCCCCGCCCATGGAACTAGTGACCTATTTTGGAAACAGGATCAAGATATATTATAATGTGAAACGTGAGCAAACGTTTAATAGCCAACAGTGTGGACGTTTGTGTTTAATTTTTTATATAAGACACAGCATAAGCAAAAACGCCAACAGTATGTCGGCAGAAAGTAAAACGTTTACACTGCATGGACGTGGACCTGAACTCAGCCTAGACTTTTACCCGCCTATCGAATTGAGTGAAAAACCCTATGGTTTAGGACTTGTTTCTCTTGAAACGTACAATCGAATATACAACGTACGTGAAAATGTGAACAAGTTTTACTATGATGATTCTGTGCTCACCCTGAACTCTGGTGGATACACGATCGATGACATTTATGAACACATTTGTGTGGTGTTGATAAATCAATATGGTTTAAAGTCATTTATCGATGGAACGCGCAAGTTTGAACTTGTAGGAAATACCAACACTCATCGCTGCAGTATTTTCTCTACCTTCAACATTGACTTTAAAACACGCCCCGATTCCATTAGTCCATTACTAGGATTTAAAACACGCGTGTTAGAACCCAACAAAAACATGAATCAGACCATGAAGTGAAATTCATTGAGGACCATTATGTGTCGGTGACATGTAATATTATTAGCCAAGTGTACACCAATCAAGAACCATCGCATTCGCTTTATGACTTTATTGTGACATCGCCCAATGGCTATATTATTCGTGAAAAGCCTCCAGTGGTGCTTTTTCATTCTGTGGATATCGATAGTATTAGTAATATAACATTAAGACTGATCAATAGAGATCAACAACTCATTGATCTAGATTCTGCCACACCAGTGACTTACAAGTTGGTGCTAAAGTCACTATGAAGTTTGTGTGTAAAGCAACAACACCGTCTAGGAATGGTGTTAGTTGTTTGCCACGTGAATAAACGTTAACATCTCAAGACAAGCAGATTTTACAGCATTTGGGTTACCACGTCAACCCTGATGATGAATTCTATCCTAGAGATAGCGAACCGCATCGAGGAGCAACCAGGGGTGGTAAGAATTGATCTCCATTCCTATCAAGCTCAAACACCTGGACTCAATAACAATGATGAAATTCAATTTCTTATCAACAACCAAGATATTTACACCCTACCGCATGAAAGTGTCATTCAGATTGAAGGTCGACTCACTAAAGCCGATGGCTCTACACCCACCACACCCAAGTTGGCCAACCATGCTTTTGCCTTTCTGTTTCCTGAGGTGCGGTATGTCATTAACGATATCATGGTGGATAGCACTCGAAATGTGGGCATTTCCAGTGTCATGAAACTATACCCCTCTTATGGTGAGGAAGAAGGTAAAACACTTTGCATGGCAGGTTGGTGCCCCGACTCGACCAATGACTGGATGGTACACACCGATGGGACCTTTACTGGATAGTTACCTCTTAAACTGATTTTAGGCTTTGCCGAAGATCACCAGCGCATTGTGGTCAACACAAGGCAAGTGCTTTATCTGGTGAGAGACTGGAGTCATAATAATGCACTCAAGGGAGCCGACAATGCCCCCTTAGATTCAAAAATTCAACTACAACGCATGCTGTGGAAAGTGCCCCATCTGACTCTTGACGATATCAAAATCTGGACATACTCAAGATGGTAAAGAGAGATATGCCTCTACCCATGGAATTTAGAAGCTGGGCACTCCATGAGTACCCGCTATTGCCCACCACCAACACACACAGTTGGTCTGTAAAAACAGCCCGCTATACAGAGAGACCTCTCTAACTGATCGTGGGTTTTCAAACGAATCGCAAGTATCAACAAACCAAAGATGTCACGCAATTTGCTCACCTGCAATTGAGAAATGCACGTCTTTTCCTCAACGGAGCTGTGTTTCCCTATGAAGGACTGGATTTGGATTTTTCAAAAAATAAGTTTGGCCCCATGCACGACTTGTTTTCGAAATTTCGATGGTCGTATGATCAAAAAGAGAACGGCCCCATGCTGCTATCCCAAGCGTTTAAGGCATGGGCGCCACTGATTGTCTTTGACTGTTCTTACCTTGGAGAGTCTGTCAAGCCATCCAATATTGACATTCGACTAGATTTTGAAACGCATGACAATGTACCAGCCAATACCACGGCCTACTGTTTGATTATTCATCACAAACAAGTCAACTATTTTCCACTGTCCAACCTAGTGACGAGTGTATAAATAACAGGTCAACCCACGTCAAGCCGCTCAGTCATGTCTTGCTTTAAAGCATCAAGAGAAGTCACATCCATGAATTTAAACTCTGAGGAACAACGTTTCAAGACTTTTGCAACATGGCCAGTGCCTTTCATAAACCCTCAAGCCTTGGCGACCGCTGGATTCTACTATTTAAAAACTAGAGATGAAGTGAAATGTGCCTTTTGTCCCATCATCATAGACCAATGGCAGGAGGACGATGAACCCATGCAGGAACATCAGCGCTGGTCACCCGCCTGCCCCTACCTGTGTAGAATGGAGGTGGGGAATATACCCTGTCATTCAAGCTACCCCTCACTTGTGTCTCTGGGTGATGAAAAAAAAACAAGTTACGATACGTGTGGACCGTATGGTGTCCATGGTGCTTCGGTAAGCAGCTCACCATCAAAAACGCCTAGTTTAGAGGCATTGGGACATCATCGGTGTTATGGACGTTACAAATACAAGAGACTATATTGTTGTATCCGTTGGTATCGTCCTTATCCCAAAATGACAAAAGCCTGTAAGACGTGTTATGATAATAAAATGATGTAATTCTTAAATTATTGTTTTCATGTCCCCCTGTCCTACCCTAACCTCAATTTTTTTTCAAACTAGCATGGCAGGTAAGTCCATGTCATGACCACACCTTAGTCATTGATTGCCAGTCAGTCGTCAGTTGAACTCGGTCCAGGCAAGCGTCAACATGTTGCGCACAGTCATTGTGGATTGCCAAGGGTCTAAAATTGGTGACAAAAATTTATATTTAAACAAGTGGCCATTATCGATTGTACCACGTTTTGGATATCGCAAGCTACGCATTTGGTATTTAAACCGCCCCATGCGTTTGATTTGTTGTGTGAAAAAGACCGTAAACCAGCCCAGTGGATTGAAAATCATAGGCAACTAGACTGGAATCAAGGAACCATTTCCTATAAATATTTGGACGTGGCCATGAAAGCACACTTGTCCTCGGCCAATGTGGTATTTGTGAAAGGTAGTGAAAAACGTCAATGGTTGCAACCATTTTTGGTGTCTTACTGTCAATGTATCGACCTCATGGAGTTGGGCTGCCCTTCATTGCAAACGCTCATGGATACTTATTCCTGTGGCAACATTACCCATACAGCCCTAGCTCATGCATGGCATCTCATTCATTGGTTAACCACCCATGCCTGTTGGGAGTTGTTGAACAAAATTATAACTCAAGATTTTCCTGTGAATGACGCCAGTGAGATTTCTACAAGCGAGGTGTAAACATCTACAGAACGTGATACCTTGGAGAAAGGCAATGCTACGGACAACGCCATCGGCAAGTTCTTTGTGTGCAAAAATAAACTAGACAGTTTTACCAAAGAGGAACTTTTGGCGCTGCCCAAGTCGTTCATTTATTACGTGGCCGCCAACGCGGTCTAAGAAATCTGGCAACATGTACCAAAATCATGGACTCAAGACCCTGTGTTGAGTGAATTGCAACCCTGTACGGATTACGATCACCATAAGCAAGTGGCCATGGCAAAAATACCCTCTATGCGTCAGTGCGCGACTTGTCAGCTAGTGCTTGCATTGCCTTCTTAATTTCCGTCTCAATTATTACTTTGAAATCTTGGTGCATTGATTGAATTTCCTGCTTCAAAGCAGTTAATTCCTCTCCTAAATGACACCCAAACCTGTCTACATGCCGGACATAGCCGCAAGAGCGTGCAGTTAAGTTTCTGCAGTGTCGTATAGTCGCCAACTCCCATGGACACACATTCTCTATAGAACCAAGCGTTGCATTTTCCTTTACAACCGACTGCTGCGGCATCCTCATCAACCGCACACACCGCAGAAAGCTTGGTCTACTCTTCTTTGCATTCTTTCTACCTATATACACTCTTAGACTTCCAGTAGTGAAACACTAGACTAACGATGAACCTTCAATTTACACTCGTATGTTAATCTTATTTACCTTAAGTGTTATTTACTTAACATTATAGTTAAACACTTAAGACTGATACGTACATTAGCCGATACCACACACTATGCGATAAGTATACACGTTAAATACTTCATAAACACTTATATATTAGGAACTTATATCCCATCATTTGCCATAGTCACGGCCTCCTTTGTTCTCTGTCAGTGAATAAAAATGTTTTCTCTATCTCGTAACTTGAAGAATCAAAATTATATTCATTTGTACTTAGCCTATATTCAATGAATAACTTAATTTTCAAGCCATTAAGTGACCTGTACATATCAGCTGTTCACTTCCATCTTTGATTTATCGTTACGAATGGTCTAACCACAGGGGCAGATGGCCTCGTAGTTCCACCCATTAAAACAACAATAACTAACTGGGCTAACCATGGGCTACAACACGGCTAAAAAGCCCTCAGAACATGCTTTTACGGAGGATGGTTAAGCGGTAAGACTTACGTCACAACATGGATGCGATTTGGCGTTAACAGAATACCAGTCTTTAAGATTCCTAAAGACTGTTTATGGCTTAACAATTTTTTACAGAATTGAGCTGTTGGAAGCCCTTCTAGACAACGGTCGCAAACCATTTCCTCGCTATACTTTAACTTTTTGCGGAGTACTCGAGTACACGTCTACTTTCTCCGGTTGATCCACGTAAAATAATAATAATGTGGGAGCCGGATGAGGATCAAGACGGCCAAGTGTGGGATCTAGAGGGCGCAGGAGTAAGCTCAGCGCCATCGTCTGAGAATAATAAGAAGAGAAGCAATATTCCGAGTTCCGACGAGCCGCGAAACGCATCCCCTTAATTCAATATATTGTATTTTAATCAGTTTCTTTTTTAAAATAAATAATTCAGTCTTTTATTCAATGCTCGTGAGTGTCATGATCTGGAAACCGTTTCCCACAAATGGGGGCTTGTCCGGGATGAACTGAACTGAAACAACGAGTTACGACGCAATCCACGACAGGAAGTACGACGCAAAATACGACGCTGTTTTCGACGAAGTGGACGACTAATCATCTTTGTTGCTGTTGCCTACGACGCTGAAGACGAGACGACATGCAGTTTTGTGAGCCCACGACGTGCGAATCTACGACAAGGATTCATAGGCTAGCAAAATTTGTTCTTCAGTTTCAGCGACAATTAGTGGTGCCGTGTCGACGACGAGGGTCGAAATCTAAACTACGATAGAGGATTGTAGATATGGTGGAAGGGGATAGTGACTCGTCTGAGAGAAACGGCGGGAAGTGGTATTCAACGATATCACCTACAAATATCACCGGTTTGGTGAATGAGGTTAAACAGGTTTGATTGCGCGGTTATGGGTAAGCGATATTGATGGAAAACTACTTGATAGACATGAGTAGGCAAATAAGATGACTACACTCGGTGCAGTAGAGCAAATAAGAAAATAAGTGACGCTCTGGTCAAAGCAATCAATGTTTTACATAACCTCATTTTCGAGCATATACCAGACAGCAGGAAGAATCGAAAGCGACTGCGAGAGTTTCCTGGATTCGATTTTGACGAAAATTCCATTGAAGAGGAAGCTAAGAAAAAATTTGTCGAAGAAACAATTTCCAAGGGTGATCTGTTGCGTGTTTCTGAGATTCTTAACACCAAGATCGGGACAAAGGAGGTAATGAGTAACACCATTTATTATTACCGGTAGGTAGTCTACTTGAGAAAATTCGACGAGCTCGCAACCATTTTTGGTGTCATACTGTCAATGTATCGACCTCATGGAGTTGGGCAGCCCTTCATTGCAAACGCTCATGGATACTTGTTCCTGTGGCAACATTACCCATACAGCCCTAGCTCATGCATGGCATCTCATTCATTGGTTAACCACCCATGCCTGTTGGGAGTTGTTGAACAAAATTATAACTCAAGATTTACCTGTGAATGACGCTAGTGAGATTTCTACCAGCGAGGTGTAAACATCTACAGAACGTGATACCATGGAGAAAGGCAATGCTACGGACAACGCCATCGGCAAGTTCTTTGTGTGCAAAAATAAACTAGACAGTTTTACCAAAGAGGAACTTTTGGCGCTGCCCAAGTCGTTCATTTATTACGTGGCCGCCAACGCGGTGTAAGAAATCTGGCAACATGTACCAAAATCATGGACTCAAGACCCTGTGTTGAGTGAATTGCAACCCTGTACGGATTACGATCACCATAAGCAAGTGGCCATGGCAAAAATACCCTCTATGCGTCAGTGTGCGACTTGTCAGCTAGTGCTTGCATTGCCTTCTTAATTTCCGTCTCAATTATTACTTTGAAATCTTGGTGCATTGATTGAATTTTCTGCTTCAAAGCAGTTAATTCCTCTCCTAAATGACACCCAAACCTGTCTACATGCCGGACTTAGCCGCAAGAGCGTGCAGTTAAGTTTCTGCAGTGTCGTATAGTCGCCAACTCCCATGGACACACATTCTCTATAGAACCAAGCGTTGCATTTTCCTTTACAACCGACTGCTGCGGCATCCTCATCAACCGCACACACCGCAGAAAGCTTGGTCTACTCTTCTTTGCATTCTTCCTACCTATATACACTCTTAGACTTCCAGTAGTGAAACACTAGACTAACGATGAACCTTCAATTTACACTCGTATGTTAATCTTATTTACCTTAAGTGTTATTTACTTAACTTTATAGTTAAACACTTAAGACTGATACGTACATTAGCCGATACCACACACTATGCGATAAGTATACACGTTAAATACTTCATAAACACTTATATATTAGGAACTTATATCCCATCATTTGCCATAGTCACGGCCTCCTTTGTTCTCTGTCAGTGAATAAAAATGTTTTCTCTATCTCGTAACTTGAAGAATCAAAATTATATTCATTTGTACTTAGCCTATATTCAATGAATAACTTAATTTTCAAGCCATTAAGTGACCTGTACATATCAGCTGTTCACTTCCATCTTTGATTTATCGTTACGAATGGTCTAACCACAGGGGCAGATGGCCTCGTAGTTCCACCCATTAAAACAACAATAACTAACTGGGCTAACCATGGGCTACAACACGGCTAAAAAGCCCCCAGAACATGCTTTTACGGAGGATGGTTAAGCGGTAAGACTTACGTCACATCATGGATGCGATTTGGCGTTAACAGAATACCAGTTCGACCGCTAACCAGTCTTTAAGATTCCTAAAGACTGTTTATGGCTTAACAATTTTTTACAGAATTGAGCTGTTGGAAGCCCTTCTAGGCAACGGTCGCAAACCATTTCCTCGCTATACTTTAACTTTTTGCGGAGTACTCGAGTACACGTCTACTTTCTCCGGTTGATCCACGTAAAATAATAATAATGTGGGAGCCGGATGAGGATCAAGACGGCCAAGTGTGGGATCTAGAGGGCGCAGGAGTAAGCTCAGCGCCATCGTCTGAGAATAATAAGAAGAGAAGCAATATTCCGAGTTCCGACGAGCCGCGAAACGCATCCCCTTAATTCAATATATTGTATTTTAATCAGTTTCTTTTTTAAAATAAATAATTCAGTCTTTTATTCAATGCTCGTGAGTGTCATGATCTGGAAACCGTTTCCCACAAATGGGGGCTTGTCCGGGATGAACTGAACTGAAACAACGAGTTACGACGCAATCCACGACAGGAAGTACGACGCAAAATACGACGCTGTTTTCGACGAAGTGGACAACTTATCATCTTTGTTGCTTTTGCCTACGACGCTGAAGACGAGACGACATGCAGTTTTGTGAGCCCACGACGTGCGAATCTACGACGAGGATTCATAGGCTAGCAAAATTTGTTCTTCAGTTTCAGCGACAATTAGTGGTGCCGTGTCGACGACGAGGATCGAAATCTAAACTACGATAGAGGATTGTAGATATGGTGGAAGGGGATAGTGACTCGTCTGAGAGAAACGGCGGGAAGTGGTATTCAACGATATCACCTACAAATATCACCGGTTTGGTGAATGAGGTTAAACAGGTTTGATTGCGCGGTTATGGGTAAGCGATATTGATGGAAAACTACTTGATAGACATGAGTAGGCAAATAAGATGACTACACTCGGTGCAGTAGAGCAAATAAGAAAATAAGTGACGCTCTGGTCAAAGCAATCAATGTTTTACATAACCTCATTTTCGAGCATATACCAGACGACAGGAAGAATCGAAAGCGACTGCGAGAGTTTCCTGGATTCGATTTTGACGAAAATTCCATTGAAGAGGAAGCTAAGAAAAAATTTGTCGAAGAAACAATTTCCAAGGGTGATCTGTTGCGTGTTTCTGAGATTCTTAACACCAAGATCGGGACAAAGGAGGTAATGAGTAACACCATTTATTATTACCGGTAGGTAGTCTACTTGAGAAAATTCGACGAACTCGCAACTAATATAGACGATGATGAAGAAGACGAAGAGGACGAAGAAGGCGAAGAGAGCGAAGAAGAAGACCAGGAGAGAAGGTATAGAGAACAACATAAGTTTTCATTGCCGTTCCGCGACGCAGAGGGCGCTATGAAAACATTTAACGATTAGTGTACCGGTACTAAGAAGACCGTTGTGTTAAAGTGGCCCTAATCCCAGAACCGTGTTAGAATCTATTGTTACCTTTTCCTTAACTATGAAATAAAGAACAACGCCTTTTCAAACCAAATATAATACAAGAACAAAATAAATTTACAAATAAAGGACAGATCGAGGAAGAATTAATTAGTTAGTTCTTACATGGAGACAACACCAAATACAAAAGAAAAGAACAAAGGAATTACACCAATTACAAATAGGTAAGGCGTATTTCAAGACCTCCCCCCCCCCAAAAAAAAAACAATTCAATAACCAAGTTAAACGCAGAAATGACAGGGGGAGGAAACGCAAAACTAAACCTCTTTAAAGAGATCGAATACGATCGACAAATTAAGATGATATACCGAACGGTAAAAGTTTAAGCAGAAGGGACAGATGATAAGTTACCAAATAGGAAACCTCGCATTGAAGGTCGTACTCAAGTGACGTAAAAAGAGTTAAGGTTTATCCGCTCAAAATTTTAAATCAAATACGCAATGACACGGATAAAATACCAGCTCGACTGACAACTTTCATCTCAAACTCATTGTTAATGCAAAAATCAGTAATGGCGACCGTCGCCAGGAAACGAACAATAATAGGGAAACTAAACTTTCATAAACGAGTTTTACGACCATCAGAAAGCCAAGAAATAAAAGGAAAATAAATTTAAGAAATTTATTATGAGAGCTGCGGATCCAACAATTTTTAGGTTAGATGATTTGGCATTAGGTTTTGTACGTTGTAAGGTCTCCAAGAGCTTGGCAGATTTTGTCCGATCTCAATCAAGTCACATAAAACGGCTCCCGGTCCGCAGCACAAGAAAAACCCATAATAAAAAATAAAAATGGAAATTCAACACATTAACCATGTAATTAATGATCAGTCACCGACTCCAAAGCAATTAAAAAAAACAAATAAATTAAAAGGCAAAATTAGGTACAACATAATAGAACACAAGGTTCCGTACCCTTTACAATTAAACAAGTTGAGTGCCGTATCTGAAATAACTTAGTGCTGTTCATAATCCAAGAAATAGGTATTGGTTCTCGGACAAATCTGCCAACCCAGGTTCAGCTCACAGTACACCTTTAAACATATCAGATATTACCTTTTGCTGCTGAGATTATAATTCAAATTTAACAAATAATTTTCGCTTTAGCGTAATCGAGTAGAATACAAACTCTTCAGGGTTCCGAAAAGAGTAAAACTCGTCCCCGATAATTCCTTTAATTTTTTAAATCTCTCTAGCAAGATCTTCCAAGATGGACTGTCGATGTTTCATTATTTGAATTGATGAACTCTATTCTGTGTTGATTCAGAACTACCAACACAACCTCAGACAAGGCCAAAACTTATTTATCTTAAAGTCTCAAATTGTATTACTTTACATTTTTCGACACTTGCCAATGGCCTGTGATTTTTTTAACGACAGGATCGTGATCTCATTGGCCACAGCTGATTATATTTTGAAAGGTTTGTGAAATACGTCGCGAGATGAATCTTATTTAAGCCAGTTGGATTTATAGGTTAAGTTCATATACAGAGGCAAGTTGTAGAAATTCCAGGCATTGTAACGTGAAATTCACGGTACAGTAAGGATGGTTACACAGTGAAGAAATGGATCGCAGATTTTGAGGAGACGTCAATTATGATGTGATGGAGTGAGCTGCAAAAGTTTATTTCAGCTAAGAAATCACTCGATGGTTTAGCTAAGCTTTTTACTCAAGGTGAAAAAGGACTGACGTCCTGGACTGCACTGAGGAAGGCCTTGAAAGAGGAGTTTGATGTGGTGGCAAGCAGTGCAGAATCCACAAGTTGTTAACCCAGCAACGAAAAAAGCGCGACGAATCTCCACAGGAGTACTTTCTTGTGATGAAGGATATCGGCAGTAGAGGTGATGCTGAGCAAGTTTCTCGGTGTCAGTATGTGATTGATGGGATCGAAGACGATTCAGGATCAAAACTTCTTTCCTATGGAGCAAAAAATCCTACTTGCCCTTAAATCCAACCAGCATAGATAAGATTCATCTCTCCATATATTTCACAAACCTTTCTAAATATGATCAGCTGTGGCCAATGAAATCGCGGTCCTGCCGAAGGTGATTGGCTATTGCTGGGGATCCAATCACAGGCCATTTGCAAGTGCCGACAACTGTTAAGCAATAATATTTGTGACTTTCGGATAGACAAGTTTTGGCCTAGTCTGAGGTTGTGTTGGCTGTTCCGAATCAACACAGAATTAAGTTCAACAATTTAAACAATAAAGCATCGACAGTCCATCTTGGAAGAGCTTGTAAGACAGATGTGAAAATTTTCTAAGGATTTATCGGGGACGAGTTTCACTCGTATCGGAACCCCGAAGATTTGAATTCTACTCATTACACTAAAGCGACATTTATTACTTAATATGAATTATAATCCGCAGCAAAGGTAATATCTGATATGTTTAAAGGTGTACTGTGAGAGGGACATGGGTTGGCAGATTTGTCCGAGACCCAATATCTATTTCTTGGCTTGTGATCAGCACTAGGTTTTTTCTATTGCTCAACGGAACCTTGCGTTTTATTCTGATGTACCTAATTTTGCCTTTTAATCTATATGAGTATCTTTTGCTTTGGTTTCAGTGCCTGATCATTAATTACTTGGTTTATGTGTCGTATTTCCTTTATGGATTAATTATGTGTTTGACTTGTGCTACGGCCCGAGAGCCGTTTTGTGTCATTTGATTGAGATCGAACAAAATCCGCCAAGCCCTTGTAGACCTTATGAAGTACCAAATCACATAACCTAAAAATTGATCGATCTACAGTTCTTGTAATAGTTCTCATTATTATTTACTTAAATTAATTTTCCTTTTATTTCTTGGCCTTCTTATGGTCGTATTTCTCGTTTATAAATTTTTTGTTTCACTATTATTGTTCGTTTCCTGGCGACGGACGCCATTACTGATTCTTGTGAAAAAATCCACAGCCTGCTTGCAGTCTCCGATCGGGTCAGGAATGGAATGGATGAAGCCCCCATCTAGCGGCGAGGATATGAACTGTGCCGGCTGCCGAGGCCTGACGCACTCCTCTGGGGCAATGATTAAATGAATGACAGATGAAATGAAATGATTGTGGAGAGTGTTGCTAGAATGAAATTTTGACAGGGAAAACCGGATTACCCGGAGAAAAACCTGTCTGCCTCCGTTTTGTCCAGCACAGATCTCACATGGAGTGACCGGGATTTGAACCACGGACCCAGTGGTGAGAGGCCAGCGTGCTGCCACCTAAGCCACGGAGGCTCCACTGATTTTTGTATATTGTTAAAAGATTGAGATGAAAGCAGTCAGTCGAGCTGTATTTGATCCGCTTCATTCCGTATTTGATTTAATATTTTGACTTCAATTTGTCATTCGTGATTTGATTTCGATCTTCTTTGCGAGATATCCTATTTTTGAAACTTATCATCGGTATTTTCTGCTTAAACCTTTCCTTTGGGTGATCTAACTTTTGTCAAATCATGGGAACTAATTCGACCTCTTAAGAGAGGTTTGGTTTTGCGAATTTCTTCCCCTGTACTTTGTCCTTTTAACTTGATTAATGAATTATGATTATTTTGGGGGTTTGTAATAAGCGTTACCTGTTGTCATTGATGTTATTACCTTTTTCTTTCTTTGATGTATTTGGTGTTGTTTGGATGTAATTACCTAATTAACTTATTAACTCTTCCTTGATCAGTCCTTTATTTGTAATTTCATTTTGTTCTTACATTATATTTTGTTTTGGGAAGACGTTGTTCTTTATTTCTTAGTTAAGATAAAGGTCACAATAGCTTCTAACACGGTTCTGGGATTAGGGTCTACTTTCACACTACGGTCTTCTTAGTACCGGCACATTATTTTTGGTAACAGAGCGTGGTTATTGTTTACTCAAATTATCTTTTGTTGAATTGATAGTTAATTTAACGTCAGTTAGGTTAGGAGGTAACTTGTGTATTTTTTCTAATTCTTGTGTTTTTTTCTGTTTTCTTGTAATGGCTCGTCCAATTCCTGTAATCAAATTCTTGACGAGTGAGGAAGTGAATTATGAACTTACTATTCGCCACTTGGAGAGACCCGGAGATGGGGATTTGGCCCGGACAATTATTTCGGAAAATCTCGAGTTGGATGTGGTTCACCAAATGCTTGATGATGATGCATTTCAGTCCAGTAAGTTCCAGATTTTAACTGAAGTTGATGCAATTGTAAATGTAGTGAATTTTTGCTGTTTGGACGGTATTAGTGTTACTCAACCTGATAGGATGTGCTCTCGGATAAAGTATCTGTTTACCCGTATTAAGGATGTTCTAATTGTTTCTGGTCTTCGTTCGGGTGATGATATTAAGATTTTAAATGATGAAAAATGAAACTCAAGGAGTGTAATAACTATATTTTTGATAATGCTCGAGATATTATTTTGGAGAAGCAAGCGGTAACTTCGAGTAGTACTAGCTATGTTGCTAATATGAGTCCGGTGAACGTAGTATGTCCTAATGTTATGGAAACCATTATTTCTAAGGTTGATAGTGGCATTGTTAATGAGGCTAATATGAATAGCGTAACCGCTGGAACATCCGATAGTATGCCTGTTAGGAATTTCATAACCTCATCTGTTAATAATTAAGTACAAGTTTTTCGGGCTTGTAGGCCGTGGTCCAGACAGGATATCTCCCGACGTTTCACCGGAAACTGCGTCCGGCATTATCAAGGGTTCCGCTACTTTCCTTGGTCAGCAGTGGAATGAGGAACAGGCTTGAAATAATACATGCGTAATACATGGATCCCGGCCCTTAGGAACACCAAGGCCAAGATATCACGCACACGTCAACCTGAAGAACCTTCCCGCTACAGCCTGGCAGTCGCCCAGGGAACACCTGACCCTCACAAGCTCGGTCGCCGAAGCCGGAGCACGCTCCACACCCCGCAACATGTACGCGAGACCAGACGATCCAGCCGGAATGCGAAGAGAACGCTCTGCTCACCATGCTAATTTGAAGCTCCAAAACTACCTTCCAGCCGTTAGTCATCGCCAAGATTCACCCAGCCAAAAGTCATATTCAAACAACAATACCCCACTACAAACTGTTGCCCATTAGTTCAAGCCTCTTCCTCATTCCACTGCTGACCAAGGAAAGGAGCGAAACCCTTGATAATGCCGGACGCAGTTTCTGGTGAAACGTCGGGAGATATCCTGTCTGGACCACGGCCTACAAGCCCGAAAAACTAGTACTGAATTATGAACGCCGGCCGTGAAAGCCTAAGCTGTTATATCATCTGTTAATATACCGAATTCAGTAGTTACCTCCTCTAGTTTTTCTGCTGTTTATAGTAGCCCTAGAATGAGCTGTATAGTTAGTTCTAGTGGGGATGCTAATTTTCAGCATAATGTAGGCTCGAGTGTGAATAATAGTGAATATTTTAGACATAATATGGGGTGCAGATAATCTATCCTTCCTCTACATGGGGGATATTCAAGAGACGTATCTCTATCTTCTGAGTCTTGTATAGCATCATGAGCCAGTCCTGTTATCGGACTGAATAATTATATTGATATGTCTGCGCCGAAGGAGAATATACCTGTTGGTAGGCCAATTGCCTCAGTCGGTAACTCTATGCCTGTTTTGGGCATGCATTATTCTAACTCGATTGTTACCTGCACTTATGCTCTTGCTGGTTCTCGACCAATGTGTGATTGTTCTTCTTCGGTATCTAGAATGAACATCACCGTTGGTTGTAGACAACCTAGCGTTCCTACGGAACGGTCACGTTGATATTCTTGTGCACCCAGTGGTTTATCGTTGCCTGGGTCAAGTAATAATTGTGTTTCGCCGCGTTTTCACCTTTCGCGTGCTAATGGTTCCGTATTTTCGAATTCGAGTCTTGGGAACTTAGGTCACCCATTAACTGTCTGTGTCTCTAGGATAAAAAATTACACCACTGATACTACTGATGGATTCATCAGGTCTTTAAGTGAGCTGGTGGAAATTCATGAATATGCTATTGTTTTCGGTGTTTCTGACACACTAACTTTTCAACTGATTTTTCCTTATACCTCTGGGGAGATACGTAACATGGTTGTCGGTGCCATGTCCAGTGGCGTGTGTATAGAGGTTTTTTTGGAAGAGGTTCTTTCTGTTTTCATTCCTGCTCGACTAATGGGTTCGATTGTGCACCAATATTTTTACAGAGTTCAGGAACAGGGGGAGTTCTTAACTTCGTATGCCCAAGATTTTCTAAAGTAAGCAAAGGTTTTCGGTTTGAATTTGTGTGCGCGTGATATTGTAAGAAACATAATTGTGGGTATTTCCCCTGAGTATCGGTCGCTCCTCAGCGTAGGGGATCGTCCGAAAACTATTAAAGATCTTTATGCAGTTGCTAATGACCCAGAATGCATTCGTCAAGCTGATGCTCAGAGGGTTTGTGCCAAGGTTGCGCCTGCCAACTTTAGACCTCCTGATATTAGGCCTGAGTGACCTCATAGAAAATTTAATGATGCTGATGTTGGTAGACCATTTAAGTGTACTGTATGTGGGCGCTCAGGTCATACTGCAAAATTTTGTAGACTTAAACGCGATTGACAATTTTCGGGTAGACATCGGGATATGCATTCTGTTGCTATGAAATTTAGTGATGTTGTAGAATGGATGTGGAAATTATCGAGGATAATTTGGTATCTCCGGATATATGTTCAAGGATTTGTTCGCTGAATAAGTTTCCTTCTCCCATCGCTCTTATTTCGATAATTAATGCTGCAGTTAATGCCTTATTAGATTCAGGCAGTGCTGTTTCGCTTGTCAGCGAAGAATGGTATCGCTCTACGAGTTTAATTTGTAAGCTGCCTGAACTATCTTCTGTTCACCATATGTTGATGTCTGCCAACCGTTCTAGGTTAGATGAAAAAGGAAGGAAGGAAGCTTGTAGTTTAACGTGGCCGTTAATCTTGAGATCATGAGCCACGGGACCTCCTTTTTACGTGGAATCTGAACCACAGGACATGGCATTTCACTTCGAAAATCTCACATGCATTGACCGGGAATCGAACCCGGACCGCCTTGGTGAGAGGCATACAGCTAGGTTAGATGTGTTGGGTACTATATATTAAGATTAAAGTTAGTATCCAAGCGTTTATCTGTAATTTTTTATAGTGGCTTGTGCGAAATCTATCTTGTCACGTTATTTTAGGGGCTAATTTCTTATCTTATGTGGGGTTGTTGTTGGATATCCAAGATATGTCATTCTGTTTCAAATTTTGTCTGGCTTAAAGTTAAAATTTATTTCATCTGTGAAATCGTCTGATGGTGTTCATGTGAACGACATGGACGATAAAGCACATGTATTTGAGGAAGTTGCACCATTGTCTGAAGGTGTTGATTCTCTTGATTTAAGTAACATAACGGTTTAGCAGGGGAATACCATTCGTGATTTGTGTAAAGAGTTTCCTCAGGTTTTCACTGACAAGTTAGGGGTCACTGATCTTCTTGAATATAAGATTGTGGTTACGGTCCAGATTCCTGTAAGGCATCCTCCGTATAGATTAAATCCTCAAAAAATGATCGAATTAAAGAGAATCATCGATCAAATGTTAGCGGATGGAGTACAAAGGCCATCGACGTCTCCTTATTCTGCCCCTATGTTCTTCGCACCGAAAGAAAATGGTGGGTTTCGCCCTGTTGTTGATTTCAGGCGTTTGAATAAAAAGATCGCTTTAGAATCTATACCCTTACCTGACCTGCACTCATGTTTTTCGTAGTTTAGGAACGCTAACTATTTCACTCTTCTCGATCTGCGGCAAGCGTATTATCAAATTCTTTTGGCAGAGGGGTCGAAACATTTGACTGCCTTTGTGACTGACTTGAATTTATTTGAATTTCAAAGGGTACCTTTCGGTATGTCTACCGGTGGGGCCGTACTAAGTCGGTTACTTGACAAGCTATTTTCGGGCATCAAATTTGCATTCCTCTATCACAATCTAGATGATGTGGTTATATATAGCGAGACTTTCGGAGTTCATGTTGCCCATCCACGTGAGGTATTTGAGAGACTGAAAACTGCCGGTTTCACGGTCAAATTATCAAAGGCCTCATTTGCTAAATCGGAAATTTCTTTTCTTGGTCACATTGTTTCTGCCAATGGTGTGTCAGTCGATAATTCTAGAACCCAGGGTATCAGAGATTTTAAGCCTCCTGTTAACGTCAAGGGTGTTTCTCGCTTTAATGGCATGGTCAATTTCCTTCGAAAATTTATTAAGAATTTTGCTGAACGTGCCTTGCCTCTGAATGTGTTACGAAGATCTAATGTCAAGCTTGAATGGGGACCTTCACAGCAGGCAGCATTTGAAGATGTAAAATCCGCTTTGTCGAATGCTCCGTTTTTGGCTGTCCCTGATTTTTCTCGAAAGTTTATCGTTCAGACTGACGCTTCGCTAGGTGCAATTGCGGCGGTATTGTTGCAGGATGGTTAATTGGGACGTCAGCCAATAGCGTATGCTTCCAGAACATTGTCGCCTGCCGAATTTAAGTACTCGGTATATGAGTTAGAGAGCTTGGCTGTTTTATTTGCGTTGGAACGTTTCAGAATGTATATCGAGCATGTTCATTTCGAGCTCGAGACTGATAACCAAGCTCTGAGTTGGGTTTTGGCCAAACCGAGAACCACTGGTCGTATCGCTCGGTGGGCAACTAAAATTTCGTCATTTCAGTTCTCCGTACGGCTCATCAGTGGAAGCGAAAACGTCATTGCCGATTCATTAAGCAGAATATATGAAGTGCCTTTTGCAAGAAGCAACGAATCGACTGCCATTGAACCTGATATTTCGGGAGTTAATTCTGCTCAACATATTTTATTAAATTCTCCCTTGTTATTTAAGGACATTGCAGAGCATCAGAAGGAAGATAACGAATTGGAAGGGTTGATTTCGAGACTTTCTGCTGGTGAAAATATTATACCTTATGTATTGAAGTTAGGAGTTGTGTGTTGTATCGCCAGGCATGACAGGAAACCTATGATTGTATTGCCTCCTCAGTTGGTGGATAGAATGTCTGAGAATTTTCATGAGTCGCCTGTTAGTGGGCATTTGGGGATATTCAAAACACGACTTAAGGTCAGGCAATCCTTTGTTTGGAAGAATATGGATAAAGGTATCCGGCGATTTGTTCAAAGTTGTAGAAATTGTAATGTAAGTAAACCTGCAATTAGTACTAAAATTGATTATCTTTCTTCGGAACCTGCGTCCCGTCCTATGGAACGGTTTTTTGTCGACTTCGTTGGGCCATTTCTACGATCTCATTTAGGGAACCGTTTTGCATTTGTAGGCGTGGACGGGTTTTCCCGCTTTAGCTGGATCTTTCCGACTAGATTGTGCCATTCGTCTACGGTGCTAAAATGTTTGAATTCCGTTTTTACATCCTTTGGGCCTTGTCAGTTCCTGGTGTCAGACAACGCCAAGTCTTTTACCTTACATCAAATCCGGAATTTCTGTTTTGAACTTTCTTTTGCTCATGTAACTACAACTCCTTACTACCCAAATCCTAGTTACGCTGAACGTGTAAATCAAAACCTGAAAGCTGCTTTTATCGCTTACCACAGGGACAATCATGCGAGATGTAATTCATCTCTCCACTGGCTTGCCTATGCGTTTAACACCGCTATTCATGAGTCTCATGGGAAGACTCCCTTTTCCTTAATGCATGCCTTTGTGCCTAATTCTCCTTTAACTAACCTTTGGTATATCCATGATTTGCTTCCTGATCAACCGAGCTCAGATATTGTTAAACAAATATGGAAAGACGCACAACAGGCTATTAAAATATCTCATGAAAAAGTTGCTGATAGATACAATCTGGGACGTGCTCCGTGTAAGTTTCAAATTAGTGATCTTGTTTACATCAAGAATTTTTTGCCTAAAGCTCCGGGTCCCCAAATATCTCGGAAGCGCCAAGCACGATATGGAGGTCCATATAATATGTTGTCATTTTTAACTCCTGTAACAGTGCTGTTGAAAGACTCTTTAAAGAAAGGAATCTTTCGACTCATCTATCGTACCGCAAATCTGCAGGTAGTGAACTAAGGGGAAGATATATTTACTGTTGAAATAAAACCAGATGTGAAAGTATGTGCATCGACAACATAAAAATGACAAAAGAACTGTGGAAGTAAAATTTAACAACTCAAATTCAAACTATGTGATGGAGTATGGATCTTATCCTTCGCAATTTATGTACGATCATGTTGTGAAATGGGATGATTGATGACCCGGAGCTCTACTTCTTGGGCCGTTTCCTGGGTTGGTTTATGTGTTGCAGAGGAAGTCTGGTGCCCAAGAGCTGTAAAGGTACTATTGCTGTCAGCGATGTCTGGCCAGGGTCGTCTGATGGCAGTTCAGGAGCATGTCAACATCATGAAGGGAGTCTCTCTGGATTTTCTGCTGGTGGACGTAGGGAGTGCCCCACTGATACAGATTTGGAGCTGCCGTGATGCCTCGATTGTAACCACATTCATGCTCGTCGGTCCAAGAGTTGGAAATTGGTGTCAACGCATCTCCCAGGGCGAACGTAGGAGGGGGAAGAATTTACAGTGATTAACACGTGACAATGCCAGGAGTTTCTACTTAACCTATAAATCCAGCCGGCACAAATAAGATTCATCTCCCCATATATTTCACACATCTTTCTAAATATGATCATCTGTGGCCAATGAGATCGCGGTGCTGCCGAAGGTGATTGGCTATTGCTGTGGATCCAATCACAGGCCATTTTCAAGTGCCGACAATTGTTAAGCAATAATATTTGTGACTTTCTGATATACAAGTTTTGGCCTAGTCAGAGGTTGTGTTGGCAGTTCCGAATCAACTCAGAATTAAGTTCAACAATTTAAACAATAAAGCATCGACACTCCACCGTGGAAGAGCTTATAAGGCAGATGTGAAAATTTTCTATGGATTTATCGGGGGCGAGTTTTTTTCGTATCGGAACCCCGAAGATTTGAATTCTACTCATTACACTAAACCGAAATTTATTACTTAATATGAATCATAATCCGCAGTAAAGGTAATATCTGATATGTTTAAAGGTGTAATGTGAGAGGGACTTGGGTTGGCAAATTTTTCCGAGACCCAATATCTATTTCTTGGCTTGTGATCAGCACTAAGTTTTTTCCTGTTGCTCAACTTGTTTAATTGTAAATGGTATGGAAACTTGTGTTTTATTCTGTTGTACCTAAGTTTTCCTTTTAATTTATTTGAGTATCCTTTGCTTTGGTTTCAGTGTCTGATCATCTTACTTGGTTTATGTGTCGTATTTCCTTTATGGATTAATTATGTGTTTGACTTGAGCTACGGCCCGAGAGCCGTTTTGTGTCATTTGATTGAGATCGGACAAAATCTGCCAAGCCCTTGTAGATCTTACGAAGTACCAAATCTATGCCAAATCACATAACCTAAAAATTGTTCGATCCACAGTTCTTGTAACAGTTCTCATTATTATTTACTAAAATTAATTTTCCTTTTATTTCTTGGCCTTCTAATGGTCGTAATTCTCGTTTATAAAATTTTTGTTTCACTAATATTGTTCGTTTCCTGGCGACGGTCGCCATTACTGATTTTTTGTATATTGTCATAAGATTGAGATGAAAGCAGTCAGTCGAGCTGTTATTTGATCCGCTTCAATCCGTATTTGATTTAATATTTTGACTTCAATTTGTCATTCGTGATTTGATTTCGACGTTTTTTGCGAGGTTTCCTATTTTTGATACTTATCATCGGTATTTTCTGATTAAAACTTTCCTTTGGGTAATCTAACTTTTGTCGAATCATGGGAACTCATTCGACCTCTTAAGAGAGGTTTGGTTTTGCGAATTTCTTCCCCTGTCCTTTGTCCTCTTAACTTGATTAATGAATTATGATTATTTTTGGTGTTTGTAATAAGTCTTACCTGTTGCAATTAACGTTATTACCTTGTTCTTTCTTTGATGTATTTGGTGTTGTTTGGATGCAATTACTAACCTAAATAACTTATTAACTTTTCCTTGATCTGTCCTTTATTTGTAATTTCATTTTGTTCTTACATTATATTTTGTTTTGGAAAGAAGTTGTTCTTTATTTCTTAGTTAAGATAAAGGTCACAATAGCTTCTAGCACGGTTCTGGGATTAGGGTCCACTTTCACACTACGGTCTTCTTGGTACCGGTACAGATTTCAAGGAGAAAATTAGAAGTTATGAGATGGCGGTGAAGTCTTTGCCAAAGAAAAGCACAAAGTATAATAACAGTAATTTTCAAGGAAGTGCCAAGAGTGCCAACGAGAATGACGGAATGTGCTGGGGCAGTACAAAGAAGAAAGAGGCGAGTAGTGGAGATAGATGTTATAATTGCGGTGGATCTGGTCATAGTTCACAGGAATGTGAGCACAAGGATAAAGGCAAGAGATGTTTTAACTGCAACGAATTTGGCCACATTTAATCCGAGTTTAATAAAAGAGAGGAAGAACGATTAGAGGAATAATCAAAGTATCAATCTTATTGATGAAAAGGAAAGCTGCCTCAAGTTAAAGGAGGTTAGTTTGGGTCAGCAGAAACTTCAGGCACTTATCGACTGTGGCAGTCCTTATAACCTACTGCGACAAAACATCTATAAGACCATGAGTTCCCCAGAATTGAAGAACACGGATCTTGATTTGAAAGGTTTTGTTGCTCCTCAAGGTTACTTCACAACAGTCGATGAGGTAGACGAGCTGGAGTTCCAAACCAACGTCTATGTTGTTTCTGATGATATTATGGAGTGGGACATGGTGATTGGTAACTATCTATTGCATCAGGGCGAGTTCATCTGAGCAAGCAAGGAGTTACCATCAAGAAACTAAAGGTCCCAATGATGTTGATCAGGGTAACCGACGAACAGTAATTGGATATCGAGAACTGCGTTGATGAGGAAAAAAGGGAACAGATCCAGGATTTAGTAGCGAGATATGTACCAAAGAAGACGAAATCTACTGATGTCAAGATGAAGATTACTTTGAAAGAAGAAAAGCCGATGTTTAGCAGGCCCAGACGAATGGCACCGCTTGAGAACGAGTTTGTCGATGAGCAAGTCGAGACGTGGCTGGAGGAAGATATCATAGAACCGAGTCAATCAAAATATACATGCCAAGTGGTGGTAGTCAAAAAGAAAAATGGAAAAAAGCGACTTTGTACTGATTTTCGCCCAGTGAACTCAATCGTGGTTAGGGATCTATTTCCCATGCCAGTTATAGAGGATCTTCTTGACAAGTTACAGGATGCTACGGTGTTCTACACTTTGTATCTCAGGAACGGATTCTTTCACGTGGAATTCGAAGAAGGAAGTCGAGGATATTTGTCATTCATAACGCGTTCTGGACAGCACCAGTACAAAAAAGTCCCATTTGGATTTACCAACTCACCTGCAGTCTTCCAACGCTTTATTAAAGCTGTGCTCTGGGAGTTAATCCAAGAGAACATAGTGTTTACCTATATGGATGACTTAATCATCCCAGCGAAGGATGATGACGAGACACTCCGACGATTGAGATGAGTGGTGGAATTAGTTGCAGAGTACGGGCTGGAAATCAACTTCGAGAAGTGCCAGTTTCTGAAGAGGAGGATTCAGTTCCTTGGATACACTATTCAACGTGGACAGATTCAACCCGCCACTGAGAAGGTACTTGCTGTACAAAACTTCCCGGAGCCAAAGACGATCGCTGCGCTGCAGAGCTTTCTTGGATTGGCTGGCTATTGTAGAAAATTTATCTCAAATTTCTCGATTGTAGTCAAACCACTGTGTGATCTGTTGAGAGGTAAGTCGGAGTTCAAGATTGGCGAGGAAAAACGACGTGCGTTTGTTGAGCTCAAACGTCTTCTCGCTTCAGAACCTGTGTTGAAGGTATACAACCCTAAATACGAGACGTAGCTGCACACTGACGCCAGCAAGAATGGGTATGGCGCTGTGTTGTTGCAAAAGTACCCAGAGGACAACAAACTACATGCAGTCTCATACATGAGTAAAAAGACGACGATAGAGGAAGAAAAATACAGCAGTTACGAGCTCGAGATCTTAGCTGTGGTGAATGCATTAAAAAGATATAAGATATACTTGCTTGGAATTCCGTTCAATATCTCGACTGATTGTATGGCATTCCAAAAGACAATGCACGAAAGGGACCTGGTCCCACGAGTAGCTAGATGGGCTATGGCCTTGGAGGAGTTTGACTATACCATCGAACACCGAACTGCAACCAGGATGAAACATGTCGACGCTCTGAGCCGATGTCCAGCAGTGATGTTTAGATTCCCTGATGGTCTTGCAGCGAGGATCAAAATCGCACAGAGAAAAGACGAAGGATTGACAGTGATAAAAGAAATACTGGAGAAGGGGCTTACGAAAACTTCATCGTCAGAGATGGACTGCTGTTTAACTTTGTTGACGGGCGAGAGACGTTGTTGGTCCCGCCGGCAATGCACCAGGAAATCATTAGAGCTGCATATGAGATGGGACACTACGCTGTTAAAAGGACTGAAGAAGACGTGAAGCAGGAATATTATATTCCAGACTTGGCCAACAAGGTGAAACGAGTCATAGCCAACTGTGTGAAGTGTCTGGTAGTTAACAGGAAGGCAGGCAAGAAAGAAGGTTGGTTACATCCGCTGTTCAAGGAGAGTGTGCCCTTGCACACCTACCACATGGATCACATTGGACCACTTAAAAAGGGATATGAACACATCTTCTGTGTGATAGACGCCTTCACGAAATTCACCTGGCAGTATCCTGTGAAAACTTCCAAATCAGCCGAGACTATTGAAAAGATGGAGATTCAGAGGACGAACTCTGGAAACCCAGTTCAAGTGATCACCGACAGGGGGCAATAGTTCACCTCCTATGAGTTCCAGGACTACTGCAAATCGCAGGGTATCAAGTACGTCTTGATGACAGCTTGACTGCCAAGAGCCAATGGTCAAATCGCGAGAGTCCTCAACTGTGACCAAGATCATCACTAAACTTAGCTTTGACGATCCGACGAAATGGTACAAGGTTGTACCATCCGTCCAACGAGCTATCAACTCTACGTTCCAGAGGAGTATCGGAATGTCACCTTTCGAGCTGCTGACAGGAGTCAGAATGCACAACCAAAATGATCTACGTATAGTGCAACTCATCGAAGAGGAGCTGATCGATTCGTTCAACGAAAAACGTGATCAGATGAGAGAAGATGCAAAAAAGCAGATAGAAGATTTACAAACTGAAAATCGTGCCGAATTCAACCGACGACGTAAGGTGCCTACGAAGTATCAGTTCAACGACCTGGTTGCCATCAAACGCACTCAGATTGGACCACATCTGAAACTAAAAACCAAAAGTCTAGGAACTTATCGAGTGACTCGAGTTAAACTCAACGACACATAATGACGTCAGCAGAGAAGGAAACCATGGTGGGCCAAGAATTACATCGTCCTCTGCGGAGTTCATGAAACCCTGGCCGGGCGGATCTTCTTCATCCGGGTCGGATGAGGAACAGGACGGTCGAATGTGGGAGCCGGATGAGGATCAAGACGGCCGAGTGTGGGGTCTAGGGGGCTCAGGAGTAAGATCAGCGCCATTGTCTGAGAATAAAAAGAAGAGAAGCAATATTCCGAGTTCCGACGAGCCGCGAAACACATCCCCTTAATTCAATATATATTATATTTTAATCAGTTTCTTTTTTTTAAATAAATAATTCAGTCATATATTCAATGCTCGTGAGTGTCATGATCTGTAAACCGTTTCCCACAATAATAATAATAATAATAATAATAATAATAATAATAATAATAATAATACCACGAACCTACTACGCTGTCGTAGCAGGCGGAGAGGTGATACTCCGACGTGGCGCGTCCTAGTTGGCGGATAGGGGGGTCCTCACCGGCTTGCCGGCGGACTTGAGCGAAATAAAATAGCTCTCGCGGACCAAACACACTTAAGCCAGAGAACACCTAGAGGCACCTCTCGATCTCAACAATCGAGTAGTAATTTCGTGATCTTATCTTAAGATCACCACTAGTTGTATATTCAACTTGTAACTAAGGCATGATGGAACACACACTACTAACGCAACTACCACAGGCCCCGGACACACGTCCGGTCTTTCCCGATCATCGGATTCTGGGGGATCGGGAACGAAATCATGCTTCAGAGAAGGATCGGAGCTTCTCAAAATCTCTTCGCCCCAAGAAAAAGAACTTGGGTACTATTAACATCAATACCCTGTTGAAAACAGGAAAGCTCAAACAACTGACTGACGTCCTGGACAAATTTGATATTCAAATACTAGCAATTCAGGAAACACGATTCCAAGATGAGAACCATTTCGACTCTGAAAACTTCAGGATATTTAAGGGTAAACCAGCCATTAATATCACAGGCAATTTATTAATGTTTGGGACGGCTTTTGCAGTGAGGAAAACTATCTTAGATTCAGTTATTGACTTCACATCGCCATGCGAAAGAATTTCAGTGCTTACAGTAAAATCAAGCAACAAGGCATATGCCTTGATAAATGCCCATGCTCCCACTAACATAGACAATAAGAGAAATCCACAGAATGTAGAAGACTTTTGGGAATTACTAGAGGAAACTACAAGTAAAATCCCCAAACATCACGTGAAAATCTTATTAGGGGATTTCAATGCACAGGTTGGCAGAGAGAAGATATACAGATCAATAGTAGGACTCCATCCCGCACATCGGCGGACTAATAAGAATGGAGAGCGTCTAATAAACTTTTGTACATTATTCATGCCGAGACTCATGTCCACGCACTTTATGAGACCATTACACAAAAAGAAAACCTGGAGATCACCTAACCCGTTATTAGGGGAATTTCAGATAGATCATGTGGCTATTTCCGCAAAGAATATGCTGGAGATTCAGAATGTTAAGGTACGAAAGGGAGTGGTAGATTCGGATCACTACCTCACGCAAATCAAGGTTCGGTTTCAACCAAACAGATCCAAACCTAAAGGCAACCGGTTTCCAAGAGTTGATCCGGACTGCTTGAGGAAGAACGCCGAGGTTTTCGTACGAGATTTACAGGAAGAAAATCCTAGGGAGTGGCCAGACCTTCGCAAAAATTTACAGTCATCAGCCATGAAATTAGGACAACCACCTAGGAAAAGAAAGCACAGATGGTGGAACACAACGTGCGATGAAGCCGTCAATGACCGAGTCAAAGCATGGCATCAGTGGAATGGACATCGGACACTGGAAAGATGGGAGAACTTCCTAAAAACTCAAAAACTGACCTCTAAAACAATCCGGCGCGAAAAACGTGCCTACAACAAAATCAGACTCGAAGGGTTAGAACAGGATTTCCAGAAAAACAACACTCGAAATTTTTACAAGACATTCCGTGAGGACTTGTCAGGGTACAAACCACCAACTCTAAGTTTCCGTCGACGTAATGGACGACTAGAAACAAACAGTAAGGAGAACTGCAAGATACTGGCTGATTATTTCCAAACTCTACTGAACTGTGATCCTCCAGTGGAAAGACTGCAGTTGGAAAAACCTGTACCAAACCCAGACTCACTTCCCCCAACAACTCAAGAAATAAAAGAGATAATCCAATCGCTCAAAAATAACAAAGCCCCTGGGAACGATGGAATAACTGCTGATATGTTGAAGATAGGAGGAGATGACCTCATAAGGAGAATTCATACACTCCTAACAGAAATATGGGAGAGCGAAATAATTCCGAAGGACTGGAATAATGCCATTATCCATCCGTTGCATAAAAAGGGCGACCGAGCGGACCCCAACAACTACAGAGGTATATCACTTTTACCAATTATATACAAGGTATTATCTAAAGCACTCTTAAACAGAGTAGAACAACAAACTGATCATTTGATTGGTGAATACCAGGCAGGCTTTAGGAAAGGTAGATCGTGTTCGGAGCAGATCTGGAGCCTAAAGACGATATTAAGGATACGCCGCAGTACCAACACATTTGTCACCTTCGTGGATTTTAAGAAGGCGTATGATTCTATTGACAGGCACACTGTTCTGAACACCCTAGAAGAGCTCAGAGTTGACAGGAAAACCAGGGACTTAATCCGCCAGACTCTCACTGACACAACATCTCAAGTGAAGTTCCTAGGTGAACTATCAGAGCCTTTCGAAGTACATACCGGAGTTCAACAAGGTGACGGCCTCTCCCCACTGCTTTTTAACTTAGTGTTAGACAAAGTCATCAGGGAGTGGGAAAACAACATCAAAGGCATAAGCATTGGTACTCTGGAACAGAAAATAAAAGTAAAATGCCTAGCTTTTGCTGATGATCTAGCTATCTTTACCAAGACTAGTGAAGAAACCAAGTGTGCCATAGAGAAGTTACATGAGTTAGCATCAAAGACAGGACTCCAAATATCGTATGAGAAGACGCATTTCATAGTAAATGGAGACCAGAATATCCCGAGATCTCCACTACAGACCAACTATGGAATAATTAGACACGTACCTTCCTTCAAATATTTAGGAGAAATTATTGTACCGTCTGGATTGGACAGGGAAGCTAATTGAGAAAGAGCTACCAAACTTCAGAAAGCATACCGAATAACATGGAATCACTATAATAAAAGAGTGATGTCACGAAATGCAAAACTACGGCACTACCAGACAGTTGTTCTTCCGGAAGCATTGTACGCCTCCGAAACTATATCTCTAGGAGGCCACTCTCAAATTGGTGAAATCGAAATCCAGGAACGTAAAATTCTCAGGAAAATATATGACCCCGTTTATGTTAATGGTATATGGATTAAAAGGAAAACCACAGACTTGTACATAGTAATCAATAAGTTCACTGATACCGTGCGTAAGGGACGATTGAAATTTTATGGTCACATCTGCCGAATGAACAACACCAGATATGCAAAAAAAAAAAATGCTTGATATAATTAATTCAAAGAAGGTCAAAATCAGTTGGTTAGAAGAAATCAAACAGGACTTAAAGGAAATAAACATTACAGAAGATATCATCATGAATCGCAAAACTTTTGGAACCCGAGTTACAAATCACTCTTTCGCCGAAAAAGCTAAAAAGACCACTGGAAAAAAATGGACGGAGGAACGTAAGAAGGGGCATAGTGAGTTCATGAGGAGATTTTGGGAGGAGAAGAAGAGGAAAGCTCCATCAAACCGAGTCAACAAGTTCAAGCGCGCTCCCTAAGTGGGCAAAACGAAGAAAGAAAGAAAGAAAGAAAGAAAGAATAATAATAATAATAATAATAATATAATATACACACAATAAATCGCGAATGTTAAGTTTGAACCGAGATCATTACGACAACTTGGAAAAAAGTGGACGGATGAGAGGAAGAGGGAGCATCTCGCGCGAATGAAGAGATTTTGGGAGGAGCGGAGGAGACACACCTCCAAATGACATCATGTTATCAGTTTAATCGCTCTCTTGTAGGGGAATTTGTGCTTAAATAATAATAAATAAATAATATGCACACAATGAGACTCAAATGAATGCCATGCTAAATATAATAGATTCATCAGATATCCGAATGACGGTGGGAGTGAAGCAATGCAAGCTTTTGACAATTGAACGAGGTAAATATGCAACTTCTGAACCACATGTGTTTCCCAAAGATCTCTAATTGAAGGAATGACTGAATTATAATCCTACAAATATCTGGGATTTGCTCAAAATACAACTTTGGTTCATAAAATCATCAAATATGAACTCATCGGCAAGTATACCACAAGACAACATCAAGTGCTGCGAAGCAATCTCTGTGAAAAGAACAAAATTAAAGCTATCAACACATACGCTATACTTACTCTAGTATATTCATTTAGGATTATGAAATGGTCAGCAACAGAAATAGAAAGCCTGCAGAGAAAAACAAGGACCCTTCTCACTACTTACCGTCTACATCATCCAAACACCTGAATAGGAAGGGTCACTCTTCCACGAAAGATGGGAGGTGGAGGAGTACTGGATTAAAATTATGATCCAAAACCAAATTAAAACCCTAGAATATATTTCTATCAAAGAAAAGAAAACAGCATTCTCCATAAAGCCATTGTACTTGCTGATAAGCACAATATATTGAACCTTCGTACAAGCTCTGATGATCATGTCAGCCAGCAACTGCACTTACATGAGAAAGAAAAGGCATGGGGAGAAAAGACCCTCCTTGGAAAATACTACAGCAACCTAATCCAACAGAGTATTGATAAAAACGCATCGTGTATGTGGTTACAAAGTGGTCGACTGTTTGGAGAAACAGAGGGATTCTCAATTGTCATCCAAGATCAAGTCATTGCTACAAAAAATTCTAAGAAATACATCATCAAAGATAAAAGTGTAATCTCAGACAAATGCAGGCGATGCGCCATTCATCTCGAGACCATTCACTATGTCACTGCAGGTTGCCCAATACTAGCATCAGTTGAAAATACAAGACGGCACAATCAAGTTGCAGGCATCATTCATCAAGCACTCGCACAGCAATATAAACTAACTAAGGAATATATCCCTTACTATAAGTATCTTCCACCATCCCTCCTTGAAAATGAATTGTGTAAAATATAGTGGGACACTGGTATTGTGTAGACAAAACAATAGTTCACAATCGACCAGACATCATAGTAGTAAATAAGGTTGATGCCACTACATTTAAAATAGACATAGCAGTCCCTAACGACACCAATATCGAACGGAAACACAATTTTAAAAAATATCAAATATAGACAGCTTGCAGAGGAAATCAAGAGGATATGGAAGATGAACTACGTCCGGATAGTGCCTGTAATCTCGCCAGTCAACGGCCTCATACCTCACACACTCCACAAGAGTCTGAAGGAATTAGATCTTCCTCCGACCATCAACAGGAGTATGCAGCATTCTATCCTCTTGTCCACATGCAATATTGTGCGATCCTTCCTGGCTAGTGAATGAGTGATAATGACCTATGTATTTATTATATACATGATATGTATTATTATTTTTTATTATAGTCTTTATGTTTGTTGTAAAGCACTTGGTTTAACCCGTGCTTTAGATTAACCCATGTTTAAAGTGGTGACTTGAATTAATAATAATAGCAACGACTTCAGGCGAAAGCTCAGAGGCTTCGTCGAGAGTCCAATCAGCGAAAACGACAAAATAACTTATTTGCCGCAAATGAGAAATTCTTCTATAGAAACCTCGAAGAAACTGTAGATAGGACAGGCCCTACGCCCCAAAAAAGGAGGTAGAAAACTTCTGGTCTACTATATGGTCCGATGAGGGAGAGTACAACAGCAGCGCTCCATGGCTTACTTTGGAGGAGCAAAGAATGTCAGAAGTTGACACAATGCAGGACTCGTCTGTATCCACAGATGATGTTACACGAGCTGCGAATGAGGCACAAAATTGGAAAGCCACTGGACCTGACAATATCCTTAACCTCTGGATCAAACGATTCACCTGCACACACGAACATATTGCCCGCCACTACAGAAAATTCCTTGAAAATCCACAACTAATACCCTCCTACCTGATGCGAGGGAAGACATACCTACTCCCGAAAGGCGAAAGAACTGTCGACCCTGCAAAGTATAGGCCAGTCATTTGCCTATGCAATCACTATAAACTATTTACATCATGTATTGCACATAAAGTCTACAAGCCCTTGGAGTATAATAACATCTTGGCTGAGGAACAGAAGGGATGCGTGAAAAAGTCTCAAGGATGCAAAGAACAGCTGGTTATTGATGCCGTGATTATGGAGCAAGGATACAAAATTATGTGAAATCTTATATGACCTACATTGATTACAGGAAAGCATTTGATTCAGTTCCACACTCCTGGTTACTTCGAGTCCTTATGATTTATAAAGTTGATCCAGTGATAATTACATCATTGCAAACAACGATGATTTCTTGGGGAACCAATTTGTATATACAACAGCGTGGTAGGCCTACTTCGATTGAGTCAAGATTCACTCCAATCAAGAGAGGCATTTTTCAAGGCGACAGTCTGAGTCCTTTGTGGTTCATCCTTGCGTTGAACCTGTTATCATCGTTATTGAATGCGACACGAAGTGGCTTTCCGATTAGACACTCTCGAACAGTAATCAATCACCTCTCCCATTTGATGTACCGGTACATGGATGACATAAAATTATATGCACACTCTGAAGAGCATATGGATAATCTGATTGTTATCACAGCTTCCTTTTCTACAGATATCGGTATGTCCTTTGGGTTGGATTAATGTTGTACTCTTACTCTCTGACAGGGAAAGTTAGATGCCCGAGGATTTGTATTCGAAAATCGATGTCTCATTCAGCCCATGGAAGAAACTGAGAGTTAGAAATATCTTGGTTTCCAACAGTCAAAGAGAATTGATCACAAGGTCATTAAGGATCAAACAGTAGCGACTTACAATCAACGTCTCAACAAGATTCTGAAATCCAAGTTAAATGTATTGAAAATTACTTGAGCTACGCATGGGTTTCTATTGTATGAGTTAAACACGGGATGAACGGATTAAAGTACACGAACACATGTTGACTTGGATGTATTGAACAAGACACTGTGACACACGATACAGAGTACATACAAAAGGCAAAGAACATTGTGACACAGGATATAGAGTACATACAAAAGGCAAAGAACATAAGGTCAAGGAATATACATTTGGCAAAAGACAAACGTTATTTACATGCGAGCGAGATTAGAAAGTACGAGAAATATTCATTCTCTTCAACACTCTACCTTAATCGAGCAATGCTGCATTATGCTGCACTTAGGATAACCCAATGCCAGTAACACATTTCACATTATTGAAACTACTTGAGCTATGCATGGGTTTCTATTGTATCAGTTAAACACGGGAAGAACGGATTAAAATACACGAACACATGTTGACTTGGATGAATTGAACAAGGCACTGTGACACATGATCCAGAGTACAGACGAAAGGCAAAGAACATCAAGTCAAAGAATATACATTTGACAAAAGAAAAACGATATTTACATGCGAGCGAGATTAGAAAGTACGAGAAATATTCATTCTCTTCAACACTCTCCCTTAATCGAGCAATGCTGCATTATGCTGCACTTAGGACAACCCAATGCCAGTAACACATTTTACATGGCCTTGAATTGGCAGACCTTTTGTCAGTACATCAGCAATCATTTCAGCAGTAGGCATATAGGACAACTTTAATTTGCATTTCTTTAAGATGTCCCTAATGAAATGATAGCGCACATCTATGTGTTTTGTTCTCTGATGAAAACCTTCATTCTCAGCCAACCTCTGAGCACTCTGACTGTCATTTCACAACTGAATTGGACCTCCGCGCTTAAACCACTCAAAGAAGAAACATCTAATGAACAGAGCTTCTTTACATGCTAAAGTCAGACCTATGTATTCTGCTTCAGTGCTAGACAGAGCCACAACTGGCTGTTTCTTACTTTCCCAACTTATTGGGCCTTCTGCATATTTAAATACATAACCACTCACAGATTTCCTGTCAGTTAAATTATTTCGAAAAGAAGCATAAAAAAACACTTGACATCACATTCTGATTTTTTATACAGGATACCAACATCCACCGTACCCTTCAAGTATCTGAACACTCTCTAGACACATGTCCAATGTTCCTTACCATAGTAATTATTGAACTGACTCAAATAATTAGTTACATATACAATATCTAACCTGGTTAGTAGGATATAAAAGCCGAAGCTGGTGCAGGGGCTAATGCGCAAGATGGCGGCCGCGTGCGACCAGCCCTATGTTATACTTATGGAGAAGTCATTCATAGCTGACGCAAGGGCTAATGCGCAAGATGGCCGCCACGCGCTACCACACTCTTTAATGGTGGGCTTTTCAAATCATTATTTGTTTGTTATTAATTTATAAATTTTTATTTATTTAATATTTAATTTATTCTTTTTTAGCACAGGGCTAATACATAAAATGGTCACTGCACACAACCACTTACACACATAACATGCTAACCTAACCTAACCTACCCTAACTTAACTTTACCTAACCTCACCTAACATCAAAGTGCAAGCAAAAAAAAAAGTGAGAGCAAAAAGTGTCATCAAAAAAAGTGAGAGCAAATGTGAGAGCACAAATAATAAACTTAGTTATAACCTAACCACACCTAACCTAACCTAACCTAACCTAACCTAAACTAACTTCACCTAACCTAACCTAACCTAACCCAAAGAAACCTCATGTAAAGATATTGATTTTACATTTTAACATCTTATATTTTAACATTTTAGATTTTTTGATTTTTTCATTTTTACTTTTTCTTAGATTTTACATTTTTGATTTTTTTCTATTTTAGATTTTAGTTTTTTTTTAGATTTTTATTTTAAATTTAATATTTTGATTTTTGATTTTACAATTTACATTTTCCAAAAAGAGTAAACTACAAGGTCACATACTTAACCTCACCAAACCTAACTTTACCAAACCTAACTTAAGCTAATCCAAAGGCTAATGCACATACACAAAGTATATAAGGGCACATGCAACTATCCTTATGCTAGTCTTATAGGCTACTGTACAACATGATCACTACCCCAACCGGGTATTTTTTTTTCATTTGGTTGTTTACACATTTGTCAATTTTCCAATTTCCCATTTTCAGTTTTTTAATGTCAGTTTTAAGTTTTTCAATTTCATAATATGGAAACATGGATTTTGCATTTTGTTGTTTTAAACATTTGTCAATTTTTCAATTTCCCATTTTCAGTTTTTTTTAATGTTAGTTTTAAGTTTTCCAATTTCATAATATGGAAACATGGATTTTGCATTTTGTTGTTTAAACATTTTTCAATTTACCAAATTCCCATTTACAGTTTTTTTAAATTTCAGTTTAATGTTTTTTTCTATTTTGTCAATATGGAAACATAGATTTTTCCAATTTGTGTTTTACATATTCATTTTGCTTTAGGAGTGGAGAGAGGTGGGTAGTAATTAAAAATGTACAAGCAGTGTCCATACAATATTTTTTTATTTTAAATACATGTACACTATTTACACATAATACATTTTTATATATAGTCTATTCTTTTTTGTTATAAATTGTACAGTTGTTTTTATTTTGTTTCTATTTTATTCATTTTTGATTATGAATACCATTTTTTAATTTTTGTAGTGCTATGGTTTTATTTCCTAAATTGTTTTGTTTTATGTATTTGCTAGTTGCAGGCAGAAGATTTTGATATTCATAACTTAACTCTTTAAGCATGGTTAATGATTGTGTAATGACCATAGGCATGTGTACCTATACCATCAGCATTAATCACTCTTTTATCATCACCAGGACACAAAGCAATTTTGTTTAGTCTTATAGATGATATGTCATGTTGTTTAGAAGCGATAATGTTCATGGGTATTCTTTTTACATTGTTTTTCATGACACAATCCTTATAATCTTGAAAGCTTATACAATTTTTGACAACACCTCTGCTAATACCTTTAATCTTTTTGATTAATTTACCATTTATGTCTAAAGCATATATTTTAGCTCTAAGTCAAACAAATGCTTTTATAATTTGTCCACAAGCCTCGTCTTTCAATTTCCACAACGTTTTCTTGTTTGGTGTAGAGTAACATATGTGATTAGTAGGATAATCTGATGTGTCCAGGTGTTCTAGGAAATCCAACTTGTCTTGATATACATCTGGGGTGTTAACCAAATAAATGAACGAGTCAGTATCCATATACATGAGTTTAAGATTGTCCATGCCATAATAGGGTAGCAAGACATCATAGTGGTGGGAATACATCAGAGTTTTTGAAATATCCAGTATACACATTCCAATATATATATAGGCTTATTGAATACAATGTTACGTTTAGCCATGTGGAAAGCAGCTAGGTTAGGACCATAAATTGTTCTATCGATAAATGTCGGCTTTGCTATTAGCTTTTCTGCCTTTTTGCTGTCAGTCACAAGACGTATGACTATTCTTTTACGGATATTTTCCATTGTTTTTCCGAAAATGGCATTGTTGAATAATTTGTACAGATTTTTCTCAAAAACATTTTTGGCTTGTTTTCGAAGTTTGTTATTAAAATCAACGTATGCCTTTAGCCAAGGTCTTTGCTTAAACTTTAACACACGATGAATTTCTATCAATTTTATTCCATGATCTAAAGCCTGTTTTAATGCCATGTAGTGAACAACATATTGCCTTCGATTTCCAAGATGAGGAATTAGTTTTTTCAGAGACGAATCCTTAGGTTGTGTACACTCTGGTAGGAAAGGTAAATCGTTGTGTAGATCATGAAGGTCAGATGGGTAATCAACATCAACGTCTAGAATGTATCCCACAGGATCGTCTTCCTTTAGTTTTTCTAGATCAACCGTATCTGGAGAAACCGACTGAAATCCACCATAAGGAAGGGAGTTGCACATAGCCCACCCGTATTGGTTGTTGGCATCATCATAGGTAATAAACTGCGATGGTTTCTTAGAATCATAGGTTTCCATGTATTTATTGTTAGCTTCAGCATACCGATGAGACACCTGGCATATGCCTCCACGTATTCCAGAATCGATTAGAAGAATCTGATTGTAATCCTGGATCAATTCCAGTTCAATTCCTGTGTAAAGGAGCATTGCCTCGAAACTTAAACCTGGCGAAGTAAAAAAGTGTGCAGCATCCACTCGGTGTGTTTCTAGAGTTTTGTTTCTAAACGTTTCAAAGCTGTCTGCAAGAAGGAGTACTTCTGAAGTTAGGTAGGGGTCACTATATTCCCCTAGAGTTTCAATGTTGAACTGTTTCCAGACATTTTTGGCATGTTCATAGTCTTCTTGACTAACATTTTCTTGACTTAATTTGTTAAAGAATGCCTCTTTTGGAGGTAAACACGTTTCACTTAAATTTTCCCATGAGTCAATGTAGTCATAACAAACTACCCCTTTACGAGTCATGAGCATTGCATTTCCTTTTCCAAAGTAATGTCTGTTTCATGGTATAATGTTAAGTTGGAAACTAAGTTTTCCAAACTGCTAGGCATTAACCGAAACGTGTCCACAAATCTAAGCTTAACATTTCCTACATATTTGGTGAAGGAAATGTACTTTTCTTTGGAGTTAGCGATAACATCCACTCTCTCAGTAGTACATCCCAATTGCTTTACAATGAAATTTGCGTCGTAGCCACTCATATTATGTAGAAATACAGGAACGGGGTTACGTGTTTTACACCTCAAATTACAGTTATTGTGAGTACTTCCACGGTATTCGCCTGTAATATGGCAATGGTCTCGAACTTTCCAGTCCTCTTTGGTAAACGGATTTTGACACAAATAACAGGTTTCAGAACATTGGAACTCTGCTTCTTGATCCTCAGTTAAAGCCTTTGGAACATTTAAGCTGTAAAGGCGATAAATTTCATTAGCTATTGAAATCAAACAGTCCATAAACTTTTCTGCAGCGTCAGGTCCACGATAAATAAGAGGTTGGCTTGGAAGGTTTGTCTTTATGTGTTCCACAGCAGGTGAGGGTTTAACATATATACCAAAGCTCATAGGAACATGACTCTGGTATGGCACTGTATAAATTGCTTCAGGATTGGGTAGACATGTTTGATAGGGTAACAGTATACTTTCAAAATCAGCATAGATAACGTAAGGTATTCTCAGCATTTTTTCCACGTTTAAAAATTTAACAATTGAATTTTTAATAGGCCTTTCAACCCTAGCAATGTCATGCAGGACACACAAAGCTCTATGTTCTTTCAATTTTTCTATTCCTTGTTGACCATATCGATTATCGAAGTGAGTAAAACACCGTTTACACGTATATATCTTATGTCCATGGTGAGTAATCTGATGTCCTACTAGTTTATCAAAATCTTTGGTAAAGACGTAGTGGTTCTGTCCGGATGATGAACTTAGCAGAAGGAGGTCGCGATGGTCTTGTAGCTCTTGATCCACAACCTTTAGAGGGAACAGTTTGTTGTCTTGTTCCAGTCCAAATACATTTATGGATATGTTGTTGGCTTTTTCAAATTTGGGAATGTCAGCTAGCGATGTAGGAAACAATATTACTGAAAAATCATACTCGTTTTCCAGGTCCTTGTATTTACTAATGCGTTCAGCATTTGTTTTAACCAGTTTTGCTAAAATGGCATACATAAAACACTTTTCATTCTTTAAGTTTTGAGGATTAATGCAGGCTTTTCTTGCTTGCATAGCTGCTGCTAATGGAATATATGTGCTGCCACGCAAGGGATTGTACTTATTTATTTTCAATCGCACTCCTTCCACTGCTAACAAAGCCCAATTACTGCCTTTTAGCTCATATTCCTCCATTTCCGTAGTTAACTTTGTAAATTGTGTTTCCAAGGAACTACTCAAGTCTGTTTCCAAAAATAGGGCCTGATTCCGTGTTTTAAAAGCACGATCTGTAATTTCATTGGTAGATGTATGAATGAATCTACATTCAGCCACAAGATTAACTTTGATCGACTTGTGCATTGCTAGTTTTTTCTCCATAGCTTGTATTATTTGCTTTTTTGGACTCTTTAAGGTATGAATTAAGTCCTTACACGTGTCACAACGTATGAAAAAGGATTTAAGACGACCTTGAAAAGACGTTTCATATTCAGTAAGTCCATTTTTGTCAGGAACCATTGAAAGAAGGTAATGTTTTGTAGGCTCAGTTTTTTGTCTTTTAGCTGCTGACACAACATTACAACATTCTTCATGACGACGTCCGTTGTAGACATTGTTGAATTTACTACCACAAGTTTTGCACTCATGAAACTCACCACACGATTCTTCAAGACGCTTTCTATCATGGTCCCGAAGAAAAGTCTTTCCACACTCTTTACACATATAGCTAGGCATGGTTTCTTCCATCATGGATGTTGATTTCTGTAAACAGCTGCTTACTGCGTATTACAAGGCTGTAGACTGGTCAGTGAGACGGTCCTTCACGATGTGAACACTGCAAAAGTTAGAAATCAACTGATTGTATTCCTGCTAAGAGACCTCTTATATAACCTAATCATGACCAACAGCCACTTACCACGTAGTACACGGCTAGAGCCTAGTGGATGAGACGATCTATCACAATGTGATCACTGTTAAATGTAGTAGTCAACTGAAAATATTCTTACACCCTACTGAAGGTTATCAGGTACTTACTGCATATCAAAAGGCTGTACACTCATATGTTAGACACTCTCTCTTGCTAAGGACCGCTATATTGCCTATACATGGCTATACATGTTAGTTCTAAACACTTAATAGTTATTTGTATATTAAATTTATATACGCAGCTTATACGAGCACGTTTTCACGCAATAAAACTTTGTCAAATAGCCACATGCGACACTCAAAGTATGTTTCCGCTATCTTGCTGTGACTATGAGAACTATCTGAACGACAGCATGGCACCTAGCGCTCCGTATCATTACTGAACGATCAACATGCTATCTAGTGGTCGATATCAAAAATTACTCAACTACCAGCATGCTACCTACCGGTCGATATGACAACCCACTCAACTACTAGTATACATTCCAATAATGAACACATTTGCTCATATCCACTAACAATACACACAGTGGGTTTGCTTTATCGTTTAATACAAATATATCTTGTTTAAATAATGTAACAAAAAGTTACGTGGCACAATTGAATGGGAATGTTGCATTACCTAAAATGTAATAGTATGCAAGCGTTTAACATTTTACAATTGGTTTATGATGAAGGATTATTTGGTGGCTTATAGTGGTGGCATATGTTGGTGGCTTATTTTTGGTGGTTTATGTTAACACCTTATTTGTAATGGCTTATTTGACAAGTTATTTTTGTCAATGTATTTAGAGGATTTTTCTCTTGGTCTTGGAAAGTATCTCAACCCTTTTTTTATGGTAGCATAATGCTTACCACCATGTTTGTAAGCAACAACAACACACTAAAATTCCAAGAATCCAAAGTACTCTAAGGTTAATGATTGTCTCACAACTCCATTCAACGCCTAGTCAAAAACATTATATATTTTTCAAATTTTTCAAAAAAAGGTAAATTGGGGAAGTAGGCTATATGTTTAAACTAAAAATCATATCAAAACACATTCTAACTCCAACACCTACGTCTATCCCACTCTCAGTCAAAAAATATAATATTCTTCAAATTTTTCCAAAACAATATTTGGAAAGTAGGCCATATTTTGAAAACTAATCATTCTATAAAGTCATATATAGACTCAAACCAATGGCTTTTATATCCTTAATCGTAAGAATAAAATATGGAATTTTTGACATTTTTTCCAAAAATGTTCATTTAAAAACGGGGCTATATTTTGGAAACTAGGAATTTTACAAAAAAGTTCGTTTAACGTAAATGAAAGGTATTTCCCCCCCCCCCCCCCGCTACCCACAAACCAAGTCCCAGGTCTCTGGGAGAAAATCCAAAAAAGTTCAATTTCGAAAGTAGGCAATATTTTGAAAACTAATCATACTAAAAAGTCATATATAGACTCAAACCAATGGCTTTTATGTCCTTAATTGGTAGAACAAAACTTAACAGTTTTTTTTCAGTTTTTCCAAAAAAGTCCAATTTTCAAAATTGTCTATATTTTGGGAACTAAGAATTTTACAAAAAAGTTTGTTTAACGTAAATGAAAGGTCTTTAACCCCTCTACCCAAAAAATAAATTTCAGGTCCCTAGGACGAAAACTGTGCAGTAGTGTGTTTTGGCCGGTTCCGCACCCTCCTCCTCCTCAACCTCCTCCCAAGATGGCGGCCGTAGCTTAACTTAACCTAGCCTAACCTAACAAGATGGCGGCTTTAGCTTAACTTAACCTAGCCTAACCTAACTAAATGGCGGCCTTAGCCTAACCTAACCTAACCTAACAAAATGACGGCCGTAGCCTAACCTAACCTAACCTACGAGGTGTGATCAAAAAGTTCCAAAATTGTGGCTGCGACTTAACCAAACCTAGCCTAACCTAACCTAATCTACAAGGTGTGATCAAAAAGGTCCAAAATAGCGGCCATAGCTTCACTTAACCTAACCTGACTTAACCTAAACCTACGAGGTGCGATCAAAAAATTTTCAAAATGGTGATCATAGCGTAACTGAACCTAGCCTAACCTAACCTAACCTACAAGGTGTGATAAAAAGTTCCAAGATGGCCGCCGTAGCTTAACTCAACCTAACCTAACCCTACGAGGTGGGATCAAAATGTTCCAAAATGGCTGCCGTAGCTTAACTTAACCTTTCATTGATCCCTGTTCATTGACCACTTTTGATTGATCTCTGTTGATGTATCCCTTTGGACTGGTCCCTGTTGACTAGCCCCCTTTGGACGGGTCCTTTTTGAAGGGTGTCATTTTTTTAAGGGTCACGGAGGACGGGTCCTTGTTGACGGGTCGCTGTGGGCGGGTCCTTTGGACTGATCCCTATGGACTGGCCCATGCATTTTATCCAAATTATGTCAAAGGGACCCGTCAACAAGGCCCCGTCCTCCGGGACCCGTAAAAAAATGAATGCCTTCAAAAAGGACCCGTCCAAAGGGGGCTAGTCAACAGGGACCAGTCCAAAGGGATACATCAACAGAGATCAATCAAAAGGGGTCAATCAACAGGGATCAATCAAAAGTTAAGTTAAGCTACGGCAGCCATTTTGGAACTTTTTGATCTCACCTCGTGGGGTTAGGTTAGGTTGAGTAAAGCTACGACCACCATCTTGGAACTTTATGATCACACTTCGTAGATTTAGGTTAGGTTAGGTTAGGCTAGGTTCAGTTAGGCTATTATCACCATTTTGAAAATTTTTTGATCGCACCTCGTAGGTCTAGGTTAAGTTAGGTTAGGTTAGGTTAAGTGAAGCTATGGCCGCCATTTTGGAACTTTTTATCACACCTTGTAGGTTAGGTTAGGTTAGGTTAGGCTATGTTTGGTTAAGTCGCAGACACATTTTTGAACTTTTTGATCACACCTCGTAGGTTAGGTAAGGTTAGGCTACGGCCGCCATCTTGTTAGGTTAGGCTAGGTTAAGTTAAGCTGCGGCCGCCATCTTGTTAGGTTAGGCTAGGTTAAGTTAAGCTACGGCCGCCATCTTGTGTGGAGGAATGTAGAGGCAACAAGGACCCGTCAACAAGGACCCGTCCTGTCAGCAAAACATCTCATCTAGAGTTTTAAATTTAGCCACTATGACGCGCTCAACACAGGAAGTGCGTGGAAACATACGATTAGTTCAGCGAAACATGAACTCACTAGTCTGTTGTATGAGTATCACTTTAGTAGTGGCATCAAGCAGCAAAAGAGGTTTACTTACACACAATCCATCATTATGGTAAGCTCTTTTTTCTTATCGTTATGCAAAGCTCTTAGAATAAAATGATATATATATATATATATAGTGGTTCTGGTCACTTGTAGTTAAACTGTAATATACATTTTTTGTTTCTTTATAGGCTACTACAATAAACATTCTCAATGCTATGGGGCAGAACTGCGGATTAGAGAGAAAAAAAAGCTCACTGAATTACCAATGCATACTCCATTCCGTATCATCAACATTCAAAAAGTGGACACAATGTATGGTGAACGTGTACTATGTGTTAGTGAAAATTTTCAGACATTCCTTCCTACTCGTTTTAATGATATGTCAGAAAGTGTGCTCGAGGATCTAAATCATGGTGGACATTCTCTATATCTAATTTATGAGGGAATACAAAACAATAGATGTATTGTACGTTTTAACGAATTAAAAAACTCTCATGCTGAATAATAATTAATACTGTTTTTATTTCTTACTACCCCCACCCCCACCCCAAGAGTTTTTAAGAGTTCTACAAACACCCTCCTCCACATTCCTCCACACATCTTGGAACTTTTTGATCACACCTCGCAGGGTTAGGTAAGGTTGAGTTAAGCTACGACCGTCATCTTGGAACTTTATGATCACACCTCGTAGGTTAAGGTTAGGTTAGGTTAGGCTAGGTTCAGTTAAGCTATGACCACCATCTTGAAATGTCTTTGATCGCACCTCGTAGGTTCAGGTTAAGTTAGGTTAGGTTAGGTTAAGTGAAGCTATGGCCGCCATTTTCTAACTTTTTGATCACACCTTGTAGGTTAGGTTAGGTTAGGTTAGGCTAGGATTGGTTAAGTCTCAGCCACATTTTTGGAACTTTTTGATCACACCTCGTAGGTTAGGCTACGGCCGACATTTTGTTAGGTTAGGTTACGTTAGGTTTGGCTACGGCCGCCATTTTGTTAGATTAGGCTAGGTTAAGTAAAGCTACGGCCGCCATCTTGGGAGGAGGGTGAGGAGGAGGAGGGTGAGGAGGAGGAGGGTGCGGAACCGGCCAAAACACACTGTGCCCATTTAGACCGGAGTCCGCACGACCACATATGCATTTTACCAATAATCAGTCAGCACGAGAGTCAAAATATCCCGGAGCGCCAGATGGGTTAAAGCAAATCGCAAAAACGACATCAAATTAAAAAAATGCTTTACTGATTTTTGGCTCAATGCAACAATAAGGATAGAAGGAGATTTAATTGGGAGTAACACATCTGGTAAAATTATCTCAGTTTATTTTAAAGTTAAAATCTGACTGCAAGAATGCTCAAAGCAGCATCATCCACGTGTGGCGATCCACACTCTTATTTACACACAATATACAGAAATTTTCCAAACACATTTGACAATCTTTTTGGAAACACAAGTCCGATTAATAGTCCTGTGGACTGTGTTCCAAAATTACTAATATTTAATTCCAGTTCAAAATTAATTGTCTATACTGGAAATAACGTAGATCACTGTTTGACTATTTACATGATATTAACACTCGTAGAATAAATGTTTATAGAATTCTTAAACTTTCACTTGTTTTCCAGTTTCAAAAAATATATCGTCGAAAAAATATTATCATCATTTAAGCAACACAAATTATTAACACACATTAATAACATCTGAAAAGTATTTGACCTTGAGCATAGCATCGAAGAACTGTGCGAAGCACAACAACAATTAATTGTTCTTCTGACATTAAACATTCGAGAAGTGACTCGATTATGAACTTCAAGTTCCAAACAAAATACATGATTTCTGAATCATCAACTTGATCATTAAATGGTTGAACCATTCAACTATTCAATTTTCCACTTGGGAACAATATTATAAAAATATTTATATTTATGGCCATTTTTAGCAACTTTCACAACTTGCAATTCTTCGACAGAATGCGGAAATAAGAATTGTAGTTTTATAATGAATTCATTTAGTTCATGGCACTAGGATTGAAAATATCCTTCAAATTATTCGTGGTTAAAGAATTATTTTAATTGGCAGTGGCCCATTCTATTATCTGTGTAAGAACACAATATTACAACAACAACAACGGCAAAGGTCTTCCTCTGAAGAAGAATAAACTACTATCATGACAAATCCGGGTTCTAGCAAAATCAAAGTCTAAATGGAATTCGTAAACAATGTTGAAATAAGAACTGATGGTTTTAAAGAAATAACCTTCGGGTTATTCATACGACGAAATGTGTGGCTCCAATACTCCTACTATAAACCTGAGCCATCGAACCTGCTATTTGATTGATGCTCGAAAAAACCTTCATTCCTGCGACTTAACATGCGCACCTGGGAATGGCATTTCAACTACTCCACACACATAAATTATCTTCCCAAAATTTATACAATAAATCAAGCCTCTGCTTGTTATCAACACTGGAAGATTAATAAACTTACAAGTTTATTTTATTTTACCATTCAGTTCAACCCGTGAATTTACCATACTTATGAAAATCTTCATTTCACTTTCGAGTGTATTTACGTCATGATTTTATATAAATACAAAAATATCCTATTTGATACAAATATCATTTGCTTCCCGTTTCATGCCTCTCCGTGTTATATGAAAAATATACTTTACTCAATGCAAATATCAACTGTTCAACCAGAACTGAAATGTTGGTTGAATGCGGGCTTGCGCTAACCACTCTCCTTCGAAAAATCTCCTGTTCCAGACTAGAAATGATTAAACTACTTCATAGGCTCTTTCTCAATACATATGATTATTAGAAAATATAATATCCAAGAATTATTTAGAAAAATTATGAAAATTATTATTATTATTATTATTATTAGTGGATTATTATTATTATTATTATTTGTTATATCATTTTAATTATCATCTCATTATGTGAGAATCCACATGTTCGAACCTTCGAATATGGAAAAAATATCCATTCCTCAACAAAAATAAATTTAACTTTTACAGTTACATCGGGGTTTTCCGTGATTTCCTTAAAATATGAAAAATTCAAATAAATGCTCGAAATGCTCGGTCATCGATCCTAAACTGTTCTGAGTGCTGAAAATACTCAGAATAACTCTAATAAGTCTTGCGTAAATCATTGCAAGCTTTAAATACGACGAAAAAAATGTGTTGGTCATCTGCAGAAAAATAGTTTGTTCCAATTAGCTAGGCATAATATAATTCAAATGTGGCTTACATTTCTTGATGGTCTTGAAGCGTAGTAAACCTGGTCTGTACCAGATTTATCCGTAGACATGCCCTATCGGACAAGCACGTATAATCCTTGTATCGGCCGCCATTGTAGACCCACAATTCGTCTAGTCAGACATAGTGGTAGTATCTTTCGACGTTTGAATAAACTGCGGTTCCATTTTAATATGGGCTTCTATCAAAGCCATAACAGTTTGTTGAAATAGGGTCAGATCTAAGTGATCTCTTCTTAGATATGTCAGTTGTAACATAACTCACTGTAATCTCATCAGTACAAGAAAAACATTGACAGTCTAAGCAATTAACGGCTGTTCTGAAGATCGTTCCCTGGGCATGGTTTATTAATATCACCATCTGCCATGCGCTAGACAACCTGCAGTTTCCCTTGCGTAGACTAATGAACGCCACCGTTATAGACTAGTCTTCAGTGTACTGACAGATCGAAGTGGTTAACTAGTTACAAATAATGAAAACTGACTTGAAATGGATTTAAACATCCAAGTATTAAGTTACTACTGGACTGTGACAAAATACTATTTTCTAGACAAAGTCTAGCATATGTCCTTTTGGAAATATAAATATTTCCACCAATGTCTGTAGAAAAACAATCACCTCAGTGATTCTCCTCACCAGAAACTTACTAAGTTCCAACTCGTTTGCGCAGCACTTCTCGTGACTATCACGATTTGAAAAGAACTTCTGCGTAGATGCGGCAACCATGTGCCTTGGCTCAGCGTAGACGCAACTTGCTTGCCAAGTGCTTGTGTTAGAATGAGCTAACCATGCCTCCTCCAGCTGGCTTTTATTCAAAACGGTCAGGGTCACGCGTCATCGCCTGATATCTAGAAATCCTCATATCTCTTGAATCCCTGGTCCGATTTACTTGATACTAATTGCGTTCTCTTTCATTTGGCCGTGCCAGTAATCTGATCCCAGTCTCAAGTCTCTACTCCATAGTTAACTATTTAATCAATAAATAGCCTCCACCTCTGCTATTACTCGCTACGTCACTTGACATCCAACTATCGGTAAAATTCTTCCAAATGCTTCTCGAAGCAATGTAGCGCGATATTCAAATATCTGAACTTTCAAAAGCGGCTACAGCCTTTCCCTTGATATCTAGGTGTCTGAAACTCGGAATACCCATTCCTAGAGTTGGGCACATCCACCCCACACCTAGCAAAAAATAAAAATTGAAAAATTTTTATTTTTCCTATCTACACATTAAATCATCTGGTTCTTGAATAATAGATCTTCAGATTCGATGCATTATATGTTCCCACGATGTTACCAGTTCGTGTATTGGCTACTTCATAGCTTCCATTATTGTTTACTTCCACAATACGATAGGGTCCAGCGTAAAGGCTTGCAAATTTCGAGTACACTCGATTTTGCACGTCAGAGGGTGTAGGTCTTTTCACTAAAACAAGAGTTCCTACGCGCAAGGGTCTGCGAAAACGCTTTCCTCTCACTCTGCGCTCTCTCTCTTCTCAGCTTGACTCCTTAACTTGTCTAAAGCTAGAGTTTCCCTCATCTGACGACTTGGTTCAATCTCAGGTGGAATAGAGATGATTCGATCCCATAATCGTGTTGGTTTAATTCCATGATGTAGCAACATAGGAATCTGTCCAGTACTCTCATGAATAGTAGAGTTGATGGATTCGGATGCTAAAGAAAGAACATCCATCCATTTCCAATGCTCATTTGGACAATAGAGGCGGCAAAATTTTGCTATCTCAGCCATCACGCGTTCCGCTGGATTGCTCTCTGGATGTCTAATAGAACAAAACAATTGTCTAATCCCAAGATTATTCATGATGGTTCAAAATTCCAATGATGTAAATTGAGGTCCACGATCTGATAAAAGGAATTCCGGTTTGCCTGCTTCCGGAATCACGCTGTCTCTAATTCTCTTCGCACAATACTTTGCGTTTGCCTTCTGAATTGGATGTAACATGGTGTATTTGCTAAAAACATCCATAGTCACCAAAATATATCGGTTACCTCTTTTAGACTTTGGGAGAGGACCATATAAATCAGTCGCGAAGATTTCGCAAGGCTTAGAAGGAATAATAGGCCTTGGTAATTCTCTCAATAATCTAGAATTATGTTTACTCCTTTGGCATAAGTCGCATTCTCGAATAGTGTTCCTGACAGTTTGTCGCATTCGCTCCCACGAAAATTTCTCTTGAATCATGTTGACTGTCTTATCTACTCCAGCATGACCTGCGATTCTATGTGCCATCCAAATAATGGGTTTTTGCAATCGTGGAGGTATCACTACTCTCAGCTTCGTATGGTCGGGATCTGCAAACTTGTAGATTAAACCATCTAACATCATAAAATCTCTTGAAATTCTTTCAGTTTCCACAAAATCATCATCATTGGGATCCATGTTCCCTTGTAGAAAACGAAAAATGTTTCTGAGACGTCGGTCTCTCCTCTGGGATAAATGCAATAACCTTAACCTTCTCAAGGTATCTTCATCCTCCTGCGTCAGGTTAACTTGAAAAACCCTTAGATGTAGACTCCACTGCTCTAATCAAAAAATCAGCTCCCAATATCATGTCAAAAGCCATGTCCTTCATTACAACAAATACATGTCGGAAATCATGTCCTCCAATCTTAATACATAAGTATAATTGTGTTTTACACAGAGATATTTTATTGGGTATTATTCCTTGGATCTTAATTCCTGATACTGGAATTTCCTCTAAATTCTCTTTGAGCTTCCACAGAATATAAAGCTTCTCACTCACCAGACAAAGCATAGCCCCAGTATCGATCAAAGTATCGACATACTTTGCATGATATGATTGGCATTCTAATTCTGGTACCCATTTCTTTTCGTTCGTCATTCTGTTGAATTAAATCATCATCCTCTGCTTGCCATTTAATAATTCTGGAAGTGAAAGTATTCAAAATTCTATCTTCTACTGTGAATTCGAAGTTTTTTTTTTCATTACCATTCCCCCGGGATTGTTGTGTTCCCGATGGACCTGGTTCGTTGGGCCTCTGCTCCAAAAATTGCAAGTTATCTTGGTGTCTTGCTTCCAAATTTTTCCTTGTGTCCTTGTTAAACTCTTCATTGGACTGACGAGTATCTACATTCCCTCTGTTATTATAGTTGTTTCTACCATAATATCTTCTTTCCTGGTACCTTCCTTGACTATCTCGTGGTCTTCTCCATCGAGTGTTGTATCGATTACCACCATCCGGTCTCGCATATGGTTTGTAACTGTATCTGTTACTGTACTGGTTCCATCCTCTTTTATTTGGATCTTCCCTCGGCGATTTCTCTTCTCGCTCCTCTCGAATCTCTCGAGGTGTCTGAGAATAACTATAAGCCATAACAGCATACACAGCGTTATTATTCTTTACTCCCTTCTGATGGAAGAATTGAGCGTTTGTATGATCCAGCTTCTGTAATACTTCATCAAATTGTTCCATATTGTAGATATCAGCCGCGATCAAAGTCCTCTGGACGTCTGCTGGAAATTGACGTATCAATGCAGTAATCAACTCGTTATCTGGCATTGGCGGATCTAAATGTTGAAGTTTAGACAGTTGTCCAGAAAAGTACGTAGAGTATCGAGTAGGTTGTGACGTCGAGAATCTCTTCGAATATAACTCTGCTCTAACTTGCTGTTGGGTTTCCGGGGACCAAAACTTCTTCAATAACCCACGAGAAAACTCCTCAAAAGTGGTTAGAGTGGATCTAAATGCTCTAAACCAAAGAAGTGCAGGACCTTCCAAAAACTTCCCTATCACTCGGATCTGTCTTTCTTTAGGGATCTTAGAATCTTTCAGGTAATCACCTGCTTCTCTCAAAAATTCCACGGGTGTCACAGAATCTCGCCCTGAAAATTTAGAAGGCTTATCTTCTATATTCTTAAATACAGTTATGGGGTTGGATTGAAATACTGTCCTGACCTCATCCTGTTTTTGACTATCCGTTTCTCTAGCTGCTCCTAGATTTATCTGTATCTGTTCCTTTCCCCTTACATTTGGCATTTTCAACAGATGATCAGACTGTTTCTCATCCTTGATTTGAGTTTTCATAGCCTCAAGTTCCTTCTGGTTTTCTTCTGCCATCTTCTTAATTGCTTCAGTTTCTTTACAATTGTCTTTAACATCAATGGATATCTGGTTCATAACAGCCTCATGACTTTTCAATGACCCTGTCATATCTGATATGTCCTTCTGAGTTGCTTGGATATCTTTGGCAATTACTTCAATGTGGGATGACAAAGATTCCCTAATCTCCTTGATTCCCTCTTGATTCTCCAGCTTGAGTGTGTCTTTAATTTCATTGACAACTGTGGTTTTAATTTCAGTTTTCAATTCACTAATCACACCTTCTCTTATTTCTCCCATGACAAGTTCTTTGAATTGTTCCGTTAAACGTTGAACTACTAGAATTCCCATCTCGTTACTCTCCTTCTTCACTCTGACTTCCAGGTTGACCATGTCTTCACCAACTTTCCTAAGACCATGTTCTATCCTATCAGCTAAGCTTTGGGATCGAAGAACGGCTTCGCGAAATTTATCGTCCATTAAACTTGCGTTAGTAGCTAATGAAGTTTCGAGCTCATGTGTTTTATCGCATAATTTATTCATTTTACTTTCAAGTGTCATTTTCAAAATTTCAGAATTCTCTTTAAATTTACTTTCCATTGAATTAAATTTACTATTTAAATTTTCTTTCAAGTTACCTTTTAACCTGCTTTCTAAAGAATCAGAATTTTCTTTAAGTTTATTTTCTAAGGACTCAGAATTTTCTTAAGTTTTTCATCTAAACTTTCCTTCAAGTTATCTTTTAACCTGCTTTCTAAAGAATCAGAATTTTCTTTAAGTTTATTTTCTAAAGAATCAGAATTTTCTTTAAGTTTATCATCTAAATTTTCTTTAAGTTTATTTTCTAAAGAATCAGAATTTTCTTTAAGTTTCTTTTCTAAAGCCTCAGTATTTTCTTTCATAATGGCTGCTACACGCAGTCCAGCTTCCTTTGAACTCTCCTCCAAACTCCTCATCATTCTCATCATTTCTTCCATAATTTTCAATTATTATTCAAAACTTAGGGGTATACAACAGTGGCAAACACAAGCTTATAACTAGAACAAGAAATATGAATAGCTAATTGGAACACTATAATAAAATGAGATTTGTCCTAATGTCGACGTGATGGAAAAACAAAATTCTCTACTTTTACGAATTACATTTACCACAATATCACAAGAAAATATGCAAGTTCTCAAATATCCTCCACCTGGATTCTAATAATGTGTATGTCCAGTCATCGAACGTTTACTACTGAATTTACTTGACGCCCTAATGGTTAAGCCATTATCAAAATAATCAAACCCATTCTAATTATTAACCAAGTTAAATTTTTAATTTTCCCCACTAATTGGGTTTCCTACTAATTTATTCATCCAAACCAGACATCTCTCAACTCCCAAAATATTTCTATAAAAATTATCACAATTTCAAATCGGCAAGCGATTGACCATGTCTAAACCGGGACCCACGTTCGAAGCCATTTCTCTCTCTATCTTATTTTATGTGCCCGTTTAGACCGGAGTCCGCACGGCCACATATGCATTTTACCAATAATCAGTCAGCACGAGAGTCAAAATATCCCGGAGCGCCAGATGGGTTAAAGCAAATCGCAAAAACGACATCAAATTAAAAAAATGCTTTACTGATTTTTGGCTCAATGCAACAATAAGGATAGAAGGAGATTTAATTGGGAGTAACACATCTGGTAAAATTATCTCAGTTTATTTTAAAGTTAAAATCTGACTGCAAGAATGCTCAAAGCAGCATCATCCACGTGTGGCGATCCACACTCTTATTTACACACAATATACAGAAATTTTCCAAACACATTTGACAATCTTTTTGGAAACACCAGTCCGATTAATAGTCCTGTGGACTGTGTTCCAAAATTACTAATATTTAATTCCAGTTCAAAATTAATTGTCTATACTGGAAATAACGTAGATCACTGTTTGACTATTTACATGATATTAACACTCGTAGAATAAATGTTTATAGAATTCCTAAACTTTCACTTGTTTTCCAGTTTCAAAAAATATATCGTCGAAAAAATATGATCATCATTTAAGCAACACAAATTATTAACACACATTAATAACATCTGAAAAGTATTTGACCTTGAGCATAGCATCGAAGAACTGTGCGAAGCACAACAACAATTAATTGTTCTTCTGACATTAAACATTCGAGAAGTGACTCGATTATGAACTTCAAGTTCCAAACAAAATACATGATTTCTGAATCATCAACTTGATCATTAAATGGTTGAACCATTCAACTATTCAATTTTCCACTTGGGAACAATATTATAAAAATATTTATATTTATGGCCATTTTTAGCAACTTTCACAACTTGCAATTCTTCGACAGAATGCGGAAATAAGAATTGTAGTTTTATAATGAATTCATTTAGTTCATGGCACTAGGATTGAAAATATCCTTCAAATTATTCGTGGTTAAAGAATTATTTTAATTGGCAGTGGCCCATTCTATTATCTGTGTAAGAACACAATATTACAACAACAACAACAACGGCAAAGGTCTTCCTCTGAAGAAGAATAAACTACTATCATGACAAATCCGGGTTCTAGCAAAATCAAAGTCTAAATGGAATTCGTAAACAATGTTGAAATAAGAACTGATGGTTTTAAAGAAATAACCTTCGGGTTATTCATACGACGAAATGTGTGGCTCCAATACTCCTACTATAAACCTGAGCCATCGAACCTGCTATTTGATTGATGCTCGAAAAAACCTTCATTCCTGCGACTTAACATGCGCACCTGGGAATGGCATTTCAACTACTCCACACACATAAATTATCTTCCCAAAATTTATACAATAAATCAAGCCTCTGCTTGTTATCAACACTGGAAGATTAATAAACTTACAAGTTTATTTTATTTTACCATTCAGTTCAACCCGTGAATTTACCATACTTATGAAAATCTTCATTTCACTTTCGAGTGTATTTACGTCATGATTTTATATAAATACAAAAATATCCTATTTGATACAAATATCATTTGCTTCCCGTTTCATGCCTCTCCGTGTTATATGAAAAATATACTTTACTCAATGCAAATATCAACTGTTCAACCAGAACTGAAATGTTGGTTGAATGCGGGATTGCGCTAACCACTCTCCTTCGGAAAATCTCCTGTTCCAGACTAGAAATGATTAAACTACTTCATAGGCTCTTTCTCAATACATATGATTATTAGAAAATATAATATCCAAGAATTATTTAGAAAAATTATGAAAATTATTATTATTATTATTATTAGTGGATTATTATTATTATTATTATTTGTTATATCATTTTAATTATCATCTCATTATGTGAGAATCCACATGTTCGAACCTTCGAATATGGAAAAAATATCCATTCCTCAACAAAAATAAATTTAACTTTTACAGTTACATCGGGGTTTTCCGTGATTTCCTTAAAATATGAAAAATTCAAATAAATGCTCGAAATGCTCGGTCATCGATCCTAAACTGTTCTGAGTGCTGAAAATACTCAGAATAACTCTAATAAGTCTTGCGTAAATCATTGCAAGCTTTAAATACGACGAAAAAAATGTGTTGGTCATCTGCAGAAAAATAGTTTGTTCCAATTAGCTAGGCATAATATAATTCAAATGTGGCTTACATTTCTTGATGGTCTTGAAGCGTAGTAAACCTGGTCTGTACCAGATTTATCCGTAGACATGCCCTATCGGACAAGCACGTATAATCCTTGTATCGGCCGCCATTGTAGACCCACAATTCGTCTAGTCAGACATAGTGGTAGTATCTTTCGACGTTTGAATAAACTGTGGTTCCATTTTAATATGGGCTTCTATCAAAGCCATAACAGTTTGTTGAAATAGGGTCAGATCTAAGTGATCTCTTCTTAGATATGTCAGTTGTAACATAACTCACTGTAATCTCATCAGTACAAGAAAAACATTGACAGTCTAAGCAATTAACGGCTGTTCTGAAGATCGTTCCCTGGGCATGGTTTATTAATATCACCATCTGCCATGCGCTAGACAACCTGCAGTTTCCCTTGCGTAGACTAATGAACGCCACCGTTATAGACTAGTCTTCAGTGTACTGACAGATCGAAGTGGTTAACTAGTTACAAATAATGAAAACTGACTTGAAATGGATTTAAACATCCAAGTATTAGGTTACTACTGGACTGTGACAAAATACTATTTTCTAGACAAAGTCTAGCATATGTCCTTTTGGAAATATAAATATTTCCACCAATGTCTGTAGAAAAACAATCACCTCAGTGATTCTCCTCACCAGAAACTTACTAAGTTCCAACTCGTTTGCGCAGCACTTCTCGTGACTATCACGATTTGAAAAGAACTTCTGCGTAGATGCGGCAACCATGTGCCTTGGCTCAGCGTAGACGCAACTTGCTTGCCAAGTGCTTGTGTTAGAATGAGCTAACCATGCCTCCTCCAGCTGGCTTTTATTCAAAACGGTCAGGGTCACGCGTCATCGCCTGATATCTAGAAATCCTCATATCTCTTGAATCCCTGGTCCGATTTACTTGATACTAATTGCGTTCTCTTTCATTTGGCCGTGCCAGTAATCTGATCCCAGTCTCAAGTCTCTACTCCATAGTTAACTATTTAATCAATAAATAGCCTCCACCTCTGCTATTACTCGCTACGTCACTTGACATCCAACTATCGGTAAAATTCTTCCAAATGCTTCTCGAAGCAATGTAGCGCGATATTCAAATATCTGAACTTTCAAAAGCGGCTACAGCCTTTCCCTTGATATCTAGGTGTCTGAAACTCGGAATACCCATTCCTAGAGTTGGGCACATCCACCCCACACCTAGCAAAAAATAAAAATTGAAAAATTTTTATTTTTCCTATCTACACATTAAATCATCTGGTTCTTGAATAATAGATCTTCAGATTCGATGCATTATATGTTCCCACGATGTTACCAGTTCGTGTATTGGCTACTTCATAGCTTCCATTATTGTTTACTTCCACAATACGATAGGGTCCAGCGTAAAGGCTTGCAAATTTCGAGTACACTCGATTTTGCACGTCAGAGGGTGTAGGTCTTTTCACTAAAACAAGAGTTCCTACGCGCAAGGGTCTGCGAAAACGCTTTCCTCTCACTCTGCGCTCTCTCTCTTCTCAGCTTGACTCCTTAACTTGTCTAAAGCTAGAGTTTCCCTCATCTGACGACTTGGTTCAATCTCAGGTGGAATAGAGATGATTCGATCCCATAATCGTGTTGGTTTAATTCCATGATGTAGCAACATAGGAATCTGTCCAGTACTCTCATGAATAGTAGAGTTGATGGATTCGGATGCTAAAGAAAGAACATCCATCCATTTCCAATGCTCATTTGGACAATAGAGGCGGCAAAATTTTGCTATCTCAGCCATCACGCGTTCCGCTGGATTACTCTCTGGATGTCTAATAGAACAAAACAATTGTCTAATCCCAAGATTATTCATGATGGTTCAAAATTCCAATGATGTAAATTGAGGTCCACGATCTGATAAAAGGAATTCCGGTTTGCCTGCTTCCGGAATCACGCTGTCTCTAATTCTCTTCGCACAATACTTTGCGTTTGCCTTCTGAATTGGATGTAACATGGTGTATTTGCTAAAAACATCCATAGTCACCAAAATATATCGGTTACCTCTTTTAGACTTTGGGAGAGGATCATATAAATCAGTCGCGAAGATTTCGCAAGGCTTAGAAGGAATAATAGGCCTTGGTAATTCTCTCAATAATCTAGAATTATGTTTACTCCTTTGGCATAAGTCGCATTCTCGAATAGTGTTCCTGACAGTTTGTCGCATTCGCTCCCACGAAAATTTCTCTTGAATCATGTTGACTGTCTTATCTACTCCAGCATGACCTGCGATTCTATGTGCCATCCAAATAATGGGTTTTTGCAATCGTGGAGGTATCACTACTCTCAGCTTCGTATGGTCGGGATCTGCAAACTTGTAGATTAAACCATCTAACATCATAAAATCTCTTGAAATTCTTTCAGTTTCCACAAAATCATCATCATTGGGATCCATGTTCCCTTGTAGAAAACGAAAAATGTTTCTGAGACGTCGGTCTCTCCTCTGGGATAAATGCAATAACCTTAACCTTCTCAAGGTATCTTCATCCTCCTGCGTCAGGTTAACTTGAAAAACCCTTAGATGTAGACTCCACTGCTCTAATCAAAAAATCAGCTCCCAATATCATGTCAAAAGCCATGTCCTTCATTACAACAAATACATGTCGGAAATCATGTCCTCCAATCTTAATACATAAGTATAATTGTGTTTTACACAGAGATATTTTATTGGGTATTATTCCTTGGATCTTAATTCCTGATACTGGAATTTCCTCTAAATTCTCTTTGAGCTTCCACAGAATATAAAGCTTCTCACTCACCAGACAAAGCATAGCCCCAGTATCGATCAAAGTATCGACATACTTTGCATGATATGATTGGCATTCTAATTCTGGTACCCATTTCTTTTCGTTCGTCATTCTGTTGAATTAAATCATCATCCTCTGCTTGCCATTTAATAATTCTGGAAGTGAAAGTATTCAAAATTCTATCTTCTACTGTGAATTCGAAGTTTTTTTTTTCATTACCATTCCCCCGGGATTGTTGTGTTCCCGATGGACCTGGTTCGTTGGGCCTCTGCTCCAAAAATTGCAAGTTATCTTGGTGTCTTGCTTCCAAATTTTTCCTTGTGTCCATGTTAAACTCTTCATTGGACTGACGAGTATCTACATTCCCTCTGTTATTATAGTTGTTTCTACCATAATATCTTCTTTCCTGGTACCTTCCTTGACTATCTCGTGGTCTTCTCCATCGAGTGTTGTATCGATTACCACCATCCGGTCTCGCATATGGTTTGTAACTGTATCTGTTACTGTACTGGTTCCATCCTCTTTTATTTGGATCTTCCCTCGGCGATTTCTCTTCTCGCTCCTCTCGAATCTCTCGAGGTGTCTGAGAATAACTATCAGCCATAACAGCATACACAGCGTTATTATTCTTTACTCCCTTCTGATGGAAGAATTGAGCGTTTGTATGATCCAGCTTCTGTAATAGTTCATCAAATTGTTCCATATTGTAGATATCAGCCGCGATCAAAGTCCTCTGGACGTCTGCTGGAAATTGACGTATCAATGCAGTAATCAACTCGTTATCTGGCATTGGCGGATCTAAATGTTGAAGTTTAGACAGCTGTCCAGAAAAGTACGTAGAGTATCGAGTAGGTTGTGACGTCGAGAATCTCTTCGAATATAACTCTGCTCTAACTTGCTGTTGGGTTTCCGGGGACCAAAACTTCTTCAATAACCCACGAGAAAACTCCTCAAAAGTGGTTAGAGTGGATCTAAATGCTCTAAACCAAAGAAGTGCAGGACCTTCCAAAAACTTCCCTATCACTCGGATCTGTCTTTCTTTAGGGATCTTAGAATCTTTCAGGTAATCACCTGCTTCTCTCAAAAATTCCACGGGTGTCACAGAATCTCGCCCTGAAAATTTAGAAGGCTTATCTTCTATATTCTTAAATACAGTTATGGGGTTGGATTGAAATACTGTCCTGACCTCATCCTGTTTTTGACTATCCGTTTCTCTAGCTGCTCCTAGATTTATCTGTATCTGTTCCTTTCCCCTTACATTTGGCATTTTCAACAGATGATCAGACTGTTTCTCATCCTTGATTTGAGTTTTCATAGCCTCAAGTTCCTTCTGGTTTTCTTCTGCCATCTTCTTAATTGCTTCAGTTTCTTTACAATTGTCTTTAACATCAATGGATATCTGGTTCATAACAGCCTCATGACTTTTCAATGACCCTGTCATATCTGATATGTCCTTCTGAGTTGCTTGGATATCTTTGGCAATTACTTCAATGTGGGATGACAAAGATTCCCTAATCTCCTTGATTCCCTCTTGATTCTCCAGCTTGAGTGTGTCTTTAATTTCATTGACAACTGTGGTTTTAATTTCAGTCTTCAATTCACTAATCACACCTTCTCTTATTTCTCCCATGACAAGTTCTTTGAATTGTTCCGTTAAACGTTGAACTACTAGAATTCCCATCTCGTTACTCTCCTTCTTCACTCTGACTTCCAGGTTGACCATGTCTTCACCAACTTTCCTAAGACCATGTTCTATCCTATCAGCTAAGCTTTGGGATCGAAGAACGGCTTCGCGAAATTTATCGTCCATTAAACTTGCGTTAGTAGCTAATGAAGTTTCGAGCTCATGTGTTTTATCGCATAATTTATTCATTTTACTTTCAAGTGTCATTTTCAAAATTTCAGAATTCTCTTTAAATTTACTTTCCATTGAATTAAATTTACTATTTAAATTTTCTTTCAAGTTACCTTTTAACCTGCTTTCTAAAGAATCAGAATTTTCTTTAAGTTTATTTTCTAAGGACTCAGAATTTTCTTAAGTTTTTCATCTAAACTTTCCTTCAAGATATCTTTTAACCTGCTTTCTAAAGAATCAGAATTTTCTTTAAGTTTATTTTCTAAAGAATCAGAATTTTCTTTAAGTTTATCATCTAAATTTTCTTTAAGTTTATTTTCTAAAGAATCAGAATTTTCTTTAAGTTTCTTTTCTAAAGCCTCAGTATTTTCTTTCATAATGGCTGCTACACGCAGTCCAGCTTCCTTTGAACTCTCCTCCAAACTCCTCATCATTCTCATCATTTCTTCCATAATTTTCAATTATTATTCAAAACTTAGGGGTATACAACAGTGGCAAACACAAGCTTATAACTAGAACAAGAAATATGAATAGCTAATTGGAACACTATAATAAAATGAGATTTGTCCTAATGTCGACGTGATGGAAAAACAAAATTCTCTACTTTTACGAATTACATTTACCACAATATCACAAGAAAATATGCAAGTTCTCAAATATCCTCCACCTGGATTCTAATAATGTGTATGTCCAGTCATCGAACGTTTACTACTGAATTTACTTGACGCCCTAATGGTTAAGCCATTATCAAAATAATCAAACCCATTCTAATTATTAACCAAGTTAAATTTTTAATTTTCCCCACTAATTGGGTTTCCTACTAATTTATTCATCCAAACCAGACATCTCTCAACTCCCAAAATATTTCTATAAAAATTATCACAATTTCAAATCGGCAAGCGATTGACCATGTCTAAACCGGGACCCACGTTCGAAGCCATTTCTCTCTCTATCTTATTTTATGTGCCCGTTTAGACCGGAGTCCGCACGGCCACATATGCATTTTACCAATAATCAGTCAGCACGAGAGTCAAAATATCCCGGAGCGCCAGATGGGTTAAAGCAAATCGCAAAAACGACATCAAATTAAAAAAATGCTTTACTGATTTTTGGCTCAATGCAACAATAAGGATAGAAGGAGATTTAATTGGGAGTAACACATCTGGTAAAATTATCTCAGTTTATTTTAAAGTTAAAATCTGACTGCAAGAATGCTCAAAGCAGCATCATCCACGTGTGGCGATCCACACTCTTATTTACACACAATATACAGAAATTTTCCAAACACATTTGACAATCTTTTTGGAAACACAAGTCCGATTAATAGTCCTGTGGACTGTGTTCCAAAATTACTAATATTTAATTCCAGTTCAAAATTAATTGTCTATACTGGAAATAACGTAGATCACTGTTTGACTATTTACATGATATTAACACTCGTAGAATAAATGTTTATAGAATTCTTAAACTTTCACTTGTTTTCCAGTTTCAAAAAATATATCGTCGAAAAAATATTATCATCATTTAAGCAACACAAATTATTAACACACATTAATAACATCTGAAAAGTATTTGACCTTGAGCATAGCATCGAAGAACTGTGCGAAGCACAACAACAATTAATTGTTCTTCTGACATTAAACATTCGAGAAGTGACTCGATTATGAACTTCAAGTTCCAAACAAAATACATGATTTCTGAATCATCAACTTGATCATTAAATGGTTGAACCATTCAACTATTCAATTTTCCACTTGGGAACAATATTATAAAAATATTTATATTTATGGCCATTTTTAGCAACTTTCACAACTTGCAATTCTTCGACAGAATGCGGAAATAAGAATTGTAGTTTTATAATGAATTCATTTAGTTCATGGCACTAGGATTGAAAATATCCTTCAAATTATTCGTGGTTAAAGAATTATTTTAATTGGCAGTGGCCCATTCTATTATCTGTGTAAGAACACAATATTACAACAACAACAACAACGGCAAAGGTCTTCCTCTGAAGAAGAATAAACTACTATCATGACAAATCCGGGTTCTAGCAAAATCAAAGTCTAAATGGAATTCGTAAACAATGTTGAAATAAGAACTGATGGTTTTAAAGAAATAACCTTCGGGTTATTCATACGACGAAATGTGTGGCTCCAATACTCCTACTATAAACCTGAGCCATCGAACCTGCTATTTGATTGATGCTCGAAAAAACCTTCATTCCTGCGACTTAACATGCGCACCTGGGAATGGCATTTCAACTACTCCACACACATAAATTATCTTCCCAAAATTTATACAATAAATCAAGCCTCTGCTTGTTATCAACACTGGAAGATTAATAAACTTACAAGTTTATTTTATTTTACCATTCAGTTCAACCCGTGAATTTACCATACTTATGAAAATCTTCATTTCACTTTCGAGTGTATTTACGTCATGATTTTATATAAATACAAAAATATCCTATTTGATACAAATATCATTTGCTTCCCGTTTCATGCCTCTCCGTGTTATATGAAAAATATACTTTACTCAATGCAAATATCAACTGTTCAACCAGAACTGAAATGTTGGTTGAATGCGGGATTGCGCTAACCACTCTCCTTCGGAAAATCTCCTGTTCCAGACTAGAAATGATTAAACTACTTCATAGGCTCTTTCTCAATACATATGATTATTAGAAAATATAATATCCAAGAATTATTTAGAAAAATTATGAAAATTATTATTATTATTATTATTAGTGGATTATTATTATTATTATTATTTGTTATATCATTTTAATTATCATCTCATTATGTGAGAATCCACATGTTCGAACCTTCGAATATGGAAAAAATATCCATTCCTCAACAAAAATAAATTTAACTTTTACAGTTACATCGGGGTTTTCCGTGATTTCCTTAAAATATGAAAAATTCAAATAAATGCTCGAAATGCTCGGTCATCGATCCTAAACTGTTCTGAGTGCTGAAAATACTCAGAATAACTCTAATAAGTCTTGCGTAAATCATTGCAAGCTTTAAATACGACGAAAAAAATGTGTTGGTCATCTGCAGAAAAATAGTTTGTTCCAATTAGCTAGGCATAATATAATTCAAATGTGGCTTACATTTCTTGATGGTCTTGAAGCGTAGTAAACCTGGTCTGTACCAGATTTATCCGTAGACATGCCCTATCGGACAAGCACGTATAATCCTTGTATCGGCCGCCATTGTAGACCCACAATTCGTCTAGTCAGACATAGTGGTAGTATCTTTCGACGTTTGAATAAACTGTGGTTCCATTTTAATATGGGCTTCTATCAAAGCCATAACAGTTTGTTGAAATAGGGTCAGATCTAAGTGATCTCTTCTTAGATATGTCAGTTGTAACATAACTCACTGTAATCTCATCAGTACAAGAAAAACATTGACAGTCTAAGCAATTAACGGCTGTTCTGAAGATCGTTCCCTGGGCATGGTTTATTAATATCACCATCTGCCATGCGCTAGACAACCTGCAGTTTCCCTTGCGTAGACTAATGAACGCCACCGTTATAGACTAGTCTTCAGTGTACTGACAGATCGAAGTGGTTAACTAGTTACAAATAATGAAAACTGACTTGAAATGGATTTAAACATCCAAGTATTAGGTTACTACTGGACTGTGACAAAATACTATTTTCTAGACAAAGTCTAGCATATGTCCTTTTGGAAATATAAATATTTCCACCAATGTCTGTAGAAAAACAATCACCTCAGTGATTCTCCTCACCAGAAACTTACTAAGTTCCAACTCGTTTGCGCAGCACTTCTCGTGACTATCACGATTTGAAAAGAACTTCTGCGTAGATGCGGCAACCATGTGCCTTGGCTCAGCGTAGACGCAACTTGCTTGCCAAGTGCTTGTGTTAGAATGAGCTAACCATGCCTCCTCCAGCTGGCTTTTATTCAAAACGGTCAGGGTCACGCGTCATCGCCTGATATCTAGAAATCCTCATATCTCTTGAATCCCTGGTCCGATTTACTTGATACTAATTGCGTTCTCTTTCATTTGGCCGTGCCAGTAATCTGATCCCAGTCTCAAGTCTCTACTCCATAGTTAACTATTTAATCAATAAATAGCCTCCACCTCTGCTATTACTCGCTACGTCACTTGACATCCAACTATCGGTAAAATTCTTCCAAATGCTTCTCGAAGCAATGTAGCGCGATATTCAAATATCTGAACTTTCAAAAGCGGCTACAGCCTTTCCCTTGATATCTAGGTGTCTGAAACTCGGAATACTCATTCCTAGAGTTGGGCACAACACTACTGCACTGTTTTTGTCCTAGGGACCTGAAATTTATTTTTTGGGTAGAGGGGTCAAAGACCTTTCATTTACATTAACACACTTTTTTGTAAAATTCTTAGTTCCCAAAATATAAACAATTTTGAAAATTGGACATTTTTGGAAAAATTGAAAAAAAATGTTAAGTTTTGTTCTACCAATTAAGGACATAAAAGCCATTGGTTTGAGTCTATATATGACTTTTTAGGATGATTAGTTTTCAAAATATTGCCTACTTTCCAAATTGAACATTTTTGGATTTTTTCCCAGAGACTTGGGACTTGGTTTGTGGGTAGCGGGGGGGGGGGGTAAATACCTGTCATTTACGTTAAACAAACTTTTTTGTAAAATTCCTAGTTTCCAAAATACAGCCTCGTTTTAAAATGAACATTTTTGGAAAAAATGTCAAAAATTCCATATTTTATTCTTACGATTAAGGATATAAAAGCCATTGGTTTGAGTCTATATATGACTTTATAGAATGATTAGTTTTCAAAATATGGCCTACTTTCCAAATATTGTTTTGGAAAAATTTGAAGAATATTATATTTTTTGACTGAGAGTGGGATAGACGTAGGTGTTGGAGTTAGCATGTGATTTGATATGATTTTTAGTTTAAACATATAGCCTACTTCCCCAATTTACCTTTTTTGAAAAATTTGAAAAATATATAATGTTTTTGACTAGGCGTTGAATGGAGTTGTGAGACAATCATTAACCTTAGAGTACTTTGGATTCTTGGAATTTTAGTGTGTTGTTGTTGCTTACAAACATGGTGGTAAGCATTATGCTACCATAAAAAAAGGGTTGAGATTCTTTCCAAGACCAAGTGAAAAATCCTCTAAATACATTGACAAAAATAACTTGTCAAATAAGCCATTACAAATAAGGTGTTAACATAAACCACCAAAAATAAGCCACCAACATATGCCACCACTATAAGCCACCAAATAATCCTTCATCATAAACCGTTTGTAAAATGTTAAACACTTGCATACTATTACATTTTAGGTAATGCAACATTCCCATACAATTGTGCCATGTAACTTTTTGTTACATTATTTAAACAAGATATATTTGTATTAAACGATAAAGCAAACCCGCTGTGTGTATTGTTAGTGGATATGAGCAAATGTGTTCATTATTGGAATGTATACTAGTAGTTGAGTGGGTTGTCATATCGACCGGTAGGTAGCATGCTGGTAGCTGAGTAATTTTTGATATCGACCGCTAGATAGCATGCTGATCGTTCAGTAATGATACGGAGCGCTAGGTGCCATGCTGTCGTTCAGGTAGTTCTCATAGTCACCGCTAGATAGCGGAAACATACTTTGCGTGTCGCATGTGGCTATTTGAGAAAGTTTTATTGCGTGAAAACGTGCTCGTATAAGCTGTGTATATAAATTTAATATACAAATAACCATTAAGTGTTTAGAACTAACATGTATAGCCATGTATAGGCAATATAGGGGTCCTTAGCATGAGAGAGTGTCTAACATATGAGTGTACAGCCTTCTGATATGCAGTAAGTACATGATAACCTTCAGTGGGGTGTAAGAATATTTCCGATGGTGCAGCGCTGGACTTGAACGAGTAAGGATGTGTCTACTGCAGAGCTCCGGGACTACTGTAACTACAAGACTCGCCGCGGGGAGTGCTTCGGCGCATCCCCGCCAGCCAGACAAGAGCAGTAGCAGCCTACACGCCGAGCTAAGGGCACTGTGCTTGGCAACTGCAGAGAGCCAGTCCACAGAGCCGCACCACACATCACTTCATATCACATCATCCATTTCATCCCCCAACCGGCTCAGGAATAGCCTGGCCTAGGGTTAGATAGGGACTGCCGAGAGCCAGGGCCCCGTTCGTGTCGGATAAGCCCGCGTTCTCTAGTTCGCAATAGTTTCATTCCTCATCTCATATATAGGTAGTACCAGGCGTAACTTTTAAAAGAGCTATTTTGTCCTGCGCTTTGAAAAGAGCAATTTGTCTGTTCTTTTCTCCTAGGACTTAGGCAGTGGTACCCTATTATTTTAAGCTTTCTCTCACGTCTATCCACTATGCACTCGGTGTTTCCACATCATAAACCCGGACTCTTGCCAGCACGAATGGCAAAGACTGGGGTGGAAACAACGGCTATCATCACCCTCACTACCGCCACCACCACAACCAGTGCACACCTGATGGTCACACCCATCGCAGCCCACATGGTGAACATGTCAAGACGAGTCCCCGGCACAAGCATTGTTGAGTCTCTTAGACAGAACAACTCATGCTCTGTGATCTTGGGTGATGCCGGCATGTTCACACCACCCAGCTCTATACAGTTTTTTGAGCCATTCAACATCATGATGAATCGGTCACTGAACCTGGGTCCAAGCCGGACCGCTGCCTTCAACAGGCCGCTGGACCTCGGGCCTAGGCGTACGGAGATAGTCATCACTGAGAGTCCGCATTCCCGGAGAGAGCTTAGCTTTACCGAGGATCCCAACCCATTAGGCCCACCGCTCAGCGTGTGTGAAGACGCCATAGCGGCGAACACTCCCACAAAGGTGGTGAGCCGAAAAGCAAGGACCAAAAGTGAAGCCCTAAATAGACTGGCCGCCGGTGCTCCACCGAAGAAGGCACCTCCCAAGCCAAACCCTGGAAAGGCGGGAGGAAAGCCAACCGAGGCGAGGAGCGCCGAAGCCTGTATAGCCACCTCAACGGGAAATGCAGCCCCAGCTCAACCAAAGACGGCACCTCCCAAGCAAAAACCAGGAAAACTGGGAGGCCAGCCAACTGAGGGGAAGAGCAGGGATGCACGCAAGCAACCACTGACGAAGATTAAGAAGCCAGCACCAGGGCCAGCTTCTAAATCAGCGCCAGAGGGAGCAAAGCCTCAAGCCCCCGCAGCCGACCGGGTCCAGGACACTGTGCCAGGGCCCGAGCTTGACGCGGAAGGTTTCACTGAAGTTGTGTCGCGTAAAAAGCGTGGTAAGGCAAGGAGGCGTGGTGGCCGCAAGGTCCCTGCCACACCGGCCGATGAGAGCTTCAACTCCTCAGGCTCAACCGAGTCAACCATACCCTACGCAATACGCAAACATGCACACAAAAAGGGACGCAAACCCCCAGCCATCAGCATTTTTAACACAAACATTGCTAAGATGCGCTTAGGACTACTGCATACCCTCCCCAAGGAGGAACACAACTTTGTTTTCATTCCTCCCCGCACGAACGCCCACAGAGAAGTATTGCTTCAAGTGGGGACCTGGGGCTCGTACTCGGCAGCGCTACACTACCTTAGTGGGGAAAACATTCCCTACGCGCAGGTTGTCCCTGTAAATCCAGCACAAAGGTATGTTATGCGCGCCCCGGCGAACCAGACTCCCCCTGATGCGTTCGTAGCCGCTCTCAAGGAGATGGACCTTCCCGCCATCTCTATTGAGACAATGCGCACCAACCCAGACAAGAAACAGTGCCCTCTGTACCTGGTAACAGTGGCGGACGAAGCTGGCTCTAAGAAAATTCTCTAAGTACAAGAACTCTTGAGCATGCGCGTCCGGTTCGAACCATTTCGTAAACCCGAGAAGGCAGCACAGTGCGGAGTCTGCCAGAGGCTTGGTCACACCTCGAAAGGTTGCCATGACGAGCCCCGTTGCAGGCGATGTGCTGGTGCACACCTATCGGCCAACTGTCCCAATGGTGCAGACCACGCATTTTCCAAACGCGCCAACTGCGAGGGTAAACACGCGGCAAATTTTATGAGCTGCCCGAGCCGCAAGGCCTACGAAGCCGCAAGGCAAAACAGGAAGCCATCAAAGGGGAAGACTGGTGGAGCTCCTCCGGCACCTGTAGGCCCCTCAGGCAAAAAGGCCCCATCAGGGCCCCCGGGCTCTTCAAACACCGGCCAACAAACTAGTGGGGGACAAATAGGGTTACAACCACACTAAATGAACACCCCAACACTGAGGTCAACCCCATTCCAGACCCTTCAAGTAGACCTGACCCAGTGAATCTCGCTCCAAAGCCACAAAGAATTTAATCGGCCAAACCACCCCGAAACCCCCCAAAAACAGCCCCAGTAGAGACCACCAAGGCACAGGCACCGGAGGCACTGAAGGACTTTCCAACAGTCACCTCCACCCCTCGCAAAAAGCCACTAGAAGTCGCATTGCCCCCTACTCCACAAAAGCCTCCTCCCTGCCGCTCTCCTCAAGAGCCCACCCAAACAAGCCCACCACACAGCGACAACCACGCCAGCCCAGCGACTGAATCATCCTTTCTTGAAAGGATCCAGGCCTTCCTGCGGACGCTCAACCCTGAGCTTACGATAGGCGGTGTCCTAATGGCAGCATTCAAGCTCATTGTAGAGCTAAGTACTGCCCCCTCCAGTCAATGGCTGACGATGGTCATGTCCTTCTTCACCAACCTCTGCTCCCGTCATGGCTAACACACCCGATGAATAAAACAATAATCACACTCAACCCAACACAAATACAGGAATAAGAGTGCTTAACTGGAATGCCGATGGCATTAAGTTTAAAAAGTATGAACTCGAGACATTCCTGCGCACTCATGACATCCACATTGCGCTAATCACCGAAACTCACCTGCAACCTACTGAAAAACTCACAGCCCATGGCTACAGAGTAGCAGCCAGACAGGACAGGAGAGAAATTCGGGACGAAATTAAAGGTGGCGTAGCAATACTAGTACGCAGGGACATACAGTACCTACAGCTAAGAATGCCCGCACTGGCCCACCTTGAAGCATGTGGAATCCGCTTGCCAGTACACGGCACACTCATAAACATTGTTGCCGTGTACAACAACTACAGTCGCCGCATAGACACACATGACATTGAATCTCTCTTCAGAGTAGGCCCCCACACAATACTGGGTGGCGATTTCAATGCAAAAAATATTAACTGGGGCTGCACCCGCCCGAATCCCTCGGGCACCCAACTCTATAGGCACATGATGGCCAATGAGTATGTGGTAGCAGCGCCCAGCGAACCAACATATATTCCCCGCAGGAGCAACGGAGTCCCTGACATACTGGACATATGCCTAATGAATAACGTAACACAAAGGCACCGAGCAGAGGTAATAAATGACCTCAGCTCGGACCACATACCAGTAATTATTAAACTGTCAGCCGACCCCCAGGTCACAGGCGAGGTCCCTAGGCAGCTGCGCAACTACAAAGCGGCTAACTGGGAAAAGTTCAAGGAAATCCTGGACACCGACCTATCCGGTAGAGACGACCCCCCGCTCAATACCCCCCTCGATATAGACGAGGCCATAATCTCGCTAGTAACAGCAATCCAGCACGCCACGGACGCCAGTGTGCCTACTCACACAAGACGTGAGCGGGATCAAAAGATCCCGGAACACATCAAGGCACTCATTAGGCGCCGTAACAAACATAGGCGCAACTGGACTCGATACCATCGAGACCATGATCGGGTGCTTAAAAATCAACTAAACGCCCAGATCAGGGAAATGCTACCACAACACCGGCACGAACAGTGGGGCAAACTGCTAGAAAAGTTTGACACCAATACCAGGCCTGTATGGAACCTAGCGAGACACTTCACTCGTGAGCCATACATAGTACCCACGCTCCAAGGTCCTAACGGCCCCGTTTTCGAAACCCGTGAAAAAGCCGAAGTCATTGCTGATACCTTCGAAGAGGCATTCACACCAAATGATGACCCCGCTGATCCTGAATTCACTCGCAGGGTGGATGCCAAGGTCGAGGAATACCTCGCCAACGCACCAAACCCGGAAGTGAGGAAAACCAACGTGCATGAGATCAAGTGGATAATTCGGCACCTCAATCCCAACAAAGCCCCAGGCCCAGATAACATACAGAACCTCATTCTGTTCTGGCTGACTGACACCGCCCTACGTCTTCTAACGAAGATATACAACGCCATGCTGAGGCTCAAGTACTACCCCAAGCAATGGAAAAGGGCGAAAATCCTAGTATTTGGCAAACCCAACAAGGATAAGTCAGACCCTGGCAACTATAGGCCCATTAGCCTACTAGACTCTCTCGGCAAAGTATTTGAGAAAATCTTGCTCAAAAGACTAGTGGGCCACACCAAAAATCGAGGAATACTTAAAAACGAGCAGTTCGGTTTTAGGAATAAACACTCGTCCACACTACAATTAATGCGACTAATTGAACACGCCACCCTAGGCTTTAATAAACGTCGCGATACGGGCGTAGTCTTCCTAGATATCCAAAAGGCTTTTGACAAGACATGGCACAACGGCCTACTTGCCAAGCTAATAGATTATGATTTCCATCCTGGGTACATAAGACTCATCAAGTCATATCTAGAAGATAGAAAATTCCAAGTTGACATACATAACACACTGTCGACCGAAAGAAGGATTAGAGCGGGTGTGCCCCAAGGTTCCCTAATTGGACCAATCCTCTACATCCTCTTTACGAATGACACGCCCATGCCGGAGGAAAGACTCACAGCAACATATTTGTTTGCTGATGACACGGCCATGTCCGCCCAAAATGCTCAACTCGCTTGTATACTAAGACGGCTACGTGATGCACTACGCAGACTAGAACTATGGCTCACCAAATGGCGAATCAAAGTAAACGCTGACAAGAGCCAGGCAGTGCTGTTCACCAAAAAGAACAGACCATCACGCCAGATAGCCAACCTTAGACCGCTCCAGCTGTTCAATCAAGACATCCAGTGGACAAACACGGTCAAGTACCTAGGAGTAACTCTAGATATAAAGCTGACCATGCGACACCACGTCATGGATGTCAAGAAGAAGGTGAACAGGCGACTGACACAACTGTACCCTATCCTCAATAGGAAGAGCAGACTCAACACCAAGGTAGGGGTGAGTATGTACAAATCACTGATTAGACCAGTTATGACGTACGCCGCCCCTGCCTGGGACTACACAGCCAAGTCTAACGTTCAGGCTCTACAAGTTGTCCAAAACAAATGCTTGCGGTTAGCAACAAAGCTCCCGTATGATACACCAATATGATACACTGATACACTGATACACCAATGCGCGAGCTTGAACAAATTGCCAACACGCCGAGCCTGGAGCAACACATACTCAAACTCACATGCAAAACTTACCGCGCCACACTAGCTAACACGGTGAACCCACTTGTGCACTGCATAGGCAGGTATAACAATCACCGTGGAAGCAAATACCCTACGCCCAAACACATTCTGTGGAGGCACTGACGTGGAGCAGGTAATGGCACAGGAGTCCCCAAGCGGCAAAAATAAATAAATAACCCCGCACACAAATTTGGCCATCCCTCAACACTAAACGGCCACCCCATGCATCCCCACAACAGCTGCAAAAAAAAAAAAAATAGACTAGATGCTAGATTTTAGTTTTTGTAATGTAAATGGTTTTAGAATTTAATACCTTAAAGTAACTTTTGTACATATTAAACCTAATTTGCTATAAATTATAATAGACCTTAGATCTATAGGACGTCCAGCTAGGCAGCTCGCTAGCTGGAGAAACTAGCATAGATTAGATTAGGCTAGAACAAACAAGACGACACTGCCAAGCCTAGATTAGGACTAGGGACATACATCCCCATCTATGGACCGGGTACTGCGCCTACTAACACTGTACATACGTATATCTTTGTCTGTGCCACTTGTTTGTTCCAGCAGCAGCTACGGGGAGCACGCCGATCCTGGCGCAGCCGCCAGGATCAGGACGAGAGCGCGCGCCCCTGTATTTGCAGGCAGGCACCCTCTCCGGATCGGAGAACTGTTATTGGACGCACGGGCCAGTGGATAGTGCTGCCTTAGGGTGTGGCCATCCACTTCCCGTGCGACCGCGCGCTAGACCCAGCAGTAACTGTAGACCAGATCCCCATATGACAACAAGGCAAGTAAAGGACACTGCGCGTGCGTGCATGACACACCTCCTCTACTAATAACAACCCAACCAATCCTTCCACATCCTTGCATGTGGCTATCTCCAATCCGCCAGGTTTTTCTTGTAGGCAATCTTTCTTTCTGGCTATGGGTTTTTTCCTGGCCCTTCGCTTAACCCAAACCCACTTATATTTCCCAACCTAAATGATGATGTCTGGTAGAGTACTTGGTACTGGGACAGGCAATAAGGCTCGCACGGCTCATCAAACCCCCCTCTGTTTCTTCTACTATCGTAGTTAGTAACAACATGTCGGAGGCAGCAGTAGTAAAGGTCGGCTGTCACGTGGGGGGTGCGGGCTTACACTTTTGCCCCCCCCCCCCCCGAAAAAAAAACATAAAAAAGATTTCCATCCTTCTTCTTACTAGTGAATTCGGAACGAATCTCTGCCCGAATCTCCATCGAGAACAGCGCATCATATATCATCTTTAAAATACTTCAAGAAAATCCAGTGCATCACGAGCGACATTCTTCAAGCCGGTCTGACGTCATCACCTCACCTGACCTCGAGTCTCGCCAGAGTGACTTCGTCCACGTGCTGGAGCCTGGCTGCCATTTTGCTGTCGACAAAATATCTCACTACAATCTTCGCAGCTCACTTGGTTTTCAACATTACTTCGATTTCATCGCCTCCAACGTAGTTATTCGCTCAGGCTCTCATCACCGCTTCAGTCGTCACAACAGCCAGGCATACTAGCATTTACAACACAGCTCGAAACTCCAACTTCACGTCGCACGTTCTACTGCACTGCCTGTAAGCGGGGCTCATTGAACCATCTCTCATCGCTCATACAATACACAGCGTCCACAGTACGTAGCTACCTTCGTGCTGCATTGAAGTGGTTATCGTACCTGACTACCGCTTGTCATAGCTGTACTTTTCAACTTTATTTCATTCTCCGCCGCGTGACGTCACCATTCGTACTCCATTCACACACTCATACATCCATTCTACACTGTTCGTCTGGAGATATTCTCTCCTGACTTTCTCATACATTCTACCCACTACATTCATCACATTCATTTCACACACTCATACATCCATTCTACACTGTTCGTCTGGAGATATTCTCTCCTGACATTCTCATACATTCTACCCACTACATTCATCACCTTCATTTCATTGTTGGTCACCGGCTTCGCCCGCTCTTTTAAGGAGTGAACTCCATATCATTCATCACAACGTTTGCTCCGCTTAGTCACTGGCTTCGCCCGCTACGGTACCCACATCATTCCTTATACATCCCCACGCCTGGCCACCGGCTTCGCCCGCTCCTTCATTCTATCCATCTTACATTGTACATACATTGTATCGCTTAGCCACTGGCCTTACCCACTATACTAATAAATACCCACATTCTCCTTCGCCATGGGCAAAGGCAAGGGCAAGACCACTCCACCATCCCTCCTCCCCCTAAGCAACCACCCACCCGCTCCTCTTCTGGCACCAAATGTGCCATTCATAAAACAACGACTTCTACTAACCCGGCAACCTCAACCACCCTGGGGACGCATCTGAACCTCCCACCGCTGGTCCTTAAAACTCCCAGCCACTCCGAGAAACGCCCAGGGTCCGACACTTCAGACACGGAGGGGGTTTGGGGGCTCACCGCTCTCGTCAACGGGTCCATGAGGGCATGGACGAATCTCAAACCGCCTCCAGGCGCCATTGCAGCCCGCCACCCAATACTCCTTTTCTCCCTGCATCCAACGACCCCCGACTCCCCGTCACGGGACCCGTACCCAACTTTACCTTCGCGACATTTGCATCACCATCCCTTCCTTCGTCGTTACCTACATACGTCTCCAAGGCTTCCGAGCCACCATATAAACATGTCTTCCTGTTCCGTGGTCACACCTTCTCCACGAAATACCAATTCACGGATGCACTTCGCCGCATACTCGGGCACTCCAACTTCTCCGCCACTGCAGCCACGAACGGTGTCTACGTGAAAACGAACGACGACGCAACTGCCGCCGTGTTTCATAGCCCGGAAGTGAGGCAGCAGCTCGGCCCACAGGTGATCGCGGAACCTCTCCGGGCCAGATAAAATCCTCCTACCCTTCCTCCTCCACACCGCAACCCGCACTTCTCGTGCGTGATTCGGGGCGTCGACCCCGATCTGACTGAGGAGGCGATCCTGCAAGAACTCCACCTGGAGCAGGTCGATGCACGCAAGGCATTTCGCATCAGGAATGCGGACGGTCCCACGTGGATGGTTCGCATTCTCCTGGTGACACAAGCGGAAGTGGACAGGCTTCTGACAAATGGCGTCTACCTCTACCGGTACCACCATCGTGTGGAACCTTCCAAAGCTCTCCCCCCCCCCCCCCCCCAGTAGCCTTGCGATGCAACCGCTGTTTGGTTTATAATGACCACACCACTGAGCAATGACGTGCATCCCCACGCTGTGGCCACTGCTCCCAGCCACCTCACACCACCAACAAATGTCCCAACACCGCCCTCCCACCTCGCTGCCACCAATGTCACACCCCCGACTCCCCGTCACGGGACCCGTACCCAACTTGACCTTCGCGACATTTGCATCACCATCCCTTCCTTCGTCGTTACCTACATACGCCTCCAAGGCTTCCGAGCCACCATATATACATGTCTTCCTGTTCCGTGGTCACACCTTCTCCACGAAATACCAATTCACGGATGCACTTCGCCGCATACTCGGGCACTCCAACTTCTCCGCCACTGCAGCCACGAACGGTGTCTACGTGAAAACGAACGACGACGCCACTGCCGCCGTGTTTCATAGCCCGGAAGTGGTGCAGCAGCTCGGCCCACAGGTGATCGCGGAACCTCTCCGGGCCAGACAAAATCCTCCTACCCTTCCTCCTTCACACCGCAACCCGCACTTCTCGTGCGTGATTCGGGGCGTCGACCCCGATCTGACTGAGGAGGCGATCCTGCAAGAACTCCACCTGGAGCAGGTCGATGCACGCAAGGCATTTCGCATCAGGAATGCGGACGGTCCCACGTGGATGGTTCGCATTCTCCTGGTGACACAAGCGGAAGTGGACAGGCTTCTGACAAATGGCGTCTACCTCTACCAGTACCACCATCGTGTGGAACCTTCCAAAGCTCCCCCCCCCCCCCAGTAGCCTTGCGATGCAACCGCTGTTTGGTTTATAATGACCACACCACTGAGCAATGACGTGCATCCCCACGCTGTGGCCACTGCTCCCAGCCATCTCACACCACCAACAAATGTCCCAACACCGCCCTCCCACCTCGCTGCCACCAATGTCACGAGGCGCACCCCACATATTCACACAAATGTAAATCGAAACCCGCTCCCATTCCCAACCGCCCCGAAACAGTTGCACCCATTAAGTCTATAGATCCCCCCACCTCTCAAGCGCAATCACAGTTCCCTTCCCCCTCCATAGAAGACCTCATCCGCTTCATGGTGGTATCCATCCATAACATCCTCCCCTACCAACGACCACTCATACTTACACAACTCCAGATGGCGGCTCAGCAGATATTCGGAGTATGCTTCCAGCCGTCATTCTCGGGGCCGCTAGCCCACTTCACCTTCTTCCCCCACCCCCGCGTCACCGCCGTATAACCACCACAAGGCAGCGCAACCGACAAGACAACGACCTCCACGGTATATCTCCATACTCTTCCATAATTTCTGCTCCTTTCACGCACGTCGTACCCTACTTAGCCATACCCTCGCCACTCATCACATCGACGTCGCTCTCTTGAACGAGACCTTCCTCCGTGGAGTTGACCATGCGCTCCTCCCGGGCTACACTCTCCTTCGAGCAGATCGCCCTCACAACCTAGGTCGAGGCGGATCCGCCCTAGCTTATCTCCCACGCTATCCCATCAGACACCACATTCCCCCACCCCCTTCATTTTCCGGAAAGCCTTATCGCCACGGTCTACTTCCCATCCCGAGTTCTCCATCTCGCCACAATTTACACCCGTCCTCGCTATCCCCTACCTAAAGTTTTCATAGCTCACGTGGATGAAACCTTCCCTCATTTCCTCATAATGACAGACTTAAACCTCCACGACCGCTCGGCCCGGGAACTCCGCAGTCTGGATATATATCTCAACCACATTAACGCCTCGCTGGTTCCCCTCCCTAAGCCCACACGTCCCTCCTCCCAAACTACCCCTGACGCTGTAATAGCGCACAACTCGCTACTCCATTTGGTGCATGTCACCGTCCTCCCACTCATCGGGGGTGATCATGCCCAAGTTCTTCTGCAGTTCGAAGTTCCTACTCGTAACACCCCAACACCACCACCTCGGATGGTACAGAACTTTTGCGCGGCCAACTGGCCGGCCTACCGCAATTACATTTCCGAACGGTCGCAGACCAACACTCAGCCTTTGAGCTCGCAATCCTCTGTGGATGCATACACCAAACATCTCCAAGACACCTTACAACAGGCGGCACAAATTCATATTCCCCTTACCCCATACACCCCTTCCCGACCCCACATCCCCCCTAAGGCCCGACGCCTCCACGCGCTTTCTCACTCCTATCACGCAACATTTATCCGCACCAGGGATCGCTACATCCTACAAAAGCATCGCCAGACACTACGACATGTAAAGTCTTACATCGAAGCCCATAAGGGGCTCACTTGGCATAAGACCTGCTCAAGGCAGAACGGCGTGTCTCCCTCACTCACCAAGTTCTGGCGCCATCTCAACTGCCTCACGGGTAAATCTACTCCTATGTCGTACCCCATCATTTACAACGACACCGCACCACCAGACGATCCTGCCAAGTTGACCATATTTGCTAATAGACTCGCTCACGTCTTCCGCGATGCACCTCACCCCACATTCACATACGACGAAGACGAATTCATCGCCACAGTGCCTCTACGCCCACACCTACAGCCTTCAACCACACACGCCTTCACGCCGCACCCTCTTGATGGCCCTATCACTGAACTGGACATTTCCATAGCTCTCTCACGCATGACCAATAACGCCCCTGGTCCCGATTCCATTCGCTATCGGCATCTCAAGGAGGCACCTCCATCGTTCTCAGAGACTTAACTTATCTCTACAACCATCTTCTTCGCACTGGGTTCTACCCCACACCCTGGCGCCATGCCACGATGCTTTTCTTTCCTAAACCTGACAAGCCCCTCTCCTCCCCTGATTCTTACCGTCCCATCTGCCTCACCGCTGTCCTCTCGAAAACCTTCGAGAAAATCCTCACCAAACGAATCCACACCCATCTCCGTCACAACCAGCTCCTTCCCCTCTCACAATGTGGCTTCAGACCCCATTTCTCCGCTCAGGATCAACTCCTCCGCCTCTCCACCATGGTAACGGAAAACTACAACCGTCCCGCTCCTACTTTATTTATCGCCTTCGACTTCGAGAAAGCGTTCGACACGGTCTGGCACGACGCCCTAGTCGTCAAACTACATTACTTCGACCTCCCCCATACCTACATCCGCTTTCTAAACACCTTCCTCTGGAACCGCACCGCAAGCATCACCATCAATGGTCACTACTCCCGCCCAATCCCCTTCGAACAGGGCGTCCCACAGGGCTCCGTCCTTTCCCCCCTTCTCTACGTCTTATTCGTCGCTGACATCCCCCAACCCTCCCCTCCCATGCAACTTCTACAGTTCGCCGACAACACTGCTATCGTCGTACCGTTTGCCACTGTACAACACATCAACTCCCACGTCCAGCACTACCTCGATCTCTTCACCTCCTGGTGTGGCAAATGGCATCTGCGCCTGAATTCAGAAAAAACACAGACCATCCTATTCCGCCCACGCAGGCGAGCTCTCGCCCCCACCCGCAATCCCGCGAATCTCAATCTCCACCTCCATTACCGCCGCTTAGTCCCCACCCCTACCGTACGATACCTCGGCCTCCTTTTTGATCAATTCTTCACCTTCCGCCCCTTCTTTAAAACCAAACACCCTGTGGCACGAAAGCGGGCGTATCTTCTCCGGCGTCTGGCTGGAACAACCTGGGGACTGAATGAGAAATTACTGCTCCATACTTGCAAAGTACTCATCCGCACATTTTTGGTGTACGGCCATCCTGCGTGGGCTGGATTCCCAGACTGCCCCCTTCGACCATTTCTCTCAATGGAGCGCCGCCTAGTCCGAGTTGCGATGAGACTTCCATTCACCTACCGCACAGTAGACCTCGTTGACAGAATGCCACTGCCTCCACTAACGACATACGTCGAGCTACTACAACGCCGCTACCTCAAACGGGCGCAGGCAACCAACAACCCCATTGTGTGCCCTCTCCTAAACAAGCCGCTCCGTGCCCCGGTACGTACTAAGCTCGGCATCTACAGCCTCAGGGCACTTCTTCCAGCACCCGACTAACAACCTAGTCTCCGATTATTTTGCTTATGACCGCCACTCCACTGGACACTGACGGCAACTTCGCCGGATTCGAAATAGCGACAACAACCATATTTCTCAACACAATCAATTAATTTAAAAAAAGCCTTCAACATCTTCACCTTCACAAACATTCACCGTCAAATTTCACCGTTGACATCATCACTCCTCATTTACCCATTCAATTCATCCCTTTTCAACCCCCCTCCCCCCATCTCAACTTGTTAAATCGCCACCATCCTCACATCACCAGCTATGCGTTTCTTCTCCTTTCATTCTTTCTTTCTTTCTTTCTACTTTCTTTCTTCTTTCTCTCTAGCTCCACCAATACCACTCTCACATCTCCACAAACATCATTCATTACTCCCTTCTCATCGACATCATCTGATTTCCTCAACCTACCAGCTATATAATTCTTTCTTCCAGTCTCTCTACTACCATAACACTCTCCTTCTCATCTCACCGCACATCTTTCAATACTCCCCTCTCATCGACATCATTCATTAAAAAAAACATCACCTTATGATCTGGACTTAAACACAGCCCCCTCTTCTTTCTCCCCACTAAACTTTACAAATTCACACCAAACTCAGAGCAATAGAAGTTCCTTCGTCTACTTTGGCACTTGCAGCAGTTGTTTCCATGTTTTCCACGTTTTCTTGGTTTCGTCGAAATTTCCGACATTTAAAATTATACATACGTCCAATGAAGCAGTCACCCTTCTCCCCCACATCCCCATTCCCGCATCTAGCTCTCCCTTCTCAAAGCAATAATTCACCCCCTGCGCCCTTCTCCAAATTTCCCCAGCAATGCCCCAACCAAAAATTCTCACACACTTTCTTCCAAACCATAAAACCAAATCCACCCATCACCAAAACTTCCACCTCTCCCAAATACCTTAACCCGTTGGCCCGAAGAGACGGCGAAACCGTCTAAGGGGGCCCGCCACCGCAGGGGCAATCGCCATGCGATGGAATGAAACGACTGCATATATATATTGAACCCTTGCAAAGAAGCTTATGAGACTCAGTTTCGGGGGGGGGGGGGGGGGGTGTAACAGTCCATATCGTAAGTTGTTGTTAAAGCGCTTCATTAACATGCAGGGTAACATATAACAAAATAACATGCAGGAAAAAGTGAAGCCAGGGTTATAACAAATGAATTTAATAACAGATCAGCTATTTACAAAAAGAATTAACAAACAAAACTCCCATAATGACTCCCACTGAATAAATTAAATTTGCCAAAACTAGGCCAAATCTCAGGAGAGATTATTATTCGGACCAAGCGTCCCAAGAAAATCAACAAATAATGACAATGTATGCGCGAGTGCCGTTCTACATGCTTCACGATGAGTACAATTGAATGCATGATTCGTCATCATCCGGAATAAACTTTCAGAAGACGAATCCGCATTACTTAGAGCTAGACAGACGCGGGGAACAACTATACAACACTTAAAACTAAATCAACACTTCCTATACTTAAAATAAACAACACAATAATTTCCGCATGAAATTGGAATCAAAACTGCCGTAGCAAAACATTACTGCCTAAAATTACGACTTCTCACACATCAACACAAGTAAGTTAACACGTGATCAACAAAGACAAAATACACATATGACCGCCGTCATTTTTACAAGTATACTACCACTACACCACACGGGCGTCACATACTAAATTACATGAACTGAGTCATAAAACAAATCACTAGGCTCAAAGCCAACATTTACATCATTAACACAATATTCCATCCATACGACATGCAATAATCCGTCACAAACATGGCGAACTCCCCAATTAATTATGGTTCAAAATAACCATCACAAAGAACAGGTTTGCTAAATGAAAGCTTAAAGGGGCCAGTCAGAAAATATACTGCCTAACAAAATAAGTCACCAGGCTAGACGGGCGATTCGTGGAAATCTGCATATCTGTCAACCCACGTGTCAAAATAACCTCGGCCTCCCAAGGGACGGGATCGAGTCTCGAAGAAGCGTGCCCCAAAGCACAATAATACGTGTGTGTGTGTCAGAACAAAATATATCTCAGCATTTCCCCTAGGAAATCCAAGAATCAGCATATGGACAAGGAACAGCGGTCTCCTCAGAGCACCCTGTCTTTCCTTCGAAATACAACAACAACAAAATATATGAGGGCGGTAGGACCTCTACCCCTCTTCACGTAGAATCAAACACACACCTGACACAATAACACACACAGGATCACACGTATGGGTTTGACAGACCCTGAAATAAAATGACATAAATATTTTCCACCAGCTGGTGCCTCCGTTCTATGCCAGTGACTATCAAACCTGAAAAGGACTCAAAAAAAATCTAAAAAATTAGAACTAAGGTGTTCTACCATTACGTCTTAATTTGTTGCGCTCGGCAACCCTAATATGAATAATAACCTGTTCATCAAATATCTTACAGTAATTACCTCCCTTTCCTATCAACAAATATGAACTTTAATAAAGCACCACTTATCGAATGTAACGGGTTTCGCATTCGCATGGATAAAAACACGTACACGCGCCGTGTACCTTAAATATGACTCCAAAGAAAAATAATACACAACAAACAACTTTGGCCACGCGCCAACGTACATTTAAAACATTTAGTGTCGGTACAAGAAAAAAAACTCTAAAACAAGAAAAAGACAAAAATAAACTATTTACAAAGTTCCCCCGCCAATCTAACTACATATTGAATAATCAATTTTTGTACATCACCGTATCAGCTTGTAGAACATATGACTTGCATCTCGGCTCATTTCCCTACGGGAAAATTAACCCTCCATCGTTGTCTTCGTAGAAGCGTTGGACATCACTCCGGCTCCTGACCACACGTCCGACATCTTGGTGTAGTCTCTTTGGAAGAAAAGTTCAATGTTATTATAATTGCCTGGCTATAATCGCTTGTGAGTTATTAATTTCACCCACGATAGTCCTATGCGATTAATCAACGAAGACTTTCCCTAGCTCTCGCTTACACACGCACAATACAACACTTGAAAAAAATACAGTAAAAATTTACATGAAATGTAAACTTCAAACCCATCGTCACTGGCTTGACAATACAAGTTTTAAATCTGCCTGTCTCGCAGTCGTTATCTCGCTCGGTAATCTCTACTGCTCTGTGGATCTTCGCTCGAGTTAAGCGATAATTGGAATGTTACTCAAGTCTTGCCCCTAAGAGCTGAAAATACTTGTCTTCAAGATAATATCAGAGTACTTAAAATCGCCACGCAAACTGGCGTGAAGTTAGCTCACCAGAGCTCAAAACGTTAGACTTCAAATAATATTAGAGCTTTAAAAATCACTACGCTAACTGGCGTGAAGTTAGCTCACCAGAGCTCCAAACAGATAGACTTCGAATAATATTAGAGCTTTAAAAATCACTACGCAAACTGGCGTGAAGTTAGCTCACCAGAGCTCACAACGAATGACTTAGAAACAACGTCTCGTCGATCAATTTATTGGAAACTGACAGAGTGAGGTGGAGTGGGGTGAATTAAGAAAATTTTTCTAGAGTTTTCATCTCACACACACGGGACTATTGTCAATCTTCATCATTTAATTCAAACGTCTCAGCGCACTCATGCGGAGGTAATTCGGATCGGCGGTTCTTTAGATAATCAATTCCGCGCGCGTTTTACCAGTGACGCCACCCATCGCGTGGTTTCGGCTTGGTCTCTCCTGATTGGGTGATTCAATCGTAGGTTGGTTGCAAGAAACTCGTGACCATCCCTTTATGACTCCAATTCTGGTGCATGTTGTTACACAATTTGGCCTTGATCTCAGCTCACCCAGCCGATTTCAAGAATAGCTACCAAGCTCTGTTTCTGTGGCAATCATTGCAACACGTTAACTTGCCTTCCTCTTTGTCACCATCCATAAGTACTGCCTGGGCCGCAGTAATAATAATAATAAATCATGAATACTTATTTATCGCAGATTAATAAGGGTTCACTTATCCTCAGCAAGGTTTTGAAATTCGAAGCAAGTGATTGATTTGGATTTCAAAAACAAAAATCCACAGTAGTAACAACAACATCTCTTTAATATCTCGCTCAGCTGCTCGAGTGTACACTCCACTGACCCAATTAGTGTGCGCGCTCCTTGCCGGAATGTCATTCATACGTCTCGCTAGACCTCCCCTTCTCCTCACGTGATTACCACTCCTGCCGTCTCAGCTGTCTTGTTGTTTACAAACAAAGCACGCTCTCTCCCCAGGTGCTCCACGGCCACGTACATTTGAGTGTTGGCTCTCAAAATAAAATTCTGCAATAATGATTCTGCACACATAATCCTGCTTATTAATCAAATGGTTCTCTTCTCCTTCTTCTTCTTCTTCTTCTTCTTCTTCTTCTCCTCCCATCTTCTTCTTCTCCCATCTTCTTCTCCTCCCATCTTCTTCTTCCGCCGTATTCTTCTTCTTCTTCTCCTTCTACCATATTTCCAGGCCCTTGCTCGAAACTTCGGCCCGCGAATTTCCTCTACTATTTTGCTGTTCCAGCTTGTCGGCTGATCTCTTCTGCTGCCGTAATAAGCTATCCGCCCCCTCTCCTTGGTGATTATCCGGGCTCTGCCTATTCGCCATTGCACGCCCCCACTTCTCTTTCTCCGTCTCTTCGGCGTTTAACTGATCTAAATACTTTTGCGATTCGACGTACCGCTCATCCCAATTGTTGCGATAGTCTGCCCGATTATCTTGGCGATAGTTCCTCGTGTTGTTCCACCTGCCATCTCCATTCCTTTGGTAAGGTCTACCCTGCCTTTGGTTTCCCCTCCAATTGGTGTATTCTCGCTGGTACGTCCATTGATTTTGCTGGTTCTGATTGTTTTGGTTATAGTTATCTCGGCGATTCTGAAAATTTCGATTATTCTGGTTGAATTGATTTCGGCCATCATAGTCTTGCCGTCTCGGTGTAAACTGCGTTCCCGTAGATTGGGTTTTTATTTGGTTCCCCTGGTTGTGACTATTTTGGTTTCCCTGAACCACTTCTGCCGTGTTGACACATTCTTCTCCCTGTCTGTGGACTAACCATACTTGTCTCGTCTAAATGGCGGAGTAACTCTTCAGCCTGCACTGCGGGCTTAATATTTCCGGCTGTTGAATGTTCATAGGAAGTTGTTTCCCGATGGCTAGAACCATGTTTTCTTCACTAGGGGGGTCGTCTAAATCGCGGAATTTAACCAGCTGTTGGCTAAAGAATTCTGAAAATCTGGTCGGATGCGTGCTGTGATATTTTCTAGTGTACAGATCCATTCTTAATCCCTGCTGCAAAGAAGGACTCCAGAACATCTTTAAGAACGCTTCTCTGAATTGTGCCATGTCGGTGAATGTATATTTAAAGCTCAAGAACCAGATTAGGCTTGGGCCCTCTAAAAACTTTTCCACAAGTCGCAACTGTTTTGCGGGACTGATATGTTGATAATTAAAATAGTCATCCAACTGACGTAAAAAAGCTTTGGGAGTGGTTCCTGTGTGCTCCCTGAATTTATCGGGTTTGAAATCATTCCCCCTAATGACCTGAATTACTTGGGCAGGTGCCAAGTCGGGTTGCGGTGTGGACGTCTCTCCCCTGTACTGTTGGAATGCGTTGCTCGTTAATTTAGGACTTTGACCTCGGCTGTTATCCTCAGCCAACTTCAAGCCCACCGGACTTCCAATGCTTCCCTGCTTGCCTACTACATTTTCTGCCGAAAATAATGTTGCGTTCTCTAATGATCTAATTTCATTTTTAATTATCAGATCTGTGTGTTCTTGGAGTTTGGATTTTACGTTTTCCTCCAAAGTCTGCATTCTCGAATTGTATTCACCTAAGCACTTTAAAATTGTCAGCCTGTCTTCCTTATTTTCGTTGACCTGCTGCTCCCAATCTCTTCGGATCCTGTTCATCATACTGCTAATTTTCTCTTCGTTCCTTTCCTGACTCTTCTCCAGCTTTTCCCCTATTTCTTGTATCTGCTGCTGTGTTTTGACTAATTGTTCTCCAACCTCTTCTCTTATAACCTGCTGGGTTTTAATTAATTGGTCTTCCAAATTATACCGATTTTTATTGAGCTGTTCTCCTACCTCTTCTCGTATTACCTCTTGTGTTTAACTAATTGTTCTCCGACCTCTTCTCTTATGGCCTGCTGAGTTTTAATTAATTGGTCCTATAAGTTTTCACGCAAGTGCATACGTTCTGTTTCGGTTTTGACCTCAAGTTTTTCGATTTCCTTTATTAATTCAAGTACGTTGCTGTCTACTGAATTAATCTGTTGCTGTAATTTATCCTGTGTGCTCTTTATTCACGCCGTGTTGTTGACGCATGCTGCCTCGATTTGCTTTAATTTATCGGCCACCATTTCATCAAATTATATGAGTTTATTGTCAAATTTCGACTCCAACTTTTTAATCTCACCTAATTGTTTGGCGTTATTCTCCGCGACCTCATCTGCCAGTTTCTCTACTTCCCTAACACTTTGATTTATGTCATTAGTGATCTATTCTAATTGCTCTGTTTGTGTTATTGCCTGTTCTGATAGTTTATGATTCAATTCGTTAAATTGTTTATCAGTGTCCAATTTCTGGACCTGTAATTGGACCGTAATGTTACCGCTCATGTCTTGTAACTGTTTTTCACTATGCTCCCGTAATTCGTATAATTGTTCGTCACTGTGCTCACGCTGACTTTCTAACTGTTCTGTTTGTGTTTGCAATTGCATCGTAATGTTACCGCTCATGTCTTGTAACTGTTTTTCACTATTCTCACTCTGAATTTTCAACTGTTCTTCCGTTTTCGCGGACATCTGTTCTAACTGTTTTTCCGTTTTCGCGGACATCTGTTCGAACAATCCCTTAATTTCTTCAACACTCGCCATTGCACAATACACAAATATAACCAGAGAAAAACAGGGTCATGCACCGAGATTTCAGTCATACACACGCATACATGTCATAATATTTAAATATTACTGATTCTAATTTAATAAAAAAATTCAGTAATCAAAATTTACTGAATAAATTACTCTTATTTCCAAACAACAAAATAACTCCCTAGTGATCTGCTTTTAAATTCCTAACCAACAGAATTTACGAACAACACTAATTAACCGAAGTTAATTAAATGTCAATATATAAGGCAACACCTTCCTGCTTTGACTGAGTTCAATAATATGCAAATTTTCTAATTTTAATGCCGGGCGCCAGAACAAGTTTATAACAAATACAATATCAAATTCTAACCTTGTTCAATATTTCTAACTTTAGGAACTCAGTGATTTTACTAATGCACATGGCAGTACAACATCGCCTCAATTTACTGAATTTACTTTGCCCGCTTGACCTGGCATCATTTCTCAACGAAATAAATATGAGATCAGCGAAGCAACAACAACAACATTCCCCACTTGGGTAGCCATTTTTGTTTTATGAACCCTTGCAAAGAAGCTTATGAGACTCAGTTTCTGGGGGGGGGGGGGGTGTAACAGTCCATATCGTAAGTTGTTGTTAAAACGCTTCATTAACATGCAGGGTAACATATAACAAAATAACATGCAGGAAAAAGTGAAGCCAGGGTTATAACAAATGAATTTAATAACAGATCAGCTATTTACAAAAAGAATTAACAAACAAAACTCCCATAATGACTCCCACTGAATAAATTAAATTTGCCAAAACTAGGCCAAATCTCAGGAGAGATTATTATTCGGACCAAGCGTCCCAAGAAAATCAACAAATAATGACAATGTATGCGCGAGTGCCGTTCTACATGCTTCACGATGAGTACAATTGAATGCATGATTCGTCATCATCCGGAATAAACTTTCAGAAGACGAATCCGCATTACTTAGATCTAGACAGACGCGGGGAACAACTATACAACACTTAAAACTAAACCGACACTTCCTATACTTAAAATAAACAACACAATAATTTCCGCATGAAATTGGAATCAAAACTGCCGTAGCAAAACATTACTGCCTAAAATTAGGATTTCTCACACATCAACACAAGTAAGTTAACACGTGACCAACAAAGACAAAATACACATATGACCGCCGTCATTTTTACAAGTATACTACCACTACACCACTCGGGCGTCACATACTAAATTACATGAACTGAGTCATAAAACAAATCACTAGGCTCAAAGCCAACATTTACATCATTAACACAATATTCCATCCATACGACATGCAATAATCCGTCACAAACATGGCGAACTCCCCAATTAATTATGGTTCAAAATAACCATCACAAAGAACAGGTTTGCTAAATGAAAGCTTAAAGGGGCCAGTCGGAAAATAGGACTGCCTAACGAAATAAGTCACCAGGCTAGACGGGCGATTCGTGGAAATCTGCATATCTGTGAACCCACGTGTCAAAATAACCTCGGCCTCCCAAGGGACGGGATCGAGTCTCAAAGAAGCGTGCCCCAAAGCACAATAATACGTGTGTGTGTGTCAGAACAAAATATATCTCAGCATTTCCCCTAGGAAATCCAAGAATCAGCATGTGGACAAGGAACAGCGGTCTCCTCAGAGCACCCTGCCTTTCCATCGAAATACAACAACAACAAAATATATGAGGGTGGTAGGACCTCTACCCCTCTTCACCTAGAATCAAACACACACCTGACACAATAACACACACAGGATCACACGTATGGGTTTGACAGACCCTGAAATAAAATGACATAAATATTTTCCACCAGCTGGTGCCTCCGTTCTATGCCAGTGACTATCGAACCTGAAAAGGACTAAAAAAAATCTAAAAAATTAGAACTAAGGTGTTCTACCATTACGTCTTAATTTGTTGCGCTCGGCAACCCTAATATGAATAATAACCTGTTCATCAAACATCTTACAGTAATTACCTCCCTTTCCTATCAACAAATATGAACTTTAATAGAGCACCACTTATCGAATGTAACGGGTTTCGCTTTCGCACAATACAACACTTGAAAAAAATACAGTAAAAATTTACATGAAATGTAAACTTCAAACCCATCGTCACTGGCTTGACAATACAAGTTTTAAATCTGCCTGTCTCGCAGTCGTTATCTCGCTCGGTAATCTCTACTGCTCTGTGGATCTTCGCTCGAGTTAAGCGCTAATTGGAATGTTACTCAAGTCTTGCCCCTAAGAGCTGAAAATACTTGTCTTCAAGATAATATCAGAGTACTTAAAATCGCCACGCAAACTGGCGTGAAGTTAGCTCACCAGAGCTCAAAACGTTAGACTTCAAATAATATTAGAGCTTTAAAAATCACTACGCCAACTGGCGTGAAATTAGCTCACCAGAGCTCCAAACAGATAGACTTCGAATAATATTAGAGCTTTAAAAATCACTACGCAAACTGGCGTGAAGTTAGCTCACCAGAGCTCACAACGAATGACTTAGAAACAACGTCTCGTCGATCAATTTATTGGAAACTGACAGAGTGAGGTGGAGTGGGGTGAATTAAGAAAATTTTTCTAGAGTTTTCATCTCACACACACGGGACTATTGTCAATCTTCATCATTTAATTCAAACGTCTCAGCGCACTCATGCGGAGGTAATTCGGATCGGCGGTTCTTTAGATAATCAATTCCGCGCGCTTTTTACCAGTGACGCCTCCCATCGCGTGGTTTCGGTTTGGTCTCTCCTGATTGGGTGATTCAATCGTAGGTCGGTTGCAAGAATCTCGTGACCATCCCTTTATGACTCCAATTCTGGTGCATGTTGTTACACAATTTGGCCTTGAACTCAGCTTACCCGGCCGTTTTCAAGAATAGCTACCAAGCTCTGTTTCTGTGGCAATCATTGCAACACGCTAACTTGCCTTCCTCTTTGTCACCATCCATAAGTACTGCCTGGGCCGCAGTAATAATAATAATAAAACATTATGAATACTTATTTATCGCAGATTAATAAGGGATCAATATATATATATAAGAATATTTTCAGTTGACTACTACATTTAACAGTGATCACATTGTGAATGATCGTCTCACCCACTAGGCTCTAGCCGTGTACTACGTGGTGAGTGGCTGTTGGTCTTGATTAGGTTATATAAGAGGTCTCTTAGCAGGAATACAATCAGTTGATTACTACCTTTTGCAGTGTTCTCATCGTGAAAGACCGTCTCAATGACCAGCCTACAGCCATGTGATACGCAGTAAGCAGCTGTTTGCAGAAATCAACATCCATGATGGAAGAAACCATGCCTAGCTATATGTGTAAAGGGTGTGGAAAGACTTTTCTTCGGGACTATGATAGAAAGCGTCTTGAAGAATCGTGTGGTGAGTTTCATGAGTGCAAAACTTGTGGTAGTAAATTCAACAATGTCTACAACGGACGTCGTCATGAAGAATGTTGTAATGTTGTGTCAGCAGCTAAAAGACAAAAAACTGAGCCTACAAAACATTACCTGCTTTCAATGGTTCCTGACAAAAATGGACTTACTGAATATGAAACGTCTTTTCAAGGTCGTCTTAAATCCTTTTTCATACGTTGTGACACGTGTAAGGATTTAAATTCATACCTTACAGAGTCCAAACAGCAAATAATACAAGCTATGGAGAAAAAACTAGCAATGCACAAGTCGATCAAAGTTAATCTTGTGGCTGAATGTAGATTCATTCATACATCTACCAATGAAATTACAGATCGTGCTTTTAAAACACGGAATCAGGCCCTATTTTTGGAAACAGACTTGAGTAGTTCCTTGGAAACACAATTTACAAAGTTAACTACGGAAATGGAGGAATATGAGCTAAAAGGCAGTAATTGGGCTTTGTTAGCAGTGGAAGGAGTGCGATTGAAAATAAATAAGTACAATCCCTTGCGTGGCAGCACATATACTCCATTAGCAGCAGCTATACAAGCAAGAAAAGCCTGCATTAATCCTCAAAACTTAAAGAATGAAAAGTGTTTTATGTATGCCATTTTAGCAAAACTGGTTAAAACAAATGCTGAACGCATTAGTAAATACAAGGACATGGAAAACGAGTATGATTTTTCAGTAATATTGTTTCCTACATCGCTAGCTGACATTCCCAAATTTGAAAAAGCCAACAACATATCCATAAATGTATTTGGACTGGAACAAGACAACAAACTGTTCCCTCTAAAGGTTGTGGATCAAGAGCTACAAGACCATCGCGACCTCCTTCTGCTAAGTTCATCATCCGGACAGAACCACTCCGTCTTTACCAAAGATTTTGATAAACTAGTAGGACATCAGATTACTCACCATGGACATAAGATATATACGTGTAAACGGTGTTTTACTCACTTCGATAATCGATATGGTCAACAAGGAATAGAAAAATTGAAAGAACATAGAGCTTTGTGTGTCCTGCATGACATTGCTAGGGTTGAAATGCCTACTAAAAACTCAATTGTTAAATTTTTAAACGTGGAAAAAATGCTGAGAATTCCTTACGTTATCTATGCTAATTTTGAAAGTATACTGTTACCCTATCAAACATGTCTACCCAATCCTGAAGCAAGTTATACAGTGCCATACCAGAGTCATGTTCCTATGAGCTTTGGTATATATGTTAAACCCTCACCTGCTGTGGAACACATAAAAACAAACCTTCCAAGCCAACCTCTTATTTATCGTGGACCTGACGCTGCAGAAAGGTTTATGGACTGTTTGATTTCAATAGCTAATGAAATTGATCGACTTTACAGCTTAAATGTTCCAAAGGCTTTAACTGAGGATCAAGAAGCAGAGTTCCAATGTTTTGAAACCTCTTATTTGTGTCAAAAACCGTTTACCAAAGAGGACTGGAAAGTTCGAGACCATTGCCATATTACAGGGGAATACCGTGGAAGTGCTCAAAATAACTGTAATTTGAGGTGTAAAACACGTAACCCCGTTCCTGTATTTCTACATAATATAAGTGGCTACGACGCAAATTTCGTTGTAAAGCAATTGGTATGTACTACTGAGAGAGTGGATGTTATCGCTAACTCCAAAGAAAAGTACATTTCCTTCACCAAATATGTAGGAAATGTTAAGCTTAGATTTGTGGGCACGTTTCGGTTAATGCCTAGTAGTTTGTAAAACTAAGTTTCCAACTTAACATTATACCCTGAAACAGGTAAGTACTTTGGAAAAGAAAATGCAATGCTCATGACTCGTAAAGGGGTATTTTGTTATGACTACATTGACTCATGGGAAAAGTTAAGTGAAACGTGTTTACCTCCAAAAGAGGCATTCTTTAACAAATTAAGTCAAGAAAATGTTAGTCAAGAAGACTATGAACATGCCAAAAGTGTCTGGAAACAGTTCAACATTAAAACTCTATGGGAATATAGTGACCTCTACCTAACTTCAGATGTACTCCTTCTTGCAGACAGCTTTGAAACGTTTAGAAAGAAAACTCTAGAAACACACCGAGTGGATGCTGCACACTTTTTTACTTCGCCTGGTTTAGGTTTCGAGGCAATGCTCCTTTACACAGGAATTGAACTGGAATTGATACAGGATTACAATCAGATTCTTCTAATCTAGTCTGGAATACGTGGAGGCATATGCCAGGTGTCTCATCGGTATGCTGAAGCTAACAATAAATACATGGAAACCTATGATTCAGAGAAACCATCGCAGTTTATTACCTATGATGATGCCAACAACCAATACGGGTGGGCTATATGCCACTCCCTTCCTTATGGTGGATTTCAGTGGGTTTCTCCAGATACTGTTGATCTAGAAAAACTAAAGGAAGACGATCCTGTGGGATACATTCTAGACGTTGATGTTGATTACCCATCTAACCTTCATGATCTACACAACGATTTACCTTTCCTACCAGAGTGTACACAACCTAAGGATTCGTCTCTGAAAAAACTAATTCTTCATGTTAGAAATCGAAGGCAATATGTTGTTCACTAAATGGCATTAAAACAGGCTTTAGATCATGGAACAAAATTGATGAAAATTCATCGTGTGTTAAAGTTTAAGCAAAGACCTTGGCTAAAGGCATACGTTGATTTTAATAACAACCTTCGAAAACAAGCCAAAAATGTTTTTGAGAAAAATCTGTACAAATTATTCAACAATGCCATTTTCGGAAAAACAATGGAAAATATCCGTAAAAGAATAGTCATACGTCTTGTGACTGACAGCAAAAAGGCAGAAAAGCTAATAGCAAAGCCGACATTTATCGATAGAACAATTTATGGTCCTCACCTAGCTGCTATCCACATGGCTAAACGTAACATTGTATTCAATAAGCCTATATATATATTGGAATGTGTATACTGGATATTTCAAAAACTCTGATGTATTCCCACCACTATGATGTCTTGCTACCCTATTATGGCATGGACAATCTTAAACTCATGTATATGGATACTGACTCGTTCATTTATTTGGTTAACACCCCAGATGTATATCAAGACAAGTTGGATTTCCTAGAACACCTGGACACATCAGATTATCCTACTAATCACATATGTTACTCTACATCAAACAAGAAAACTTTGGGGAAATTTAAAGACGAGGCTTGTGGACAAATTATAAAAGCATTTGTTTGACTTAGAGCTAAAATGTATGCTTTAGACATAAATGGTAAATTAATCAAAAAGATTAAAGGTATTAGCAGAGGTGTTGTCAAAAATTGTATAAGCTTTCAAGATTATAAGGATTGTGTCATGAAAAACAATGTAAAAAGAATACCCATGAACATTATCGCTTCTAAACAACATGACATATCATCTATAAGACTAAACAAAATTGCTTTGTGTCCTGGTGATGATAAAAGAGTGATTAATGCTGATGGTATAGGTACACATGCCTATGGTCATTACACAATCATTAACCATGCTTAAAGAGTTAAGTTATGAATATCAAAATCTTCTGCCTGCAACTAGCAAATACATAAAACAAAACAATTTAATAAATTAAACCATAGCACTACAAAAATTAAAAAATGGTATTCATAATCAAAAATGAATAAAATAGAAACAAAATAAAAACAACTGTACAATTTATAACAAAAAAGAATAGACTATATATAAAAATGTATTATGTGTAAATAGTGTACATGTATTTAAAATAAAAAAATATTGTATGGACACTGCTTGTACATTTTTAATTACTACCCACCTCTCTCCACTCCTAAAGCAAAATGAATATGTAAAACACAAATTGGAAAAATCTATGTTTCCATATTGACAAAATAGAAAAAAACATTAAACTGAAATTTTGAAAAACTGTAAATGGGAATTTGGTAAATTGACAAATGTGTAAACAACAAAATGCAAAATCCATGTTTCCATATTATGAAATTGGAAAACTTAAAACTAACATAAAAAAACTGAAAATTGGAAATTGAAAAATTGACAAATGTTTAAAACAACAAAATGCAAAATCCATGTTTCCATATTATGAAATTGAAAAACTTAAAACTGACATTAAAAAAACTGAAAATGGGAAATTGGAAAATTGACAAATGTGTAAACAACAAAATGAAAAAAAAATACCCGGTTGGGGTAGTGATCATGTTGTACAGTAGCCTATAAGACTAGCATAAGGATAGTTGCATGTGCCCTTATATACTTTGGGTATGTGCATTAACCTTTGGATTAGCTTAAGTTAGGTTTGGTAAAGTTAGGTTTGGTGAGGTAAGGTATGTGACCTTGTAGTTCACTCTTTTTGGAAAATGTAAATTGTAAAATCTAAAATCAAAATATTAAATTTAAAATAAAAATCTAAAAAAAACTAAAATCTAAAATACAAAAAAAATGTAAAATCTAAAAAAAAGTAAAAATGAAAAAATCAAAAAAATATGAAATGTTAAAATATAAAATGTTAAAATGTAAAATCAAAATCTTTACATGTGGTTTCGGTGGGTTAGTAGGTTAGGTTAGGTGAAGTTATGTTAGGTTAGGTTAGGTGTGGTTAGGTTATAACTAAGTTTATTATTTGTGCTCTCACATTTGCTCTCACTTTTTTTTTATGAAACTTTTTGATCTCACTTTTTTTTGCTTGCACTTTGAAGTTAGGTGAGGTTAGGTAAAGTTAGGACAGGGTAGGTTAGGTTAGGTAAAGTTAGGTTAGGTTAGCATGTTATATGTGTAAGTGGTTGTGTGCAGCGACCATTTTGTGTATTAGCCCTGTGCAAAAAAAAATATATATTAAATAAATAAACATTTATAAATTAATAACAAACAAATAATGATTTGAAAAGCCCGCCATTAAAGAGTGTGGTAGCGCGTGGCGGCCATCTTGTGCATTAGCCATTGCGTCAGCTACGAATGACCTCTCCATAAGAATAACATAGGGCTGGTTGCGCGCGTCCGCCATCTTTCGCATTAGCCCCTGCACCAGCTTCGGCCTTTATATCCTACTCTGGTTCAAATGGAAAGGTATAACAAAGCACCAATGGCCTGTTGATAGGGATAGGATTTGTCACAGGATGTGGATTTCTCCAACAACAAACCTGTTTCCATTGGAGTTTTCATGGGAGTACAATCTGACATGTTAAACCTATCCAACACATCTAACAGATAACACTTTTGATCCAATCTAATACAAGCTTTGCTTCTTTGAACTCTCATCCCCAGACATTCAGAGACTTGTCCCAAATATTTGATCTTAAAATGAGAATGCAACACAGACTTCAGTTTCTCCACTTGGACATGATTATTGAAAAATACAAAAAATCATCAACATAGAGGGCAATAACAACAAAAGATGATGAATCTTTACAGTAATATACGCATGGTTCATATTGAGCCCGGAGAAACTCATGGCTCGTTGATATTAGTTGGAATTTATGAGGAACAAGTTATGTCAGTGGAACAGAATGCGCCCTGTCACAGCGCGGGACGTAAAGGAAGAAATGGGAGTTGTCTTGACTCTGGACACTCACCTGAATATTTTATTCTGAGTACAAGTATTATCTATTTTGCATTTAAAAGTCTCAGATCATACCATTATGTAATGCTGCTTCAAGGAAACATTTCGATGTTTACCGACTTTATAATTTAAGGTAAAAGGTATTAACACTGTAGATTGGCGGCAGGAAATGGACCGTCAACGACTCAACTTTTGACTTTGCACGAGGCAGAGAGACCTACGCTCATTGCTTCTTACTGTGTGAGAGCCGTCGACTACAGACGTGCTACACTAGTCCGTCAGTAGGGGGGTGAAGCGGTTTCTATTAAGGCTGGTTCACAATTGGCCCGGGAACGAGAACGTAAAGGAGAACGCGAAGCTTCCCGGGGCCCCGGTTCACAATTAGCCCGGGAACGTGAACTTGTGCATGCAAGCGCAATCAGCTATAGCGTAATAATATTAAAACAATCAGCAAGCGCCCCCTAACAAAAACCAATTACACAACTGAAATGCTTCAGAGGGTTATAATAAGGTTATAATAACTTTATTAAACACACAGTGTGCGCTTTAGGGAAGCAAGTTTAGAAAGCCCATTCACAGGTTATGTTTACATCGCTGGCTACTCCTTCAGTACTGCGCATGTGCGTGTACAACGTTTCCGATTGGCTCCGGGAAGCTCCGAGAACGTCAAACATGAAACTTGACCATGTTTCCCGTTGGCCTTCCCGGGCTACTTTTAGCTTCTCGTTTCCGGAGATTGGTTGTGAACCGACCCATAAGGTAGCGTGCATTTCAACTTCCTTCTCGTTCCCGTTCTCGTTCTGGTTCTCGTTCTGGTTCTCGTTCCCGGGCTATTGTGAACCGGGCTTCACACTTGGTTGTGCCCAATAAAACCAACATGTCCCCGTGTGGGTGCGGGTTAGAATACACCCACGGTATGCCCTGCCTGTCGTAGGAGGCGACTAATAGGGCCGACATGGCCGAATAACTTGCCAGTTTTGATTTGTTCAGACCCCCTGTGGATGGGGAGGGCAGAATTCATCCACGGTATCCCCTGCCTGTCGTAAAAGGCGACTTAGAGGGGGCCTTATAAAGGTCAATTTTGGTTTTCTGGTCCCAGCTCTGGTTTGACCAATAGAAATAAACATGCGTGCTGTTAGGGGAAGGGCCACCAGCTTGGCCATCTGGCCAGAAAGCCTAGACGGTATGCCCCATCCCGTCAGGTGGGTGCGCCATGTACCCTACAGTAGTATCCGCCTTACAACGAAGGTCCCTGCATGGCCGAATACTGGAGCTGAATAAATCCTGTGCATGCCGAGGGGGAAGTGCCTGTTTGAGGCACTGGGACCCCGGGCAATATCTGCTATGCCAGGTAGGTATTGACTTGGCTGGGTGGCGCCCACAGCGATAGCCCCCGTTCGGAGTGGGCAGTATTCGGGGAGGATTTCGTCCGGGATGCCATCAAAGCGATCACGGACACCTGTACAGGGTGGCACCCTTAAAAAGCCGTCTCTTGAGTGTCGAGCTAATCCCAAGGTGTATACGCCTTGGGATGAAGCCTTTAATAGAAGATTCCCCGCTGATAAGTCTCCTCGCTACCTGGTAGCTACGAGGACTGACGGGGGTGATTTTAAACTAGTAAAATCAATAATTTTTTCTGAGGAAATCGAGGGGAAATTTGGGGACCTAAGCGGGATTTCCAAGCTCCGGAACGGTCAGCTGCTGCTGCACACCGTTGATCGGAAGCAAACCGAAGCGTTGCTGGAATGCACGCAATTCGGCGAAATTCCCGTTAAGGTCTCAAAACACGAAACGCTGAATGAGGTCCGAGGAGTTATTTTCCATCGTGACCTCGTTTTAAATAGCGATGCGGAATTGTTGCGGGATCTGGGGAAGAGAGGCGTCACCAAGATTAGGCGCATCACCCGAAAGATTGGGGAGAACAGCGTCGATACCGGCGCTTTTATTCTCCATTTTGAGGGTGATGTAGTACCTAAGCAGGTGAAGGTCACATCGTACCACTGCGATGCTCGACCGTACATCCCTCCACCTATGCGCTGCTATCAATGCCAGAGATTCGGGCATGTTTCCGCCAGGTGCACTGCCAAGGCCGTGTGTAGAGAGTGTGGCAAGGGGACACATGAGGGTGAGAGGTGTACGCCTCCCCCGATTTGTCCTAACTGCCAAGGAAGCCACTCTCCACGATCGAAGCAGTGCCCTGAGTACTGTAAGGAAGCAAAAATTCAAGAAATAAGAACTCTTGATAGGCTTTCGTATCACGACGCTCGCAAGAGGTACCGTGATATGAATGCCCCCGAATTTCGGGTATCGTTTGCAGCTGCAACGACGCCCTCATTCACCCCTGCCGCATCTTTACCGAGTGTAGTACCCTCGACGCCAGTATTATCAGCTGTATTAAAATCACCCCTAGCTGTACCAGCGAAAAATGTCAGCCCGAAGGAGGTACAACAACCTTCTTCGGCCCAGCAAAAGAAGGCGCCGGTTATACCATCTAAACCGGCGCAATCGGAGAAGAAGTCCTCTTCTTCTCCGAAACGGTCGGCGAACAAGTCTTCCCCAGCTAAAGGGGGAAAGAAGACTTTGCCGACCGGGGCTGGTCCTTCTTCCAGCCCACCTAATTCGAAAAATATAGGGGAGAAGAGGGAGACGGTTCGCCGCCGACTCTCTCGCCCTCCTGCTGACGGGGTGGCTACTGTCTCTGCTGGCCTTTCCGCTCCCATTACCACCAAGGGAGCGAAGCCTGCTGAAGCCAGGCCCGTACGTATGGAGGAACTCCCCTATAGAAAAGAAAATAGATCGGCGGAGGAGAGGGGAACGGTTCAGCGCCGTTTCTCTTCCTCTCCTAAAGGCAGGGCTGCTCCCGTACCTGCTGACCATCCCGCTCCCACCACTACCAGTGGAGCGGTGCCAGCAGGAGCAACCTTGTTTTATAAGGACCCGGCGTCTGTGGGGAAGGGACCATCTACTTCCCCAAACACGCGTCGGCGCCGATCCAAGAAGAAATCTCTTCGGGGCGTGTCGGGGACAGACACCCAGTCTTCCGACCGGGAGAAAGTCCCTCGACACCGCTCTCGCTCTTCCCCAAGAGCGAGACTCGTGAGGTCCGACGACGACCGCGCGCAACCCAAGAGAGCGCCCGCTCCATTTTCTTCGTCTTCGGACGGAGATGTGGAGATTGAGGTGTGCTCTCCTGCCCCATCATCTCCAACTAGAGCTGGGGAAGGGTGGCAAACGGTCAAGCATAAGTAGAAGACCCATTTCTACTTAAGTCCACACCATGGCACTATTACAATGGAACTGTAATAGCTATTCTGTTCATCTCGCTGAGTTACGACAATTAATATCTTCGTTTTCGGCAACCATTGTCTGTCTTCAGGAATCCAGGTTTTGTCCTGGACACGAGACAACAATGCGTCACTTCAAACTCTTCTCTAAAGACCGGGTGGACGGAGCTGTGGCCGCTGGTGGCGTCTGCACTCTCGTCCACTCTAGCCTCTTTAGTGAAGAGGTGCCGTTGCGTACTCAGCTAGAGGCAGTTGCAGTTCGTACTTCGTTGCCAGTAATGGCAACAGTATGTAACGTGTACATCCCGCCTGATTCTCAGCCGGATTACGACCAGCTGGTGGATCTAGTCTCTCAGCTCCCCCCTCCTTTCCTCCTTCTGGGAGATGTTAATGCCCACAACACCATCTGGGGCTCCGCTACCACTAGCGGTAAAGGGAGAGATTTTGAGAGGCTGATCAGGCGGCTGGACCTGTGTCTGTTGAACACAGGGGAACCTACGCACTTCTCTATTGCACACGGTACTTATTCAAGTATCGATATTACCCTGTGCAGTCGTGCGCTGGTTCCCCTGCTACAGTGGGGTGTACACGATGACCTTTGTAATAGTGACCATTTTCCAATTATCGTTACTCTTCCGAACCAGAGAGCCATCGAGTTACCAAGTCGATGGCTTCTCCGTCGGGCTGATTGGCCAACTTTCATGGCACGTGCGGTGTTTGCCGAAGATACCTTTGAGAGTGTCGACGATCATACCATTCACATAACGAATTGTATTTTGGCTGCTGCTGAGGAAACAATACCTTCCTCATCCGGAAACTCACGCCGGAAGCTTGTCCCTTGGTGGACAGCCGAGATTGCAGCGGCCATTAAAGATCGTCGACGTGCTTTCAAATGCTATCGGAGGCAAAACACTATGGCCAACCTTATCACCTTCAGAAGGATGCGTGCTAGAGCCCGATATCTGATTCGGGAGAGTAAGAAAACGACGTGGGAAAAGTATGTGTCGTCCATGACGGCGCATACTCCTTCATCTCAAGTGTGGACTAAGCTTCGTCGGATCTCCGGACTCCCGACATCACTGTCGATACCTGGAGTGTCCATCAATGGAGACATCATCACGGACCATCTCGCCATTGCCAACAGCATTGGCTCGCACTTCTCCGATGTATCCTGCTCCGGGAGTTACGATCCTACATTTCTTTCTCTGAAGCGGGAGGCAGAGACTCACCCCTTGTCCTTTGCCACTGCTGCTTCGGAGTCCTATAATGTACCATTCTCTGAATGGGAACTGCGCAGTGCGCTTGCACTGTGCAGGGATACGGCTCCTGGACCGGATAACATACATAATCAAATGTTAAAACATCTGTGCGAATCCAGTATAAAAAACTGTTGATCCTCTTCAATCGTATATGGATTGAAGGGGAGTTTCCATCTCAATGGCGAGAGGGGATCGTGATACCGATTCCTAAGGCTGGAAAGGATCCCAAGTTTGTAAGCAGCTATAGGCCCATTTGTTTGACAAATGGGCTATGTAAGCTGCTCGAAAAGATGGTGAATCGTCGACTGGTGTGGTTCTTGGAGGATAAAGGTCTCCTGTCTGAGTACCAATGTGGATTTCGCTCTCATAGGTCCACCACTGACCATCTGGTGCGACTTGAGAGCGCCATACAGGAGGCTTTTTTCCGAAAGCAGCACCTAGTCACGGTTTTCTTTGACCTGGAGAAAGCCTACGACACCACATGGCGCTACGGGATCCTTTCCACCCTTCACAAGTGGGGACTCCGTGGTAACTTACCGACTTTCATTGCGAATTTCATGTCCGTCCGACTCTTCCGTGTAAGGGTCGGTAGGACATTATCGCAATACTATACCCAAGAAAATGGAGTTCCTCAGGGTTCAGTGCTGAGTGTCACCTTGTTCGCGATTGCCATTAATGGCATTGTTGCCGCCGCCGGGTCCGCGGTAGTTCCATCGCTGTATGTAGACGATTTAGCTCTGCATTACAGCTCTGGAAGTATGGCAGTCGTGGAACGGCAATTGCAGCTAGCTATCAACCGGGTCGACAGGTGGGCTCACGACCGGGGTTTTCGTTTTTCAGCAGCGAAAACCTCCGTCGTCCATTTTTGTCGGCTACGGAGGCTACATTTACACCCTGAACTACATCTCAGGGATGCTGCGTTGCCGGTGGTTGACACTTATCGCTTCCTGGGGCTCCATTTTGACAGCAAGTTAACGTGGCAGCACCATATACGGCAATTGAAAATGACATGTCTCAGGAAACTGAACATGCTCAGGTTTCTTAGTGGCACTACGTGGGGGGCTGACCGTGCGGTGCTGCTACGGTTCTACCAAGCCCTCGTCCTGTCCCGGCTAGACTATGGTTCTGCGGCATACGGTTCAGCAAGGCCGGCAACCTTGAAAATGCTGGACAGTATCCACCATAGTGGCGTTAGGCTGGCTACCGGTGCCTTCCGGACCAGCCCGATACCCAGCCTACTCGCCGAATCGGGTGTTCCACCTTTAAATTATAGACGCCAACATATACTGTTAGCATATGCTGCCAATGTGCGTCAAATGCCGCAACACCCGACCTATCAAGCTCTCTTCGGTACCCAAAACCACCAGGGGTACGCCAACCGGCCTCGTGCCACTCGGCCGGTTGGTATTAGACTTGATAGCTCGTGTACCGAAATAGGAGTGGCTGTAGGTCCCTGTATGATCCGGACATCTAGCGAGGTGCCTCCGTGGCAAGTCCCGCGTCCGGAAATTCGGTTAGATCTGCACCGAGGTCCTAAGGTGAACACGGATGCCTCCGTTTACCGGAGGCAGTTCCACAGCATAGTTCACCAATTTCCGGACGCTGGCATTCTATACACGGATGGTTCGAAGGTGGACGAGAGGGTGGGTTGTGCTTACGTTATTGATGGTGCAAATACCAAGATCTCTTTGCCTGAGGCCTGTAGTGTGTTTACTGCGGAGCTCGTTGCCATCTATGAAGCTCTGCAGTTTGCACTACAGGATGCTCGAATCCACTTTCTCGTGTGTACCGACTCTTTGAGTTCGTTGCAGTCAATTGCTACATGTTTCCCGCAACACCCCCTAGTGCAGCGAATCCACGACCTACTAGCCGGGCTGTGCCACGCTGACACTCGAATCACCTTTCTGTGGCTTCCAAGCCACATGGGAATTGCGGGAAATGAGTTAGCAGATCAAGCTGCAAAAGAGGCGGTATCGCTACCACCTCGACCAATGGAGGTACCCGCTAGAGATATTCGCTCTCAGTTACGCCTACAAGTTCTGGCTTTTTGGGAGAGTCAGTGGCTAGCTGACCCACTGCCCAGTAAACTGAGAGCGATCAAGGGAACTACTCGCGTTTGGCGGAGCTCCTTCCGGGCCCGGAGAGAGTCCGTCATTTTGTGTAGGCTAAGGATAGGTCATACAAGATCCACCCACTCGTACCTAATGAGAAGGGAAGACCCCCCACTTTGTACCTGTGGAGCCGTTTTCACCGTGGCCCACATTTTAACCGAGTGTGTGGATCTTGCTGATTTACGAAGAAACCTTGGTTTGCAGACGACACTCAAACTTATATTAGCCGATGACGCGGTGCCTGCTGATCGCGTTATCCGCTTTATAAGCGAGAGTGGGTTAGGGCCAGCAATCTAAATTTTCCAGTGAACTTTGACTCAACGACTTGTTCGTTTTTGAATGATAATGTTTTGTTTTTTCCGTAATTTTTGTTTATTTTTATAATTTTTTTTTATTATTATTTAATTGTTTGTTTTGTTTTATTAATTTTTGGTCTTTTTAGATTTAGATGTCCACCTCAAAATTTTAAATTCAATTCAAAATTTGTATTCTTTAATCTGTGTTAAGAGGGGCAGATGACCTCGTAGTTCCGCCCCTTAAAACAACAATAACTAACTAACTAACTAAAACCAACATGGCGGCCAAACGTAGGTGAAACATTTAAATAATTAATATCTCTCGAATGCATAGTCCGATTTTGACATGAGACATGTCGTTGGACTTGGGTTGACGTTCTCTTTCTTATGGACCACTCGTTATATATATATTTTTTTTTTTGAAAATTTTTGTTTTCGAAAGTAGGTGATAGTTTGAAAACCAAACATGATAGAATGTTGTGCATTGGCTCAAACGAACGGTCTCTATGATCTTTATTTTTTATAATGAAACTTTTTTATTTTTATGTTTTTTTGAAAACAGTCCAATTTTGAAATTCCTATAATTCGGAAACTAGGAATTCTACAAAAATGTTTGTTTGACATAAATGAATGGCCTTGACCCCCTCTACCATTAAAATAAATTTCAAGCCTCTAGGACTAAAACTGAAGTAGGGGAGAGCGAGGGGTTCTAACGAGTTACACGAACCACCCGGCTACGCCGATCTTTTATATATATTTCGTGGAACCATGGGCATGCGACAAATCGTTGGACTCGGGCTGAGGTGTTCTTTCCTATGGACCACTCGCTATATTTTTAAAAAATAATTGGAAACTGGATTTTGGAGTAAAACATGCTTTTTTGTGATTTTTGCTGATATCTCGGCATCCAATAAGGCTAGAGACTTGTACAAGGTGTCATTTTTTTCGTTGTGTTGTCCTCTTGGAGAGCATGTTAGTGTTGAGTAGGAATGTAAAACCATTTTGAGGTAAAACCGTGATTTTAGACTTTTTGCTATATCTCGCAAACCAATAATGCTAGAGACGTGTACGAGGTGTCATAGGACTCGGGCTGACGCCCCCATTTTAATATATTTTTGAAATTTTGACAAAGGGCCTAACGACACTTTTGTTGAATTTTTTTCTTTTCCTGTTTAAAATGTTAATGAAGCGTGGTTGTGGAGAGAGACGATACTGCTGGGTGTGTGTGTTTCAACGAACCTGTCGCAGACCACGGAGGCTGTGCTCAATAGAACAATCGATATTTCGACGGGTCGGTTTATGACAGAGCAAGGGTTCGTTTTTTTCTGATATTTTACCCCCGAAGGGGATCTTGAACATGTAAATGATGATGGGTTACATGACAAATGATAATTCTATGATCAGGTGAAGGGCAAACAGAACTTGGTTCTAAGTTGGTTGAAGCGAGTAGAGAAAACAAACTTGATGGTGAGGGGGACAGACTAGCAGGATGTGAATGTCATTTGAGCTTATTGGAATGCGCTGATCAGACTTGACAGCAGGTGCAATGGAAAATTACTAAGACGCGGATGACACTTTGAAAAATTTCGTGAGTTGTGTTAGCATATATATGGTCTTGACCCGGCTCACTATTATACGAGTCCTGGGCTCTCGTTTGATCCCGCTTTAAAACACACTCAAGTGGAATTGGATTTACTCACTGATGTAGATATGGTTCTATTCTTTGAAAAGAGCATTCGCGGTGGCTTTGTGTCGCTTAACCAGCGCCATGCCGAAGCGAACAATGTCTACATGCCTGATTATTCACCAGAAAAACCAGAATCGTACTTAATGTACTATGAAGTGAATAATTTGTACGGCTACGCCATGAGTCAGCATTTGCCCTATGGGAAGTTTGCTTGGCTTGCTTGTGATTTTTCTGTTTGTTTGTTTGTTTGTTTGTTTCTTTAGGAACATGGCTTTTTTGTAACTCGTAGATTTCGTATTTTGTAACTATTGGTTTTTGACATTGTAAATAGTAGATTTTGTAAATAGTGGCAACCAACTTGGGCCTTTTGCTCTTTACAAAAGGTTCTATGCAACCTTATTTTTATTTTTATTTAAAATTTTACAGAGTTGGGAATTGGATAATGGTATATAGTTTAATTCTTTTAAGGCTGTACAAAGTTGTAGTTTTTTGTAAATATTTAATGAGTAATAGTATTTCTAGTAATTTTAATTATTTTTGTAATGTAAATTATATATGGTAAACTAAAAAAGTTATTTTGGGATAAGTGTGCATGTCGAGAATGTGCTTTAGGGAATAAATAAAGTGGTTGTGTTTGTTACCAAACACAGGTGTGAATGTATGAGTAGAGAGAAAGCTCGTGTGTATGTATGACCAGAGCAAACACCGTGAGGTAGGACGGGTGTGGAGGGGGTAATTTCCACTTATATAGTCATTTTGATTTGTCGATAGTTTTTTCTTTGAAATGTAGCGGTGAATAAACTTTATTTTTGTAAAACCTGCACTAGTCGTAGACCTCTACGTTTCTCCAAACACACATAAGCTCACTGCAGCATTGTCATGGTCAAGCACTCCTATCAACATAATTGACAAATCTCATCTTTCAACATACACCAAATGGAAAAATGTGTAAACAGCAAAATGGAAAATCCATGTTTCGATATCACCAAAATTCCAAAACGCAAAACTTGAAACGGACAATTTTAAAAACTGGAAATGGCCATGTGTGAAATATAAAATTTCAAAAACTTCAAACGGACAATTTTTAAGTGTCATCAACAAAATGGAAAATCCATATCATCAAAAACACAAAACTTGAAACAGACATTTTTAAAAACTGTAAATTGCAAATTGGCAAATGACAATGCCTAAAATTGTGAATATGAAAGATTTTAATTAAAAAGAAACATAGTGCTCTGGTAAACATTTGTTTTTTATTTCATAACCATAGGGATTGACAAATGAAAATAGAATACAAACACATCCCAATTCCTCAATCCTCAATTCCTTAATGTTCGTGTTCACGCATCATCAACTTTCCTTTCATAGAACTCATGACAATCAGGGCTGCCATCCTCTCTCCCACTGTGGCATCATAGGATGTGAAAGGTTGTTTAGGTTTTTTCAATAACAATTTATCTGCCACATGTCTTAAACCAGGATGACTATGGCGATAAGATAGGTCATGTTCTTTGCATGCTTGATCCAAAAGATTAATGGGTACATCACCACGTTGCAAACGTTTTTCAAGATGAGTTCCAGGGCCACAAAAACGATAACCTGGAAGATGGATTTCAAAAGGTAAGTATTCAATCACTTTGTCAATGACGCCATTGCCAGAACAGGTCTGGCATATCCTTTTCCATCGATGGTAAGAAGGTTTGGTCTTCCTCCTCCTCTGTGGACGATGTTTGAGTTTGTTGTTGTTGTTGCTTTTTCTCGCCATGACACCCGTGGATTGATTCAACAAAGTCTTTACACGGACTTTTATGACCGTGATACAGTTTCACTAGCTGACAAGTCGCACTCTGACGCATAGAGGGTATTTTTGCCATGGCCACTTGCTTATGGTGATCGTAATCCGTACAGGGTTGCAATTCACTCAACACAGGGTCTTGAGTCCATGATTTTGGTACATGTTGCCAGATTTCTTTCACCGCGTTGGCGGCCAAGTAATATGAACGACTTGGGCAACGCTAAGAGTTCCTCTTTGGTAAAACTGTATAGCTTCTTTTTGCACACAAAGAACTTCCCGAAGCTTTGTCTGTAGCATTGCCTTTCTCCATGGTACCACGTGTTGTAGATGTTTACACGTCGCTTGTAGAAATCTCACTGGCGTCATTCACAGGTAAATCTTGAGTTATAATTTTGTTCAACAACTCCCAACAGGCATGGGTGGATAACCAATGAAAGAGATGCCACGCATGCGCTAGGGCTGTATGGATAATGTTGCCGCAGGAACAAGTATCCATCAGCGTTTGCAGGGAGGGGCAGCCCAGGTCCATGAGGACGATATATTGACAGTAAGATGCCAAAAATTGTTGCAACCATTCACGTTTTTCATTACCTTTCACGAATACAACATTGGCCGAGGACAAGTGTGCTTTCATGACCACGTCCAAATATTTATAGGAAATGGTTCCTTGATTCCAGTCTAGTTGCTTATGATTTTCAATCCACTGGGTTTGTTTGCGGTCTTTTTAACACAACAAATCAAAGGCATGAAGCGGTTTAAATAGCAAATAAGTAGCTTGCGATATCCAAAACGTGGTACAATCGATAATGGCCACTTGTTTAAATATAAATTTGTTGTCACCAATTTTAAACCCTTGGCAATCCACAACGAGTGTGCGCAACATGTTGCCGCTTGCCTGGACCAAGTTCAACTGACTACTGACTGACAATCAATGACTAAGGTGTGGTCATGTCATGGACATACCTGCCATGCTAGTTTGAAAAAAAATGAGGTTAGGGTAGGACAGGGGCTCATGAAAAAAATAAGAATTTAAGAATTACATAATTTAATTATCATAACACGTCTTACATGCTTTTGTCATTTTGGGATAAGGACGATACCAACGGATACAACAATATAGTCTCTTGTGTTTGTAACGCTCATGACACCGATGATATACCAATGTCTTTAAACTAGGCGTTATTGATGGTGAGCTGCTCACCGAAGCACCATGGACACCATACAGTCCACACGTATCATAACTTGCTTTTTTTCATTACTCAGGGGCACGAGTGAGGGATAGCTTGAATGACAGGGTATATTCCCCACCTCCATTCTGCACAGGTAGGGGCAGGCAGGTGACCAGCGCTGATGTTCTTGCATGGGTTCATCGCCCTCCTGCCATTGGTCTATGATGATGGGACAAAAGGCACATTTCACTTCATCTCTTGTTTTTAAATAATAGAATCCAGCGGCCGCCAAGGCTTCAGGGTTTATGAAAGGCACTGGCCATGTTGCAAAAGTCTTGAAACGTTGTTCCTCAGAGTTTAAATTCATGGATATGGCTTCTCTTGATGCTTTAAAGCAAGACATGACTGAGCGGCTTGACGTGGGTTGACCTGTTATTTATACACTCGTCACTTGGTTGGACAGTGGATAATAGTTGACTTGTTTGTCATGAATAATCAAACAGTAGGCCGTCGTATTGGCTGGTACATTGCCATTGTTCAAAATCTAGTCGAATGTCAATTTTGGATGGCTTGACAGACTCTTCCAGGTAAGAACAGTCAAAGACAATCAGTGGTGCCCTTGCCTAAAACGCTTGGGGTAGCAGCATGGGGCCGTTCTGTTTTTGATAATACGACCATCGAAATTTAGAAAACATGTCGTACAGGGGGCCAAACTTATCTTTTGAAAAATCCAAATCCAGTCCTTCATAGGGAAACACAGCTCCGTTGAGGAAAAGATGTGCGTTTTTTCAATTACAGGTGATCAAATTGCGTGGCATCTTAGGTTTGTTGATACTTGCGATTCGTTTGAAAACCCACGATCAGGTAGAGAGGTCTCTCTGTATAGCGGGATGGTTTTACAGCCCAACTGTGTGTGTTGGTAGTGGGCAATAGCGGGTACTCATGGAGTGCCCAGCTTCTAAATTCCATGGGTAGAGGCATATCTCTCTATACCATCTTGAGTATGCCCAGTTTTTTGCCATCGTCAAGGGTCACATGGGGCACTTTCCATAGCATGCGTTGTAGTTGAATTTTTGATTCTATGGGGGCATTGTCGGCTCCCTTGAGTGCATTATTATGACTCCAGTCTCTCACCAGATAAAGCACTTGCCTTGCGTTGACCACAATGCGCTGGTGATCTTCGGCAAAGCCTAACATCAGTTTAAGAGGTAAATATCCAGTAAAGGTCCCATCGGTGTGCACCATCCAGTCATTGGTCGAGTCAGGGCACCAACCTGCCATGCAAAGTGTTTTACCTTCTTCCTCACTATATGAGGGAAATAGTTTCATGACACTGGAAATACCCACATTTCGAGTGCTATCCACCACGATATCGTTAATGACATACCGCACCTCAGAAAACAGAAAGGCAAAAGCATGGTTGGCCAACTTGGATGTGGTGGGTGTAGAGCCATCGGCCTTGATGAGCCGACCTTCAATCTGAAAGACACTTTCATGCGGTAGGGTGTAAATATCTTGGTCGTTGATAACAAATTGAATTTCATCATTGTTATTGAGTCCAGGTGTTTGAGCTTGATGAGAAGGGAGATCAATTCTTACCACTCCTGGTTGCTCCTCGATGCGGTTTGCTATCTCTAGAATTCGTCATGGGGGTTGACCTGGTAACACAAATGCTGTAAAATCTGCTTGTCTTGAGATGTTAACGTGTATTCACGTGGCAAACAACTAACACCATTCCTAGACGGTGTTGTTGCTTTATACGCCAACTTCATTGTGGCTTTAGCACCAACTTGTAAGTCACTGGTGAGTAGAATCTAGATGAATGAGTTGTTGATCACTATTGATCCGTCTTAATGTTATATTACTAATACAATCGACAGCCACAGAATGAAAAAGTACCACTGGAGGCTTTTCACGAATAATATAGCCATTGGGCGATGTCAAAATAAAGTCATCAAGCGAATGCGATGGTTCTTGATTGGTGTACACTTGGCTAATAATATTACACGTCACCGGCACAAGATGGTCCTCAATGAATTTCACTTCATGGTCCGATTCATGTTTTTTTGTTGGGCTCCAACATGCGTGGTTTAATTCCTAGTAATCGAAGAATGGAATCGGTGCGTGTTTTAAAGTCAATGTTGAATGTGGAGAAAATACTGCAGCGATGAGTGTTGGTATTTCTTACAAGTTCAAACTTGCGCGTTCCATCGATAAATGACTTTAAACCATATTGATTGATCAACACCACATAAATGTGTTCATAAATGGCATCGATCGTGTATCCACCAGAGTTCAGGGTGAGCACAGAATCATCATAGTAAAACTTGTTCACATTTTCACGTACGTTGTATATTCGATTGTACGTTTCAAGAGAAACAAGTCCTAAACCATAGGATTTTTCACTCAATTCGATAGGCGGGTAAAAGTCTAGGCTGACTTCGGGTCCACGTCCATGCAGTGTAAACGTTTTACTTTCTGCCGACATACTGTGAACGTTTTTGCTTATGCTGTGTCTTGTATTAAAAAAAAAACACAAACGTCCACACTGTTGGCTGTTAAACGTTTGCTCACGTTTCACATTATAATATATCTTGATTCTGTTTCCAAAATAGGTCACTAGTTCCATGGGTGGGGGGTAAATTCCCAAAACTGTCAAAGTACCATACGATGGATCCCTCTTTGACATAAGATACATAATGCGTTCCTGGTCCTCGGCGATCATCCAAATTGACAGCAGCACATTCCTCTTTCCGGGGTCGTGGGGGTAATTGGTTTCGCATAAACACACCTCGAAAATGAGAAAGCTTTAGTTGTTTAGCATAGCTTTCCACTTGTTGATGCGTCAGGGCATGTCTTGCTATGGCAAAGGTTTTTTTTTTTTTTTTTTTTTTTTTTTAGATATTTTGAAATTGTGAAATCCCAAATCCTTGTTGATAAAAGGCTGGCTTTAAATTGGCATTTCTAGCCCCCATAGCAATCGCTTCCATCGTTTCATTGTCTCGCTGACTTTCTTTGAGTTGTTACTTGCCCTGCTGCGCAGCTTTAATGGTTTTCGCCACTGCACTGGCACCGCCCAAAAGTTAACCCAGAGCAGCTAGACTGGCAAATAAAGCAGGTAAAAATCCCGCTCGTTTGGGGACGGGAATCACTCGCCCTTGTTTTGAACCCTGTCGCTGACGTTTTGGAATAACACGTCTCTGTGCTGCTCGAAGAGCTTTCCTTATGGTCAATACATTATTTTTCTTTTTTTTCTTTCGCAACGGCTTGTCCACGAATGTCTTAAGCCCAGGCTTTGCCAAGGACAAAGTCTTTTTTTTAATCTTTCTCCCCACGTACCTTTGTTTCACCATGATGATGATGACCAACAACCTTTCACAAGAAAGTTTAAGTCACAACTAACGTCAGATTGTTATTTCATGGCTGTATATTCCAATTCCACATAAAGTGGGAAATCGTTTATGGTTTTTCCCGCTTGCTTTTCATCCCATGTCAACATGAGATGAAAGGATAATTCATATCCTACATTGACCATTTCATGGTTATGGACCAACATCCTATGACCATTTATCTGTATTTGTAAATGGTTCTCATCAGGCATCAGTTTTTGATGTGAATGGTTCCATTGTAGTGTAATCGATAGTTGTTTAAACCTGAAGCAAGCACATAGGTCAAGTGCTGGTCATGAACTAGCGGTATATGGTTTCTGTCATTCACAGATTTTTCATTTGTCAGATACACTAAAAATACAGATGGGATAAATTTATAAAGCCTTTTCATTTCTTAGGTCGCGTGACGCTTGGTACAGACATTGTCTTCGTCTTGTGGGTCTTCCACGTGAATAATGCGGTGATGATTAGCGCTATAGCCATTCACTGTAAGCTGGGGCACTTTATCATAAAACTCATACACCTTGTTATCAACATACTTTTTTGTAGTAACGTCTGTAGACACTTGAGGATGTTTTACATGGGTTAACAACTTTCCCTCAAAGTCATAATCTCCCTGTTTTGTGCGTGGCACTACAGACCTATCCACATAGTGTTTATTAGCAGGATCTGTTTCTTGTTTAGGATCATGTATGGGGACAGACCTAGCTTTGGCCATCAACGCACGTCCAAAGACATCCATCGTCAACCTGTAGTATGAGTCTGCTGTTTCTATGACAAGGCTCGATGTCCTGTATATAGACAGCCTGCTAGTCTGGCTAAGCCTTAGTTGAAATGAAGATTATTAAGCGGCTAGAGTCATTCCCCGTGGGGGACATGTTTTCCCATCTCTGTCCCACATCACGTGAACAATGCGTTGGTTTACTGTTTCCGTCTTCCATTCGCTGCATTATTGTGGGACCTTTCGGCTGTGGAAAGACCAATCTTTTGCTGACGCTCATTACAGCGCCCAATGGTCTGCCTTTTCAAAATATTTATATTTTTGCAAAATCTCTCTACCAACCCCTCTACGTGTTTCTGGATCAAGTCATGTCTGGATTACAAAAAGAGAATATGGGTTATTTCACATTTTCCATGCAAGAAAATGTTATTTCACCGGATGAGGTAAAGCCCGATTCACTCATGATTTTCGATGATATATCCACTGAACGTCAAGGCATCATTCAAAGCTACTTCAGCATGGGTCGTCACAAACATATCGATTTCTTCTATCTTGGACAAACGTATTCTAATATGTCCAAACAGTTGATTCGTGACAATGCCAATGTCATTGTTTTATTTCGCCAGGACGAGAGGAACTGTCGTCACATTTATAGTGAACATGTGAATCCGGATATGACCTTTCAAATGTTTGCAGAATTGTGTGCCAAGTGCTGGAACACTCAATTTCATGCCTGTTTAGTGATTGACAAACAAAGGGAACGCAACCAAGGACGATATCGCTTAAGGTTTGATCATTTTATTGCTATTTAAGGCACTGTCTCATTCCCTCTCAAGTCATTTGTCAAGACACCATGGCGTTAGCAGAGAGTCAATTGAAAAAGCATATTATTAGAGCAAAAAATACTATTCGCCAAAAGTTTCGTCAATTGAAACGATCACGTGCAAATCATGCTTTGTTTATTCAACAACATTCAGCACCTCCGCTAAAAGCCATGTTGAAACCCTCTTTCAAGCCATCTGAAACGCTACCCACCGTTTCACAAGCCACAAGACACTGCACGAGGACCTTGAGGAAGAGGAAGAGGAACAGGAACAGGAAGATTTGTCTAGTGTTAGCAAAGTTGAGGATGATGAGGAACAAGTGTTTACGCCTCAAAAAAAAAGGCCTCACCCCTTGCAGGGTTTTTAAGGAAAAAGAAATCCTTGGTCATGGTCGAAACACCTTGCCCTTCCAGATCGTCTCCGTTTTCACAACTCTTGGCCACCCCTCAACATAAAGCTCAACTCAAAAACATTTTAAGAAAATATTATGGATGAACACTGGAACCCTATTTCACCGATCTATTTATTGGAAATACAGATACCACGTATGGTGTTCGCTATGAGGATGATAGTTTTAAAATTGGGGATTCATCCATTAAATTTGCTCGTACTGAAGCTGTCATTAAAACATCAAATATAAATTAACGCCAGGACTGTTAAAGCTGCTCTTCTCTCGGACTCCCTCATTCCATGATTAAACGTCAGAGGTTCTTGGCAAATATAAATCCATTTTATTGGATACCCATGCCCACATAAGACAGTATGATCCCACTCAACAAGTGAATGCCAATATATCTCAAAAATATAAAACCATCATTGCAAAAATGTTTCCTACCAGTCAAATTGGTCGTCGTAAAGTGTCCGTTTCGGGAGTGACATTTAAACCATTAAATCCCCTTGTGGATGTTACCTACTGACACAATCCCAATAAGCTCGACCAGCGGCTACAGTTGTTGCATGCTTCACGTCAAGCTGGCCATACCGGTCACGATTGGGAAATTCAAGAAATTGAACAAGAACTTCGAAATGCCAAAATTATTGTCTAAGCCCTCACCCATTAAAATGGGTATTGCTCACGAGTTGCATCGCCCAGCTAGGCGTCACTATCCACGACTCAAGGTGATTTCACGAGATGTGGATGAACTTTGGCAGGCTGACTTGGTTAAATGATACACTATGCTAGCGTTAACGACGGTGTACGCTATATGTTGCCCGTCATAGATGTGTATTCCAAAATGGCCTTTGTTGAACCTGTGCGTCGCAGGTCTGGTCCACTATTTACCAAGGCCTTTCAACATATTTTTCAAAACTCCAAACGTCAACCCCAGTTGCTACAAACCGATCAGGGGAAAGAATTTTTCAACAAGGATTTCTCCAGTTTTCTCAAATCTAAGGATATTTACCTTTACATCACGTACAGCAATCTCAAAGCCAGCGTGGTCGAGTGGTTTAACCGAACATTGAAAACCCATATGTGGAAAGCATTTACCGCTCAGGGCACTTATCGCTGGTTAGACATGTTACCAGAGCTAGTGTCACGTTACAATGACACCAAACATAGAACCATTGGGACCAAGCTACGCCTCGTGACCAAAAATATTCAGCGACTGGATAAACTGTTTAACCCCATAAGAACAGCAGATCCTAAACGTCACCGACTGAAAATTGGAGATTTTGTTCGTGTGAGCAAATTTAAGTCTGCCTTCAATAAGGGCTACACGCCTCAGTGGGGGACTGAACTATTTCATATTCGTCAAGTCAACTTGGACAGTCCAGTCACCTATTTACTCCAGGACCTCAACCATCAACCCATAAAAGGTAGATTTTATCTCCATGATCTTCAGAAAACAGCGTTTCCTAAACATTATCTTGTGGAAAAAGTGTTGAAACAATAAGGAAATAAACTATATGTCAAATGGTTAGGATTTAACTCTACGTTTAATTCTTGGAACAATAAATTACATGTTGTGTAAACCTCTGCATTTTTTATTTATTTATTTATTCACACATGTTGTACACCACCTATAGCTCTGTGTGTACAGTCCTCAGCTCCACATATTTCTTACTCTTTCCACCTGTGTTCTCCCTTACATTACCCTTCCCCCTCTCCCCCCCCCTTCACCCCCCCCCCCCCCACCACTGCTGTTCGCAGCTCTTGCCTATCTATTGGTTGTGACATCATTCCCTCAAGTTGCATCATACTTTTTACTGATTCAGCGATTCCCACGCTTTGAACATTCTGTTATCGTGCACGTGGACAGCTAACGTCCAAGGTGAACACCTGTGCCAGGTCAAATTTCAAATGAACTTGCATTTTGTCACATACTGTAGGGTACCTGTGAGGGTAGCCTCTACAAAGTGTATTGAAAGGGGGATGAAAGGAGATTAGCTGAAGGCTGCTCGGGACTCTGGTGTAAAAAGATGTAGGTTGGAAGAGTTCGGGCATCAATGCAGCTCGAAGGGCTAACACCCAATTGTTCAAGCTGCGGGGGTGGTCCTAAGGGATGGCTACAAGGGATAATTTACTAGGTGATGGCAGGAGCGGCTACGCGACTGCCTGGATTCCTGCTGATGTTAGTTGACTGGCCGTGCTCCTAATGAGTATCGCGCACGTATGCGATGTAAGGTGACACCTGTGGCTGACTACAGCAACAAATAGACAATTAACTAATTACTAATTTGGGATCCTACCGGGAAATGAATTAAGGGGTGGGATCTTATTAATTAATTAAATAAATGAATTAAAAGACCAGTTAACTTATGGAATCTACTTTTTAATCCGTACACCTGTAGTGGAGTACAATGAAATAGTGCAGAGCAAATACTCGTGATCTTTACAATAGTAGGGGGATGTTTTACGTGTTGCTGTTACAGTTTGTGTAGGCTCACTAGACACTCACCTATCTGGATGTGGCAGCTACAAGCAGCGTCTCAGCCCCTGATGCACTTGTGAAAGACAGACCCCGACTCACCTCTCCTTCAGTGTTTTATAGAATCCGTCTGCCGAGTTAGCATTAGTTGGCATTAGTTGCGGATTCTATTGGAAGTGAGGTACTTGCCCTGGGTCATCGGAGGTCGTCTCTATGCACTAGGCCTGGTCTTGGTGTGAGCTTATGCGACGTATGCCGCAGGCATCCGCGTGTAATTAGATGTATAATTTATAGCTATAGGTTTGTAGTTAATTTATAGTTATATGGAAGGGATAGGAATGCATCCCTCGGATGCAACAATACAAAGCAAAGCAGGATGTAACTTGTTTAGCTTACATGTGGTTTCACACCTGTTCACATGCATTACAGAATTTTAGGAGTGGAATATCTTTATCCATCTCCAGAGCTATATTTTGAGTGGAATATCTCTACAATATTATCTTTGTAATATTTTGACATTACCTATGAGTATCATTGGAATTTATACGTGGAATTGAAATCACGGATTATTTATTACTACTTGTATTAGATGTTAAACCGGCGTTATTTCAGAAAAGACTTCTATTTGAGAGTTTATACGCCTGTGTAGTGTATTACATCGCCAGACGCGATGAGGAGTTTAAGTGCTTTGACAAGCATAGTTGAATGTTATGAATCCGCAGCGCTCATGTGAGACGACTACTTTTTCTTGACGCGCATGCGCACATCCATATTTCTACGTAACGGAATGTATTGATTATTTCTGAGTCAAGGTTATGTGAGTGTTTATTGCAGTCACATGTTGCTTACGTCATTAGACGTAATTTGCCATTGTTAACGCGTTAGGAAGCGAGATGTTTGAACACCGTGAGGGTGTATTATGATGAGTAGAAGCTTTTGTCTGTTATATTAGATATTTTGACACCGTTTTTATAGGCTTGTGTTATTGTTGTGACGCCTTGTGTTGCGTCTTCGTACAGACTTTTAATATCTGCGACAATTTTTGTCCAGGTCATTACCTGAAGACTGCAACGGTGAGCTTTGTGCCCCGTCAGTGTTGTTGTGAACCGAGTGTTAACTCGTGTTATTGTGATGTCCGGCCATGTGTGAGCCGATGTAATATTAGTGTTGTTCTTAGCTAGACTTCACGAGTTTAAGCCTAGGTGTCCATTGAGGAATGAGCCAGTACACTACGTGAACCGACGACAAAATAATAATCACGATTCTAATAATAATAAGAACTAATTGTTATAAATAAAATAACGATAATGACTGTAATATATTTTGACTTGCGATTGGATGCGAACTGGCCAACTCATTGGATCAGTCACATTTCCGTGCGGGAAATTACTTGTTAACTTTGTAACACTATTTTTGACGACAGAGTTGTCGCGGACCATTAGTTTTCGACTTGTGGCACACGACACCTTAGTAATGTAAGACGTGTTTTGAGATCACGCTTTTACCAACATAACTAAACAATAGATGACCCAGGATGCAAAGAGTATTCTTGCGTGTACGCAGGGTAATAATATGAAGATTTCTGGAAGCTGTGTCTTATTTATTTGTGTAAATTTGTATGTTTACCCTTGTACCTGATAGTCAGTAAGTTGAACTTAGATTTTTAATACTGAATTGTCACATAGCTTTGTTATTAAATGTTTGTTTGTTACGGTAGTAAGTCACCGTATACTTTGTTGTAATTGTCAGGATTTAGCTAGATTTAACTTATTTAAAAATAAATAAGGGAGTGGTACCATCGTAAATTCTTTTAATCTTTGTTGTTGTTGTTAATTTAACTTCTTATAAGTAACCCATTTCACTTGTGTAGGGTGTACTTTACGTGCCTCTGCCCTAGCTTGCCGCTTTTGCATTTCTTGTAACTAGATCTTTCGCGTGGGTTATTTCACTTTACAATCAGTTTAGGATCCACAACTTTAACACTTTTTTTTATTAGCTTGCGGGATTAGCCCGAGACTAACCCTCCAAACCAGGCCAGGTGAATGCATATTTTTTTAATAAATTTTATTCGAGTTTAAATAAGTCTGGATGTTATAATTTTAATCTAAGTGTTTCTGGGGTGTACTTCTTGGGTCCTCTCACCTTTTTCTCCGTGTCTGCCCGATCGCCCCGGGATGCTGCGTCTTCGTGCACACTGACCTATAGGAAGTACATCCAGGCCTTTTCGGCGTATGCGTCCAGACGGTGAGTTGTCTGGGAAGTCATTGCGGTTAGTGGCAACCCAAACAACTCGTCTGACGGGCTCAATACAGAGACTTCTTACAACCGATTTCAGTAAGAATTTCATGAACCCTCTCATACCAAGTGCGAGATGCTTGCTTCAAGCCATAAACAGCTTTTCGAAGCTTACAAACTTTAGATCTGTCACACTCATTGCCTTCTGGGGGGTACATTTTGTGCCCATTTGGGATTGGCACAAAATTGAACCCCGGACCGTTTATAAGAAAATATGTTAGAGTTGTATAAAGACCACGAGAAGTAACGAAGAGATTTCACCCAGAAAACAGAAACAGAGACATTGCTAGAGGGGGCAGGTGGTCAGTTCAAACACATAAACTCCTATTAGTTTGACAGCTTAAAAGGAAAAGGCCATTAAGAAAACCATATAAGAGCTAGGGGAATGCATAGTCAAGAGTCCATTAATAACACTCGAAATTCCAATGAAACAGCAACTTCAGGGAAATTATTGCTTCTCAAGTATGACTCTTATGGTAGAACTATTTACTCGAGAGCCACTTGAAAGGGGAACTTCCAAAGTGTGAAATCAGCAAAAAATAAATCAAGTAAAGAAAGAAGAAAACTCCCGAGGTGAAACATAACAACATAAGCTCTTAAAGTTATTGAATCTGAAGTTAAGGAAGAGTCTGGGACAACAAAATTCGAAGAATTGACAGACCTGAAATTAGACACTTCAAATAATGCTAACTCAGAAAAATATCATCGGAATGCGAGCGGACTAATACTTGCGGAGGAAACGAAGAATGAGTTTGGCCCCGACGAGGGGATAACTATTCTAATTAATTATAAATAATCCAGCGAACCATTTTCATTCCACCAGCCGGCAATTGTAATACTATTATCAATTACACATAGGATTAAAATTTAAACAAGATTGGAGCTATGATTCAGGATTTGAACTCCAGAAGCGATTAGGGACCAAATCCTTACCCAAAATGAATAAATAGGCTTAAAGCCAGAGCAAAATTATGAAGTCTCATCAGTTGGCGAGTAGCCTTGGCAGGAGGCATATGAAGTCTCATCAGTCTGCGAGAGAGCCGTGCAGAAGAACACGTCGCGCCGGAGTCAGTCAGTATACCAGATATTTAGGAGAGGCACGCTATAGTTAAAGTCCATCAGTAAAGACAAGGCCTTACTATAGGCATGTAGGGAAAGTTACTCAGTACGATCATACCAGATCAAGCCTCGGTGAAAAGTTACGCTAGGCACCGTAATCAAAGACATCGAAGTTCGAGCCTCAGAAAGGGCAAAAATATAAGACGAGTGCGCTAGGCAAATTAGTAAGTTGCAAGTGAAGCGTAGCAAAATTCATATTAGTTCGAGATCAAGTAACGTTCAGATCTTCGGATTATAAAATTCAAAGGCACGCTAGAAACTGTAAGCGTCAAAGGACGTCGGTTCGAGGAAGTAGAACATTTAAAGGGATCAAAAACACTATAGTATACAGTCTTCACGGAAGACAAAAATAGAAGAAAAACCAATTGTAAGATTGCGCTAGGAGCACAATAAAAGTAAAGTATCGAGTTATATTAAATGGACAAATAACAGTAATAAGTGAAGAAGCTCTATAAACCGTACTGGAGCGGAAGATAGGCACGGTACTAGAAAAATAGGAAGGAAAGAGACTTACCTAAAGGAGGAGAGATAGGAGCAATCACACGTACAAAGCTGTAGAGAAAAAGACTTACCTAAAACATAGGAAAGATAGGAGCAGTCACACGTTCAAACCATTACGGAAAGAGACTTACTAGGATCATCAGCAACGTGAGGTTACCTTCATCGTACGCTGAGATTTGGTCCGTGTGAAAAGTGTAAATAATAATTAAGTGATTTTTCTTTTAGTGTCTAAATATAGTAAAGAAGTTTAAAATGTATCAAAATGTATTCGTGTGTAAAATCAGAGGCCAGAAATTGAAGAAGGTCTATTTGAGTGTAGCGATGGAATGTTAAGGAAACCATGTTGGGTGAACCCATCCAGAAATCACGTCATGAGCTGAAAGAAAAGAAAAGGGCGAGTCAAAACTGTCTATAATATGGAAGTGAATGTATCATATGCTATTCAGTGAATTTATGTATGAAATGTATGCACAATGAATAATCAAATAATGTTAAGATGTCAGAGGGCAACCGCCAAGACGGTTTGCAAAAATGTGAAGAATAATTATCAAAGTTCAAAAAGTAATAATAATAATAATGAAAGCCCAAAAATGGTTAAATGATAATGAAATGAAATCTGAAAGGAGAAATCGAATATAACAATGTAAATGGCAAGTAAAATATACGCCAGATAAATGATAGTAACGTAAATGAAATAAGCACCGTTAGAATAATAATAATAGATATTGAGTTTCATACTCCGAAATAATAAATATTGAGTTTTATACTCCGAAATAATAAATGTTAAAATAAATAATTGCATTCCGCAAGTAATAATGAAGTAATGAATATTAATCAAAAATGATAATAATAAACTCGAGTTGAAGTGATTAAATAATTGAAATAAATGAAGTACGTGGAATAATTAAAATAATTGAAGGATCGTTGGGATACCTTAAAATAATGATATGATAACGCTCTTCAGCAAATGGATAAAAGTAATATGCTAAAAGTAATAGGTGGAAATCAAACACCATGAAAATTAAGTAGGAAGTTATAACCTATTAAGCTATGTTAATATGCTAACGCGAGCAAAGTTGTTGGAAATGCGATGACGATCCAAGTTTTATAAATTTGTGTTGCCGAAATAGGCCTGTAAAAGAATGAATAAAATAAAGTGATGCTAGCAATGAAATAAATATATTCTGTAATGTGCATAAGTTGAGAGATCAAAAAGGACAATTGTCGGAAAGTCGTCGGTATTGTGTTGTACGAGGGTATGACCCATCTGATCGTACGGGGATTCGAGTCAGAGGTATTGTGTTGCAATCTAAGTCCCGCAGGGCAATTGCTAATTATGAATATGTTAATCTGGAAAGTATCAGTGCTTCTACGAGATATGATTTCAACTGGAGAGGCGTAAAATATGTCTCTGAGCCTAGAATCATATGGCCCATACTTTGCCAGGATCGTTATGTTATATCCGACCAAATAAAGTGTGTGAAATGAATGATACGGGAGTCGAAGCAAGGATGATGAGGATCTCTTGTCTTCACCCAATAAATATATATAATGTGTTGTGATCTCCAATTATGGCACTGGTTACAAGGAAAGTGAAATGAATAAGAGTCAATGAGGGATAAAGTCAATGAAATAATGTAGTAACTTGGATCCTCATGCGCTTTTGTTTTAGAAGAAATGAAACATTTGAAAGTTTTAAGGAAATGAATGGAGCGAGGACAAGGTCATAAATCACAGTAAGCGAGGGTGTGAGAGAGGTCTAGCCGCCAGCCGACCATCTCTAAACGCGAGGGGAGAAATATAATGAAGCTTTGTGTACAAAGGTTAGGTTTGCTGAATAGATATTTAATGCATTGTGGCGGAACATGCAAATTCGTAAAAAAAAAGGTGCTATGATATTGTGCCCAATTCTAGGAATGGGTATTCCAAGATTCAGACACCTAGGTATCAAGGGAAAGGGTACAGGCGCTTTTGAAAGTTGAGATATTTGAATATCGCGCTCCTTTCCTTCTAGATTGAAATGGAAACTTTATGCAACCAAGAAGATGTTAAGTGACGTGGCAAATAGTAGCAGAGGTCGAGACTATTTGGTGATTAAATACTTAGCATTGGAGTAGAGACTTGATACTTGGATCAGATTACTGGCACGGCCAAATGAAAGAGGATGCACTTAGTCTCAAGTGAATCAGACCAGAGTCACCGGAGATATGAGGATTTACAGATTTCAGCGTGATCCAGCGTGGAGCCGACCGTTTTGTATAAAAGCCGCTCGGCCCAAGCATAAGCAGCTCACTTCAAACCAAGCTCTTGTAGGACAAGGTGCTGCCGCTACGTCGAGCCAAGGCACATGGTTGCCGAATCTACGCAGAAGATATCTTTGAATTGTGATAGTCACAAAAGTGCTACGATACGTGGGGAACGTAGTAAGTTTCCGGTAGAGGGAATCACTAAGGTGATTGTTATTTTCTACGGACTTTGGTGAAACACTTTGTTTCTATATGGACATATGCTAGACTTTGTCTAGATATTATTCTGTCGCAGTCCAGTAACAATAATTCAATACTTGGATATTTTAATCCAACTTGTCAGTTTCACAAATTGTAACTAAATAACCACTCAGATCTTTCAGTATATTGAAGGCCAGTCTATCACGGTGTTGTTCATTAGCCGACAAAGGGAAACTATATGTTGCTTCGCGCATGATAGATGGTGTGAAGCCATGCCCAGGGAACGATCTTCAGAACAGCCGTTGATTGTTTTAGACTATCAGTGTTTTCCTGTACTGAAAAGATTACCGTGAGTTATGTTACAACTGACGCTTTTGAGAAGAGATCATTTGGATCTGACCCCATTTAAGCGAACTGCTATGGATTTAATTGAAGTCGATATTAAAATGGATCAGCAGTTACTTCAAACTTCAAGAAATATTTCCACTATGTCGTGCTAGACAGATTGTGGGTATATAATGGCGGCCGATACAAGGATTAGACGTGCGTGTCCAATAGGGCAGGTATCTGGATAAATCTGGTACAGACCAGGTTCACTACGCTTCTAAGACCAACGAGAAATGTAAGCCACATTTGACTTTTATATTATGCCTAGCTAATTGGAACAAACTCATTTTCTGCAGATGACCAACACATTTATTTTTCTTCGTATTTAAATCTTGCATTGATTTACGCAAGACACATTAGGGTTATTCTGAGTATTTTCAGCACTCAGAACAGTTTAGGATCGATGACCGAGCATACCGAGCATTTATTTGAATGTTCATTTTGTTTGAGAATCACGGTAATCAGCCGATATAACTGTAGAAGTTAATATTTATTTTTGTTGAGGAATGGATATTTTGTCCATATTCGAAGAGTCGAACATGTGGTTTTTTCACAAAAGGAAATAATAATTAAACATATTTAAGGAAATAATAACAATAATAATCCAATAATAATAATAATAATTTTCATAATTTTTCAAAATAATTATTGGATCTTACATTTTCTACCAACATTATAGTTCTGGTTGAAGAGTTAATATTTGCATTGAGCAAAGTATATTTTTCAGATAACACGGAGAGGCATGAAACAGGAAGCCAATGATATTTGTATCAATTAGGATTTTTTTTGTGTTTATATAAAATCATGACGTAGGCACACATTCGAAAGTGAAATAGAGAATATCACAAGTGTGGTAACTTCACGGTTCGAACTGAATGGTAAAATAAAATAAACTTGTAAGTTTATAGATCTTCCAGTTTTGATAACAAGCAGAGGCTTGATTTATTGTATAAATTTTGGGAAGAAAATTTATGTGTGTGGAGTAGTTGAAATGCCATTCCCAGGTGCGCATGTTTAAGTCGCAGGAATGAGGAGTTTTTTTTTGAGCATCAATCAAATAGCAGGTTCGTTGGCTCAGGTTTATAGGAGGAGTATTGGAACCACACATTTCGTCGAATGAATGACCAAACCATCAGTAATTATTTCAAACTTGTTTACGTATTCCATTAATACTTTGGATTTGCTAGAACCCGGTTTTGTCATGATAAAATTTTATTCTTCTTCAGAGGAAGACCTTTGCCGTTGTTGTTGGGATATTGTGTTCTTACACAAATAATTGAATGGGCCACTGCCAATTTAAAAAAAATAATTCTGTATCCACGAATTACTTAAAGGATGTTTTCAATCCTATTGTCATGAACTAAATGAATTTATTATAAAGCTACAATACTTATTTCCGCATTCTGTTCAAGAATTGCAAGTTGTGAAAGTTATTAAAATAGCAACAATATAAATATTTTTCTTAATAATAATTCCAAGTGGAAAATCGAATAGTTGAATGGTTCAACAATTTTTTATGATCAAGCTGATGATTCAGAAATCATATTTCTTTGGAATTTGAAGTTCATAATCGAGTCACTTCTCGAAATGTTTAATTTTGGAAGAATAATAAATTTTGTTGTGCTTCGCACAGTTCTTCGATGCTAAGCTCAAGGGTCAAATACTTTTCAGATGTTGTTATTAATATGTGTACATAATTAGTGTTGGGTCAAAGATAATATTTTTGACAATATTTTTGAAACTGGAAAAATAAGTGGAAGTTAAAAAAAATTCTATAAACAATTATGAACAGTGAGAATTTATCCGAGTGTTAATATCATGTTAGAAATTCAACCAGTGAACTACAATATTTCCAGTAAAGACAATTAAATTTGAACTGGATTTCATCGTCAATAATTGATATAATTTTGGAACACAGTCTACAGGACTGATAATCAGACTTGTGTCTCCAAGGACAATTGTTCAATGTGTTGGAAAATTTCTGTACATTGTGTAAATAGTAGTGTGTGCCGTCGCACTGGAATGATGTTACGTTGAGCATCATTTTGCAGTCAATTTTAAAATTTAGAATAAAATGAGATAATTTTACATGTTGTGTTATGCCCAGATGAATCTCCTTCTATCCTTATTGTTGCATTGAGCCAAAAATCAGTAAAGCATTTTTTATTTATTTTGATGTCTTTTTTTTTGCGATTAGTTTTAACCCATCTGGCGGCCCGGGATATTTTGACTCTCGTGCTGACTGATTCTTGGTAAAATGCATATGTGGTCGTGCGGACTCCGGTCTAAACGGGCACATAAAATAAGATAGTGAGAGAAAATGGCGCCCAACGTGGGGACCGAGTTAGACACGGTCAATCACATGCCGATTTAAATTGTGATTATTTTATAGGTATTTTGGGAGTTGAGAGATGTCTGGTTTGGATGAATAAATTAGTAGGAAACCCAATTAGTGGGGAAAATTAAAAATTAACTGGGTTAATAATTAGAATGGGTTTGATTATTTTGATAATGGCTTAACCATTAGGGCGTCAAGTAAATTCAGTAGTAAACGTTCGATGACTGGACATACGCATTAGTAGAATCCAGGTGGAGGATATTTGAGGACTTGCATATTTTTCTTGTGATATTGTGGAGAAGTTAATTCATAAAAGTAGAGAAGTTTTTTTTCCATCGCGTCGACATTAGGACAAATCTCATTTTATTAGAGTGTTCCAATTAGCTATTCATGTTTCTTGTTCTAGTTATAATCTTGTGTCTGCCAACATGTATACCCCTAAGTTTTGACTAATACTGAAAATTATGGAAGAGATGATGAGGATGATGGGGAGTTTGGAAGAGAGTTCCAAAGAAGCTGGACTGCGCGTAGCAGCCATCATGAAAGAAAATACAGAGGCTTTGGAAAAGAAACTTAAAGAAAATTCCGATATGTTAGAAAGCAGGTTAAAAGATAACTTAAAAGATAGTTTAAATAGTAAATTTAATTCTATGGAAAATAAATTTAAAGAGAATTCCGAAACCTTGAAAATGTCACTTGAGGGTAAAATGACTAAATTATGCGAAAAAACACATGAGCTCGAAACTTCATTAGCTACTAACGCAAGTTTAATGGACGATAAATTTCGCGATGCCGATCTAAGATCCCAAAGCTTAGCTGATAGGATAGAAAGTGGTCTTAGGAAAGTTGGTGAAGACATGGTCAACCTAGAAGTCAGAGTGAAGAAAGAGAGCAATGAGATGGCAACTCTAGTTGTTCAACGTTTGACAGACCAATTCAAAGAACTCGTAGTGGGAGAAATAAGAGAAGGTGTGATTAATGAATTACAAACTGAAATTAAAACCACAGTTATCGATGAGATTAAAAACTCAAGCTGGAGAACCAAGATGGAGTCAAGGAGATTAGAGAATCTTTGTCATCCCATATTCAAGTAATTTCCGAAGATATTCAAGCGACTCAGAAGGACATATCAGATATGACAGGGTCATTGAAGAGTCACGAGGCTGTTATGAACCAGATATCCACTGATGTCAAGGAGAACTATAAGGAAACATAAGAAATAAAGAAGGAAACCGAAGGAATTAGAAAAAAGGCCGAAGAAAACCATAAGGCAATTGAGGCTATGAAAACCCAAGTTAAGGACGAGAAACAGGCTGACCATCTGTTGAAAATGCCAAGTATAAGAGGAGAAGAACAGATACAGGTAAACCTAGGAGCAGCTAGAGGAAATGATAGTCAAAGACAGCATGAGGCCAGGACAGTATTTCAATCCAACCCCATAACTGTATTCAAGTATGTGGAGGATAAGCCTTCTAAATTTTCAGGGCGAGATTCTGTGACACCCGTAGAATTCTTGAGAGAAGCAGGTGATTACCTTAAAGATTCCAAAATCCCTAAGGAAAGACAAATCCGAGTGATAGGGAAATTTTTGGAAGTGTCCGCACTTATCTGGTTTAGAGCATTCAGGTCCACTCTCACCAATTTTGAGGAGTTTTCCCGTGGGTTATTGAAAAAGTTTTGGTCCCCGGAAACCCAACAGCAAGTCAGAGCAGAATTATATTCGAAGAGATTTTCGACGTCACAACCTCCTCGATACTCTTCGTACTTTTCTGGACAGCTTTCTAAACCTCAACATTTAGATCCGCCGATGCCAGATAATGAATTAATTACTGCATTAATACGTCAGTTTCCAGCAGAAGTCCAAAGAACTTTGATCGCTGCTGACATTTATAATATGGAGCAATTTGACGAGGTATTGCAGAAACTTGATCACACGAACGCTCAATTCTTCCATCAGAAGGGAGGAAAGAATGGCAACGCTGTGTACACTGTTATGTCCGACAGTTATTCCCAAACACCTCGCGAGATTCGAGAGGGGCGAGAGGAGAAAACGCCGAGGGAAGAGCCTGATAAAAGAGGATGGAATCAGAACACTAATAGATACAGTTACAAGCCTTATGAGAGACTAAAGGGTGGATATCGATATGACAATCGATGGAGAGAGCCAAGGAATAATCAAGGAAGATACCAGGAAAGAAGGTACTATGGTAGAAACAATAACTACAATAACAGAGGGAATGAGAACACTCGTCAGTCCAATGAAGAGTTCAATCAGGAGACGAGGAATATCTTGGAAGAAAGACACCAAGAAAACTCGCTGTTCTTGGAACAGAAGTCCAATGAACCAGGTCCATCGGGAACACAGCAATCCCGGGGGAATGAAAAAAAAACTTCGAATTCACAGTAGGAGATCGAATTTTAAACATTTTCACTTCCAGGATTATTAAATGGCAAACAGAGGATGATGACTTAATTCAACATAATGACCAACGGAAAGATATGGGTACAAGAATTAAACTGCCAATCATATCATGCGAAGTATTCGGCATGCCTGTCGATACTTAAATTGATACTGGGGCTATGCTTTGTCTTGTGAGCGAGAAGCTTTATAGTCTGTGGAAGCTCAAAGAGAATTTAGAAGAGATTCCATTATCAGGAATTAAAATCCAAGGAATAATACCCAACAAAATATCGCTGTGTAAAACACAATTATACTTATGTGTTACTATTGGAGGACATGATTTCCGACATGTGTTTTTAGTAATGAAGGACATGGCTTTTGACATGATCTTGGGAGCGGATTTCATCCAGAAATATCGAGCCGTGATAGACATGAAGACAGAGATGGTCAGATTCCAGTATACTGAAGAGATAAACATCGAGGGAAAGGAAGAAAATGTTAATTGGACATTCAGTAATCGTGAGGACTGATCACCATGCATTGGAGTTTATCTTAAGAACAAACTTTGCCAGTGATAGAATAACTAGATGGTCACTTTTTATTCAACAATCCAACCTAGTTATCGAACACACTCCTGGAAAGTTGAACATTGGGGCCGATTTATTGAGTAGAGCAGTGGAGTCTACATCCAAGGTTTTTCAAGTTAACCTGACGCATGAGGATGAGGATACCTTAAGAAGGTTAAGATAGTTACATTTATCCCAGAGGAGAGACCGACGTCTTAGAAACATTTTTCGTTTTCTACAGGGAGATATGGATCCCAATGACGATGATTTTGTGGAAACTGAAAGAACTTCCAGAGATTATTTGATGTTAGGTGGTCTAGTCTACAGGTTTGCAGACCCCAACCATGCGAAGCTGAGGGTAGTGGTACCTCCAGGAATGCAAACACCCATTATTTGGATGGCGCATCGAATTACAGGTCATGCTGGAGTAGATAAGACAGTTAACTTGATACAAGAGAAATTTTCATGGGAGCGAATGCGACAAACTGTCAGGAACACTATTTGGGAGTGCGACTTATGCCAAAGGAGTAAATATAATTCTAAATTATTGAGAGAATTACCTAGGCCTATTATTCCTTCTAAGCCTTGTGAAATCTTTGCGACTGATCTTTATGGTCCTCTCCCAAAGTCTAAAAGAGGTAACCGATATATTCTGGTGACCATAGATGTTTTCAGCAAATACACTATGTTACACCCAATTCAGAAGGCAAACGCAAAATATTGTGCGAAGAGAATTAGAGACAGCGTAACTCCGGAAGCAGGCAAACCGGAATTCCTTTTATCAGATCACGGACCCCAATTTACACCTTTAGAATTCAGGGACGTCATGAATAATCTTGGGATTAGACAATTGCTTTGTTCTATCAGACATACTGAAACCAATCCAGCAGAACGCGTGCTGGCTGAAATATCTAAATTTTGCCGCCTCTATTGTCCAAATGAGCATTGGAAATGGATGGATGTTCTCTCTTTAGCATCCGAATCCTTCAACTCTACGATTCATGAGAGTACTGGACAGATTCCCATGTTGGTTCATCATGGAATAAAACCAACAAGATTATGGGATCGAATCACCTCTATTCCACCCGAGATTGAACCTAGTCGTCAGAGGAGGGTGACTCCAGCTTTAGACAAGTTGAGGAGCCAAGCTGAGAAAAGAGAGCGCAGAGTGAGAGGAAAGCGTTATCGCAGACCCTTGCGCGTAGGAACTCTTGTTTTAGTAAAAAAAAACTACACCCTCCGACGTGCAAAATCGAGTGTACTCGAAGTTTGCAAGCCTTTACGATGGACCCTATCGTGTTGTGGAAGTAAACAACAATGGAGGCTATAAGATCGCCAATACACGAACTGGTAACATCGTGGGAATTTATAATGCAGCGAATTTGAAGATTTATTATTCAAGAACCAGATGATTTAATGAGTAGATAGGAAAAATAAAAATTTTTCAATTTTTATTTTTTTGCTAGGTGTGGGGTGGATGTGCCCAATTCAAGGAATGGGTATTCCAAGATTCAGACACCTATGTATCAAGGGAAAGGCTACAGCCGCTTTTGAAAGTTGAGATATTTGAATATCGCGCTCCTTTCCTTCTAGATTGAAATGGAAACTTTATGCAGCCAAGAAGATGTTAAGTGACGTGGCAAATAGTAGCAGAGGTCGAGACTATTTGGTGATTAAATACTTAGCCATGGAGTAGAGACTTGATACTTGGATCAGATTCCTGGCACGGCCAAATGAAAGAAGATGCACTTAGTCTCAAGTGAATCAGACCAGAGACACCGGAGATATGAGGATTTACAGATTTCAGCGTGATCCAGCGTGGAGCCGACCGTTTTGTATAAAAGTCGCTCGGCCCAAGCATAAGCAGCTCACTTCAAACCAAGCTCTTGTGGGACAAGGTGCTGCCGCTAGGTCGAGCCAAGACACATGGTTGCCGAATCTACGCAGAAGATATCTTTGAATTGTGATAGTCACAAAAGTGCTACGATACGTGGGGAACGTAGTAAGTTTCCGGTAGAGGGAATCACTAAGGTGATTGTTATTTTCTACGGACATTGGTGAAACACTTTGTTTCTATATGGACATATGCTAGACTTTGTCTAGATATTATTCTGTCGCAGTCCAGTAACAATAATTCAATACTTGGATATTTTAATCCAACTTGTCAGTTTCACAAATTGTAACTAAATAACCACTCAGATCTTTCAGTATATTGAAGGCCAGTCTATCACGGTGTTGTTCATTAGCCGACAAAGGGAAACTATATGTTGCTTCGCGCATGATAGATGGTGTGAAGCCATGCCCAGGGAACGATCTTCAGAACAGCCGTTGATTGTTTTAGACTATCAGTGTTTTCCTGTACTGAAAAGATTACCGTGAGTTATGTTACAACTGACGCTTTTGAGAAGAGATCATTTGGATCTGACCCCATTTAAGCGAACTGCTATGGATTTAATTGAAGTCAATATTAAAATGGATCAGCAGTTACTTCAAACTTCAAGAAATATTTCCACTATGTCGTGCTAGACAGATTGTGGGTATATAATGGCGGCCGATACAAGGATTAGACGTGCGTGTCCAATAGGGCATGTATCTGGATAAATCTGGTACAGACCAGGTTCACTACGCTTCAAGACCAACGAGAAATGTAAGCCACATTTGACTTTTATATTATGCCTAGCTAATTGGAACAAACTCATTTTCTGCAGATGACCAACACATTTATTTTTCTTCGTATTTAAATCTTGCATTGATTTACGCAAGACACATTAGGGTTATTCTGAGTATTTTCAGCACTCAGAACAGTTTAGGATCGATGACCGAGCATACCGAGCATTTATTTGAATGTTCATTTTGTTTGAGAATCACGGTAATCAGCCGATATAACTGTAGAAGTTAATATTTATTTTTGTTGAGGAATGGATATTTTGTCCATATTCGAAGAGTCGAACATGTGGTTTTTTCACATAAGGAAATAATAATTAAACATATTTAAGGAAATAATAACAATAATAATCCAATAATAATAATTTTCATAATTTTTCTAAATAATTATTGGATCTTACATTTTCTAATAATCACATTCGTTGAGAGAGAGAGAGAGCTTAAGGATTAGATTAGTCATTCCTAGTTTGAAACAGGTGATTTTCCGAAAGCTAGTGGATAGCGCAAGCCCGTATTCCACCAACATTATAGTTCTGGTTGAACAGTTAATATTTGCATTGAGCAAAGTATATTTTTCAGATAACACGGAGAGGCATGAAACAGGAAGCCAATGATATTTGTATCAATTAGGATTTTTTTTTGTGTTTATATAAAATCATGACGTAGGCACACATTCGAAAGTGAAATAGAGAATATCACAAGTGTGGTAACTTCACGGTTTGAACTGAATGGTAAAATAAAATAAACTTGTAAGTTTATAGATCTTCCAGTTTTGATAACAAGCAGAGGCTTGATTTATTGTATAAATTTTGGGAAGAAAATTTATGTGTGTGGAGTAGTTGAAATGCCATTCCCAGGTGCGCTTGTTTAAGTCGCAGGAATGAGGAGTTTTTTTTTGAGCATCAATCAAATAGCAGGTTCGTTGGCTCAGGTTTATAGGAGGAGTATTGGAACCACACATTTCGTCGAATGAATGACCAAACCATCAGTAATTATTTCAAACTTGTTTACGTATTCCATTAATACTTTGGATTTGCTAGAACCCGGTTTTGTCATGATAAAATTTTATTCTTCTTCAGAGGAAGACCTTTGCCGTTGTTGTTGGGATATTGTGTTCTTACACAAATAATTGAATGGGCCACTGCCAATTTAAAAAAAATAATTCTGTATCCACGAATTACTTAAAGGATGTTTTCAATCCTATTGTCATGAACTAAATGAATTTATTATAAAGCTACAATTCTTATTTCCGCATTCTGTTCAAGAAATGCAAGTTGTGAAAGTTACTAAAATAGCAACAAATATAAATATTTTTCTTAATAATAATTCCAAGTGGAAAATCGAATAGTTGAATGGTTCAACAATTTTTTATGATCAAGCTGATGATTCAGAAATCATATTTCTTTGGAATTTGAAGTTCATAATCGAGTCACTTCTCGAAATGTTTAATTTTGGAAGAATAATAAATTTTGTTGTGCTTCGCACAGTTCTTCGATGCTATGCTCAAGGGTCAAATACTTTTCAGATGTTGTTATTAATATGTGTACATAATTAGTGTTGGGTCAAAGATAATATTTTTGACAATATTTTTGAAACTGGAAAAATAAGTGGAAGTTAAAAAAAATTCTATAAACAATTATGAACAGTGAGAATTTATACGAGTGTTAATATCATGTTAGAAATTCAACCAGTGAACTACAATATTTCCAGTAAAGACAATTAAATTTGAACTGGATTTCATCGTAAATAATTGATATAATTTTGGAACACAGTCTACAGGACTGATAATCAGACTTTTGTCTCCAAGGACAATTGTTCAATGTGTTGGAAAATTTCTGTACATTGTGTAAATAGTAGTGTGTGCCGTCGCACTGGAATGATGTTACGTTGAGCATCATTTTGCAGTCAATTTTAAAATTTAGAATAAAATGAGATAATTTTACATGTTGTGTTATGCCCAGGTGAATCTCCTTCTATCCTTATTGTTGCATTGAGCCAAAAATCAGTAAAGCATTTTTTATTTATTTTGATGTCTTTTTTTTGCGATTAGTTTTAACCCATCTGGCGGCCCGGGATATTTTGACTCTCGTGCTGACTGATTCTTGGTAAAATGCATATGTGGTCGTGCGGACTCCGGTCTAAACGGGCACATAAAATAAGATAGTGAGAGAAAATGGCGCCCAACGTGGGGCCCGAGTTAGACACGGTCAATCACATGCCGATTTAAATTGTGATTATTTTTATAGGTATTTTTGGAGTTGAGAGATGTCTGGTTTGGATGAATAAATTAGTAGGAAACCCAATTAGTGGGGAAAATTAAAAATTAACTGGGTTAATAATTAGAATGGGTTTGATTATTTTGATAATGGCTTAACCATTAGGGCGTCAAGTAAATTCAGTAGTAAACGTTCGATGACTGGACATACGCATTAGTAGAATCCAGGAGGAGGATATTTGAGGACTTGCATATTTTTCTTGTGATATTGTGGTGAAGTTAATTCGTAAAAGTAGAGAAGTTTTTTTCCCATCGCGTCGACATTAGGACAAATCTCATTTTATTAGAGTGTTCCAATTAGCTATTCATGTTTCTTGTTCTAGTTATAATCTTGTGTCTGCCAACATGTATACCCCTAAGTTTTGACTAATACTGAAAATTATGGAAGAGATGATGAGGATGATGGGGAGTTTGGAAGAGAGTTCCAAAGAAGCTGGACTGCGCGTAGCAGCCATCATGAAAGAAAATACAGAGGCTTTGGAAAAGAAACTTAAAGAAAATTCCGATATGTTAGAAAGCAGGTTAAAAGATAACTTAAAAGATAGTTTAAATAGTAAATTTAATTCTATGGAAAATAAATTTAAAGAGAATTCCGAAACCTTGAAAATGTCACTTGAGGGTAAAATGACTAAATTATGCGAAAAAACACATGAGCTTGAAACTTCATTAGCTACTAACGCAAGTTTAATGGACGATAAATTTCGCGATGCCGATCTAAGATCCCAAAGCTTAGCTGATAGGATAGAAAGTGGTCTTAGGAAAGTTGGTGAAGACATGGTCAACCTAGAAGTCAGAGTGAAGAAAGAGAGCAATGAGATGGCAACTCTAGTTGTTCAACGTTTGACAGACCAATTCAAAGAACTCGTAGTGGGAGAAATAAGAGAAGGTGTGATTAATGAATTACAAACTGAAATTAAAACCACAGTTATCGATGAGATTAAAAACTCAAGCTGGAGAACCAGGATGGAGTCAAGGAGATTAGAGAATCTTTGTCATCCCATATTCAAGTAATTTCCGAAGATATTCAAGCGACTCAGAAGGACATATCAGATATGACAGGGTCATTGAAGAGTCACGAGGCTGTTATGAACCAGATATCCACTGATGTCAAGGAGAACTATAAGGAAACATAAGAAATAAAGAAGGAAACCGAAGGAATTAGAAAAAAGGCCGAAGAAAACCATAAGGCAATTGAGGCTATGAAAACCCAAGTTAAGGACGAGAAACAGGCTGACCATCTGTTGAAAATGCCAAGTATAAGAGGAGAAGAACAGATACAGGTAAACCTAGGAGCAGCTAGAGGAAATGATAGTCAAAGACAGCATGAGGCCAGGACAGTATTTCAATCCAACCCCATAACTGTATTCAAGTATGTGGAGGATAAGCCTTCTAAATTTTCAGGGCGAGATTCTGTGACACCCGTAGAATTCTTGAGAGAAGCAGGTGATTACCTTAAAGATTCCAAAATCCCTAAGGAAAGACAAATCCGAGTGATAGGGAAATTTTTGGAAGTGTCCGCACTTATCTGGTTTAGAGCATTCAGGTCCACTCTCACCAATTTTGAGGAGTTTTCCCGTGGGTTATTGAAAAAGTTTTGGTCCCCGGAAACCCAACAGCAAGTCAGAGCAGAATTATATTCGAAGAGATTTTCGACGTCACAACCTCCTCGATACTCTTCGTACTTTTCTGGACAGCTTTCTAAACCTCAACATTTAGATCCGCCGATGCCAGATAATGAATTAATTACTGCATTAATACGTCAGTTTCCAGCAGAAGTCCAAAGAACTTTGATCGCTGCTGACATTTATAATATGGAGCAATTTGACGAGGTATTGCAGAAACTTGATCACACGAACGCTCAATTCTTCCATCTGAAGGGAGGAAAGAATGGCAACGCTGTGTACACTGTTATGTCCGACAGTTATTCCCAAACACCTCGCGAGATTCGAGAGGGGCGAGAGGAGAAAACGCCGAGGGAAGAGCCTGATAAAAGAGGATGGAATCAGAACACTAATAGTTACAGTTACAAGCCTTATGAGAGACTAAAGGGTGGATATCGATATGACAATCGATGGAGAGAGCCAAGGAATTATCAAGGAAGATACCAGGAAAGAAGGTACTATGGTAGAAACAATAACTACAATAACAGAGGGAATGAGAACACTCGTCAGTCCAATGAAGAGTTCAATCAGGAGACGAGGAATATCTTGGAAGAAAGACACCAAGAAAACTCGCTGTTCTTGGAACAGAAGTCCAATGAACCAGGTCCATCGGGAACACAGCAATCCCGGGGGAATGAAAAAAAACTTCGAATTCACAGTAGGAGATCGAATTTTAAACATTTTCACTTCCAGGATTATTAAATGGCAAACAGAGGATGATGACTTAATTCAACATAATGACCAACGGAAAGAAATGGGTACAAGAATTAAACTGCCAATCATATCATGCGAAGTATTCGGCATGCCTGTCGATACTTAAATTGATACTGGGGCTATGCTTTGTCTTGTGAGCGAGAAGCTTTATAGTCTGTGGAAGCTCAAAGAGAATTTAGAAGAGATTCCATTATCAGGAATTAAAATCCAAGGAATAATACCCAACAAAATATCGCTGTGTAAAACACAATTATACTTATGTGTTACTATTGGAGGACATGATTTCCGACATGTGTTTTTAGTAATGAAGGACATGGCTTTTGACATGATCTTGGGAGCGGATTTCATCCAGAAATATCGAGCCGTGATAGACATGAAGACAGAGATGGTCAGATTCCAGTATACTGAAGAGATAAACTTCGAGGGAAAGGAAGAAAATGTTAATTGGACATTCAGTAATCGTGAGGACTGATCACCATGCATTGGAGTTTATCTTAAGAACAAACTTTGCCAGTGATAGAATAACTAGATGGTCACTTTTTATTCAACAATCCAACCTAGTTATCGAACACACTCCTGGAAAGTTGAACATTGGGGCCGATTTATTGAGTAGAGCAGTGGAGTCTACATCCAAGGTTTTTCAAGTTAACCTGACGCATGAGGATGAGGATACCTTAAGAAGGTTAAGATTGTTACATTTATCCCAGAGGAGAGACCGACGTCTTAGAAACATTTTTCGTTTTCTACAGGGAGATATGGATCCCAATGACGATGATTTTGTGGAAACTGAAAGAATTTCCAGAGATTATTTGATGTTAGATGGTCTAGTCTACAGGTTTGCAGACCCCAACCATGCGAAGCTGAGGGTAGTGGTACCTCCAGGAATGCAAACACCCATTATTTGGATGGCGCATCGAATTACAGGTCATGCTGGAGTAGATAAGACAGTTAACTTGATACAAGAGAAATTTTCATGGGAGCGAATGCGACAAACTGTCAGGAACACTATTTGGGAGTGCGACTTATGCCAAAGGAGTAAATATAATTCTAAATTATTGAGAGAATTACCTAGGCCTATTATTCCTTCTAAGCCTTGTGAAATCTTTGCGACTGATCTTTATGGTCCTCTCCCAAAGTCTAAAAGAGGTAACCGATATATTCTGGTGACCATAGATGTTTTCAGCAAATACACTATGTTACACCCAATTCAGAAGGCAAACGCAAAATATTGTGCGAAGAGAATTAGAGACAGCGTAACTCCGGAAGCAGGCAAACCGGAATTCCTTTTATCAGATCACGGACCCCAATTTACACCTTTAGAATTCAGGGACGTCATGAATAATCTTGGGATTAGACAATTGCTTTGTTCTATCAGACATACTGAAACCAATCCAGCAGAACGCGTGCTGGCTGAAATATCTAAATTTTGCCGCCTCTATTGTCCAAATGAGCATTGGAAATGGATGGATGTTCTCTCTTTAGTATCCGAATCCATCAACTCTACGATTCATGAGAGTACTGGACAGATTCCCATGTTGGTTCATCATGGAATAAAACCAACAAGATTATGGGATCGAATCACCTCTATTCCACCCGAGATTGAACCTAGTCGTCAGAGGAGGGTGACTCCAGCTTTAGACAAGTTGAGGAGCCAAGCTGAGAAAAGAGAGCGCAGAGTGAGAGGAAAGCGTTATCGCAGACCCTTGCGCGTAGGAACTCATGTTTTAGTAAAAAAAACTACACCCTCCGACGTGCAAAATCGAGTGTACTCGAAGTTTGCAAGCCTTTACGATGGACCCTATCGTGTTGTGGAAGTAAACAACAATGGAGGCTATAAGTTCGCCAATACACGAACTGGTAACATCGTGGGAATTTATAATGCAGCGAATTTGAAGATTTATTATTCAAGAACCAGATGATTTAATGAGTAGATAGGAAAAATAAAAATTTTTCAATTTTTATTTTTTTGCTAGGTGTGGGGTGGATGTGCCCAATTCAAGGAATGGGTATTCCAAGATTCAGACACCTATGTATCAAGGGAAAGGCTACAGCCGCTTTTGAAAGTTGAGATATTTGAATATCGCGCTCCTTTCCTTCTAGATTGAAATGGAAACTTTATGCAGCCAAGAAGATGTTAAGTGACGTGGCAAATAGTAGCAGAGGTCGAGACTATTTGGTGATTAAATACTTAGCCATGGAGTAGAGACTTGATACTTGGATCAGATTCCTGGCACGGCCAAATGAAAGAAGATGCACTTAGTCTCAAGTGAATCAGACCAGAGACACCGGAGATATGAGGATTTACAGATTTCAGCGTGATCCAGCGTGGAGCCGACCGTTTTGTATAAAAGTCGCTCGGCCCAAGCATAAGCAGCTCACTTCAAACCAAGCTCTTGTGGGACAAGGTGCTGCCGCTAGGTCGAGCCAAGACACATGGTTGCCGAATCTACGCAGAAGATATCTTTGAATTGTGATAGTCACAAAAGTGCTACGATACGTGGGGAACGTAGTAAGTTTCCGGTAGAGGGAATCACTAAGGTGATTGTTATTTTCTACGGACATTGGTGAAACACTTTGTTTCTATATGGACATATGCTAGACTTTGTCTAGATATTATTCTGTCACCGTCCAGTAACAATAATTCAATACTTGGATATTTTAATCCAACTTGTCAGTTTCACAAATTGTAACTAAATAACCACTCAGATCTTTCAGTATATTGAAGGCCAGTCTATCACGGTGTTGTTCATTAGCCGACAAAGGGGAACTATATGTTGCTTCGCGCATGATAGATGGTGTGAAGCCATGCCCAGGGAACGATCTTCAGAACAGCCGTTGATTGTTTTAGACTATCAGTGTTTTCCTGTACTGAAAAGATTACCGTGAGTTATGTTACAACTGACGCTTTTGAGAAGAGATCATTTGGATCTGACCCCATTTAAGCGAACTGCTATGGATTTAATTGAAGTCAATATTAAAATGGATCAGCAGTTACTTCAAACTTCAAGAAATATTTCCACTATGTCGTGCTAGACAGATTGTGGGTATATAATGGCGGCCGATACAAGGATTAGACGTGCGTGTCCAATAGGGCATGTATCTGGATAAATCTGGTACAGACCAGGTTCACTACGCTTCAAGACCAACGAGAAATGTAAGCCACATTTGACTTTTATATTATGCCTAGCTAATTGGAACAAACTCATTTTCTGCAGATGACCAACACATTTATTTTTCTTCGTATTTAAATCTTGCATTGATTTACGCAAGACACATTAGGGTTATTCTGAGTATTTTCAGCACTCAGAACAGTTTAGGATCGATGACCGAGCATACCGAGCATTTATTTGAATGTTCATTTTGTTTGAGAATCACGGTAATCAGCCGATATAACTGTAGAAGTTAATATTTATTTTTGTTGAGGAATGGATATTTTGTCCATATTCGAAGAGTCGAACATGTGGTTTTTTCACATAAGGAAATAATAATTAAACATATTTAAGGAAATAATAACAATAATAATCCAATAATAATAATTTTCATAATTTTTCTAAATAATTATTGGATCTTACATTTTCTAATAATCACATTCGTTGAGAGAGAGAGAGAGCTTAAGGATTAGATTAGTCATTCCTAGTTTGAAACAGGTGATTTTCCGAAAGCTAGTGGATAGCGCAAGCCCGTATTCCACCAACATTATAGTTCTGGTTGAACAGTTAATATTTGCATTGAGCAAAGTATATTTTTCAGATAACACGGAGAGGCATGAAACAGGAAGCCAATGATATTTGTATCAATTAGGATTTTTTTTGTGTTTATATAAAATCATGACGTAGGCACACATTCGAAAGTGAAATAGAGAATATCACAAGTGTGGTAACTTCACGGTTTGAACTGAATGGTAAAATAAAATAAACTTGTAAGTTTATAGATCTTCCAGTTTTGATAACAAGCAGAGGCTTGATTTATTGTATAAATTTTGGGAAGAAAACTTATGTGTGTGGAGTAGTTGAAATGCCATTCCCAGGTGCGCTTGTTTAAGTCGCAGGAATGAGGAGTTTTTTTTGAGCATCAATCAAATAGCAGGTTCGTTGGCTCAGGTTTATAGGAGGAGTATTGGAACCACACATTTCGTCGAATGAATGACCAAACCATCAGTAATTATTTCAAACTTGTTTACGTATTCCATTAATACTTTGGATTTGCTAGAACCCGGTTTTGTCATGATAAAATTTTATTCTTCTTCAGAGGAAGACCTTTGCCGTTGTTGTTGGGATATTGTGTTCTTACACAAATAATTGAATGGGCCACTGCCAATTTAAAAAAAATAATTCTGTATCCACGAATTACTTAAAGGATGTTTTCAATCCTATTGTCATGAACTAAATGAATTTATTATAAAGCTACAATTCTTATTTCCGCATTCTGTTCAAGAAATGCAAGTTGTGAAAGTTACTAAAATAGCAACAAATATAAATATTTTTCTTAATAATAATTCCAAGTGGAAAATCGAATAGTTGAATGGTTCAACAATTTTTTATGATCAAGCTGATGATTCAGAAATCATATTTCTTTGGAATTTGAAGTTCATAATCGAGTCACTTCTCGAAATGTTTAATTTTGGAAGAATAATAAATTTTGTTGTGCTTCGCACAGTTCTTCGATGCTATGCTCAAGGGTCAAATACTTTTCAGATGTTGTTATTAATATGTGTACATAATTAGTGTTGGGTCAAAGACAATATTTTTGACAATATTTTTGAAACTGGAAAAATAAGTGGAAGTTAAAAAAAAATCTATAAACAATTATGAACAGTGAGAATTTATACGAGTGTTAATATCATGTTAGAAATTCAACCAGTGAACTACAATATTTCCAGTAAAGACAATTAAATTTGAACTGGATTTCATCGTAAATAATTGATATAATTTTGGAACACAGTCTACAGGACTGATAATCAGACTTGTGTCTCCAAGGACAATTGTTCAATGTGTTGGAAAATTTCTGTACATTGTGTAAATAGTAGTGTGTGCCGTCGCACTGGAATGATGTTACGTTGAGCATCATTTTGCAGTCAATTTTAAAATTTAGAATAAAATGAGATAATTTTACATGTTGTGTTATGCCCAGGTGAATCTCCTTCTATCCTTATTGTTGCATTGAGCCAAAAATCAGTAAAGCATTTTTTATTTATTTTGATGTCTTTTTTTTGCGATTAGTTTTAACCCATCTGGCGGCCCGGGATATTTTGACTCTCGTGCTGACTGATTCTTGGTAAAATGCATATGTGGTCGTGCGGACTCCGGTCTAAACGGGCACATAAAATAAGATAGTGAGAGAAAATGGCGCCCAACGTGGGGCCCGAGTTAGACACGGTCAATCACATGCCGATTTAAATTGTGATTATTTTTATAGGTATTTTTGGAGTTGAGAGATGTCTGGTTTGGATGAATAAATTAGTAGGAAACCCAATTAGTGGGGAAAATTAAAAATTAACTGGGTTAATAATTAGAATGGGTTTGATTATTTTGATAATGGCTTAACCATTAGGGCGTCAAGTAAATTCAGTAGTAAACGTTCGATGACTGGACATACGCATTAGTAGAATCCAGGAGGAGGATATTTGAGGACTTGCATATTTTTCTTGTGATATTGTGGTGAAGTTAATTCGTAAAAGTAGAGAAGTTTTTTTCCCATCGCGTCGACATTAGGACAAATCTCATTTTATTAGAGTGTTCCAATTAGCTATTCATGTTTCTTGTTCTAGTTATAATCTTGTGTCTGCCAACATGTATACCCCTAAGTTTTGACTAATACTGAAAATTATGGAAGAGATGATGAGGATGATGGGGAGTTTGGAAGAGAGTTCCAAAGAAGCTGGACTGCGCGTAGCAGCCATCATGAAAGAAAATACAGAGGCTTTGGAAAAGAAACTTAAAGAAAATTCCGATATGTTAGAAAGCAGGTTAAAAGATAACTTAAAAGATAGTTTAAATAGTAAATTTAATTCTATGGAAAATAAATTTAAAGAGAATTCCGAAACCTTGAAAATGTCACTTGAGGGTAAAATGACTAAATTATGCGAAAAAACACATGAGCTTGAAACTTCATTAGCTACTAACGCAAGTTTAATGGACGATAAATTTCGCGATGCCGATCTAAGATCCCAAAGCTTAGCTGATAGGATAGAAAGTGGTCTTAGGAAAGTTGGTGAAGACATGGTCAACCTAGAAGTCAGAGTGAAGAAAGAGAGCAATGAGATGGCAACTCTAGTTGTTCAACGTTTGACAGACCAATTCAAAGAACTCGTAGTGGGAGAAATAAGAGAAGGTGTGATTAATGAATTACAAACTGAAATTAAAACCACAGTTATCGATGAGATTAAAAACTCAAGCTGGAGAACCAGGATGGAGTCAAGGAGATTAGAGAATCTTTGTCATCCCATATTCAAGTAATTTCCGAAGATATTCAAGCGACTCAGAAGGACATATCAGATATGACAGGGTCATTGAAGAGTCACGAGGCTGTTATGAACCAGATATCCACTGATGTCAAGGAGAACTATAAGGAAACATAAGAAATAAAGAAGGAAACCGAAGGAATTAGAAAAAAGGCCGAAGAAAACCATAAGGCAATTGAGGCTATGAAAACCCAAGTTAAGGACGAGAAACAGGCTGACCATCTGTTGAAAATGCCAAGTATAAGAGGAGAAGAACAGATACAGGTAAACCTAGGAGCAGCTAGAGGAAATGATAGTCAAAGACAGCATGAGGCCAGGACAGTATTTCAATCCAACCCTATAACTGTATTCAAGTATGTGGAGGATAAGCCTTCTAAATTTTCAGGGCGAGATTCTGTGACACCCGTAGAATTCTTGAGAGAAGCAGGTGATTACCTTAAAGATTCCAAAATCCCTAAGGAAAGACAAATCCGAGTGATAGGGAAATTTTTGGAAGTGTCCGCACTTATCTGGTTTAGAGCATTCAGGTCCACTCTCACCAATTTTGAGGAGTTTTCCCGTGGGTTATTGAAAAAGTTTTGGTCCCCGGAAACCCAACAGCAAGTCAGAGCAGAATTATATTCGAAGAGATTTTCGACGTCACAACCTACTCGATACTCTTCGTACTTTTCTGGACAGCTTTCTAAACCTCAACATTTAGATCCGCCGATGCCAGATAATGAATTAATTACTGCATTAATACGTCAGTTTCCAGCAGAAGTCCAAAGAACTTTGATCGCTGCTGACATTTATAATATGGAGCAATTTGACGAGGTATTGCAGAAACTTGATCACACGAACGCTCAATTCTTCCATCTGAAGGGAGGAAAGAATGGCAACGCTGTGTACACTGTTATGTCCGACAGTTATTCCCAAACACCTCGCGAGATTCGAGAGGGGCGAGAGGAGAAAACGCCGAGGGAAGAGCCTGATAAAAGAGGATGGAATCAGAACACTAATAGATACAGTTACAAGCCTTATGAGAGACTAAAGGGTGGATATCGATATGACAATCGATGGAGAGAGCCAAGGAATAATCAAGGAAGATACCAGGAAAGAAGGTACTATGGTAGAAACAATAACTACAATAACAGAGGGAATGAGAACACTCGTCAGTCCAATGAAGAGTTCAATCAGGAGACGAGGAATATCTTGGAAGAAAGACACCAAGAAAACTCGCTGTTCTTGGAACAGAAGTCCAATGAACCAGGTCCATCGGGAACACAGCAATCCCGGGGGAATGAAAAAAAACTTCGAATTCACAGTAGGAGATCGAATTTTAAACATTTTCACTTCCAGGATTATTAAATGGCAAACAGAGGATGATGACTTAATTCAACATAATGACCAACGGAAAGAAATGGGTACAAGAATTAAACTGCCAATCATATCATGCGAAGTATTCGGCATGCCTGTCGATACTTAAATTGATACTGGGGCTATGCTTTGTCTTGTGAGCGAGAAGCTTTATAGTCTGTGGAAGCTCAAAGAGAATTTAGAAGAGATTCCATTATCAGGAATTAAAATCCAAGGAATAATACCCAACAAAATATCGCTGTGTAAAACACAATTATACTTATGTGTTACTATTGGAGGACATGATTTCCGACATGTGTTTTTAGTAATGAAGGACATGGCTTTTGACATGATCTTGGGAGCGGATTTCATCCAGAAATATCGAGCCGTGATAGACATGAAGACAGAGATGGTCAGATTCCAGTATACTGAAGAGATAAACTTCGAGGGAAAGGAAGAAAATGTTAATTGGACATTCAGTAATCGTGAGGACTGATCACCATGCATTGGAGTTTATCTTAAGAACAAACTTTGCCAGTGATAGAATAACTAGATGGTCACTTTTTATTCAACAATCCAACCTAGTTATCGAACACACTCCTGGAAAGTTGAACATTGGGGCCGATTTATTGAGTAGAGCAGTGGAGTCTACATCCAAGGTTTTTCAAGTTAACCTGACGCATGAGGATGAGGATACCTTAAGAAGGTTAAGATTGTTACATTTATCCCAGAGGAGAGACCGACGTCTTAGAAACATTTTTCGTTTTCTACAGGGAGATATGGATCCCAATGACGATGATTTTGTGGAAACTGAAAGAATTTCAAGAGATTATTTGATGTTAGGTGGTCTAGTCTACAGGTTTGCAGACCCCAACCATGCGAAGCTGAGGGTAGTGGTACCTCCAGGAATGCAAACACCCATTATTTGGATGGCGCATCGAATTACAGGTCATGCTGGAGTAGATAAGACAGTTAACTTGATACAAGAGAAATTTTCATGGGAGCGAATGCGACAAACTGTCAGGAACACTATTTGGGAGTGCGACTTATGCCAAAGGAGTAAATATAATTCTAAATTATTGAGAGAATTACCTAGGCCTATTATTCCTTCTAAGCCTTGTGAAATCTTTGCGACTGATCTTTATGGTCCTCTCCCAAAGTCTAAAAGAGGTAACCGATATATTCTGGTGACCATAGATGTTTTCAGCAAATACACTATGTTACACCCAATTCAGAAGGCAAACGCAAAATATTGTGCGAAGAGAATTAGAGACAGCGTAACTCCGGAAGCAGGCAAACCGGAATTCCTTTTATCAGATCACGGACCCCAATTTACACCTTTAGAATTCAGGGACGTCATGAATAATCTTGGGATTAGACAATTGCTTTGTTCTATCAGACATACTGAAACCAATCCAGCAGAACGCGTGCTGGCTGAAATATCTAAATTTTGCCGCCTCTATTGTCCAAATGAGCATTGGAAATGGATGGATGTTCTCTCTTTAGCATCCGAATCCATCAACTCTACGATTCATGAGAGTACTGGACAGATTCCCATGTTGGTTCATCATGGAATAAAACCAACAAGATTATGGGATCGAATCACCTCTATTCCACCCGAGATTGAACCTAGTCGTCAGAGGAGGGTGACTCCAGCTTTAGACAAGTTGAGGAGCCAAGCTGAGAAAAGAGAGCGCAGAGTGAGAGGAAAGCGTTATCGCAGACCCTTGCGCGTAGGAACTCTTGTTTTAGTAAAAAAACTACACCCTCCGACGTGCAAAATCGAGTGTACTCGAAGTTTGCAAGCCTTTACGATGGACCCTATCGTGTTGTGGAAGTAAACAACAATGGAGGCTATAAGATCGCCAATACACGAACTGGTAACATCGTGGGAATTTATAATGCAGCGAATTTGAAGATTTATTATTCAAGAACCAGATGATTTAATGAGTAGATAGGAAAAATAAAAATTTTTCAATTTTTATTTTTTTGCTAGGTGTGGGGTGGATGTGCCCAATTCAAGGAATGGGTATTCCAAGATTCAGACACCTATGTATCAAGGGAAAGGCTACAGCCGCTTTTGAAAGTTGAGATATTTGAATATCGCGCTCCTTTCCTTCTAGATTGAAATGGAAACTTTATGCAGCCAAGAAGATGTTAAGTGACGTGGCAAATAGTAGCAGAGGTCGAGACTATTTGGTGATTAAATACTTAGCCATGGAGTAGAGACTTGATACTTGGATCAGATTCCTGGCACGGCCAAATGAAAGAAGATGCACTTAGTCTCAAGTGAATCAGACCAGAGACACCGGAGATATGAGGATTTACAGATTTCAGCGTGATCCAGCGTGGAGCCGACCGTTTTGTATAAAAGTCGCTCGGCCCAAGCATAAGCAGCTCACTTCAAACCAAGCTCTTGTGGGACAAGGTGCTGCCGCTAGGTCGAGCCAAGACACATGGTTGCCGAATCTACGCAGAAGATATCTTTGAATTGTGATAGTCACAAAAGTGCTACGATACGTGGGGAACGTAGTAAGTTTCCGGTAGAGGGAATCACTAAGGTGATTGTTATTTTCTACGGACATTGGTGAAACACTTTGTTTCTATATGGACATATGCTAGACTTTGTCTAGATATTATTCTGTCGCAGTCCAGTAACAATAATTCAATACTTGGATATTTTAATCCAACTTGTCAGTTTCACAAATTGTAACTAAATAACCACTCAGATCTTTCAGTATATTGAAGGCCAGTCTATCACGGTGTTGTTCATTAGCCGACAAAGGGAAACTATATGTTGCTTCGCGCATGATAGATGGTGTGAAGCCATGCCCAGGGAACGATCTTCAGAACAGCCGTTGATTGTTTTAGACTATCAGTGTTTTCCTGTACTGAAAAGATTACCGTGAGTTATGTTACAACTGACGCTTTTGAGAAGAGATCATTTGGATCTGACCCCATTTAAGCGAACTGCTATGGATTTAATTGAAGTCAATATTAAAATGGATCAGCAGTTACTTCAAACTTCAAGAAATATTTCCACTATGTCGTGCTAGACAGATTGTGGGTATATAATGGCGGCCGATACAAGGATTAGACGTGCGTGTCCAATAGGGCATGTATCTGGATAAATCTGGTACAGACCAGGTTCACTACGCTTCAAGACCAACGAGAAATGTAAGCCACATTTGACTTTTATATTATGCCTAGCTAATTGGAACAAACTCATTTTCTGCAGATGACCAACACATTTATTTTTCTTCGTATTTAAATCTTGCATTGATTTACGCAAGACACATTAGGGTTATTCTGAGTATTTTCAGCACTCAGAACAGTTTAGGATCGATGACCGAGCATACCGAGCATTTATTTGAATGTTCATTTTGTTTGAGAATCACGGTAATCAGCCGATATAACTGTAGAAGTTAATATTTATTTTTGTTGAGGAATGGATATTTTGTCCATATTCGAAGAGTCGAACATGTGGTTTTTTCACATAAGGAAATAATAATTAAACATATTTAAGGAAATAATAACAATAATAATCCAATAATAATAATAATAATTTTCATAATTTTTCTAAATAATTATTGGATCTTACATTTTCTAATAATCACATTCGTTGAGAGAGAGAGAGAGCTTAAGGATTAGATTAGTCATTCCTAGTTTGAAACAGGTGATTTTCCGAAAGCTAGTGGATAGGGCAAGCCCGTATTCCACCAACATTATAGTTCTGGTTGAACAGTTAATATTTGCATTGAGCAAAGGATATTTTTCAGATAACACGGAAAGGCATGAAACAGGAAGCCAATGATATTTGTATCAATTAGGATTCTTTTTTGTGTTTATATAAAATCATGACGTAGGCACACATTCGAAAGTGAAATAGAGAATATCACAAGTGTGGTAACTTCACGGTTTGAACTGAATGGTAAAATAAAATAAAATTTTAAGTTTATAGATCTTCCAGTTTTGATAACAAGCAGAGGCTTGATTTATTGTATAAATTTTGGGAAGAAAATTTATGTGTGTGGAGTAGTTGAAATGCCATTCCCAGGTGCGCTTGTTTAAGTCGCAGGAATGAGGAGTTTTTTTTTTGAGCATCAATCAAATAGCAGGTTCGTTGGCTCAGGTTTATAGGAGGAGTATTGGAACCACACATTTCGTTGAATGAATGACCAAACCATCAGTAATTATTTCAAACTTGTTTACGTATTCCATTAATACTTTGGATTTGCTAGAACCCGGTTTTGTCATGATAAAATTTTATTCTTCTTCAGAGGAAGACCTTTGCCGTTGTTGTTGGGATATTGTGTTCTTACACAAATAATTGAATGGGCCACTGCCAATTTAAAAAAAATAATTCTGTATCCACGAATTACTTAAAGGATGTTTTCAATCCTATTGTCATGAACTAAATGAATTTATTATAAAGCTACAATTCTTATTTCCGCATTCTGTTCAAGAAATGCAAGTTGTGAAAGTTACTAAAATAGCAACAAATATAAATATTTTTCTTAATAATAATTCCAAGTGGAAAATCGAATAGTTGAATGGTTCAACAATTTTTTATGATCAAGCTGATGATTCAGAAATCATATTTCTTTGGAATTTGAAGTTCATAATCGAGTCACTTCTCGAAATGTTTAATTTTGGAAGAATAATAAATTTTGTTGTGCTTCGCACAGTTCTTCGATGCTATGCTCAAGGGTCAAATACTTTTCAGATGTTGTTATTAATATGTGTACATAATTAGTGTTGGGTCAAAGATAATATTTTTGACAATATTTTTGAAACTGGAAAAATAAGTGGAAGTTAAAAAAAATTCTATAAACAATTATGAACAGTGAGAATTTATACGAGTGTTAATATCATGTTAGAAATTCAACCAGTGAACTACAATATTTCCAGTAAAGACAATTAAATTTGAACTGGAATTCATCGTAAATAATTGATATAATTTTGGAACACAGTCTACAGGACTGATAATCAGACTTGTGTCTCCAAGGACAATTGTTCAATGTGTTGGAAAATTTCTGTACATTGTGTAAATAGTAGTGTGTGCCGTCGCACTGGAATGATGTTACGTTGAGCATCATTTTGCAGTCAATTTTAAAATTTAGAATAAAATGAGATAATTTTACATGTTGTGTTATGCCCAGGTGAATCTCCTTCTATCCTTATTGTTGCATTGAGCCAAAAATCAGTAAAGCATTTTTTATTTATTTTGATGTCTTTTTTTGCGATTAGTTTTAACCCATCTGGCGGCCCGGGATATTTTGACTCTCGTGCTGACTGATTCTTGGTAAAATGCATATGTCGTCGTGCGGACTCCGGTCTAAACGGGCACATAAAATAAGATAGTGAGAGAAAATGGCGCCCAACGTGGGGACCGAGTTAGACACGGTCAATCACATGCCGATTTAAATTGTGATTATTTTTATAGGTATTTTGGGAGTTGAGAGATGTCTGGTTTGGATGAATAAATTAGTAGGAAACCCAATTAGTGGGGAAAATTAAAAATTAACTGGGTTAATAATTAGAATGGGTTTGATTATTTTGATAATGGCTTAACCATTAGGGCGTCAAGTAAATTCAGTAGTAAACGTTCGATGACTGGACATACGCATTAGTAGAATCCAGGTGGAGGATATTTGAGGACTTGCATATTTTTCTTGTGATATTGTGGTGAAGTTAATTCGTAAAAGTAGAGAAGTTTTTTTTCCCATCGCGTCGACATTAGGACAAATCTCATTTTATTAGAGTGTTCCAATTAGCTATTCATGTTCTTGTTCTAGTTATAATCTTGTGTCTGCCAACATGTATACCCCTAAGTTTTGACTAATACTGAAAATTATGGAAGAGATGATGAGGATGATGGGGAGTTTGGAAGAGAGTTCCAAAGAAGCTGGACTGCGCGTAGCAGCCATCATGAAAGAAAATACAGAGGCTTTGGAAAAGAAACTTAAAGAAAATTCCGATATGTTAGAAAGCAGGTTAAAAGATAACTTAAAAGATAGTTTAAATAGTAAATTTAATTCTATGGAAAATAAATTTAAAGAGAATTCCGAAACCTTGAAAATGTCACTTGAGGGTAAAATGACTAAATTATGCGAAAAAACACATGAGCTTGAAACTTCATTAGCTACTAACGCAAGTTTAATGGACGATAAATTTCGCGATGCCGATCTAAGATCCCAAAGCTTAGCTGATAGGATAGAAAGTGGTCTTAGGAAAGTTGGTGAAGACATGGTCAACCTAGAAGTCAGAGTGAAGAAAGAGAGCAATGAGATGGCAACTCTAGTTGTTCAACGTTTGACAGACCAATTCAAAGAACTCGTAGTGGGAGAAATAAGAGAAGGTGTGATTAATGAATTACAAACTGAAATTAAAACCACAGTTATCGATGAGATTAAAAACTCAAGCTGGAGAACCAAGATGGAGTCAAGGAGATTAGAGAATCTTTGTCATCCCATATTCAAGTAATTTCCGAAGATATTCAAGCGACTCAGAAGGACATATCAGATATGACAGGGTCATTGAAGAGTCACGAGGCTGTTATGAACCAGATATCCACTGATGTCAAGGAGAACTATAAGGAAACATAAGAAATAAAGAAGGAAACCGAAGGAATTAGAAAAAAGGCCGAAGAAAACCATAAGGCAATTGAGGCTATGAAAACCCAAGTTAAGGACGAGAAACAGGCTGACCATCTGTTGAAAATGCCAAGTATAAGAGGAGAAGAACAGATACAGGTAAACCTAGGAGCAGCTAGAGGAAATGATAGTCAAAGACAGCATGAGGCCAGGACAGTATTTCAATCCAACCCCATAACTGTATTCAAGTATGTGGAGGATAAGCCTTCTAAATTTTCAGGGCGAGATTCTGTGACACCCGTAGAATTCTTGAGAGAAGCAGGTGATTACCTTAAAGATTCCAAAATCCCTAAGGAAAGACAAATCCGAGTGATAGGGAAATTTTTGGAAGTGTCCGCACTTATCTGGTTTAGAGCATTCAGGTCCACTCTCACCAATTTTGAGGAGTTTTCCCGTGGGTTATTGAAAAAGTTTTGGTCCCCGGAAACCCAACAGCAAGTCAGAGCAGAATTATATTCGAAGAGATTTTCGACGTCACAACCTACTCGATACTCTTCGTACTTTTCTGGACAGCTTTCTAAACCTCAACATTTAGATCCGCCGATGCCAGATAATGAATTAATTACTGCATTAATACGTCAGTTTCCAGCAGAAGTCCAAAGAACTTTGATCGCTGCTGACATTTATAATATGGAGCAATTTGACGAGGTATTGCAGAAACTTGATCACACGAACGCTCAATTCTTCCATCAGAAGGGAGGAAAGAATGGCAACGCTGTGTACACTGTTATGTCCGACAGTTATTCCCAAACACCTCGCGAGATTCGAGAGGGGCGAGAGGAGAAAACGCCGAGGGAAGAGCCTGATAAAAGAGGATGGAATCAGAACACTAATAGATACAGTTACAAGCCTTATGAGAGACTAAAGGGTGGATATCGATATGACAATCGATGGAGAGAGCCAAGGAATAATCAAGGAAGATACCAGGAAAGAAGGTACTATGGTAGAAACAATAACTACAATAACAGAGGGAATGAGAACACTCGTCAGTCCAATGAAGAGTTCAATCAGGAGACGAGGAATATCTTGGAAGAAAGACACCAAGAAAACTCGCAGTTCTTGGAACAGAAGTCCAATGAACCAGGTCCATCGGGAACACAGAAATCCCGGGGGAATGAAAAAAAACTTCGAATTCACAGTAGGAGATCGAATTTTAAACATTTTCACTTCCAGGATTATTAAATGGCAAACAGAGGATGATGACTTAATTCAACATAATGACCAACGGAAAGAAATGGGTACAAGAATTAAACTGCCAATCATATCATGCGAAGTATTCGGCATGCCTGTCGATACTTAAATTGATAATGGGGCTATGCTTTGTCTTGTGAGCGAGAAGCTTTATAGTCTGTGGAAGCTCAAAGAGAATTTAGAAGAGATTCCAGTATCAGGAATTAAAATCCAAGGAATAATACCCAACAAAATATCGCTGTGTAAAACACAATTATACTTATGTGTTACTATTGGAGGACATGATTTCCGACATGTGTTTGTAGTAATGAAGGACATGGCTTTTGACATGATCTTGGGAGCGGATTTCATCCAGAAATATCGAGCCGTGATAGACATGAAGACAGAGACGGTCAGATTCCAGTATACTGAAGAGATAAACTTCGAGGGAAAGGAAGAAAATGTTAATTGGACATTCAGTAATCGTGAGGACTGATCACCATGCATTGGAGTTTATCTTAAGAACAAACTTTGCCAGTGATAGAATAACTAGATGGTCACTTTTTATTCAACAATCCAACCTAGTTATCGAACACACTCCTGGAAAGTTGAACATTGGGGCCGATTTATTGAGTAGAGCAGTGGAGTCTACATCCAAGGTTTTTCAAGTTAACCTGACGCATGAGGATGAGGATACCTAGAGAAGGTTAAGATTGTTACATTTATCCCAGAGGAGAGACCGACGTCTTAGAAACATTTTTCGTTTTCTACAGGGAGATATGGATCCCAATGACGATGTTTTTGTGGAAACTGAAGTAATTTCCAGAGATTATTTGATGTTAGATGGTCTAGTCTACAGGTTTTCAGACCCCAACCATGCGAAGCTGAGGGTAGTGGTACCTCCAGGAATGCAAACACCCATTATTTGGATGGCGTATCGAATTACAGGTCATGCTGGAGTAGATAAGACAGTTAACTTGATACAAGAGAAATTTTCATGGGAGCGAATGCGACAAACTGTCAGGAACACTATTCGGGAGTGCGACTTATGCCAAAGGAGTAAATATAATTCTAAATTATTGAGAGAATTACCAAGGCCTATTATTCCTTCTAAGCCTTGTGAAATCTTTGCGACTGATCTTTATGGTCCTCTCCCAAAGTCTAAAAGAGGTAACCGATATATTCTGGTGACCATAGATGTTTTCAGCAAATACACTATGTTACACCCAATTCAGAAGGCAAACGCAAAATATTGTGCGAAGAGAATTAGAGACAGCGTAATTCCGGAAGCAGGCAAACCGGAATTCCTTTTATCAGATCACGGACCCCAATTTACATCTTTAGAATTCAGGGCCGTCATGAATAATCTTGGGATTAGACAATTGCTTTGTTCTATCAGACATACTGAAACCAATCCAGCAGAACGCGTGCTGGCTGAAATATCTAAATTTTGCCGCCTCTATTGTCCAAATGAGCATTGGAAATGGATGGATGTTCTCTCTTTAGCATCCGAATCCATCAACTCTACGATTCATGAGAGTACTGGACAGATTCTCATGTTGGTTCATCATGGAATAAAACCAACAAGATTATGGGATCGAATCACCTCTATTCCACCCGAGATTGAACCTAGTCGTCAGAGGAGGGTGACTCCAGCTTTAGACAAGTTGAGGAGCCAAGCTGAGAAAAGAGAGCGCAGAGTGAGAGGAAAGCGTTATCGCAGACCCTTGCGCGTAGGAACTCTTGTTTTAGTTTTAAAAAAAAACTACACCCTCCGACGTGCAAAATCGAGTGTACTCGAAGTTTGCAAGCCTTTACGATGGACCCTATCGTGTTGTGGAAGTAAACAACTATGGAGGCTATAAGATCGCCAATACACGAACTGGTAACATCGTGGGAATTTATAATGCAGCGAATTTGAAGATTTATTATTCAAGAACCAGATGATTTAATGAGTAGATAGGAAAAATAAAAAATTTTCAATTTTTATTTTTTTGCTAGGTGTGGGGTGGATGTGCCCAATTCAAGGAATGGGTATTCCAAGATTCAGACACCTAGGTATCAAGGGAAAGGCTACAGCCGCTTTTGAAAGTTGAGATATCTGAATATCGCGCTCCTTTCCTTCTAGATTGAAATGGAAACTTTATGCAGCCAAGAAGATGTTAAGTGACGTGGCAAATAGTAGCAGAGGTCGAGACTATTTGGTGATTAAATACTTAGCCATGGAGTAGAGACTTGATACTTGGATCAGATTCCTGGCACGGCCAAATGAAAGAAGATGCACTTAGTCTCAAGTGAATCAGACCAGAGACACCGGATATATGAGGATTTACAGATTTCAGCGTGATCCAGCGTGGAGCCGACCGTTTTGTATAAAAGCCGCTCGGCCCAAGCATAAGCAGCTCACTTCAAACCAAGCTCTTGTAGGACAAGGTGCTGCCGCTAGGTCGAGCCAAGGCAGATGGTTGCCGAATCTACGCAGAAGATATCTTTGAATTGTGATAGTCACAAAAGTGCTACGATACGTGGGGAACGTAGTAAGTTTCCGGTAGAGGGAATCACTAAGGTGATTGTTATTTTCTACGGACATTGGTGAAACACTTTGTTTCTATATGGACATATGCTAGACTTTGTCTAGATATTATTCTGTCACCGTCCAGTAACAATAATTCAATACTTGGATATTTTAATCCAACTTGTCAGTTTCACAAATTGTAACTAAATAACCACTCAGATCTTTCAGTATATTGAAGGCCAGTCTATCACGGTGTTGTTCATTAGCCGACAAAGGGAAACTATATGTTGCTTCGCGCATGATAGATGGTGTGAAGCCATGCCCAGGGAACGATCTTCAGAACAGCCGTTGATTGTTTTAGACTATCAGTGTTTTCCTGTACTGAAAAGATTACCGTGAGTTATGTTACAACTGACGCTTTTGAGAAGAGATCATTTGGATCTGACCCCATTTAAGCGAACTGCTATGGATTTAATTGAAGTCAATATTAAAATGGATCAGCAGTTACTTCAAACTTCAAGAAATATTTCCACTATGTCGTGCTAGACAGATTGTGGGTATATAATGGCGGCCGATACAAGGATTAGACGTGCGTGTCCAATAGGGCATGTATCTGGATAAATCTGGTACAGACCAGGTTCACTACGCTTCAAGACCAACGAGAAATGTAAGCCACATTTGACTTTTATATTATGCCTAGCTAATTGGAACAAACTCATTTTCTGCAGATGACCAACACATTTATTTTTCTTCGTATTTAAATCTTGCATTGATTTACGCAAGACACATTAGGGTTATTCTGAGTATTTTCAGCACTCAGAACAGTTTAGGATCGATGACCGAGCATACCGAGCATTTATTTGAATGTTCATTTTGTTTGAGAATCACGGTAATCAGCCGATATAACTGTAGAAGTTAATATTTATTTTTGTTGAGGAATGGATATTTTGTCCATATTCGAAGAGTCGAACATGTGGTTTTTTCACATAAGGAAATAATAATTAAACATATTTAAGGAAATAATAACAATAATAATCCAATAATAATAATAATAATTTTCATAATTTTTCTAAATAATTATTGGATCTTACATTTTCTAATAATCACATTCGTTGAGAGAGAGAGAGAGCTTAAGGATTAGATTAGTCATTCCTAGTTTGAAACAGGTGATTTTCCGAAAGCTAGTGGATAGGGCAAGCCCGTATTCCACCAACATTATAGTTCTGGTTGAACAGTTAATATTTGCATTGAGCAAAGGATATTTTTCAGATAACACGGAAAGGCATGAAACAGGAAGCCAATGATATTTGTATCAATTAGGATTCTTTTTTGTGTTTATATAAAATCATGACGTAGGCACACATTCGAAAGTGAAATAGAGAATATCACAAGTGTGGTAACTTCACGGTTTGAACTGAATGGTAAAATAAAATAAAATTTTAAGTTTATAGATCTTCCAGTTTTGATAACAAGCAGAGGCTTGATTTATTGTATAAATTTTGGGAAGAAAATTTATGTGTGTGGAGTAGTTGAAATGCCATTCCCAGGTGCGCATGTTTAAGTCGCAGGAATGAGGAGGTTTTTATTTAGCATCAATCAAATAGCAGGTTCGATGGCTCAGGTTTATAGGAGGAGTATTGGAACCACACATTTCGTCGAATGAATGACCAAACCATCAGTAATTATTTCAAACTTGTTTACGTATTCCATTAATACTTTGGATTTGCTAGAACCCGGTTTTGTCATGATAAAATTTTATTCTTCTTCAGAGGAAGACCTTTGCCTTAGTTGTTGGGATATTGTGTTCTTACACAAATAATTGAATGGGCCACTGCCAATTTAAAAAAATAATTCTGTATCCACGAATTACTTAAAGGATGTTTTCAATCCTATTGTCATGAACTAAATGAATTTATTATCAAGCTACAATTCTTATTTCCGCGTTCTGTGCAAGATTTGCAAGTTGTAAAAGTTACTAAAATAGCAACAAATATAAATATTTTTCTTAATAATAATTCCAAGTGGAAAAATCGAATAGTTGAATGGTTCAACAATTTTTTATGATCAAGCTGATGATTCAGAAATCATATTTCTTTGGAATTTGAAGTTCATAATCGAGTCACTTCTCGAAATGTTTAATTTTGGAAGAATAATAAATTTTGTTGTGCTTCGCACAGTTCTTCGATGCTATGCTCAAGGGTCAAATACTTTTCAGATGTTGTTATTAATATGTGTACATAATTAGTGTTGGGTCAAAGATAATATTTTTGACAATATTTTTGAAACTGGAAAAATAAGTGGAAGTTAAAAAAAATTCTATAAACAATTATAAACAGTGAGAATTTATACGAGTGTTAATATCATGTTAGAAATTCAACCAGTGAACTACAATATTTCCAGTAAAGACAATTAAATTTGAACTGGATTTCATCGTAAATAATTGATATAATTTTGGAACACAGTCTACAGGACTGATAATCAGACTTGTGTCTCCAAGGACAATTGTTCAATGTGTTGGAAATTTTCTGTACATTGTGTAAATAGTAGTGTGTGCCGTCGCACTGGAATGATGTTACGTTGAGCATCATTTTGCAGTCAATTTTAAAATTTAGAATAAAATGAGATAATTTTACATGTTGTGTTATGCCCAGGTGAATCACCTTCTATCCTTATTGTTGCATTGAGCCAAAAATCAGTAAAGCATTTTATTTTTATTTTGATGTCGTTTTTTTTTTTGCGATTAGCTTTAACCCATCTGGCGCCCCGGGATATTTTGACTCTCGTGCTGACTGATTCTTGGTAAAATGCATATGTGGTCGTGCGGACTCCGGTCTAAACGGGCACAATATTGTGAAATAAATAATTGAGTTGGTGGGTTTTTGAAAATCATCCCCACATTAAATTCGTAGAAATCTGATAATATTTGACCGTAGTAGTCAAATAATAAATTGATCACTAAATATTCGATTCCTGCCTCAAAGAAATCTATGAAATATAAACGGGTTAACTCATATTTGAATTTGCAAGTAACTGATTAATTGTATAGTGATAGCATATGGTACGTCATTTACAAACCACCCTACTGCATGGAAATAAATTGTGAGGGGACGTGAGTTCGAGGATGTGGCATGCATTTGTTTTAAAGTATTGATTTGTTGTGAAAACTAAGGCTTACCGGTAGAGGTAATACAATTAAAATAAATGGTGATAAAGAGATTTAAAATAAATTAAGAATAACTAAAACCCAGAAGGGATGTTGATAATACGGTTAAATGTCCGTAAAGCCTCAGAGTAAGATGATATGAAATGATAAGCATGGTCTATGTCTAAATAAATAAAATGTTGCGAAAAGGAAATGTAGATGAATACTCAATTATAAATGATACCTAAGCAAGATAACGCGACAGTGTAAGTTTATGTGAATTTATGAGAAAGATTATGTAATTTTGATGATTTTTATATTTGGATTTTCCAAATAGTGATGCTTTGTAGAATGTTTTGTATTATTCCTGGGAGTCTTTATAAATAAACTCATGTCATTTATAACATGTTTTGTTTTCAATTTAGTCTAGTAGATCCTGATAAGTGCTATCATATCAAATGTAAGATCACGTTGTGGGTTGGACGTAACATGCCCCGAACCGCAGCAGCTAGCCAGCACGTGATTAAGCATTTCCATTCAATATGGGTACAATATAAATATCATTTTTAAGAACGCCATTCAAAAAAGCTGTTGAAACATCAAGGTGATGAACTTCCAGATCCATATTTACAGCAAGAGCAAAAAATAATCTCAATGTAGTATACCGCAATACAGGTGCTTAAGTTTCCAGATAATCAACTGCGTACCATTGAGAACAGCCTTTAGCCACTAAGCGTGCTTTAAATTTAGACACATTACGTTCAGTATTACGTTTCACTTTAAACACCCATTTGCATCTTACAATATTTGTTCAATCAGGTTTCTCAACTAATGTCCATACATCATTATCATGAAATGACTTGAGTTTTTCCTCCATCGCCTTTTTCCATTGCATGCCATCCTTACCGTTAAGTGCTTCAGACACAGTGGTTGGTTCCACATTCACCAAAATAGACCTCTTAATCAGGAAATTGTTTTGGGCGTCTCTCCCTTAAATGATATATTCTACCCACATTTTCTGGAACACCAACCTGGTCAATCTCATCATTGTCATCATCATGAATTACAACAATGTCTTCATTAACCTGAGCAATACCTGGAACATCAATGTTGTCACTAACCTGACCATCAACTGAAACTTCAACGATTGGCAGGTTATTATCCTGTCCAATTTTGTTTTCATCATCATTTACAATGTCATGCAACGGACAATGCATTACATCGCTCATTTCAACATTTTTCTCAGCACATCTGGTGAATTTATCTTCTACAAATTTAACACTGTGCTCTACAAATGTATATTTAGGTTTACTGGGATCAAACAGACGGTAACCTTTCTTTTCCCCATCATACCCAACAAATACAAAACATTTGCTTTTGGGTACCAATTTGCCAGTACGCACCTGTTTTGGAATATGGACATAAGCAGCGCAACCAAATATTTTCATATTCTAATGACTTACTGCTTTACCAGTCCACAATTCCTCTGGTATGGCATTTTCAACTTTACTATGAGGATTCCTGTTCAAAATATTCACTGGCGTATTGGCTGCTTCCGCCCACAGTTTTTCAGAACATCCTGCTGTAAACAACATGCATCTTACCCTTTCCATAATAGTACGATTGTGACGTTCAGCTAAGCCATTTTGTTCAGCTACAGTATATACCTTACAGTTTTTTGTTGCACAATCCCGTTTTCCTTGAAATATTTGTTCAGGTCAGAATTCACAAATTCCTTACCATTGGCAGATCTAAAAATCTTTGGTGTCTTACCTATCTGAGTTTCACAATATCCAACAAAATTCTTGACTTTCTCCTTGGCTTCAGATTTATGTTTCAAGAAATAAACAAAAATCTTCCTGGAAAAATCGTCAATTATTGTCATCATATATATTGACACCATTCCAGGTCTCAGGGAGCGGCCCACACAAATCAGAGTGCACCAAGTCCAAAAGACTTTCACTCCTCGAGTGACTTACTTGTGGAAATGACAGCCTTTGTTGCTTCCCGAGAACACATCGTTCACACAATTCCTTTCGTATTTCCTTAAATTTATCAACATCGGAGATTTGACTTAAGACTTGTAACTTCCGTTGCCCAACGTGGCCCAACCGTTGATGCCATAAATTGTAATCAGAAACATCACCAACAAGGGCAGACACATCTTGGTTAACATTCAGATAATACAGACCATTCAGAACTGAACCAGTAGCTAGCACGCTACCATTCACTGAACAATTACCTGAATCCAAGATTTCACATCCATTTTTGTTAAAGACAACAACAGCACCCCTTGTAATCATCTGACTTACGACAGCAAGTTATCACTCAGTCCTGGAACATGCATCACGTCTGACAGATTATTAATACTGTCGCTTACATTCAGTGCAATGTCACCAACTCCTTGTACAGACAACGTATCATTGATACCAATTACAATGTTTATATCACGATCATTATTGCATTTATAATTTGACATAAGTTTAACATTAGGAGACATGTGAGCACTTCAACCAGAATCAATGACGAAACAATCTTTTGGTACGCGAGCTGTTAAAGCACAAAACAATTTTTTTTTTTTTGGATTTTGGACACTTCGGTGCACTTTGAACTTTTGTCTTCTGTTGACAACTGTCTCTTCCGTGACCCTTTTCACCACAAATCCAACACTTCCAACGACTTTTGTCGACCCCTTTTTCACTAGAGCTCTTTGTTTTCTTGATATACCTGACTTTCTTCTTTGTTTTGCTGTACAAGGCTGCCCCATCAGCTGACTTCTCACCATGACTTCGGCCGAAGCTTTCGTCCAAAAAGATGAACTTGATGCGGTCCAACTATAGTTCCTCCGATGTTGAGGTTACGGTCATAACTAAGTTATCGTATTCATCAGGAAGACCTCGAAGTATCATAGCAGCAACACACTTATCAGCGACAGGCTCATCAACCGCTGCTATCTTCTGTGTAACTGACATAACCTCACCAATATACTTGTCCATGGAATTGAAATCTGATAACTTGAGCGAGCAAAGATTTCACATCAGCGTGATATACCTCCACTTTTTTTAAATCTTCAAAAGCCTTCTCAAGGGCATGCCATGCATCCTTAGCTTTTGCACAGTATCGAACATGGGGATAATTATGAACAGCCACCATGAGACAAATATCCGCCAGCGCTCTCTCGTCACGCCAATCATGTTCCTCCGACACATCTGTGCCTCGGACACTGGCCCACAATCCATGCTTTTTGAGATAATTTGACATCCCAAAAGACCAGTTCGAATAATCCTCCCGACCACTCAATTTCGGAAACCCATAGGTACAAGGACTCGAAGCATGTTCACTCATTTTTCCTTCTCACTTTAAAGTTCACCGAAGAAAATGATAACAGAACACCGTTATGTATGGGCCCATAACCTATTGAAACTACTTGAGCTATGCATGGGTTTCTATTGTATCAGTTAAACACGGGATGAACGGATTAAAATACACGAACACATGTTGACTTGGATGTATTGAACAAGACACTCTGACACATGATCCTGAGTACAGACGAAAGACAAAGAACATCAAGTCAAAGAATATACATTTGGCAAACGACAAACGATATTTACATGCGAGCGAGATTAGAAAGTACGAGAAATATTCATTCTCTTCAACACACATGACCATGAATTGGCAGACCTTTTGTCAATACATCAGCAATCATTTCAGCAGTAGGCACATAGGACAACTTTACTTTGCATTTCTTTAAGATGTCTCTAATTAAATAATAGCGCACATCTATGTGTTTTGTTCTCTGATGAAAACCTTCATTCTCAGCCAACCTCTGAGCACTCTGACTGTCATTTCACAACTGAATTGGACCTCCTCTCTAACACAACTCAAAGAAGAAACCTCTAAGGTACAGAGCTTCTTTACATGCTAAAGTCAGACCTATGTATTCTGCTTCAGTGCTTGTCAGTGCCATAACTGGCTGTTTCTTACTTTCCCAACTTATTGGGCCTTCTGCATATTTAAATACATAACCACTCACAGATTTCCTGTCAGTTAAATTATTTCCAAAAGAAGCATCAACAAAACCCTTGACATCACATTCTGATCTTTTATACAGGATACCAACATCCACCGTACCCTTCAAGTATCTGAACAGTCTCTGGACACATGTCCAATGTTCCTTACCATAGTAATTATTGAACTGACTCAAATAATTAGTTAATTATGCAATATCTACCCTGGTACAAATGGAAAGGTATAACAAAGCACCAATGGCCTGTTGATAAGGATAGGATTTGTCACAGGATGTGAATTTCTCCAACAACAAGCCTGTTTCCATTGGAGTTTTCACAGGAGTACAATCTGACATGTTAAACCTATCCAACACATCTAACAGATAACACTTCTGATCCAATCTAATACAATCTTTGCTCCTTTGAACTCTCATCCCCAGACATTCAGAGACTTGTCCCAAATCTTTGATCTTAAAATGAGAATGCAACACTTCAGTTTCTCCACTTGGGCATGATTATTAAAAAATACAAAAGAATCATCAACATAGAGGGCAATAACAACAAAAGATGATGAATCTTGACAGTAATATACACATGGTTCATACAGAGACTTCTTATTACCGATTTCAGTAAGACTTTCATGAGCCCTCTCATACCAAGTGCGAGATGCTTGCTTCAAGCCATAAACCGCTTTTCGAAGCTTACAAACTGTAGAACTGTCACACTCATTGCCTTCTGGGGGGCACATATAAATATCATTTTTAGGAACACCATTCAAAAATGCTGTTGAAACATCAAGGTGATGAACTTCCAGATCCATAGTTACAGTAAGAGCAAAACATAATCTCAATGTACTATACCGCACTACAGGTGCAAAAGTTTCCAGATAATCAACTGCGTACCGTTTAGTACAACCTTTAGCCACGAAGCGTGCTTTAAATTTAGACACATTACCTTCAGTATTACGTTTCACTTTAAACACCCATTTGCATCTTACAATATTTGCTCCATCAGGTTTTTAACTAATGTCCATACATCATTATCATGAAATGACTTGAGTTCTTCCTCCATCGCCTTTTTCCATTGCATGCCATCCTTACCGTTAAGTGCTACAGACACAGTGGTTGGTTCCACATAACCACCGCTTTCAGCAAAATAGACCTCATAATCAGGAAATTGTTTTGAGCGTCTCTCCCTTAAAGGGTACTGAACCCACAATTTAAAGGACCTAGGATAAGGCATGGCTCGAGAATCGAACCGGCAGCTCTCAAGAACGAAAGCGCAAATGCTACGCATCTGAATTGAAAACTAACAGCATGGAGATGTGTATCAGGACTGTAGCTATTGCCAGAGGGAATTAAAAAATCCGTATATTTATAGCACGGAAATAAGAAGAAATGTAAAACGCTATTTTTTTAACATGGAGAGGAATGAGATTTTATGGACACTGGAAACTGGCAGGAATGACAAGTTCTGTGAAGGAGGCAATTGGGAAAATCCTGTTTTGGTACGGCACGTGCCCAAGGTGACATTGAAGCGTGGCAGAGGAGAGATATAACCTCGTAAATGGAACAGTTTCATCACGTGTCCACATATTAACCAATAGCAAAATTATATATTGGCGGTCCTCAATATTTTACTAATTATTCAAAATAACTTTTAGAAGAGAATATTTGGCAAAAATGGAAAGTAGACGGAAAATGAAAGCCGATGGTTTAATTATATTTTAAGATTTAATAGGATGGGACCGATATTCATTGATAAAGAAATTTACAAGGTCGAATGCCGGAAACGCAAATTTTTAATTGCTATCCGAGTGGGGACTCGACTGGGAGAAGTCACTTTCTATTTGTCTTCGAAAATGTATAGACGTATAATCTGAAAGCAGCGAAAATTGACCGAGCTACATAAAGTATAGATGACGGGAAGGACAGCATTGCCACCTAGTCAAGATGAAGACGAACACCGATGAAAGTTAATACGATGGAAAGCAGAAACTATAATACTACAAAAGCAACTATTACATTGGAAAGAGATATGAAGAAAAGTCGTTGAAATAACGAAGGGAAAAGTAATCTACAGAGTGGAGAAACCATTGTCGAGCAGAAGCAACGTTTTTCGCAAACTACAAGAGTTGTTCGAAAACGAAGGAAAATTTATAAAACCTTACTCAACGAGTTAGTTCCAACTGCAACTGAAAGTTAAGAAGATGTTATTCGATCTGGGGTCAACGAGGATATTTGACATGAAACACTACTCGATTGTCACGGAAAGCTACTAGATTATGAAGGGGAAATAACTATTTGCAATATGAGGATTCCGGCAGTGACTTAGCTCGCATATCAAGCAAGGCTTTGTCGAGGAGGGTGAAAGCTTACCATCATGATTCACCAAATAAACATCATCGCATCTACAACTGCAAGGTATTGCCTTGGCATCAGAAGAAATACCTATGAGCTACAACAACAACAGCCATTCGACGGAGAACTTCAAGTTTCTGTTCGCCAGAAGAACTCGCCAATGACGCCCGAGTAAGAAGAATGCAGCGAGATTCGAGCCCTAGTGTGGAGAGAGAAGACAGGCGCGAGATTCCGGCTGATGAACGAGCGAGAGGGGGAGTGAGCAGGTGTCGACCAAACAGACCCACACGCGACCACAACAAAGACCGCTATATCAGCTGGTGGGCATACTTCAGAACGAGGAGACTGCAGCGCCGGACGGATGAGTCCTATTTGGATTCTGAAAACTGTTTCTGGCAGAAGGTAAAAGAGACCCAACGAATATTATTGTAGTTAGAATGCAGCAACGTAGATATCCTTGACCTGACCTAGTTTTTGTGTGGCTAATTTGATAGACTAATTTTTAAACTATTTAAATGTTTTATTGAGTGTAGAGCATCGATATTGTCGTTTAATTGTTATCGTAATTGTTTTGATAGCGTCGTCATTAGGATTTTGACGTAATTAAGGATTTGTAGTCGTCATTATTTGTCATTGCGAGTATATTTGAATTTATTAATATTTGATAGATTAAATGGAATATTTTTAAATGTGCGTTAGTTCTGACATCTAACTAAGCAGAATGTAATTGTTGACATGTTTCTGAGATGGATAATTTCATGGCGAAGATTTATTTGAAATCTGAATAGATAAACAAGTTATTGTTTGGTTCTGTTGAGAACAACAATGAACCTGCATTCTTAAACCATACCTTTAGAGAAGGAGACGTTTCATTAAATAATCTGATGTGTTGACACAGATAAAAACGCTATATTACGGTACGGAAAAATACGGAGTGAATAATGGAATACTAGGATACGGGAATTGTTGTAATAAATGCAATAAATATACAAGATAAAACGTAGTAAGACAGGAATACTACAATGAAATGGAATGTAACGTATTTTATTTGGTTAAGACGAGAATATACAGACCGTTTTATAATTTTAGAGTGTTCTATGAATATTGGTTCCATATAGAAGAGTAATGAAATCGCATAGTGAAAGGTTATTAAATAATGTTGTGACAGAATTCGCATAAGAAAGGAACAAGAATGAAAATACAAGAGGTTTTTAAGTAACTGTGAAAGGAATGGAATGTATAAGCGTTAGAAGAATTGTAATTTGAACTCTATTAGTAAAATTACTGAATTTCGTGGATACCTAGAGTATTCAAAGGAATGGGATTATTTATTATTATTGAATATGAAAACGTAGGTATTGACGCTACCTTGTGTTTTGTGGTAATATATTGTTCCTAAGGAAGTTTGAAGTATAATGCGAATGTATAATGAAGTTCCGACTATGTTGTCGAGGTATAATTTGTGAAAGATGCGATTAATATAAGAAGTCACTATTGAAGTAACGTATTGTATTACGTGGAAGTAAGGAACCTTAGAATCATCTGATATATGTCCGTCTTATTTTATTAAACTTATTTTAAAGGATTTGTCTATATAGAGCAGTTTTTTAGCTTTACTGTTTGAAACATTTTGCTCTCTGGAAGTGAAAGTTAACCCTTGAAATGACACAGAAGTAGACGTTTTATTATCTAAAATGACAGAAATATACTGTGACGAGAAGGATCAGTGGGATCGTACTATTATCGCGTAGCTTACGATAATGTTGTAAATATATTGTATAAATTAATAATAGGAATATTTTTACGGTTATATAAAATACGTGAAGTTTAAGTTTATGTAAATATCAGTGTGTAATGTATCATATAGGGAATGAATGTCAGATGTTTTGCGTGAGAAGGAATTTGTGTGTACAACAAGTACATTATGAGCCACAAGTGTGATTACATTTTAAAATATTAATTGTTTCTTTTTTAAACGTTAGAGAAATATGTTCTCTTGGATATAGTCAGGAAGACTTAGCATTAGTGACAAGAAGCTCACTACGTTTTATTTTAATTTTAAATATACTCATTATTTTTATTCATGATTGTATGAATGTTGTAACGACTGAATGTAGGTGTGTCAGGACGGAGTGTACTATATTTAATCTTTTTGAATAAATTAGCAGGCGCTGGTTTAGTGCTTGTCCGATCTTTTTATAGAACATCTCGACTTTCTGTCTTTAATAATCAGGAAACAATAGTGCTGCTAGTTAGGTACTGGCGCTCATTGCAATTTTTAGTAACCGTTCACCCTCGAGATTCCAAGAATCTCGTCCTACCACATTTTGGATTGTAGGATGTTTTATTATTGTAGCTAAGTAGAAGTACTATCTTGTTTAGATAAATATACCTGTATTCAGAGGTTACTAGCTATCCATCTAGCAAGGATCCGTTGATCTTTCTAGCTGTGTATCAACGCCCTGTGCGATCCCTTCCATCCCATAGGATAATAGGTGGAGGCTACGTCAACTTCGGGTGCAGTACCTCCTACCTGCATTTTCTGGAACACCAAACTGGTCAATCTCATCATTTTCATCATCATGAATTACAACAATGTCTTCATTAACCTGAGCAATACCTGGAACATCAATGTTGTCACTAACCTGACCAGCAACTGAAACTTCAATGATTGGCAGTTTATTATCCTGGCCAATTCTGTTTTTTTATCATCATTTACACCGTCATGCAACGGACAATTCATTACATCGCTCCTTTCAATTTTTTTATCAGCACATCTGGTGAAAACATGTTCTACAAATTTAACACTGAGCTCTACAAATATATATTTATGTTTACTGGGATCAAACAGACGGTAACCTTTCTTTTCTCCATCATACCCAACAAACACAAAACATTTGCTTCGGGGTTCCAATTTGCCAGTACGCACCTGTTTTGGATCATGGGCATAAGCATTGCAACCGAATATTTTCATATTCTCATGACTTACAGCTTTACCAGTCCACAATTCCTCTGGTATGGCATTAAATTTAACAACATCAGACATTTGACTTAAGACCTGTAACTTCTGTTGTCCAACGTGGCCCGACCGTTGATGCCACAAATTGTAATCAGACACATCAGCAACAAGGGCAGACATATCTTGGTTAACATTCAGATAATACAGACCATTCAAACCTGAACCAGTAGCTAGCACGCTACCATTCACTGAGCCATTATCCGAATCCAAGATTTCACATCCATTTTTGTTGAACACAAAAACAGCACCCCATTTAATCATCTGACTTACCGACAGCAAGTTAACACTCAGTCCTGGAACATGCATCACGTCTGACAGATTATTAATACTGTCGCTTACATTCAGTGCAATGTCACCAACTCCTTGTACAGACAACGTATCATTAATACCAATTACAATGTTTATATCACGATCATTATTGCATTTATAATTTGACATAAGTTTAACATTAGGAGACATGTGAGCACTTCAACCAGAATCAATGACGAAACAATCTTTTAGTACGCGAGCAGTTAAAGCACAAAACAATTTTTTTTTTTTGGATTTTAGACACTTCGGTGCACTTTGAACTTTTGTCTTCTGTTGACAACTGTCTCTTCCGTGACCCTTTTCACCACAAATCCAACACTTCCAACGACTTTTGTCGACCCCTTTTTCACTAGAGCTCTTTGTTTTCTTGATATACCTGACTTTCTTCTTTGTGTTGCTGTACAAGGCTGCCCCATCAGCTGACTTCTCACCATGACTTCGGCCGAAGCTTTCGTCCAACAAGATAGACTTGATGCGGTCCATCTGTAGTTCCTCCAATGTTGAGGTTACGGTCATAACTAAGTTATCGTATTCATCAGGAAGACCTCGAAGTATCATAGCAGTAACAAACTTATCAGCGATAGGCTCATCAACAGCTGCTATCTTCTGTGTAACTGACATAACCTCACAAATATACTTGTCCATGGAATTAAAATCTGATAACTTGAGCCAGCACAGATTTCGCATCAGCATGATATACCTCCACTTTCCTTTATCTTCAAAAGCCTTTTCAAGGGCATGCCAGGCATCCTTAGCTTTTGCACAGTATCGAACATGGGGATAATTGTGAACAGCCACCATGAGACATATATCCGCCAGCGCTCTCTCGTCACGCCGATCATGTCCCTCCGACACATCTGTGCCTCGGACACTGGCCCACAATCCATGCTTTTTGAGATAATTTGACATCCCAAAAGACCAGTTCGAATAATCCTCCCGACCACTCAATTTCGGAAACCCATAAGCACAAGGACTTGAAGCATGTTCACTCATTTTGCCTTCTCACTTTAAAGTTTGCTGAAGAAAATGATCACAGAACACCGTTATGTTTGGGCCCATAACCTATTGAAACTTCTTGAGCTATGCATGGGTTTCTATTGTATCAGTTATACACGGAATGAACGGATTAAAATACACGAACACATGTTGACTTAGATGTATTGAACAAGAACACTGTGACGCATGATACAGAGTACAGACGAAAGACAAAGAACATCAAGTCAAAGAATATACATTTGACAAAATACTAACGATATTTACATACGAGCGAGATTTGAAAGTACGAGAAATATTCATTCTCTTCAACAATATGCAGCTAGCTACGTCATAAGATCACATAACCAACAAGCTTCAACAGTAGACTCAGAAAGCATGCGCCGAACAGCTGGCTGACCCATGCGGATCTATTTCCTGAGTCTCAAGGGTTCATGATAGCGATACAAGATCAAGTAGTGGCAACAAAGAACTACCCAAAATACATCATTAAGGCAGACATGCCAGATGACAAATGTAGAAGATGCCAACGCGAATCGCAGACCATTCATTATATCACAGGGAGCTGTACAACAATTTCATCTACGTAACTTACTACTTGAAGAGGCATGACCAAGTAGCCAAGATAATCCACCTGAACCTGTCAAAGAAACACTCCTTAAGTAATAATGTTCTGCCTTACTATCAATACATTCCTAATGCTGTTCTGGAGAATGATACACATAAGCTACTCTGGGATAGGTCAGTGATCACAGATACACCTATATCAGCAAACAGGCCAGACATTATTCTTATTGATAAAGTGCAGAAGAAAACTCTTCTAATAGATATTGCAGGCCCTAACTGGCATAGTATCCAGCACATATATGCTGAGAAAGTGAGAAATACATGCCTTTGGCAGAAGAGATCCGACAGATGTGGCGACAGGAATTTGTCACTGTATTTTCTATCATAATCTCTTCCACAGGGATAATACCGAAGTCGCTGAAGGCCAACCTCGATAAATTGGGGCTCCACCATAATCTGCATACTAGTATGCAGAAAGTAGTTATTTTAGAGACCTGCTCCATAGTTCGTTCGTTCCTCAACCTACCAGTTTAGAGAACTCAACTCCATCTTGCAACAAATGCCGATGAAATGGTGAATTGTACCCAGCGATGAGGTGAACTTTTTTTTACGAGGGAAGTGTAAACATTTTGCATAAGACCTTGAGAAGTGTCCGCACTCCTCAAGAGTGTTGGATTCTTACCCACTAAAAAACCACACCCTGTCCTCTTGACAAAACCCATCCCGGGACCACTTTCGTATTACTACAGGATAGAGCCATTTTCTTTGCTTCACAAGCACCATCTTACTTCTCAAGTCATAGTCCGCGGATCGCAGACTTAATCATCTAAATCGAGCAAGTCCCCATCTGATTTCTTCTGGCGAAGGGCCACCTCAACAAAGAAAGCGACGGTATCCCAGCTGAGCTCGTTCCTCAGCATAATTCCAACTAAATTGTCCGGCGTTATTGGACCAACCTCAGCTTCAAGTCGTTGTTTTTCCGCTGCCCAACGATCGCAGACGAAGAACGTAAGATATACGTCATCTCGTTCGTTCTCGCAGTAAATACAAACTGGACTCCTTACTTTGGCCATACGATGAAGGTAACACCGAAAGTAGTCATGACCTGTCAACATCTGAGTCAGAAAGTAATTCGTTTCTCCATGTTTTCTACTCGTCCACCCGACCAGACTCGGTATCAGACGAGCTGTCCAACTTCCTCTGAGATCGTCATTCCACCTTTGCTGCCAAAGCTCCATCTTGCGTGCTACGGCTTCCTTCCGGGCTTGAGCCTTGCCCAGTTCCACTCGTCGGAAGTATACGGCTTTACGTTCTTGCGCGAGTAAGTCTATTGGCGCAACACCTGAGACAACCAGAACTGCAGGTTCCGAAACTGTACGGTAAGCACACGCCACCCTCAGAGCTCCTCTCCTCTGAATTGCAGCCAGGCGTTTCCTATTCTTCTCTATCCTCAGCGAATCAGACCAAATCTCAGCTCCATACAGGAGAATAGGCTGCGCTGTGGACAACAGTAGTCGACGCTTGCTTTGTCTAGGACCATACACATTAGCCATGAGTCTACTAATGGCAGCTCTCACTACTTCCGCCTTGTCTGCTGCCTTCCGTATATGAGAGCAGTATGTCAGTTTCGTGTCAACCGACTGTAGTGGCTACGCGGGCTAAAGCGCTGCGTTAGGTCAAGGGGCCAAGCTCTCTGCTGACTCGGTAGACGCGTGGGTTCGAGCCCCACCGTCGGCTGTCCTTGAAATGGTTTTCCATGGTTTCCCATTTTCAACACCAGGCAAATGCTGGGATGGTACCTTCTGACAGGCCACGGCCGCTTCCTCCCACATCCTTGCCCAGTTTCATTCACCATAATTCATTTCATCTCTCATTAACTCCTCTCATGAGGTTGGCGTCAGGAAGGGCATCCGGCCGTAAAAACCATCGCCACAAAGACTTCCATCGCATCTCATCCCCGACCCCGTTGGAAAAACGGGAATAATAAGGGGGTAGACATACATGTCAGTTTCGTGTCAAGAGTAAATCCTAAGTACTTCGCAGTGGCTCCAGTTTGATCGACCACCTCTCCAACTTTCATGGGTATTATAGTGTCCATTCTCCTCCTAGTTAACATTACTATTTCAGTTTTCGCCATAGCTAAATCCAACCTCTCACCCATCGCATTACCCGATTGAGTTTCCACTGAGCCAGAACCGCATCTCGGGCTACAATCACCGCTGCAATATAATCAGCGTACCCAACAAGGAATGCATCTTCGGGCATCTCCATGCGTAGTAAGCAGTCGTACAACATGTTCCACAAATCCGGGCCTAGGATAGACCTTGCGCTGCTCCTGCCGTGACTTTTCTCCTCCTCTGACCGTCTGCAGTGTCATATAACAGGGTTCGGTCCTTCAAATAATTTTTCATTATACGCAGGAGATATGCAGGCAACTGAAGGTGAATTGAAGAGCTTCAACCATATCTTCCACCTAGCTGAGTTGATGGCGTTCTTCACATCCAGAAGTGTTATTTTCCGAGAATAGTTGTTACCTTCCTGATCTCGATTCGCAGCTTCAACTACTACGCGTACTGCATCTATTGTACATCGCCCACGGCGGAAGACAAATTGCCTGTCAGACAGATTCCCGCGGCTTGAATAGACGACAGTATGCGAGGTTTTAATAGCTTCTCCAGCACTTTTCCCGCAATGTCTAAAATACATAGTGGTCTGAAGGACGATGGCGTGTTCCCGACTGCCTTTCCTTTTTTAATCAGCACTAGTCGAGCCATTTTCCAACGGGCACTAAAGACACCTGCTCTCAGACAACAGTTGTACATTTCAAGCAGTAGCTGCGGACAAACCTTGACAGCTAGTTTCATAGCTTCCGCGGGTATCCCGTCAGGGCCTGGAGCCTTCTTATACTCAAGGGAGCCTACTGCTTCCTTCAGCTCACCTATGGTAAATAGAGGAATGAATTCCGGCTCAAGTACGTCGCCCACATTAATTCGCACAGGGTGAGTAGGGAATAGCTCGTCTACAATACCATCCATCGTCCGTGCATCCAACGTGGTATTGGACATGGTGCCGAGTTTCTTGGTGACAATTCGGTAGCCTAATCCCCAAGGATCTACGTCAACTTCTTTAACTAACAACTGCCACATCAGAGTCTTACGTCTTCTGATGGCTTTTCGAAGGGTTCTCTTAGCTGCAAGATGCTAAGCGGATCTCAAATCAGCCTCTGGTCGATGTCTTGAACGTTGGGCTCTTCTTCTGAGTCGAAGACAAGTTCTTCAAAGATCAGCTATTTCGTCAGTCCTAATAAGCTGGACGTCAATTGTTTCGAAGACGCTTCCGGGGCATTGATGCTTCGCAGGCTAGGTGCAAGAGACGCATAGTGACCCCCACCTGTTCCTCAACAGAAACTCTTAGATCTAATTCCTCAACAATGTTACTATTTCATGTCTGTACTGATTCGAGAACATTGGCAAATTTCTCCTCGTCGATGCGCGATACATTCCAACACGTTTTCTTCAATGTGTTGTGCCTCTGAGGCTGCTGATCTCGTAAAATCCGGAAGGTGATATATTGGTGATCACTAGCAGTATAATCCTCGATCACTTCCCATTCTACTACCAAGGTTGCCAGACGATCCGACACCAGCGTAATATCTGGTTTAGTCTCCGTATAACCAGGTCGACTAAATGTCGTTGAGGTCCCTGTATTCACCACGACCAATCCTAATCTGGCTGTCATCTCTAAAATTCGTCGTCCCCTCGAATTTTGATGTGGCATACCCCATTCCAATGCCCTAGCGTTGAAGTCACCGGCTACTACCACAACACCTTCCATCTCACGGACAGTATCTTCCAAATTGTCCAGCTTCCTTTGAAAGTCCTGAATATGTTCCTCGGAGTCAAGTAGCAACTTAAGTACGTAATCCCACCACTCTTAACCCAAACGAACCCTTCTCCGGATCCGTGATCCTCCACATGGATTTTGCCCAGATCCGGTATCCAGATAGCCGCCGTACCTAGGGGATCCGAAAACCAGCCCACCACGTCCAAGTTTCGATATTGCTCACTGATCAGGAGAATATCTGTTTTCCTTTCAAATTTTAGCTGTATCAAAAGATCATTAGCGATTATGCTTCGTTTCAGGTTCCCTTGTAGGACAATCGTCATTGTGTTTTTTCTTTAATCTTCGCGAGTGTCTCTCGAAACACAGTACAAGAACCTGTTCCAGGGATGTGACTTAATGTGGCCATAACCCAGACTCCGAAAGCAGCGTGTTACCATAGCTCTTCTCCTCACCCTACAGTATATGAAACCGCCCTTAATACGACCAGTCTCCAATAATTTCTCAGCATTCTGATTATCCATTTCCACAATTGCCATTTTCTGCCCTCTACTGTTGGGTTTAGTGACGGATACTTTCAGCTCATCTATAAAACCCTGTATGTCTCGTTTCAGAGCCAATTCGACATCACTTACATTCGTTACAATATCCATGTCTCGTATCTCCAAGACAGTTCTAGGAGTCAATGTCCTCACCAATCCTGCATGACCAACAGTGAACTTATAATAATAATAATAATAATAATAGTAATAATAATAATAATAATAATAATAATAGCAATAATAATAGCAATAATAATAATAATAATAATAATAATGTTGACCCACTTGGTCCTCTTTCCGGAAACAGAGGGATTTGTTGTAGCTATCCAAGACCAAGTTGTTGCTACTCGAAGCTATCGGAAATTTATAATAAAAGATCCAGCAACAGAGAGTGAGAAGTGTCGCCGATGTGGCAAATGTAGTGAGACAATTCAACACATAATATCAGGTTGTTCCCACCTTACCAACACTGACTACAAACATCGACACGATCAAGTTGCCAATATTATCCACCAGAAACTGGCCTTGAAGTACAAACTTCTTCAAAACTCTGTCCCCTATTGGAAATACACACCATCTGCAGTAGGCCTACTCGAAAATCCAACACACAAGATCTACTGGGACAGAGGAGTTGTGACAGATGTTGCAGTCAGTAACAACAGGCCAGATATCATTGTCATCAATAAGGAACACAGAGAGGCATTACTGATAGATATCGCATGTCCCAACACTCAAAACATCCAAACAACAGCTGCTACTAAAATAACTAAGTACACAGAGCTGGCAATTGAGATAAAGCAGATGTCAAAAATTGAGTCGGTGACTACCATCCCAATAATTGTATCGTGTACTGGTGTTATAACAAAACTCTCAACAGTAGTCTATCAATATTGAATCTGCACCCGCAGATATACGGTATATATTGAACTACAGAGGGCAGTTCTGTTAAACACATGCCATATTGTTAGGAAGTTCCTTGGTGACAACACCCTGGCCGAATACTAAAGCAAGGCTCGATGAATCAGATGGAAATTTAGCTCATCCTATAAATGAAGGAGACTCGTGAAGACTGCGGGCACGACATGGATGTACAGTAATGTGAAGTCTCTGAACGAAATTACCTCAGTACATTTTATTTATTTATCGTATGGCTTTTAGTCAGGCCCCGGGCTATAAACGGACATACTGGGCATTTGCCCAGGGCGCCAAATATTAGAGGGCGCCGAAATTTAGGTGACGCTGAACGCAGAAAAAGGTTGACCCAACAATCCCAACATTAAAAATAAGTATGACATGGAAATCTTTAAAACGTAGGATAAAATAACTATAAATTACGCTAATATAAAACAAAAGTAATATTAAATATCACACACATTGGTAGTATTTATGTTTAATCATGATTATATTATAATACAGTATTATAACTCTTTCAGACAGCAAACTAAATTCTCTATTGTTATTGTGTTGTGAAAAAGACGTAACCCTTAGCACAGACTTTTCTGAATACATAAATAAATTTGCAAAGTTAAAAGCCAGAAAAAAAAACTTTGATTTGAAATGTTTCTGTATATTGTACTTTTAAAATTTAACTTTTGTATTTGTAATATTGGGGTTTAGTGTGATTAATGTATCAATAAATGGCTACAAAATTGTATGAACGACTTACTTTTCTTATTAGTTCCTGTGATACAATATTAGTAACGTAGTTGTTTGAAAAAAAATCTATTATGCTATTTTTATAACACATAAATGAGAAAAAGGGCGCCAGTAGACCATTTGCTCCAGGGCGTCTATCACCTTAGCCCGGGGCCTGCTTTTAGTGCCAGGAGTGTCCGAGGACATGTTCGGCTCGCCTGAGTCTGTAGCTGCTTCCAGCGGATACCCTAAAGGGTGAGCTACAAGTTCAGTTCAATTTCAAGTAGTTCCAACTTTCGCCACCAGATATCAGTAAGAATTTATTGCAGCCGAAAGGCCAACAGAAGAGAATTTACATCTTACTGTACTCAGTCAATGATAATGTTCTTTTGAAGCACTTTGATAGGTGGTACCTGTCACATTTCTGGTTACACAGCTCACATACACAGCTTTCTCTTGGGTTATGGTACTATTTTGTTGCACACACCCTATGATGAAAACCGTGGATGGCGTGTCTCGTCACGACATGCCTCAGTTCCTGGTTTTCCTTCATCCAGTTCCTGTCCACCATGGCGCTTGTAGCGTAGAAGTCCGGATCTATATCTTCGCTTTTGGCTTTCCTCCTCTCCAGATGTTTAGAATAATGTTCTGTAGCTGGTAGAAGCAGTTGGGTCCTTAGGTCTTCTGCGTTGTAGGTCTCCTTTGTTAGTCTATTGGCAACTCCAGCTATCTGATATGACATCTAGCGGTAAAAATGAGAAACTTACCAAGTAGGGTACATTTGTCACGTGGTGACTGTTTGTATATGGTTTCTTGTATTGGTAAACAGATCGTGGTAAATTGTTCGTGTCTTTATACATAAGTAATAAGTTTTACTCGTTGATAGAGTGAAAAATGAGTAAAAGCAAAGTGTATTGCTCAGTTTACGACTGTAAGTCGATGTATAAGAGGGCTGCGGATATACGTTTTCATCACTTTCCAAAAGATGCAAATAGCGATAGCCGAAATGTGATGATACCTAATAATACCTAATACCTAATAATAATAATAAGCCTCCGCGGCTTAGGCGGCAGCACGCCGGCCTCTCACCGCTGGGTCCGTGGTTCAAATCCCGGTCACTCCATGTGAGATCTGTGCTGGACAAAACGGAGGCAGACAGGTTTTTCTCCGGGTACTCCGGTTTTCCCTGTCAACATTTCATTCCAGCAACACTCTCCATTATCATTTCATTTCATCTGTCATTCATTTAATCATTGCCCCAGAGGAGTGCGTCAGGCCTCGGCAGCCGGCATAGTCCATATCCTCGCCGCTAGATAGGGGCTTCATTCATTCCATTCCTGACCCGGTCGGAGACTGGAAGCAGGCTGTGGATTTTCATTTTCACCTAATAATAATACCTTTCCACCCCGGGAAGGATCTAACACTTGTCGAGGTAGACAGACAGAAGACCTGCGACGTAAAGCCAGCGAAGGTTATTCAGTTTAAAAACAGCTGTTACGATGGGCGCGCTGGTAAGATTGAAGTTATTTGAATAATTAATTAAATAATTAATTATTGGCTGCTTGGTAGGGAGAAGGGATGAGTTTAACTTGTATTAAAACTCGGGGGGCGACAGGAATTGCTTGATTTGGATGGTTAAAAGGTGGGTTTGGTGTTGAATATTTGAATGGTAGCGGAATCACTCATTCTACAGTGCCCACGGGGAGGCAAATTAGGCCTATATGACACGTAGTGGAATAGCTCGAATACGGTATCGAAGAACTTAGCGATTACGAGGTCTAGGCTTGGCGGATTGTCAGTTTGACATCAATTCACGATATAAGTCGGAGCTTGGAACAGTGGCGTCTGGTTTGCGTGGATGCTAGTCTCGGAATGATAAAAGTAGCACTGTTTGGGTGTGTTATTTATTTGTTTATGTACCGTATTTCTCTATTTGAATGTCCTCGGCGTTGACTCACGATCGACATTTACATTATATTGCGCATAATAGTACCGAAATAATGTCCGAAGTGTAGCCCTGTGTAAATTTGAATCAGCTGATCTACATCAACCATAAAAACTGTTGCTTGATAATATGCAAATGACACCAAAAAATCCAGTGGAACACACAAATTAGATCACGTGTATCGCACAGTTATACATATATACAATTAATAATAACACTGTCATTACTTTAGAGACCACATTTACTGATTATAACCGAAAAATTAAATGTGTTCCATATCAAACGCGTGTTATAGAGTATTTTAAACCCTACTTATCCAGACGGACCGCAGCGCCCCAAGTGTTAGTTTGAGTTGCCAATAGTCAACCTGATATCAAAGATACCCAGTGGTGAACGTTGGAACTTTGATAGAGCGTTCTGACGAAATCTAACCTAACAATTTTGCTTTTCACAAGTTTAGTCTGTGAACGGATCTTTTACATGCCATAAATCTATTACATGGGACCGCCGGCTTTACTTCCCCTCCGAAGGAAGGCATACTGAAGGATTTTTAACGTTCTTAAAAAATCCGACGACTTCGGCCGGGTTTGAACCCACTATCTTGGGCACAGCAGTTCAGCATGCTACCGACTACGCCACCGAAGCCGCATCTCAGTACAGATGGTTCCTTTCTAAGGCAGAACCAGGCTGTAACATAAAATGTAGCCGGTATTTGCCGTGATAATGTTGTCAAACAATAAACGAAAATAATAATAATAATAATAATAATAATAATAATAATAATAATAATAATAATTTATCATTGGGTATTTCATTGAGCCACAGGCTTCCATTCTTATAGCTTTTAAGGAAATCTTCTTTGTAATTCTATAAGTTATTAATATTATTGTTATCGCCGTTATTCTCAGATAAAAGTCTGGTAAAATACAAAGCAATTATGTAGATTACATTGAAACTAAAGATAACCATCAGGTTAATTTAAAAGTGTTCGAAACCCCTCTCACAGGAAGGATAGGAAGCATTATCGGACAGGCTGAAGCTGAAGAGATATTATTATTATTTATATTATTATTGAAATCCACTGGGGAGCGCTTCGATGCTCATTTAGTTCCCAATATCTCTTCAGCCCGGCTGATAGTAATTATTATTATTATTAATTATATTCCTGTATTATCATCTCTAAATATATAGTTTGAATTGTTTATTCCAGGATTTTAGAGGTTTTGGTTGTTATTCCTTGAACTTCTATGTAGTGACGGATGTTCGGTGATTTTGGGGTCATTTGCCCCTTTTTATTGAAGTTTATGAATATAATGCGCGACTCGCACCGGTTAATAACATTAGGTATCAAGGAAATATATATGAATTAATCAGCTGTTCATTTTGAACCATTTAGGAGATTTCTACTGTTCTTCTTACTGTATGTCATTTAATGACGTCATTCGAAAGATACTGAAGCAGTTCAAGTACACGTTTGTGCCAAGCGAATGGGAAGCATTCGACGGAGAAAAATGGCGGACGTTGTGATAGAGTGTTTCACGGATTCTTGGCCTTGTTACTTCAATTTTTAGTGACTTAACGATGTTAAGCTGTACGTGTTTAGTGTTATATATCTGGTAGATGTACTTAGTTTGTCGTTCCCCGTGGGATTAGCTTTAAGAAAGGTACTTGTCTGACTCAATTTCATGACAATTTGTTTGAACGACCCTGTATGAAATGTCATGCTACAGTTTTTTGTTGTTAATATTCTTCGAATTAAGTATTTCGATTGAATTACTCATCGGAACATATTATCATTCTTCGTTCTTTGAAGTACCTACAAAATGGTGTAGGCTACATGAGTAGACTTTACTTTTGCTGTATCCTCAGTTTCATATATAGGCTATTGAAGTTGTGTGGTTTTTTATGTTCAGGTTGGAAGAGGTGCTTATGCGATGTGTTCTAGTCCTCGATTGAACGCTTATAACTGATTTGCTATGTTTTTTTGTACATAGTAATGAGTGAATTGAATGGTGAAAAATCCATGAATGGGCATCATAGATCAAAGCGATCAGCACAGCCATCACCAGAATTGTGCAGTGAAAGTGACAGTGATATTTCATTGCCGAGATCCTTCAAACGAAGAAGGACTGATGTAAGTATTTTTTAGGTAATTTAGGTTATTCAAGAGAAACTGACCATTGAACTGGCGGTGTTAGGTTTATGGTGCACCCGAGTCTGGAATGAGAGGAATAGTTATAAAAGGATACAGTGAAAAATGACTGGAGGATCGGGATGTATTCATAACGTTAAGTATATTAGTAAAATAGTTTACCGATTTGTTTGGTTTTGGGAACTCGTGTAGTTCACGAGGCGAGCCACCATGTTGTTGGTTCCTCAGTTTAGGGGCTGCGACAACGCGGTCATTTAGCCCCATGTACTGTGGGTGTGTGTAGAATGTCTGGTAGCGCTGCACACCGTGAGAACATGTGTATAAAAAAATTGAGTAATGAAATTAGCCAAAGTACCTGTAGTAATGGTTTCTGGAGATGATAAATTAATAGATGTTGACTCGTCCGCTGTCATAGACCCACCCAGCCATCCCAAATAGCAACACTACTTATATAGTTGAAATGAAGTCTCTAGAAGACATCTTTCTCACGAAGTCAGGAATGCCAACCCCACACATTTGATACTATCTCGCCCCGGGTATACAAAGAAACAAAAGAGCATCGATAATGTAATATACTATTGCGCCAAATCCAACTCGTCAGTCGTACTTTAACCATGGATTGTGTGGCATGTGAAATTACTTCGTAAATTGTATCTTATTAATGTTTTACATACAAAACCAAACCTAACCTGGGGCTTATGTCCCAGACCCCCTTGCTTGTGGTACTAGCAGTAATTTTCGGCCAGGCAGTACCTAACCTAGTAGCGGACATAAATTCTATCTTATTAATGTTTTACATACAAAAACAAACCTAACCTGGGGCTTACGCCCCAGACCCCCTTCCTTGTGGTACTAGCAGTAATTTTCGGCCAGGCAGTACTTTACGTCTTTACGTGTGAAATGGTGAATTTTGTATGCGACATGTTGGTAACGTAGTCACATTTCCGTCTGTCGAGTGTCCAAGATGGCGTCCGTAGTGAAACTAACACGATAAAAGTTCATTTTCGTAAAAAAACACATTATTGAGGTGCGGCAGTTGTAGTTGAGATTGTGAAACGACTCCCAACAACTCCAAGACAGGTATGTAAATCATAAATCCTATATTTTCAATAATATACCTCGTTAAAAGTTACGAAAAGGCATATTCTCACGGCGTGCAGAATTACCGAATGTCTGATAACCGGTCTTAATTGTGATGACTGTACTAGTGTGTGTTTCTGTTTCTTAATTCAAGTAAGGACTGCATACTTTGAATTTTTCAAGTAGTTCCTACTTTTGCCTACAAACTCCACCGTCAACAATTACTAAATCAGAACTTGGCTACTAGACGCCACCGCAGTCGGCTCCTGGCGATGAACGTAGGAACCTGAGTGTTGTTTACATTTTTAACCTAATTTAGTTTCACACAGGTGTAATTAGTGGAAGGTTCTTTAACATGCCATAAATCTATGACATGGGACCGCCGGCTTTCCTTCCCCTCCGAAGGAAGGCATAATGAGGGATTTTTAACGCTCTTTAAAAATCCGACGACTTCAGCCACCATGTAAATCGCAAATAATTTCTATAGATGCTGGTAATATGACAGTCAGAGGAGTTAAACTGTTTGTTGCTAGGGGGTGTACATTCATTTTTTCTGGGGGGTGGCAACCTGATAATGTTTGGTGCTATTTCGCAGGAATTGGTGCTCGGTTTGAAATGGAGGTGCTTATGTCAGTGATTCGGGTATGAATTTCAAGGTTATGGGGACAATAGGAAGCATTACTGCCGCAATTTACGTGGGCATAATCCTTGTGCTCTGTACATAGGTACATTCATAGACCAATGGTATTATGGCCATATTCACCAACGCCAGTAATTTGATTATCTTGGTTTATAGCCGCAAGAATCTCAGATAATAGCTATATCGTTATTCACCAACACAATTATCTCGGTTAATAGGGATTATCCTGGTTAATCACTTTTCTGGAGAAAGATTATTTATAGTTCACTTTTGACCATCCTCCCTTTTAACACCTTAGCTTAAGAAAATATATCATTTATGATATACATACCTTTCGGGGAGCTGTTGGGAGTCGTTTCACAATCTCTTCATACTCAATAGCCACTGCTGCACCGCAATAATTGTTGTTTCACGGAAATAATGCAATTTTCCTTTACTTACGGACACCATCTTGGACAGTCATGTGACACCCGAAAGACGATCATGTGTCTACGTTACCAACTTGAATAAAGAAATTCACCACATGCCTTCGCTACTAAGTTAGGCACTGTCTTGCGTAAATTACTGCTAGTACCACAAGCAAGGGGGTCTGGTGCGTAAGCCCCAGGTTAGGTTTGTTTTTGTATGTAAAACATTAATAAGATAGAATTTATGTCCGCTACTAGGTTAGGTACTGTCTGGTCGAAAATTAATGCTAGTACCACAAGCAAGGGGTCTGGGGCGTAAGCCCCAGGTTAGGTCTGTTTTTGTATGTAAAACATTTTAAATACATAAATAAACACTGTAATTGAGTTCACTTTCCACTGAGTATAGTGATTTCATAAATCACGTGCGAAATAGTACCAAACGCGTGGGGTTGGCATTACTGACTCGGTGAGAAAGATGGAGGTCAGAACTTCGATTTCAACTATATGTCGTGTTGCTGTTTGGGCGGGAGGGTGGGTCTGTGACAGCGGATCAGTGAACATCTAATTCTCAATCCTCTCCTGATATCCTCCCGACTATTAAATCAGGTTATTTCAGTTTTTAAAATTTTTTATACAAAGGATGGTCTAATATGAACTCTTACCGAAAGATTGATCGGTAAAATGCCAAAAACTAAGATAGTGAAGAGAACAAGATGGCGTGCAGACGAATGGAATACTTAATAATTGCTAGAGAAAACAATAGTGACGAAGAATATCAGCAAGAACATGCAGGGATACAGCCTAGGTGGTTAAAAGAACGTGCCTCATATTTTGAGGATTACGATGATGTTGATTTTATAACATGTTTTAGGTTATCTAAATCTTCTACTTTGTCAGTATTGTCCATCATAGAACCTAACCTTGAGTTTGCAACAGATAGGTAAGATGAATACTATAACTCCAATAGGGAGTATATAGAAAGCATTCACTGTAAATTTAACCCTTAGCTCTCACGCGGCGGGGGAGCCCCGACAGCGAAAATATCTCGCATAGATCCTTTGTCTGGTCACACCCGGCATCGATTTGTTCCGCCTATAACTTCGCTGTCGAGCTACACCCAACAAAATATCAGCGATACTGGGCTTCTCCCATCTTCTGGCGATACTATGCACTCAAGATTATCTGGAGGGTTTTCCATTCCTTAAGGTCCGTATTGACGTTTACAATTCAAGCTAATGGGATAGGGAATCTCCGCCCAATCAATACCTTTTTTAAAAAGACTAGACGTTTATTATTATTGGGACATGTTTCGAGTAGCGACTACTCTTCTTAAGCCATAGATCATTAACACTTATCTAAAACTTATTCATCAAATGAGAAGCATGCACACTAAAAGAAAAAACACTGCAAATACACATCTAAAAGCTCATTAAAAAACTTGAAGATGAAAAAACAATAAGACAAATAGGAGCTTTTCTATTTTATGTTGTGTGCCAGTCTGATTGGCCTAGCCTTGATGGCTTATTTAGAGATGCAGGCTGGAGAGAGGTCCCAGGATCGAACCCCGTCCGAACTCGTGCATGTTGGTTGGAGACGGGACGGAGATGGTTTATTGCGTGACATTCATTTAACTGTTACGACATACGGATTGTTGTTAGATGTTATGGTAAAGCGATCCTGCCAAAGATTGCATGTTGTATGTATACTGTAAAGAAATGAAAGAACTTGAAGAAATCAGAAAGTGCGTTCGAGAAGAGGGGTTGAAGAAATGGTTGAAGGGCAACTTACTGAATGCCGACGTAGACAAAACCTTAAAAGTGTACCGTGGTAGACCTCTCCTGCCTGGAAGCTGTAATAAGTGAACAAAAAACCTGACATCACAGAGAGTGAGTGTGAAAAGGATCGACTGTCGAATAATGCTGCGATACAATCTTAATGAAATTAATTTTGATGCAAATATACAGTACTATATGAGAACCTTTACAAATTTTTTCCCAACTTACAACAACAAAAACAAATGATCTCAAACAATATTCCAACCAATCACCCTCCCGACCCAATGCTCACCCCCCACCTCCCCCTGAAAAACATATACATCACCCGCTGCACCCACGTTCCATTCATGCCAAAGCCCGGTTTCCCCCCTCCCTCCGTTCCCCTCCCTCCCGCCCCGCCTGTCACATGCACTTGTCCAGGTCACAGTCGCTCAGAGGCTCTCTCAGTGCCACACAGTTCACGCTACGCTTTCAACAGGTCCAGTTGAAGCCTCATCGCAGCATTATTTGACAGTCGATCCTTTTCACACTCACACTCGGTGATGTCAGGTTCTTTGTTCTCTTATTACAGCTTCCAGGCAGGAGAGGACTACCACCATACACTTTTAAGGATTTGTCTTCGTCGGCATTCAGTAAGTTGCCCTTCAACCATTTCTTCAACCCTTCTTCTCAAACGCACTTTCCGATTTCTTAACGTTTTTTCATTTCTTTACAGTAAACATACAACATGCAATCATTGGCAGGATCACTTTACCATAACATCTAACAACAGTCCGTATGTCGTAACAGTTAAATGAATGTCACGCAAAAAACCATCTCCGTCCGTCTTCAACCAACATCACGAGTTCGGACGGGGTTCGATCCTGGGACCTCTCTCCAGCCTGCATCTCTAAATAAGCCTTCAAGGCCAGGCCAATCAGACTGGCACACAACATAAAATGGAGCTCCAATTTGTCTTATTGTTTTTTCAACTTAAGTTTTTTAATGAACTTTTAGATGTGTATTTGCAGTGTTTTTTCTTTTAGTGTGCATGCTTCTCATTTGATGAATATGTTTTAGATAAGGGTTAATGATCTAATGTCTATGGCTGAAGAAGAGTAGTCACTACTCGAAACATGTCCCAATAATAATAAACTTCTAGTCTTAAAAAAATAAAAGGTATTGTTTGGGCGGAGATTCCCTATCCCATTAGCTTGAATACTATGCACTACCGTAACGCTATATTCTCTTTGGAAACAGCCGTATGGAGAGGTATTTTGAAGGCCATGCAAGTTTGAAATGAACTGTTGCGTAGCAACATGGCGACGTTAGACGATCGCGAGAAGCAAATAGCGGGATATTTGGATGAAAGTGACGTTGATTTTAGCGATAGTGGAACTGATACTGAATTAAGAGGTGCAGAAGATCTTGCAGAATTAGATGGTGTTAGTGAATTTAGTGACGAAGAGTTCGTTTGTGATGAAACATTTGGTAATGACAGTGCTGGTACCTCAAATGATTGTCGCTTATGGAGTTTAGGTGGTACGGATTTTTTTCTTGAAATGCGATTTTTTTACATCAATTATGGGTAAATTGAGAGTGCTGATCACGATTATACTATTAGTTTTGCACCCACATCTAACGCCCGTGAGGGACGAGGGTTCGATTCCTTTCCCAGGTACTCGGTCATAAATTCGAATTTGCGGCGTGTAACCCGGGAAGTTACGGTATTGTGTTCATGAAAATAGTATGGAGACGTTTCTTACATTGGCTGTGCTAGAAGTCACACCTAACGCCCTTGAGGGTTGAGGGTTCGATTCCTCTCACATGTACCAAGTCATAAATTCGAATTTGCGATTAATGACCCGGATAAGTATTGACTAGACGGATCCATAATAAAGGGGTAATTATCTAATCATATATTATCGACACAATACCGGTCCGATCCGGGCCAGAGATCGCGAATTCGATTATTCCACTGAGCACTTGGGTGGGGAACCGAACTCCGACTTTCAAGGGCGCTATGGATGGCTTTTCGCATATCCGAAGTAAGAAACGTTTTCATACAATTTATATCGACGCAATGCCGTACAGATACGGGTTATTGATGTCAGAAAAGTTGGATGGCGCAGCCATGCGGTGAAATATTGAAGCTGAAACATAAGTGACTGGTGAGGTATATTTAAATGGTGAAGCATTGACGTCTGCAGATGATCTCGTAGTTCCGCCCCTTAAAGCAACAATTGACGTCGTGATGGTAACAAAGGAAATTGTCAAATTCGAGGAGGTACTGCTCTGTATACGGTTGCAAATAGTATAAAACTGGTACGAAATCTCTTCACTACTTTCCTGTACAAAAAGTTCAGAGAGAAAGATGGACTTCGGCGCTGTCAATTGGAAAACGTGTTACACTTTACATGACAGTGTGCAGTCTGCATTTTTGTGAAGACGACTTCTTTCCATAGCGGTACTGTTGATTGTACTGTTGATTATTGATAGTTATTGTCTCTAATTTGTATTCACAAGGTTTTAGCTACATAAAAAATACTGATAAACTTGTAGCCTAATGCTTGTGTGCCGTACATAGAATGTAATCCGCTCTTTGCAAACTTGCATTCCTCACGTGTTCCTTATTTTTTTTTAGGGGTTCTTCCGATTGACAATAGCTGAATGGTTAGAAAACTTAAGAAAAATGCTGTTCCTAGCCTTAATTTGCCAGAGAATTTATATTCTTGCCTTTGAACAGCAAGTATGTAGGTCAATATTTGAAATATTGAAGCACCGTATGATTTGGCTTAAATTGTGTTTTTGGCTATGATCTTCTCACTGTTGAATTTAATTAATTAATGTGTAAAATCTTAGTTTTAAGTACCGGTTTGGTGACTCATCATCCCAGGCAGGCCGGTAACACCAATACTACTCAGGCAGATAGGTCACTTAGCCGTAATTTGGAAGTTCTAGTGATGTGAAGTATACATATGCGGTAATGTAGCAGGGGACCTGATGGGCCTAGGCTATTGTAAATTTAATTAGTTCCCATTTCAGAGTTTTTCAGTTTTGAGTGCGAATAGTTGGTTTGAAAGTTGTACAACAGTAAAGAGAGTATGTTTTGTATAGGTTTTAATTGGTATTATGGTTTATGTCTAGCTGAGGAGTGAATTTGATTTGGCCTAAAGTGTAGTTTTTGATCTGTTCTGTTTGCTTATGACAAGTTCAAATGGAGACTCCAGCTTTGTTAAATATGTGTATTTTAAATATTTAATTAAATATATTGATAAAGAGGATGCCTCCATTTTAACTTGCCTGTGGCAAGAGATTAATCAATTTATATTCTTGCCTTTGAACAGCAAGTACTGCTCGGTTCCAAGCTCTGTGAACTTGCGGGATGATGGCAGAGGCAGGGTAGGAGCAGGCGAGAATTGAGAAGCCTGTCGACAGCCCACCGTGTTACCTGACATTCTCGTCTATTCCAATACTGCTAACATGGGTCTTTTCTGAAACCAGTGTGGCGTTGGGAATGAGTGACTGAGTCACCGACTAATGTATTTGCTTCACTTACTACGCAAGGACCGAGAAACCGCATCACTCGTCACCACCACTACTAATAGTCTGCTACGCACATTCCTCTCAGGTCCACACAGCTTAGACTCGAGCAGTATTGCAATATTGAAGTATGAGTTGAGCATCCCAAGTAACGCTTCTTTGAACCCAAAACATTCATGCAAATTCAGGGTTGCTGGATTCAATTTATTATCAGCGAGTCGTCCTTTGTGTTATGTGAGATATATGGTAAACTAGCAGTAGTACCCGGCTTCGCCCTGTGGAATGATGATAATGTGTTAAGGTCTCCTTAGAAATATAATGGACTTAAAATCTAAGTCATTTGCCCCCAAAGACAATGAGGGAGTAATATCTAGGCCATTTGCCCTTTTGATAAGGATGATAATAAAAACTACTGTTGAATTGACACGTCAAACTTACAAACTACCGTAATAGAAATACATATTTCAAAATTCACAGGCGAGGAAGACTTATTGTGTGTGGTGATTAATGGTGTAATGGGCGTAACATCTACTGTAGGTCATTTGCTCTTATGATGAGGATGATAAGGGAAACTACTACCGGTATTGAATTGACACTTCAACGTATAATGTACACAATGTACTGTAATAAAAATAACTATATGGCGGCTTCGGTGGCGTATTTGGTAGCATGCTGAGCTTCTATGCCCAAGATAGCGGGTTCAAACCCGGCCGAAGCCGTCGGATATTTTAAGAGCGTTAAAAATCCGTCAGTATGCCTTTCTTCGGAGGGGAAGTAAAGCCGGCGGTCCCATGTCAGATTTATGGCATGTTAAAGAACCTTCCACTAATTACACCTGTGTGAAGCTAAATTGGATAGGTAAACAACGCGCATAGATGGCTACGTCCGTTGCCAAGAGCTGACTGCAGTGGCGTCTAGTAGCTAAGTTCCGAACTTGGCCTAGTAGTCGTTGACGGTGGCGCTTGGCGGCAAAAGTACGAACTATTTGAAGAATTCTAAGTTGCAGTTTGTACTTAAATTAAAAAACAGATAACACACACTAATACAGTCATCACAATTAACACCGGTTATCTGACAGATTCTACACACACCCAAAGTACACGGGGCTACATGACCGCGTTGTCGCAGCCCCTAAACTTAAGAACCAACCAAAAATAAATATTTTAAAAATCACAGTCGAGAAAGACTTTATGCGGCGGTGATTATTGGTATGATGCGCGTAACATCTAGGTCATTTGCACTTATGATGATAATAATAAGGTAATGAAAAAATGACTACTAAACGAACATGGTGTTATTTTAAAACTGATATAGGTAATTCAGGTGTCTAGCTTCGATGTCTTCCAAAGTCTCGACCTTATTTTCTGGCTTAGGCCTGTACTGGATGCGTCTAGTGAAAGAGCGTACTGCTCGGCAAAGACAAAGAATATAGGTCCAAGCTGCACCAACCTGAGATAATCGCAGATGATGACGAAATATGATGACACACGTTCGGGGTTCCCCGTCCTATACAGATTGACCGGGAATCACTCACTGTTTCGCAACGGCCCTGTGCTGGCATCAGCATAGACAGCAGGAGATAACACGGCGGGCTCTGGAAAGTACACTCAACTCACCTCGCGATGAATCAGCAAGCTATTCTCTCAACTGACCCCCCCCCCCAGGGTCTCACAACTTGTGGGACGTGGGTTGGCGACCACGGAACCCCAGCTGAGTCTGGCATCGCTTCTACTTCCTGGTGCCGGGCTCATTTCAGTTCTCTTTCCTGTCGGCCTCCCTTGGTCAACTCTTGTTCTCTTCCGACCCAGACTGTATTAGGGTATCCGAGGGCTAGGGAGTCTTTCAATTTCCCGCCTTAATTGGCTTTGTCTCATCTTTCCTGATACCCTCATTCTTCGAGGGGTCTGTCTTCTTTTCCTTTTCATAATATCTCCTGTCTTCTGCTCAAGGCCCTCAAAGAGGCAGGGTGTGTGTAGACCCACCACTTCTGGTACACCCTCAAGGGCTCATGACTGGTGAGTTAGGAAGCTGGCAACCCCGAGGAATTCCTGAGCTACATGCAGGGAATGGAGTGGTAGGCCTATGTCAGAAATTTCAAGTGGACAGTGTTACGCATCTGGTTCCAAAGGGTAAGTAAGTATACACACTTTGCTTTCGATCGGTGAACGATGTTAGATTTGTACCAAAGGGCCTTAATGCGGGAAATGGAGTGGTCTATCCGAAATTTCGAGTGAACAGTGTTACTCGTCGAGTTCCAAACGGTAATTATGTAAAATCTGGTTGAGATCGGTGAAACTGTGTAGTGTTGTGCCAAGGGCCAAAATGCAGGGAATGGAGTGGCCTGTCCAAATTTTAAAGTGGACAGTGTTACTCATCATCATCATCTTGTACAGTTTCCAGCCCCAGGCTGGGTCTGTTTGGAACATCGGGTTACTCATCGGGTTCCAAAGGGTAAGTATACACATTTTGTTTTCGATCGGTGAACGATGTAGATTTGTGCCAAAGGGCCTAAATGCGTGAAATGGAGTGGTCTGTCCGAAATTTGGAGTGGACAGTGTTACTCGTCGAGTTCCAATGGGTAATTATGTAAAATCTGGTTGAGATCGGTGAAACGGTGTAGTTTTCTGCCAAAGGGCCAAAAAGCAGGGAATAGTGTGGTCTGTCCGAAATTTAAAGTGAACAGTGTTACTTGTCGGGTTCTACGGGTAAGTATATAAAATTGGGGTCAGATCGGTGAAACGGTGTAGATTTGTGCCAAACAGCCTAAATGCAAGGGATGGAGTGGCCTCGCCGCAATTTCAAGCAGACAGTGTTAGTCGCAGTGTTCCAAAGGGTAAATATACAAATTTTGGTTGAGATCGGTGAAACGGTGTAGATTTGGGACAAAGGGCCTAAATGCAGGGAATGGAGTGGTCTGTCCGCAATTTCAAGCAGACAGTGTTACTCGCAGGGTTCCAAAGGGTAAGTATACACATTTTGGTTCAGATCGGTGAAACGGTGTAGATTTGTGCAAAAAGGGCCTAAATGCAGGGAATGGCGTGGTCTGTCCGCAATTTCAAGCAGACAGTGTTACTCGCTGGGTACCAAAGGGTAAGTTTCCGAATATTGGTTCTTATCGGTGAAACGGTGTAGATTTGTGCCAAAGTGCCCAAATGCAGGGAATGGGGTGGTCTGTCTGAAATTTTAAGTGGACAGTGTTACTCGCAGGGTTCCAAAGGGTAAGTATACAAAGTTTGGTTCAGATCGGTGAAACGGTGTAGATTTGTACCAAAGGGCCTAAATGCAGGGGATGGAGTAGCCTCTCCGCAATTTCAAGCAGACAGTGTTAGTCGCAGTGTTCCAAAGGGTAAATATACAAATTTTGGTTGAGATCGGTGGAACGGTGTTGATTTGGGCCAAAGGGCCTAAATGCAGGGGATGGAGTGGTCTGTCCGCAATTTCAAGCAGACAGTGTTACTCGCAGGGTTCCAAAGGGTAAGTATACACATTTTGGTTCAGATCGGTGAAACGGTGTAGATTTGTGCAAAAAGGGCCTAAATGCAGGGAATGGCGTGGTCTGTCCGAAATTTCAAGCAGACAGTGTTACTCGCAGGGCACCAAAGGGTAGGAATACGAATTTTGGTTCTGATCGGTGAAACGGTGTAGATTTGGACCAAAGGGCCTAAATGCAGGGAATGGGGTGGTCTGTCCGAAATTTTAAGTGGTCAGTGTTACTTGCAGGGTTCCAAAGGGTAAATATACAAATTTTGGTTGAGATCGGTGAAACGGTGTGGATTTGGACCAAAGGGCCTAAATGCAGGGAATGGGGTGGTCTGTCCGAAATTTCAAGCAGACAGTGTTACTCGCTGGGTACCAAAGGGTAAGTTTCCGAATATTGGTTCTTATCGGTGAAACGGTGTAGATTTGTGCCAAAGTGCCCAAATGCAGGGAATGGGGTGGTCTGTCTGAAATTTTAAGTGGACAGTGTTACTCGCAGGGTTCCAAAGGGTAAGTATACAAAGTTTGGTTCAGATCGGTGAAACGGTGTAGATTTGTACCAAAGGGCCTAAATGCAGGGGATGGAGTAGCCTCTCCGCAATTTCAAGCAGACAGTGTTAGTCGCAGTGTTCCAAAGGGTAAATATACAAATTTTGGTTGAGATCGGTGGAACGGTGTTGATTTGGGCCAAAGGGCCTAAATGCAGGGGATGGAGTGGTCTGTCCGCAATTTCAAGCAGACAGTGTTACTCGCAGGGTTCCAAAGGGTAAGTATACACATTTTGGTTCAGATCGGTGAAACGGTGTAGATTTGTGCAAAAAGGGCCTAAATGCAGGGAATGGCGTGGTCTGTCCGAAATTTCAAGCAGACAGTGTTACTCGCAGGGCACCAAAGGGTAAGAATTCGAATTTTGGTTCTGATCGGTGAAACGGTGTAGATTTGGACCAAAGGGCCTAAATGCAGGGAATGGGGTGGTCTGTCCGAAATTTTAAGTGGTCAGTGTTACTTGCAGGGTTCCAAAGGGTAAATATACGAATTTTGGTTGAGATCGGTGAAACGGTGTGGATTTGGACCAAAGGGCCTAAATGCAGGGAATGGGGTGGTCTGTCCGAAATTTCAAGTGGACAGGGTTACTCGCAGGGTTCCAAAGGTTCAATATACAACTTTTGGTTCAGATCGGTGAAACGGTGTAGATTTGTGCAAAAGGGCCTAAATGCAGGGCATGGGGTGGTCTGTCCGAAATTTAATGTTGACAGGGTTACCCGCAGGGTTCCAAAGGGTAAGTATACAAATTTTGGTTCAGATCGGTGAAACGGTGAAGATTTGTATACATAACAGACAGACAGACAAACTTTGTGCTTTATATATATAGATGCACCAATGGTCGTCATGTTAAGGGAGATTTAGACAAGAAATCATATACACAGTACACATTTTGGTAAATTTAATCAACAAAAGCACTGTACCTAACCTCAAACTCTACTCAAACACTAGGAAAGACCAAATATCAAAGATGTTCATTTTAGGAAAAATGACGTATTTTTAAAAAGTGTGTTTTTGCACCAGTGTTCGGCACGATGTACTTGGATTTTTATATTCGTCACCCGTTTGCACCAATTGCCGTCACATTGTTAATTTTCCTTGTCTGCTGTTTATAATGAATTTCTGTCAATTGTTGCGTAATACACCGATTTATCGACTTGGAGGCTAACATTTACGAATAAAACAGTACCAGTAATTATGTTTTTTAATAAAAATGGAATATATATTTAAAAAAAGACGGCAACGGGAAGCGGGATTGGTGGGTAGAAGACTTACGAGCAGGGAAATATCGTAATTCTGCTCTAAACAAGTGAGACCACGGCATAACAGCCCAGAAAATGACCATTCGCCGAGGCCTAACACCGATTGTTGCCATAGAAACCCTCTGAATTCGCCACTCATGTACATTTTTCTTCCAGGCAGTCTTTAGTAGCTTAAAAACCCCTACATCCGTGGGTTGAAGTACGTGTGTGACATTAGGTTGTAAAGCAACCAAAACAATTCCATGAACCTCACAAAATTTACTAGTATGTATGGTCAAGTGTGAGAAGTGCCCGTCTATGAATAATGTCTGGGAGAGGAATCTCCTTCTCAACCAACCCAGGATGAAATATGTTACGGAGAAATTCGTAAAACACTTCCCCCCGTCATTCACCCGTTTGGCGGTTTGCCAATGCCCCAGTGTGCTGGCATTGAGGCAATAATGATGTCTTGCGGCAGACGTTCATACTTGAAGACTACAAGGGAAGGAGAAATATCGTCGTGGGCATTGCCTGTTAGAAGTACCGCCAAGCATTCTTTCTCATCCGAATTCACTTGCTGATCATCATCATCGGCTTTAACTCGAATCCGAGAATAAATCTTCTTCCTTCAGTCCAGTTTGTGGATGTGTTTACGGTGACTAAAGAGTCCAATCCTGGCATGGAACAAGCGACCACACAAGTCACATAGTATTGCTGGAGGAGGACGTGGTTGGGCTGCTCGAAGTTTCCTAGCTTGACGCTTGGCCTCTTCATGTGTGCGTCGATCCCTTTCAAACGTCTTTACAGTATCCGAGATGGTACGGCGCCAAGTTGAGCGGTCTTCAGCCAGCATGTCCCAGGTTTGTGAATCAAGACCTGTCAATTTCAGGGTCTGCTTAAATTGGTCCTTGTAGCGCCTCTTAGGATCACCATGAGGTCTGGTGCCATAGCATAACTCACCATATAGCATTTGACGAGGTAATCTCACATCATCCATCCGATGGACATGACCAATCCATCTAAATTGGTGACCTATTATGGATGATTCTATGCTGTTGATTTGAGCCTTTTCCAGAACAGCAATATTGGAAATGCGGTCTTCCCATTTAATCCTCAGGATTGATCGAAGTTTTTGTAGGTGGAAACGCTCAAGCTTCCTAAGATCACGTCGGTAAAGGGTCCATGTTTCACAACCATACAACAATGTAGAAATGACTACTGCTTTGTACACCATAAGCGTTGTACTCATAGACAGATCTTTATTCATGAAGACCCGGTGCGCTAATCGTCCATACGCTGCGTGGGCTGCGCCAATTCTCTTATCCACATCCTGCTCACAGGTACAGCTCACAGAAATGGTACTGCCCAGGTACAAGAAGTGGTCAACCTGTTCTAATGGCAAATTTGAGATGGAGATATTGAACTGAGGAAGAGGTGTGCCTGGTGAAGGTTGTGCCAAGACTTGTCTTATTGACATTTATGGTAAGACCAAAGCGATCACATGCACTTTTGTAACAATTAACTGACTCTTGCAGCTCTTCTGGTGTGAGAGTTGGTGACGCAGCATCATCTGCATACAACATGTTAGTAACCTTAGTAACCTGAGTTTTCCTCAAGGAGCGGAGACGAGTTAGGTTGAAAAGCCCTCCATCAAAACGATACTTGACCTCCACACCTGGGATGTTTGTGGGTGAATCATAAAGCATTGCAGCCAAGTACAGCGCAAGAAGCGTTGGAGCCAGTACACATCCTTGTTTCAGTCCATGGGGTAATGGGAAATTCATCGGACATCTTATTCTGATGGCAAACCTGACCTGTCATGCCATCATGGAGAGCCTTGATTAGATCTACAAAACGCTGAGGGCAACCAAACCGCTTCAGCCCTGCCCACATGGCTGGTCTTGGAACCGAATCAAATGCCTTTTCCAAGTCATAAAAGACTAAGAAGAGTGGATTCTCTTGTTCTCTACATTTTTCTTGTAGCTGTCTCACACAGAAAATCAAGTCAATTGTGCTTCTGGAAGTTCTAAATCCGCATTGTGACTGGGAGGATCTTCTCAGAAATAACCTTGAGGCGGTTAAGTAGAATTCTTGCAAGAATCTTCCCCACAATTGATAGCAGTGATATACCACGGTAGTTGCCACAAACACTGCGATCACCCTTTTTAAAGATAGTGACGATAGTGGCATTCTTTAGGTCCTCAGGTACCTTTCTTGATTCCCATTTTCTGAGGATAAGGATGAAAATTCTTGTTTTGAGGGAATGACCTCCGGCTTGAATTAGTTGCAGAGGGATGTTATCTGGGCCAGGTGCTTTTCTGGGTTTCAATTGGGTGAGAGCTGCACTGAATTCATGATAAGTAGGAGGTACTGCCAACCACAGTTGTTCAGGTTGTTGCGGCACATCACAGAGGAAGTCTTCAGCAGCTTCTGATGTACGATTTAGGAGATTGGAGAAGTGCTCCTTCCAGCGTTCCAAGATTTCTTGACTATCAGTAAAGGTCTTGTCTTGTAACCCCTGTTCGCCAGCACTTTGTTACCTTTCGGATTGAGAAAGAAAACCGTCTCGTCAGCGTTGAACAGTCACCGAGGGTCTGACAAAATAGACTGGAAGTCGTTTTCCACTGAATAGCTATAGACTTCTGAAACCCAGGTTTTATTTTGATGTTCTGTAATTGCAGCACGGCTTACTGTCAAATTTTGAGGGGTTCGTAAAAGATAGACATGGATTTCTTTTTATGGAAGATTCATGCCATTTCCTTCCTGGTGGTCATCTTTGAAAGGAAAGTCCCTTTTCAATTCTTGTGTAAGGCACTGGACGCTTTTGCAAATCGTCCTTTGTTACCGGGACCCCCGCTTTTCGTAGTGAGATTACCCATTGAACTAGCATAGCCTCAGCTTCCTTTGTTAAAATGGAACTTAGCCCCATTTTCCTCTCTCTAGGAGATTTTCCTTTAATTTTGTCCGAGAGGGTGTTTCTTGGAACACCATCCCTCTCCGCTGCCTTTTTAATACTCATGCCGTCCTCCACAACGGCCTTAATAGCAGCTTCCATTTGCTCAATATCATAATTCAGAACTGTGCGTTTCGACATATTGCCTGGGGCAGATGACCTCGTAGTTCCGACCCTTAAAACAACAATAACTATCTAACATATTGCCTGAAAGCAAAGATTTAGTCTTAGAATAATATATTATTTATCATCTCAATAAAAATAAAAATAAATCCTCTGTAGCATGCCTAGCCAAAAAAAAACTAGGCCTATTGAGGTGCGGCCGTCAAGAAGAGAGACCTACGTAATAATAATACCCTGTAAATGTTCATTGGTTGCGAAACATTAACATTATCGTGCACTAGTGTTCGTCACGAATGTGCTCTAAAGTTCGTCAGCTATGACTACTAGACACGATGATCAAATGATAATTTAATTAATACAGGGTACTTTAGAGCTACATTATAAGTATATTGCCGCTGTTAGTTAGGTCTTGCAAGGAGAAATGACAATGTGCCAGTTTTTGTCACAAATGACGAGCATTGGTCTAGTGCCTTTTTTTTAAATCCAGTGTTCGTCACCGGCATTTCTAACAAAACTAGGCACGTGAGCACGAAATAACAAATCACATATGTTACAGAAACAATTACCAACTATATCACGCACTTGTAACATTTTAAAATGTCGGAACATAACACGCATGCATATAATTAACTCGCGCGCGTGCTTAGCACATGCGAGAAGCAAATGGCGCGACAAGACAGCTCAGCTCACCTCACAGGAGATGTTTGACGCAGGGAATCACCTATTACATCGCACACATGATTTCGCAAAGTTGCTCCTTATCGGCAAGGAAGGTATGACGCATCTCGTAAGACTTCGTGCGTTGAGAAAGACCCGTTGACATGCTTATTTTTTGTACTTATATACGAGAGTGACGAAGACTGGATCAGTGACGAAAATCGGTACAGTTGCCTTATATATTGTGAAATTAATAAAAACATCGATACCACTTCATATATGTAACAACAGACAGTAAATTAACTATCTACATGTGGGTAATATTTTTGACTGGTAGTAATTAAGCACTGTGATTTATATTGATTGTAAAAATATTTCTATCAATGAAAGAAAATGTGTAGTATTTTGCCATCATAAATTAGAAGCCATAAGAAACTCACACCCAATCACTGGCTTGTTTATTTCTCGTCACTATCTCGCCGCCATATTGGAAACAGCTGTCTGTAAGCTCCTCCCCCGTTTCGGACGTCAATACGTAGCAAATTCGAATTTATGACTTAACTTAGTAACCGGGAGGGGAATCGAACTCTTGACCCTCAAGGGTGATACGGGTGACTTTTCGCACATCTGATGTAAGAAACGTTTTCATACAATTTATATCAATGCAATACCGGGTCTTATCGCAAATTTGAATTTCTGACTTGGTACCTATGAGGGGAATCGAACCCTCGACCCTCAAGAGCGTTAGGTGTGACTTTTCGCACAGCCAATGTAAGAAACGTCTCCATACTATTTTTATGAACACAACACCGTAACTTTCCGGGTTACACGCCGCAAATTTGAATTTGACTTAGTACCTGGGAGGGAGTCGAACCCTCGTCCCTCGAGGGCGTTAGGTGAGGGTGCAAAACTAATAATATATTCGTGATAAGCACCCTCGATTTACCCATAATTGATGTAAAAAAATCACATTTCGAGAAAAAATATCCGTACCACACATTGCAAACATACATGCGGTCTGATGACCTGCCACAAGCATATATTTAAATGGAGCTGAAGAGGAAATACTATTAACAAATAATGGAGTGCTAAGGGTTAACAACTGAATGGTTATATTTGTGGTCTTTCAGGAACCATTCCGTGTTGCCAATAAATCAATTGCTGCTTGCATTAAGGTTTTATGTTACTGGTAGTAATCAGCTGAGCGTAGCAGATTATGCAGGGGTGAGTCAACCAACAGCTTGCCAAATCGTACATCGTGTGAGCACTGCCAAAGCCGCTTTACGACCTTGCTACATCAGTCTTCCGCAAACACCTGAGGCTATAATGCAAACACAGATGGATTTTTATAACATTGCCAGATTTCCAAAAGCAGTAGGGGCAATGGACTGTACCCATATTAAAATACGGTCTCCTGGAGGTAATCATGCCGAATTATTCCGAAACAGAAAGGGTTATTTTTCGCTCAATGTGCGAGCCATATGTAATTATAATATGGAATTTACTAACCTTGTGGCTAGATGGCCTGGAAGTAAGTCGTGATAGTACGATTTTCAACAACTGTGTACGAGCCAGGTTCGAACAAGGTGTCTACGGGGATTCAGTACAGTATTATTAGTAGATGCTGGCTACCCTTGTAGATCGTACCTGATGCCTCCTGGATGCGGTTTGCACACCTGAAGTAAATCTTTATAACGAGTCACAAATAAGAACAAGAAATGTGATAGAGCGAATGTTTGGCATATGGAAGCGAAGATTCCCGGTTCTTGCTTTAGGTATGAATTTAGCGTTAGAGCACACGTTTCCAGTGATGATTGCTACAGCCGTTCTTCATAACATTGTGCGACAAGCAGGAGAAGAGCTACCTCAGGACGATCCACAGCTAGAACTACCAGTACCATGGGCTGAACTTTTAAGGGACGGTCAAATTGATGGACATGCTGAACGATATAATGTGGCTCGTCGGGACAATTTTGTAGAACACCACTAATTGATACGTACTACAGAAGTATTTTATTGGTAACGTAACACTTGTATAATGGGAATGAAAATAATGAATTACATTGATTTTAATTGCTTTTCCATTATTTGAGTTTTCAATTGGTCTTGCTTAAGAAGCTCCTTCTCTCTTTCATGCCTTACTTCATCTGCCGCCAGCTTTATTTTCTCCTGCTCCATTAGAAGGAAGTGAAGCTCCTTTTTCCATAAATGTTCCTGTGTTGCTTCTTCAGTGCTCTTTTTTTATTGCCTCAGCCTTCAACCTATGAATTTTTGCCAAAGGCTCTCCTGTCTTGCTTACCATTGGTCTTCGGCATGCAGGCCAACTTGGAGAGGTCACGTTTGAAGCTAATGGAGTTCTAGCTGAATCTGAGGAGTGATCAGGCTTATCTACTTCATTGACGTACTCGACTTGGGTGCTGGTAACACTATTGCTGTTTTTATTGGGTTGTAGAGTTGGATGTACCGGAGACTTGAGCATATTTGATGTGTACTTGCTCCAAGTCACCAAGGCCCAGATCCCTCCGCTAATATTACAGCATCATCACTGTCAATAACTGGCGTCTCTAATAGTTGTGATAATTCACTGTCGTCGTCGTAAGGGTTTCTCAGTCCTTCTACGGAAGGTTTAATAAGTTCAATAGCTCTTTCTAGAATAGGATCTTTTTTGATGTTACTAGAGCCTCCACCTGTCTTCAGCAGTTCCATCTTGCCCTCCGAGGATGCTTTCCTGGCAGCTTTCTTGATGTTATCCCAAACTGTTTGTAAATTTACTGCATCTCTAGCAGGCCCATGCCCTTGTGTATTGAATTCTGTAGCCATTTTTTCCCATCGCTCGTTTTTAATTAATGTTGTAACACCGTCCGTTTACTTATTCTCTATGATGCAGATATTCTCAGCCACTAAATCTATCAGCAGTTGCTTCTCCTGAGGTGACATATTAGGCCTCTTCCTACGTTTCAATTCAAAACTTGACATTATTTACGAATATATACTGTAGGCCTACTATATCTCACACGTAACCTATAAGGCTATAGAGCAGAACTTGGTTTTGACATTAAACATATGATTTGCTCGGCGCTATTCAACTGTTTCCAGTGCATCTATATGAATTCAGCGATGCAGTACACATTGAAACGAAAACCGAGATTTGGAAAACCAAGATAATAAAGGCAATGGTGAATACCAATGTTTGTTTTCTGAGATAATAGTATTGACCGAGTTTTCGAAATCTTAGATAATGGAAGAGTTTGCCGGCGATGGTGAATACTACTCTTGGAGTGCACCTACCCTAACCGTGGCAGATGAATGGTTATTAAAACTAGAAAGTAGTCGATCCACCCTCTTCGTAACTTTTCACAAGATAGCTTATTGAAAATGTATCATTTATTATTTCTGGGAGTCCTTAAGAGTTAATTTCAATTGCCACTGCCTGCACCGGAAATCATTGCTTTTTACGTAAATAAAGCATTTTCGATCGTGCTAATTTCACTACGTCCGCCATTTTACATTGACGTCGGACAGTAGCCTACGTCATACGCCATGTGACACGTTGCCAACTGTCCGATACAAAATTCACCACACAACACGTTAATAATGAAATAAAAGGCAAAACCATTTTCCTGGATAATGATTATTGATGCGTGACTACCCCCACTGTGCGTGACAAAAACCAGGGGTGTTATCTATGAGCTAACGCGGCCCGCAGGGGTTGGCATCATTGACTCCTTCACAAAGATGGCTGTCAGAGCTGCAATTTCAACTACATAAGTCGTGATCCTATTAGGGATAGCTGGGTGGATCTCAGGCAGCGGAGAGTCAACATCTATTACTACATCATCTCCAGATATTTTCCGGACTATTGATTTAGGTAAAATCGTTAATTTCAGTAGTGAAAAAATTTCATACAAAGGTATATCTCTCGTTAAGTTTTACCGTTTTTATTTCTTGCTCATTCAACGATGGTAGCCACATTTCCCAGGTTCACGAGGTCTCTTCAACTGTTACTCAGGCGCACACATTTCCATCACATCACTTTTGCCAACATGTGGAATGCAAAATACGACACATATAATATTGTAATTATGTGAAAAAGCATTAATTGGCAAAATCATTGGCCTGGATAAAGATTATTGATGCGCGAGTACCCCCTACCGTGCGTGACAAATCCAGGGGTGTATATATTAGCTCATGGCCATGTTATCTAGCAATTATTGGTCTAGGCAAAATCCATTGGTCTGGATGAGTTATTGATGCATGTTTGGCTAATTTCAGTCTTGGTGGATGGGTGGATACAAGTCAGATATTATTTCGAAATACCTTATCTTGCAACTCGCCCAAACCATGGTAAACTGAATGGAACATGGTGCACTATAAATTTAACTTGGCTCTTTTTGGTTTTTCAAATACTGGCTGTACAGTAGTACCACATGCGTGGGGTTGGCAATACTGTACCTGTCTGGCAGACTCGGTTGGAATTTTATCTATATAAGTCGTGATCTAAAAAGGGGATAGTGGGTGGGTGATAGACATGACGACGCTTGTAGTTTTACGTGACCATTAATAGTGCGATCATGATCCACGGGACCTCCTTTTTACGTGGTATCCGAAAAAAAAAACATCTTCATATGATGCTCATTCAAAGAAGCTTCTTTAATATAGGCTCTTGTCTTAGCTCCAACAACCAAATCATTGTTACTTTTCTGATACTTTCTGCTACCAAAGTTAACAGAAAACAAATCGGAGTCTGGAACTGCAGATGCTTTGACAAATCTAACCAACACATCTGTTACGTTGTATTAGGCAAGATGAGCCAAATATAAAATTCTCCACACTGAGTACATAAAACGCTGACGTCTGTTGAGTTAATTATGAAACAACATGTTACGTCATAGGTTCATATAATAAGGAAATAAAACATTCTGGTGGGGATCAAAATGTAACTGAATGTGTATAAATCATAAGCTACAGACCATTCACTACTGCACAAATACAGTACATAGCCTATATCGTAATATAATATAAACTCACCCATGTAACTTATAGCTGTCAGTTGTCCGAAACTTTGGAAAACTTACGGGACGATTTTGCAGACTTAGCTAATGACTGTTCTTTTCTAATTTCGTACGAAAGATAAAGCGGCACTTCATGAAATGAAAAACTAGTTATCCAATAAGGTCCAGTTTATGTTCCATAATATATCCTAAATCACAGGGCCCTAAAACAATCTCCTCAATGCTGTCCAAACACTTCATAAAATATATCACCGGGTAGAGTAATAGATTTTAAATACTACGGACAGGTTTATGCCATGGACACGTCCCCTGAGTTCACAGTTCTTTTCAACGACTGCTTCGACCTGTAAAAGAATTTTGAAGACACTGTCAGACGGTTGAGTTATGTAAGTAAGGGTATTTATTGAGCCAAAGTCCTTTATGTTGGTTGAAAGTTGCAGCTGTTGTGTCTAGCGGCCTTTCTCTTTGATGAAGGGTTGTTGCACACTTCACACAGCTGATTCCTTTTGTTATAGTGCGGGACACAGCATTGCAAGCCGAGTAATGCAATTATGATTTGAGATTTGAAACTAAGTTCACTCAGCCTCATGAGTTAAAACAGTACCGAGAATTAGTAGGTTCTCCTCCAGGTAAATGTTGGGATTGTTCCTAACAGAAGACCATGGTCACTTCTTTCCCAATTCTAAGCATCACAATACACACACTGTCACAGATAAGACACATACAAATTCTACCCATATCCAAGTACACATGGCTGATGACAGTCTGTGACGGCATTCCATGGCGCTTTACTTCCTTCCACATGGCTTCTCTATTGATCGAATCGAAGGCTTTCTCAAAGTCAACAGACAGATTATTAGTCTCATTCAAGAAACATACCGGGAGTACACATGCAGAGTCATTCATGAGGGCAGTGTATCCTAGCCTTTATATGTTTGTTCAGGAGTACGCCAAGGTTGTATCCTGTCGCCAACCATGTTCTGTAGGAATAAAATCATTGCAGTGAATAGCTCGTATCCATTTCGATTTTTCCCTTCATCTTTAGGAAAAGAGAAAACGCTCACTTTTGGTCCATTGCCATAATTGCCTTTACAATTTGGCACTCTGAATTGATAACCATGAAGTATAACTGGATAGGAATTCCGAGAAAATCAGTACCTGGACCATAAACACTAAACACAACATGCGGAAACCACACCATAACACGAATGTTATGTCTCAATTTCCATGGTCGCAATGCCGTGACGTCACTCGCAGATCAAATCTGTATTGCACAGCCTTCTCTCTCGGTGGTGTTGACTCAGATTCCTGAGCCCGTGTAGTTCCTTCTCATGGGATCTAACATCCCATGGCCTAAAACCAAGATAGCACGGCTTAAGGTATTGTATATGTCTCCAATTTTACTCCATGTTTATGAAAGTTGTATGTTCTCTGTGAATCTTATGTTGTGCTTGTAGCAGATTTCTCAACTTACATTTTAAATTGTTTCTTTGTTTTTGTATTACCACAATGCTATTTAATCTTGTTTCTAATTGTTTCAGAGAGTAATTGTGAGCGATTCAGACAGCAGTTCCAGTAATAGTAGAGTATTCCAGAGAAGGATACCAAGACCAGATAATCGTGTAAGTATTAAACTTCTTATTTAAGTCTTCCAGGATAGCTTAATTTACATTGTCTTTTTATTATTTTTTTGAAACGGGTTGGTCATTTGGATTACTGTGTAAACCTCTTGACGTTTCATTCCATTCTAATTAGGCACATATGAGTCCATGCAAGTGTAGGTTAAGATGGCATAATGGGTGAGTGAAACCTGTTGTAGATTTCTGTGGGACACTAGGATATACCTTTGCTTCATGCATTATTCAAAATAGTCTTGGGCTGACTGATGCAGTTGGCTTAGCATTGACCTTCAAAACCAAGATTGTGAGTTTAAGTCTAGCACACAATATGTTAGCATATAATGGTGTTTAAATGTGACCTGTTAACTGACATGTTCAAGATCCCCTCCAGGGCAAAAGTCTGGTATCCCGGCATCCCTAAGCCACAACATTGTATGTACGGCACTGTACGTCTTTACCTTACTATTCCTCTTTATACAGGGTCTTTCATATAAAGTAAGAACGCCAAGCGGCGGGTTTGTTATCCGCTAGTGTGGTGGCCTTGACCGAGCTTGTGGCGAGCTGTGGCCCCCTGCTCTAAGCGTGTGTACAATCCTCTATGAAATATTACCTTATAAAAGTTGCTGGAAGTGTCGTCCTTCCTGGGTTATAGAGGCATTGTATCTGGTAACCACATTTTGGCTGACGCGAGTGAGTCATGCCACTGTATATTTTCTGATTTTTTATTTTGTGTTTTTTATTGAGCACTGAACCAGTAGTGTCAAAGTTATTTACAACTACGTGAATCTGTGCTAGTGAAGGTGGCACTTCATCAGGAAATTGCTGAACAAATGCATCACGTACCCGCCGAGCCGAATCGTAATTAAAATAAATTTTACATACAAAAATACGATGTTGCAATGATAACTGTCTCAACATGTTAGCAGCTGTGGTTCAGACTGGCGACTGACAACACCTGCACGCTTATTGCAAGGTCAAGTTTGTACCATGCGCGCGCTTTCAATACTACAGCAGTGGGCCGTGGTGCGTCACAAGCAAGGCCAAGCCGGCTTCAGCAACGAATGACAAAACCGCCGCTTGCCGTTCTTACTTTATATGAAAGACCCTGTATGTGGTTGGAGTGGAGATATGATAAACTTGTATGTGGCAGGTGGATTTTACGGCCAAATGCCCTTCCAGATGCCAACCTCATCGGAGGAGATGTTGAGTGATGAAATGTAACTTGGCAGGGAGTTGGAAGGAATTCACCGTGACCTAATAGAAATTACTCTCCCTTCATTTATTTACCTGGGAAGTCACAAGTAACTATTTCATGGGCAGCCAACAATGGGGGTTCAGACCCACTCTTCTACAGTGTCTGGAGCAGCCTAGCCCCATGGCCTTGTGCTTCAGTGTGAATAGGTACCAAGTTCAGCCCCCTAACGTTATTATTATTATCATTAATAAGAGGTCCATCAAGAATTTACAATTTTAAAAAGCCAATTTTGTTCCAAATTAAATCAAAATATTTGCAACATGTACCTTACTTAGTCATCCAACTGTTATATTTTACTTAAACATTTTAATCAACTTTTGTAGATGTACAGTAAAACAAGTTTTTCTTGAACATTTAAGTTTTGTTGATTTCTGAACATGGGCTCCTAATGTGGACGTCAGCAAAATTATTCAGAAATGGTTAAAGTAAAGTAAACAAATGGAAAATAGGTGGTACTTGTGTAATTTTACAAAGATACCAAATTTAACAGTTCATACATGAGAAATGTCTATGTATTTAAGTGCGACAAAAGTCTTCATCTTCAGCTCTTTGTCAGTGTGAAAATACTGACAGGAAGACAGGAATTTCTTGAGGAAGAAGGAAATTGCTGGGAGCAAGATTAGACTGTATGGTGGAAGATCAAACCACTCCCAACCCAACTACCACAGAGCAGTTGCCGTGAGCCTAGCCGTGTGTGGTCGAGCATTGTCATGGATCCATCTTTTATTTGCACCTCAAATTCCTGTTGTGTGGTCTGCATTTTCACACTGATGAAGACCTGAAGACTGTCACACGCTAGTTCCATCCCTGGCGACAGACTTTTACACCACAGGAATACAAAAGTTGATCCCACAATATGACAAGTGTCTCATTTTTGGTGATTATGTTGAAAAAGAGCTCGAACATTGCTCTATTTAGTGCCAATGAAGTTTTTCAAATAACTGTACGTAGCCGGTTTTCTTTTTATTAAAAAAAATATAGGGAAACTGAATTTCTGGATGGTCCTGTTATTATCATTATTCTTATTCAAAATAAGAATTATGTTCTAAGGAAAATATTAGGGCTTTTTATTCAATGTAATATGAGAAACAGGACAGGAGGAATGCAGCATACGTAGCTGTTAAATTCCAGTGCAGGGGGGAAACAATTGGGAAAAAATAAATGATAAAATGAAATTTAAATTTAATTTCTATGGCTGATAAATATAATACAACTGTGGTGCAGTGAACTCAGACATGCCAACTATTACGAATTAATCGTAATCATTACGAATTTTCCCTTACAGATTATGCTCTTACGAACGGTTAACGTAAAATTACGAATTTCGGTTGAATTCGTGTTATTCTTTTAAAAATGGCGCCATGCGCTGTGATCGGAAGTGATCGGGAACTTTCGAACCCACCCGTTGTTTATTGGTTCACGTGATCATGCGCACTCTGTCTGTGCGCGTGCTCTTATTTCTTTGTTACCGAAGTCAAGGAAGTCTTAGCCATATTCTTTGGTCTTAGCAAGAACTGAGAAGAAAGTGAATGCCTGCAGTATGAAGCGGTTTTTAGTGCCAGAAATTGCGTGTTGTAGTGTTGTTGGAACTAGTGGTGATGGTGATAACAAAACTACGAAGAAGCAGAAAGTCGTTCAAAGATTTAGGGAGGAATATACAAAACTGTGGCCATGTTTATTACATTCTTCTAAATCTTCGTCCCACGTGTTTTGTACTGTGTGTTCCCACGATTTTTCGGTTGTACATGGCGGAAGAGATGACTGCCGGACACATATCAACAGTAAAATTCACTCGGATTTCATGAAACTGAGGGGGTCCAACAAGGAATTCACGCAATTTTAAAGTAATTCTGAAGACAGAAATGCTATCACGAATATGGAAGTTTTATTTACGGCTTTCCTTGTCAAACACAATCTGCCTCTAGCCTGCAGTGACCATGCTGGACATTTATTTAAAAAACTGTTTCCGAATTAGAAAATAACATCCAAATTCAGTTGTGTGAGGACAAAAACAGGAGCGATAATTAGGATTGTAGCCAGATCCATCGATGAGAAAATTATGGACACTTGAATGCATCAACCTTTCTCGCTCGCTGCAGATGGCAGCAACGATTTTGACGATACTAAAACTCTATCCGATAGTTGTTTTCTTCTTTGATGAAGAAGCTGGGATGATTGCTACGAAGATTTTAACCATCCAAGAATCGCGGGACAATACAGGAGAAGGTATTTTTAAAGTTTTAGATGGGGAACTGAGGAAGAGAAATATCCCATTGTATAATTGTGTTGGTTTTGCATGTGATAATGCTAGTACCATGACTGGCATTTCCAAAGGTGTTAGTTCTTTCATTTGCAAAGAAAATCCTAACATCCAAGTGCAAGGCTGTCCTTGTCATCTTTTGCACTTAGCTGTTCAAAAAGAGTGTAATGGTGTTGAAAATGTCAATGTTGAACAATTTTTAGTTGACATCTATTATTATTTACAGAAGAGCTCAAAGAAGAAACATATTTTGAAGCTTTGTCAGCAAGTCTTTGGGGAAAAGCCTCACAAATTGAAATACGTTTCAACTCGATGACTATCACCGTTGCAGTGTGTCGACAGAGTCCTGGAGCAGTGGAATCCATTGAACATGGTTTTTCTGTGATACAGACCATGGCAAAGCTGGCCCAAATTTCAGAAAGTTAAGGAGCAGTTTGAAAATCCTTCGAGCAAACTATACCTTTTGTTTCTCAGTTCTGTTCTTCCACTTTTCAACTCATTGAATATATTCCTGCAACAAGAGAAACCACTTATTCATCAGCTTCATTCTAAATTGAATAATTTTTTCACAGATGTGTTGGTTAGATTTATCAAAGCATCTGCAGTTCCAGACTCCGATTTGTTTTCTGTTAACTTTGCTAGCAGAAAGTATCAGAAAAGTAACAATGATTTGGTTGTTGGAGCTAAGACAAGAGCCTATATTAAAGAAGCTTCTTTGAATGAGCATCATATGAAGATGTTTTTTTCTGATGTCAGGTTGTGCTACTCAAAAACATGCATGTATATTTCCAAGAAGTGGCCCATCAAAGAAAAGTATTTATCATTGAATACTTCACAGACCAGTTTCCTAAGGTACTGACAGCAGAGGAGACTGAATCCTTAGAATCAGAATTTAGTAGTTTCCAGTTCGATACGTTAAGTTTTGATAAGAATGAAAGGGCTGACAAAATCTGGTGTGAAATTTCAAAGCTTACCGATGTTTCTATATTAATGAAGTACCCTCCACTAAGCAAACTCATGATGTCAATTCTTCTGGTCCCACATAGTAATTCTCCCACAGAACGTGTTTTTAGCTTGGAAAAACAAAACTGAATTCCGCGCTAATATGGGTACAGAATTGCTAAGTTCTCTACTGGTCCAGAAAATGCAGATGATTTCGGATGGAAAACCTTGCCATCAGAGTACATTTACTAGACTACAACTTCAAGATGCCAAACAAGCCACTCGTCTTCATAATTTGAAGTGTGTACCCTCAACCTCCACCCAAGCATCTGATATAGATGTAGATCTTGCAGAGGAGGCTGTTGGTGAGGGATTGTAATTGGTAAGTAGCTATAACCTATTTTAAGTTGCAATACAGTAGATTATATTTTGTTTGAATGTCATACCCCCCCCCCCCCCCCCTTCCTATATTTTGTTTGAATAATGCCCCCCCGCTTGTTGGTAATCATTTGCGTTAATATGGATCACAGTGCTGTGTCCATGCAAAATGTGGACCTTGGTGTGTGAGGTTATTGTGGGTGGAAAAATCGCCATTGTGCTGATACCTGACGAGACAACTATATGGCCATATATTATTTTTGAGTGGATTAGGATACTACCCTAATTCTGATCTACTGTACATTTACAGCAGGGCTGGTAGGTTTATGCATCTGGTTACCCCAAAATGCTACACTAAGGAGCATATAATAACATTCTCTGTGTAGTTATGAACTTCTTAAATGAGACCGCGAAGATGCAGTGTTTGGGTACAAATGCCGTGCACATTAAAGGTGCATACCTGCCAACTCTCCAGATTTAGGCGGGAGAATCCCGATTTTACACTATCTTCCCCACTCTCCCGCTTAACGTGTTAAAACTCCCGATTTTTTCAAAAAATCTTGCGCGTAATTTAGGTCTAAAGGTGCGAGATGACAAACTCCAGTCATCCATCGAACCGGTCGATTTTACATGTGTTGAAGTCTGTTTCGATACCGCATTTTCACTTTGTATCGATAATTGATAGATAATTCTCCATAACTACGTGTCACACTTAGTTGGATTTGAATATCTCTGTGTTTGAAATAGTCAATGGTTAATTCAGCTCGTGTTCCTAGAAGTTTTCATAATAGCCTGAGGGTGAGAGATATTGTATCTGTCACGTGAAATAATATGTGTATAACTTAGTTGTTGTTAGCATTAATATGCCGGTAGGCTATTGTGATTTTTTGATCTGAGTGATTTTGTGGTTCCTTGGTAATAGACTATGGTGAAGAAATATGATTTGACATCGTTCGTCTTAAAATCCTCCCGATTTTTCAGTTTGAAAGGTTGGCAGGTATGTAAGTGAATAAGACTGGCAAATTTTGTCTTTGTATGTTAAAATATTGGTCAAACATGTGCATGTTAATTTGTTCATCATCATGCGCAGTTTCAGCCATTGGCTGGGTCTGTTAATTCATTTGAGGAGTACAAATTTACTTGTACTGTGATGGTAAATTTTCAAGGTACACTGTTAGATATCATTGTTAAAACGAATGTGAGCTCACTGTTGTAGTAAATTAAAATGATTACAGATTTACATACCTTCTACAATATAGAAAAAAAATATTGTTCTTGGTAAAAGGCAGTACCGTTGAGCAACCAAAGGACATAATCTCAGAACTGAAACAGTCTGAATTTCTTTTTCTCCTGAAGCTTGATGTACGAAAGTTGGACGTAAACTAATGCGGGTTATCTAGTATGAGTTGGCACTCAAATTAGCTCCTGTGGCTTCGAATATGTAACATGTAATAACAAACCAACTTGGTCAGTGCAACAGTATTATCGCAAAGATAAATATTGGTGGACCATAACACACTCGACATTAATATAAACATTCTTGCTCTTAGCTGACATTGCGAGCTATGCAGGCCTTCCTTTTAGAGCATTCTCCTCATCGCTGGCTTGAGTTGCCCGAATCTGTAAACTTGTCTAGCCCACTGCCCTAATGCAAGTCTTTGGAAAAGACCCTTTATTAACATACCGCATATATCCGAATACCACCCGCACATTTTTATACAAAATCGGACGTGAAAAATTGGGGTCCTATTAATTGAGCCATCCAAATTTTAGAGATTTAAATTGTCCACGGGCGAGTACTTGTTATATGTTGCTAGTGCTTATTTAGGTGTACTAGTTTATTTCAGTCTAGTGGCTTGACCGGTCGCGCAAGCCTAGCACAAGCGTCAGTTTCGTGGCATCTGTAACATAAAACAAGTGTTCGAAATAGCTAACATTGAATCTCGCCATAGGTCATACACTGCAGAGTACTTGATAAAAGTTGGTCGGTATTAGAAACAAATCTTTTGTATTTCAGGTAGTTGCCGCGTTACATTGCAACACTGTGTAACCTTTAACTCGGCGCACGCACTGCTGTGCGGCTCAGCGCTGCCTTAGTCCTGCGACTAGTTAGCGGTGATGATGCAAGAGAATGGCTATTTAAATGGGCTATTATCTTATTTTTTTTTGTAAATAAAGTATAGGTTAAAATAACAATTTTGTGTGTTGATTTACGGATGCTAGGCGCTCCATTGTGTGCCTTCGTGAGTTCTTTTCAAGACCTTCGCTTTTCAGGCCACGACCCGCGGGAACCCCATTTGTGTTCTGCGGGATTCCCCATGTGAGGCCATATGTCGTTTGTCGATAGCAGGCCACTGATGGGTGGCAGCTGCAGACAGAAGCAATTGCTCAATAACATCCGCTCACCTTTGCTGGCCTTTGCTGCCACTGTGCTCACTGTCTCCGCTTGCATGCGCTCCTAAACCTCGGCACTCCGCCACGAAGATTTTAAGAGGACTCCCTGTACCATGCCATCCTAACCTATATCAAGGGAAATTTTCACCTATTATACCTTCCCCTATTTTTGAAGCCGAAAATTCGGAAAAGGAAGGGGGTGTTATTACTGTCGACCAAAGTATTATGTGTACTCGAGTTTGAAGGTTGTTCGTGACGTAACCAATAGGTCTACATAAAATCCAATAACATCATTATTTTCGTCGTTCTATTTTACGTGAGTTCATGTAGGTTTGGAATTTTTAGTTTATATTTTAATATTTTTTATCGCAGTTGGAACACAAAAAGTGCCCGTTTTTAAGAGTGTTTCAACCATGCGTCACATTTAAGAATTATTATCTCACAAACCCTTCATTGTATCGAATCCAAATTTTAACACAATATACATTGGAATGTTGTATAACTGGTTTATTAATTTCAAAATTTTTCGTGTCCAAGAAACAATGTTGTTATCATTTGTCTAAGGTAACGTTTTCTCGGCTTGGGGTGGTTGGAATATGTAGTTCTTGGTCGCGTTATATTCCTTATACATCAAAAAGTTATGTTGCATGACTTTAAAATACGTAAATTAATTCACTTATTTTATATCGGTTTATATTTAAACGGGGAAATACGACCTCGCCTCGCTCGGCAGTGATGGGCTCCATCTCAGCAATGCTGTACAGCCTACCCCGGAGCGGCTGGCAGGTGAATCATGCCTTATTTCCACGAACAAATACAAAGCGATATAAAATAAGTGAATTAATTTACGTATTTCACAGTCATACAGCATAACTTCTTGATGTATAAGGATTACAACGCGACCAAGTGCTATATTTTCCAACCACCCCGAACCGAGAAAAAGTTACCTTACAAAAATGATAACAACTTTGTTTCTTGGCACACAACATTTTGAAATTAATAAACCAGTTATACAACATTCCAATGTATATTGTGTTAAAATTTGCATTCGATCTAATGACGTGTTTTTGAGATAATAATTCTTAAATGTGACGCATGGTTGAAACACGCTTAAAAACGGGCACATTTTGTGTTCCAACTGCGATAAAAAATATTAAAATATAAATTAAAAATTCCAAACCTACATGAACTAACGTAAAATAGAACGGCGAGAATGATGATGGTATTGGGTTTTATGTAGGTCTATTGGTTACTTCACAAACAACCTTCAAACTCGAGTGCACATAATACTTTGGTCGACAGTAAGTGCGGTAATGATTGTGTACCTTCTTATGTTTTATTTAATGATATGAAGTACAGTATTAATAGTATACATTTGTTTAAAATAAAGTAATAAAAGTTTTTTTTTTAAAATTTCCATACAAAAATGAGGGTGCGAGGATTATTCGGGGGCATGTAATATTCGGGGTCTATATGGTACATTGGAGAGTACCTATAACCTTCTCTCCTTCCAGCCATCTCCTTTCCTCTTCAGAATATAGGTTATTCCACTGTACTCACAAGGCTTTCTCTTCTTTATTTTATATACTGTAACTCTCACCTATAGTTTTCAGCAGCCCAGTTGCATCCCTTGTTACCCAGTAGTGTAACTGTCCCTTTCCCAAAACTAGGATAAATTGGTAGTCCAGATATTGGTGATACAATGCCAGGGACATTGTTCAACTGAGTGTGTTTTTCATAGTTTCACACACTACAACAATTACCACAGAACCACCAAGTAATTGACAATACACACATGACCAAGGTGTGCCAAGTCCCTATAATTTATTTTAGTAAATGTGTATGGTGAGTTTGAGGTGTAGGGGCAGGTGACCTTGTAGTTCCGACCCTTAAAACAATATGTTTGAGGTGAAATGTATCCCCTGGTGGTTCGGATTCCACTAAAAAGGTAGTCTCTTGAAGGCGAGATTAACTGTCATGTAAAACTACAAGCTACCTGTCAACATTCATTGTCCTTGGCCTCTTCGAAATCCATTCTATTCCTCATCAATGTTGGAATCGAGTGATGGTTTTTGATTGTTGATCTTACCGGTATGTCATGGCAAATTCAGAAATGTGTTCATGTTTGTGGTGGATAGGCTGGATCCTGCATTACTTATAGAAGCAGTTGACGTCACCTTTGCATCAGTGTTCAACCTTCTTGCTATTTGTGGAATATAATGTGATTTAAAAGAATCTCTCTTCAGTCGGTCAACATTTTTGTTGTTTAAGGAAACTCTTTATTAGCATATTTCAATCAATTGTGAATTCCGATGCTATTCTAATGTTAGCTTATCGGAAAGCAAATTATTTCGTCCATTCAATTGAAAGTATACAGGCTTTCCATCGAGCATTCTGGTCGTGATAGTCTTGTGACGCAATGGCAAGACACTGCATGATCAGCAGTCTGAAGCAGATAAGGTTGACCTGAATATCATTTAAAATAACACTAAAAAAAATGAAACAATTTTGTCCCATTATTGTCAAATATTAACTAATTTGCCCTAGTTATGGCTTGTTGTACACTTCTATTTTATTTTTCTGTGATGCAATTTGCTTATTTTAGTGCTTGATCTTGATATAAATTAGTTGAATGGGAATTTTGTCTCATTATTGTCAAATATTGACTAATATGCCCTAGTTATGGCTTGTACACTTCTATTCTTTTTCTTCTGTGATGCGATTTGCTTATTTTAGTGCTCGATCCTGATGCAAATGAGTTGAATGGGAATATTTTGATGCAGCAACTTTTGCATGGCATCTTATGAATCCTATTGCGTTCCACCATGTTGCAATTAAACCGGGAGATGTTGTGGACTAGAGATCTTGACTGTGTGAGAGAAGAAAAGAAAATACTCTAATGCAACTCTGAATGAGAACACAGACCAATGAATTATATACCAAAAAACGAGCCAACAGTATTAATTTGATTAAAAAAGATAAATTTCCTAGTGAAAGGACTTACATGAAGTCCTGTAATTGAAATACGCATTGACATCTCATGGTCCCGTGAACATAAACTCACGTGTGGAAGAAAAAATAACCGATCTACGAAGAAGAAAGGCCATATTATTAAAAAAAACCTATATTAAAGAAACCTTGTATTAGACAGAAGTCAAAAGGAACATAAAAAGAATGATACACCAGCTTACCTTGTAATAGCAGAATCACGCGTGTTGTATCACGACTGACATTAGAGTATACGGTGCGGAGAGCTGCCTTGAGTAACAGGTGTTCGACTGTGATACAGAGAGGTGGGGAAGGGGTGGACTTGAAGGTGTTTTGGGATGTAGTTGGGGAGGGAGGAAGGGAGAGTTGGAGTATGGGCGGGGGAACATGGGGAGTCTGGGGCCGTGTTTCTCACCTCCTCATATGTAAAAAACTATCATGTTTATATGGAAAAATATGTGGGTGTTATATGCATGTGTATGATAATTACGTATTCTGAAATGTGAGCGAAAGAAATTTAATGACAGTGGACAATGTGAAGAGTGTCCAATTATTTGGTATTAATTAAGGAATCCGACAGCTTGTCGTACAGAATATTTTTGTCAAAATTTATTTCATTGTGTTGAGTGATTTTCTGAGCATTATTGATTTCTATTTGTTCCAGTATGTTTATAAACATGCCTTTATTCTCTTGATGATGTATTTTTAGCTCATTGATATGAGTATGTGGACAATTTATATTTCAACCAAATGAACTAAGTCAATACGGACCATTATGGAGTTGATCATTCCTGTAGTAGTAAATATTTACGGAGATCTACATCTGACTCATAAACTTAAGTTACTGTAGATGTATCATTGCAATGTATCGATGTACCGCACCTTCGTAAAATTTGTTCTTGTGACATACCACAATGCGAATTCCTCAGTGAAACTCCCACATTTCTTGGCCAACAATATCGCCCTTAATTGCGATATTTTATGACCAATGCGCCTGTTTCTTACTCTTGTGTGTTACTTCCATTACAGATAAATTGAATGTAAGGTCATGTGTCTTTTACGAAATATGTGTTGAAAGCTCCCTGATAACATTACCTAAACAGGATAAATACGGCGTTTGATATCCTGCTTTCAAAGACTACTTGCATGTACTCGAGATTTTTTAATAATTCATGATATATGCAGGGAGTTCTCGTACCGGTACGTATCGAACGCCGATCGAGAGTTCCGTCTGTGCAGACGGTCTTTCATTGTTAAATTTGGCTTTTATTCATCGAATTGGCTTCATTCTTGGCATTAAAAAAGGGATCACTGAAGCGTTTAGGCCCAGACTTGGGTACAATATACACTCTTTATGGAAAGTTGTGCATTTCATAATCCTCATTTAGTCTTTATCTAATGTTCTGCCCTTTCGTAACCATTTACTATGGTTAAATAAAGTCTTAACCAGATTATGCCGGACTTCATCGTGAAAGCATGTCTGCGCAGTAAAGTAGCAATTATAAGTCGAATGAAAGACACATTGACAAGGGTACGATCGAAATGAATAGGCACTGTGATCATTGATGAGGGATCTCGAATGTAGTGCATCATCTATACTAATGCGCATCCTGATTTTGGAGATATACTTAGCCCATGAAAAGTGTATTAGTAGTTATTGTTGTTCGAAGGGGCAGAACTAAGAGGTCATCTGCCCCCAAAAATGTGCATTACATTCAAGTAAATATTGTAATTTCGTGTTTTCTGAATGTTATCAATCAATTGCTAGTAATGCAATATTTTCTAAACTCATGGATCTGTTATGGATGAATAAGACACTGCAGATCAGTTTATCTCTGCCTTGAAGAATATTCTACTGAAGAACCTATGTCGCACTGAAGTTTGCAGAGAAATCACAGTATGGCTCTCGCCTGCTCAGGTCAAGGTAGTGGGATCAAATCAGGGCACAGTCAGGTGGCATATGAGGGTGCTTAATTGATAAATCCATGTTGGTTAATTTACTGGCATGTTGAAAGATCCGGCACCCTGGCTTCTGTAATGCAGTAGTTAAAAGGGATGCATAACCCGTAATAGTACCCATTTCCAAAGTTTCCAGTTATTACTTGGTGGGGATTATGTCTTGAGTAATGCTTTATTATGTGAGAATTTTGACAAGATCAAGGAATTTGTGCTTTTCTGGATCCAACTGGTGCTGGTAAAAATTCTGTTACTAGAGAAGATGCATAATTTGGAGGGAGAACGATTTTCTGTCCATGGTTTTAAGAAAGAAAAAGAAGTACCGGTATTTAACAGCTGCCATAAAAATCTTCAACAGCAATGCTTTGAATAGGATATCACAGAGTCTTTACTTCTCTGATGGAACAGCTAATTGGCCTTCTCAAGACTTACATGAAGTATAACCTGGAGTGAGTGCTGTTACTTCCCAAGACTTGCCAGTATGAGTGAATACAATGTTTGACTTGCTAGTTTCTCTTCATGTAGGGAGAACCTTTAGCATCTTTAATGGTATCTCATATTCAAACATACATAACCTTACTTTTACTTGGAAATCCTTAACATTGTGAAGAAAAACTTTGTTTCCTTCCTCTGATGAATGATATTGGTATATCGTATGTAACTATAGGGCATGGAGACAATGTGTATGGGTATATTTGGTGTCAGTAAAAAGTGTGTTTTTCATAATAGTTCAGTAACATAGTACAATTAATTTGTCTCCATCCCTTTGTTGTGTATGTGTTATTTTAGCAGCTTGCCTCTAAAAATTCTAACCCTTAATGTGATAAAATTACCCCATGCAATATTTACGAAGATTTCTCTTGTTCATTCTGTTTGAGTTTAGGGTCTCGTATCAAGGTCCTTAGCATCAGATATCAGGCATTTGGTACATTAGTTAAGAGTTGGCCTTCAATACTTGGGATTGCAAATTCTATCCTGGAAGAGTCCAATGACATTTACATGCATTAATTTCATATTGGTAGATTTAGTGCCATGATATGATACTTTCAGAGCAAATGTATTAAAAGACATAGCTCCTAAACAGAACGTCAAATTGTAGGCCTTCTTCATATTATTTCTTCTTATTATTTCGTTTCACCCTCCCTCTTTGGGGTATGTTGAATCAATCATTTTCTGTGTGTTGTTCTTTCCTTAGTGCCCAGTATCTCTTCATTCTTCCTGATCTTCTTTTCCTCTCTCCTTCCAAAATGAAGGGTTTGGATTTTAGTGTAGATTTGTCTTGGAACCTTTTATTTTTGTCTTTAGTAATTATGTGAGCTTTTAGATTGAGTAGGGAATTTTCTTTAATTTTTAATTCTACTAGACTTTTTCCAGTTTCTGTAAACAATGTGGGTTTTCTTTTCCGGTTGCAGAAGAAATCAAAGATTTGTTTAGAGTTTATTCTGAGATGATGAGCTTGAAAATGTATCCTCCTTTTTTCGCATAGTATCTGAAAAATTTTCAATTTTCTTGTAGAAAGTCTCATTCTTGATGTAGGCTATATTATCTTATCCTGAAATTTTGGCCGAAAGATTTTTCTTAAAATTTTCCTTTCCTTTAATTCGAGTTCCTCCATCTGACCTTCGAAATTCATGTTTGGGGTTTCTGCTGCGCACAATGCTTCTATTTTAATCGCTGTCGTATAATGTTTAATTTTGGACCCCCATATTCATATTATTATTGACGCCAGTAGAATTTGTGTGCTTCTTATTTTAAAAAGTTTCTGTTGGCTTTGACATAATTTTGTGGGTTTGAGCCATGCATGCTATGTGCTTGGAACAGATTTGAGAATATAAATTATAAAAGTATTTTTTGAACTGCTTCTTTTCTTTGTAATATATGCATGCTAGCACCATGCCATTTAATTTTCTTTCTATTTCAGAGAGTTTTACGTGATTCAGACAGTAGTTCCAGTAGTAGTAGTAGCATATTTCGGAGTGAGATACCAAGACGAGATAATTGTGTAAGTTTTAAACTTGATTTACTGATTTTTAATTCTCCAGACCATCTTTTGTTTTATATTGTTTTATTGTTTACAAGCTGTACCCGGCATGCCTTGCTATGACAACCAAAGAAAGTGTTGGCGTTGTAATTTTGTTCCTTGAAAAGCTTTTGGATACACAATATTTTGTTCAATTTCCGTTAACTGCCTCTAAGCTATCGTAAAATGGATTTACTAATTTAGATACATTCGTGGGACGTTCACAACAACTCAACAAAGCTTCATCGCAATCGGATGAATGGTATATGAACGATGATGGAACTTTGTTGAAACCCTTCGCGCGTCGTCACTCATTTGTTGCATCTACTCGTGTGCTAGCTAATGTAAAATGGATTTACTAAGTCGAAAACCTTTCCTGGCGTGTACACAACAAAGGATCAAAGTTTCAATGCAATCGGATGAATGGCACATGAACGCATACGGGATTTTGTTTAAACGATTCGCACGCCGTCACTCATTTGTTGAATCGACTCGTGTGCTACCTATTGTACAATGGATTTACTAAATCATAAACGTTCCCTGCAGTGTACACAATAACTCACTCAAGTGTCATCGCAATCGGATGAATGGTAGGCCTATATGAACGCAGATGGAACTTTGTTGAAACTATTCGCGCGCCTTCACTAATTTGTTGAAATTACTCGTGTGCTATCTACCTATTATACAATGGACTTACAAAATCATAAACGTTCCCTGCAGTGTACACAATATCTCACTCAAGTTTCATCGCATTCGGATGAATGGTATATGAACTCATACGGGATTTTATTTACACGATTCGCTCGCCGACACTCATTTATTGAATCTACCCGTGCGCTTCCTATTGAACAATGGATTTACTAAGTCGGAAACCTTCCCTGCAGTGTGCACAACAACTCACCCAAGTTGCATTGCAATCGGATGAGTGGTATATGAACGCATACGGGATTTTACTTATACGATTCGCGTGCCGTAATTCATTTGCTGAATCTACTCGTGCGCTGCCTATTGTAAAATGGATTTACTAAGCTAGAAACCTCCCTTGGAGTGTACTCAACATCTCACCCAATTTTCATCATCTGACGGATGGTATATGAACACATACGGGTCTTTGTTGAGAAGCTTGGTGCGTCGCCGCTAATTTGTTGAATTTACTCATGCGCTACCTATTGTATCGTGGATTTACTAAGCCAGAATCCTTCCTTGGAGGACCCAAGTTTCATCGCTATCGGACGAATGGTATATGAACGCATACGGGACTTTTTTAAGCGCTTCGCGCGTCATCGCTCATTTGTTGTATCTACTCGTGCGCTACCTATTATAAAGTGGATTTACTAAGCCAGAAACCTTCCTTGGAGTGTACTCAACATCTCACCCAATTTTCATCGCTATCTGATGGATGGTATATGAACGCATACGGGTCTTTTTTGAAACACCTCGTCACACATTTGTTGAATTTACTCGTGCTCTACCTATTGTATAGTCGATTTACTAAGCCAGAATCCTTCCTTTGCGTGTACTCAATATCTCATCCAAGTTCCATCGCTGTCGGACGAATGCTATATGAACGCATACGGGACTTTGTTGAAACGCACCGCGCGTCGTCGCTCATTTGTTGAATCTACTCATGCGCTACCTATTGTAAGATGGATTTACTAAGCCAGAAACCTTCCTTGGAGTGTACTCATCATTTCACCCAAGTTTCATCATAATCGGATGAATGGTATATGAACGCATAGGAGACATACACACCCACAGACAAACTATCACATAACATTGATTTTTATATACAGTTGAATCTCGTTAGCACGTTCTCGGTTATGACGTTTTCCCGTTTAGCGCGATGATTTTCTCAAGTCCCAGTCCCAATTCTACAAAATACATGTTAATATATCCCCTTAATACGTTCTCTATTCCCGCTTACGACGATCAAATTTCCGTTGTACTATTTGTAAGCGAAACGGATTTTATTCTTATTTCATTATAAAATTCGGCTTCTGGAAGACACGACGCGATATTGCCTCATATTCTCTGATAGTTATTGACAGTGTAGATGATTTCATTGTGTTTGACGGCGTAGAAGTGGCCATAGCTATGACGCAACACAGGTGACGTGTCTCTCTCCCGCTGCCCTTTCTCAAGTCCCTATCCTACTAAATTCATGTTGATATATCCCATTAGTACTTTCTCTATTCTCGCTTACAACGATCAAATTTCCGTTGAACTATTTGTTCGTGAACCGTATTTTATTCTTATTTCATTAAAAAAATCGGCTTCTGGGAAACACGACGCGATATTGCCGCATATTCTCTGATAGTTATTGACGGCGTAGAAGTGGCTATAGCTATGACGCAACACAGGTGACGTGTCTCTCTCCCGCTGCCCTTCACCCCCTTCCCTTTGTTTATTTCTCACGTAGGCGCATTATTGTCTTCGTATTCCGCACTATTGTCGTCTAGTTCTTAGTGTTTATTGAGTGTTTCATAATGGATAAGAAGAAAGTACGGCAGATAACTAATGATGAGAAGATGAAATACATTCGAGACTTGGAATGCAATCCTCACATGAAGCGTGTGGATATAGCGCGAAAGTGGAACATTCCTCCGTCTACACTGAACACGATTCTCGGCAAAAGGAAGGAAATCGAACATGCATTTGAAGAAGGGATGAGCGGCAAACGTGTGCAAGAGGGACAGTTTTCTCAACTAGAAGGCGCTTTATTGAAGTGGTTCAAGCAAGCCCGTGCTTCAAACATATGCGTGCGCGGTCGCCGGCAACAGAGCCGTCACTGGCGGAGAGCGAGAATATCCTTGCTGATCAATTATAAAGAAAGACCCTGTATTATGTGTTTGGAAGCGGATGGGGAACATTTTCAGCATCTACTGTAAATCATGGCCAGTAAAACTGCATGGTAGGCTACTGATTTGAAGCACCGTATTCTGCCGTAGGCCTACATATGCGTGCGTGGTCGCCGGCAACTGAACGGTCACTGGCGAGAGCGAGAATGTCCTTGCTAAGCAAAAATAAAGACCCTGTATTATACTGTAGTGTAGAGGTACAGTAATTCATTTTTATGTTATTTATTCCGTGTAAGTTACTGATAACCTATGTTTATGTCATGACTGTAGTAGTGCATACAATCACGTAATAAAGGTCGGCGATTTGACGTCCATATCTACGCCGCGTTCTTTCTTATACGTTATCAATTAATATGATAAAATTGGTCCGGCCAGATCAAACATGAAATGCCAGCGTTTCGCCCCAGTGTGCCGTTGGGCTCGTCAGTTGGTACAGACACACCTCACCAATACGCATGGCTAGCACATACTGAGAAGGCCATCACAAGGCACAAAATACAAGTAGTATTGACATCACGAGTGATGCCAATGTGCTACGGAAGTCAAGCTCCCTTTCATAAAACAAAAACCTTACCTTGGCAATCCAAATAGGTTATGAATATTTCCAAATGGGAATATGATGTAATTTCCGTTTGATCAGATAAATTATCAATTAATATGATAAAATTGGTCCGGCCAGATCAAACATTCCCATTTGGGAATATTAATAACCTATTTGGATTGCCAAGGTAAGGTTTTTGTTTTATGAAAGGGAGCTTGACTTCCGTAGCACATTGGCATCACTCGTGACGTCAATACTACTTGTATTTTGTGTCTTGTGATGGCCTTCTCAGTATGTGCTAGCCATGCGTATTGGTGAGGTGTGTCTGTACCAACTGACGAGCCCAACGGCACACTGGGGCGAAACGCTGGCATTTCATGTTTGATCTGGCCGGACCAATTTTATCATATTAATTGATAATTTATCTGATCAAACGGAAATTACATCATATTCCCATTTGGGAATATTCATAACCTATTCTTATACGTTGTAAATGCAGTATGGCGTTTTTCTGTAGTACGTTTTCCCGCTTATGACGTCCAAATTTTTCAGTCCCTTGAAAAACGTACTGTATATAGATTTGAAAAGGATGACTTAATTTATCAATGTGTTTAAACCTCTTTTGCCATCATTACAATGTTGCCAAATGTTGGGGATTCCATTTAGATTTGTCAAAATTCTGCTAAGATTTTGTCTAAATATAGTTCTTTTGGTGGGGTGCAGTACTTTTCCAAACTAGCAACCTGCCTCAGCTTCGCCCGGGAACAGTTATGAATGCATTACGTGATTAGCCCTTTTCCCCCTAGCTAGCTCGTAAACTGTCGCCTCAGTAATTGAATGGAGATTGTTGGAAGAAATGAACACTTAAAATCACTTATAGTGGGCGATGTATTGAAGATGGAGATATGCTCTCGTGGACTTTTTGTAGAACTTTTCATGCTGAACCATTCTTACACTCGTAGTATATTGATATTTCTTACGGTTTGCCCAGCGTAAGCTTAAAAAGCGCACGGACGCCAGTTTTATTTTACTTCACTGAAATCCGTACTGCTTGGCTTCCTTTGATCATAAATTATTTTCTACAGGAACCTTCCTCGAGATATCCTTGACAGAATGGTGAAAACTGCATCAAAATTCATCCAGTGGTTCTCGAAATTACCCGTGACATCTAAGAATCGGGGGCTTTTTTTATACTAAGTAGAGATATAGTCTGGAGGGCATGTCAATGTAGGCAATATAATCAATGTAACCTTTCTGGATGATAACCTTTCCCTCCGCAACTCCATCAAAACTTCCTTCAATTTAGTCCTCACATATGCGAACAGTATCTTCATTTTCACAGCTTCCGCCCTTACCACTCCAAATTATATAAAATGCAACAAGGAGCTAACCCAGGAATTAAAGAAAAAGATATTCACATATTCCAGTACTTTTATTATTGAAGTTTTCATACAAGAAAGTATAAGTGATAAATACTGAGGTTTTCTGTGCCTTCTTAGCAAATTTAATTTTTGGAATTTCTTTAATAGCATAAACTACTTGTGTGACAGGGAGCTAACCTGAGTTAGATCACAGCACCTTACTGTGGTGGCCAATAATGTACCTCTGGTGTTGTAAATGAACATATGCAAAACATAATTGCTGGGCTACTGGTCTACTTTTCTTAGGATCCCAGTTTCAGAGCCATAGCTTACGATACTCCATATAAGACTTGGATAGCTTAGCACTAATAAACATTCCCTTCAATAACCATATTATGGTGCACCATAATGAAAGGTGAAAGATGTTTACCCCAAATATACATAAGGAAATAAAATACATAAAGAAAGGAAGAAATAGTTGAAATTTGAAAAAAACAAATACAATGTGAACACATTCTAAAATTTCACCCTTTCTTGCTGAAATTGTGCAATCTTCATGTAGTCCAAATCTTCTGAAATATGTGGCGACAATAACACATTTGAAGATAAACCACACGTTGTATTGTGGCTTGCAGATGTCAACGAAACTACAATGGCTCAGCTCTGTAGCAGTTCCACCTCACTGCAGTCTGCAGACGCTAAACGAGACATAATCTGCTCCGTGGCAGCATTCCAGGTTATATTAATATGCCAAATACAATATCTGCGATTTGTTTCATACCCTCACAGACAACATAACGATAAAAATCAACAACAAAAATAAACCCTCATAAGCATTTTATCTACCGTATTTACTCGAATACGACCCGCCCTCGAATAAGACCCGCACCCTGATTTTGAAGAACAAAATTAAAAAAAAAAAAAAAAATACTCAAAATTATGTACAATCGTAACTAAATAAACAGAATAGCATTTATCCAAAATAGTTTCCAAAAGTTTTGAAGTCGTCCTAAAATAACACACATCAAACGATTAAAAATACAAATAAAAGTACACAAACACTTCATTCATCGTCATCAGAAGTACCAACTTCGGAACTTTTATCACCATCCCACTAAATGTCGTCATCACTGACATCCATAGCATTCGAAATACTACATTTCTTGAAGCTCTTCCGTATGAGATCTCCCGAGATACGATTCCATGCCGTCAAAATGCACGAACATAGCAGCTGAACTTCCGGGCGCTGAATACGACCAGTTGGAGTCAGTGTGTGCTTATCGGCCGCCATCTGCTCCGTATACAGCTGTTTCAAGGCTGCTTTGGACGGGCGGTTCACGCAGACATCCAGTGGTTGTAGCATAGACGTCATCCCGCTCAATCACGAATACATGACTCGTCAATATCATACAGTGCACTCTCGTTAATTCGCGGTAATTAATGCACGAACTTCCGCGAATTATCCGCAGTTATTTTTGTTAAGCCTAGGAAAAACAAAACTATTGGTTAAAATATTGAAATAGGCTTGAACACGCGAAATAATAATTTTAACTCCTGATTGTAGTGTCTTATACGACATGCTAGGCTACTGGTAGGCCTATGTGGATTATGCCTACATTAATATATTTAAAAAAAGCCGTCATTACTTTTTGTTTCTTAGATCGTTTATTCTATTTTTCGATTGCACATTTCCAAAGAAAATATTATATGAAAACGAAAATTCATCTCGTTTTTCTATATAAAAGATAAGTGTGACTAGAGACACTAGCTTGACTGTGGGAAAATTTCGGGATTTCCGTTGCATCACTCCCGCACTCGAAATCTACTGGATTTCCGTTTTCCTCACCAACAGTCAAATGCCATGCTATTTCTTCTTTGCTTTTCTGTAGTAAATCATAATCGTCTTTATCGACGTCTAACTTGCCCGTTCGAAATATCGTCGTTACAAAAGTCGGCAAGCGCTTGCTTTTGTACGAGCGGAGTAGCGGTACTTTCCTCCCGACTAGTTGACTGCATGAAGAGCATCGAACAAACACGCTCTCGATGTCGTGCGCGTTTGCGCCATTACGCAATAATCGCTGTTTACAATACGCTGTCCGCACATCCACCCTTCACAACTCACAGATCAGCGACCTTGGGTCGTGGCTGTTGGGAAAGGGAGGGTAGGTTCCGAGTGAAAGTGCATTCCTCTTGTATTGTTTGGGCTTCAAAGACAAAGGAAATCTGTGCTATACCACTCGCGGCAACATGCGCGTAAGTTTCGAAGATTGCGCAATTAGGCCTACTGTTGCATCGCAGAGAAATGCAGTTCAGTCTTCCCTAGTCTCAATGATTTCGTCTTTACGCATTGCGTCGCATCAAAATTCTTTTAAACGACAGAGATTGCTTAACTTAGCGTGATGATTAGTTGCTGTGAGAATTCCCAATTTAAAAAATACTCATGGAGACCCGCGAATTAACCGCAAAACGAATTATCCACACGCGAATTATCGGGAGTGCACTGTATTTCCTGCCGGGCACGATTTCCAATAACTTCAGCTTCCCTCACAACTTTCAGCTTCTCACTCACATTAAATGATCGCAAACTCTTCGTACAACTCATGTTTACACTCGGAAAACGTGCGCGACACGTGCGCGAGGAAGTATGACACCGCCTGCTTACGGTAAAACAAAGTGATAGCCGGAAGAAGGCTAGCACCATCTAGCGGATACTCGCAACACCCGATATCGCGCGTGGCGGGCAATTTAAATCTTTAAAATCAGGATGACTCAAATAAGACCCGCACCCCAAATTTTCACGTCCGATTTTGTTTAAAAATGTGCGGGTGGTATTCGAGTATATACGGTATTTTAAGCATGAAGCCATAACTATTAAAATTCTTTTTCTCTAAATCATGCACATAATGCAGCAACAAATCCTAATTTCATAAGAGCCACCTAATTTTCAATCTTATTCCTACATTATTTCATATTTTGTGAATGTATTACTATTAGAGAATTTTCTTATTAATAACATAACACTACACCCAGTTTAATACCATAATTGACATTCCAATGATTTAATAAATTATATATCTGAGTAATGAGTTTCTGCTCTACCCATAAAATATGACAATAACGTGTAACAAAAGACAAGCCAGAGCCGACAAAAAAAAAAAAAAAATACATCATTTAATATCCCAGAGCATTCTGATAAGATGTTGTTTCGGCACTGCAGCTTCATGGATTTTGGGGCTCATCTATGGTGAAGTATTGTGTTCCTTGCAATACTGGTGGATTGTATTTGGCATATTAATATAATCTGGAATGCTGCCACGGAGCAGATTATGTCTCGTTTAGCGTCTGCAGACTGCAGTGAGGTGGAACTGCTACAGAGCTGAGCCATTGTAGTTTCGTTGTCATCTGCAAGCCACAATACAGCGTGTGGTTTTTCTTCAAATGTCGCCACATATTTCAGATTTGGACTACATGAAGAGTGTACAATTTCAGTGATCAGCAAGAAAGGGTGAATTTTTAGTGTGTGTTCACATGGTTTTTTTTTTTTTTTCAAATTTCAACTATTTCTTTCTTTCTTTCTTTATGTATTTTATTTCCTTATGTATCTTAGGGGTAGACATCTTTCACCTTTCATTATGGTGCACCATAATAGGGTTATTGAAGGGAATGTTTATTAGTGTTAACCCGTTAAGTGGGGAGCGAATTCTTCCACATGACCACTACGGTGAGGAGATGCTTTCATTTTTTTTTAAATGTTTAAATAATTGGATTTACGCAGCTCGACATGTATCTGTTTAGTATTGCATGTATATTGTGACAATGACACATTAATTTCAATACTGCAACGAATATTTACGAAATAGAATGATTTTTAAGCGAATCATATCTTAGTGCAAGAAAGGCATAAGTCTCATATTACTATTATTTTCTCTGATGAGCATTGTAATCGTTACTTTACGGAACTTGTACGTTAGCAATAAGTATTTACGTATCCAATAAGATAGGATTTTTTCAAGTGACCTCCTGAGAGTCCTGGTGCAGGTCTTTCTAGTCGAAGCCCGTGGGCAACCTACGCGTCGGGATGGGCAAGGTTGTGGTAGGAAGAGGCCGTGGCTAGTCAGTAGGTACTGTCCCAGCATTTGCCTGGTGTTGAAAATGGGAAAACCACGGCAAACCATTTCAAGGACGGCCGATGGAGGGGCTCGAACCCACGCATATATCGAGTCAGGAGATAGCTGGGCCCTACGAATTAACGCTGCGCTTTAGCGAGCACAGCCACTGCTGTCGATAATAAAAGATAGATGTAGTCCCACAAGCGCTATAAATATATTTCACACTATAATTACACTCTTGAAGAATACGATTATGACCAGATAACAATGTACTCACCTAATATGTTCTTTCTTCTCTTGTTGTGAATATGCAACTGCCGAGCCACTAATTATTCCATTCAGAGGTTTTCTCTATATATTATTTACACACACACATGAATTTACACAACAATGATAATCACTATTTACAATACACGAGGAATGGACACCTGTCAGTTCAATTTTTTGCGGTGTGATACATTCCAAAGCAAGGAGCTGGGCACAGTGCTACATCGCACATTTTGCAGCAGTGCTGTGTCTCCTTTCTTTTATTGTTTGCTTTGCAGACAATACATCTCTTGCTTGCAATGCGTTTAGTCTTTGAGGGAGGCTGGCTGCGTGGCTCTGCGGTAACGTTCTCGCTTGCTGAGCCCAAGGTTGCAGGTTCGTATCCTGGCGCAGTCAGCTGGCATTTGAGGGTGCGCAAATGCGAGGGAGCCGTGTCAGTAGATTTACTGGCACGTTAAAGATCCCCTTCGGGGCAAAATTCCGGCACCCCGGCGTCTCTAAAAGCCTGAGTAGTTAAAAGTGACGTAAAACCAATAACATTATTATTATAGTCTTTGAGGGAGGATTGAAATCCGGAAAATGCCTTCCCGAAAATCGATCTGAAGGATCATTTGATAGTGACACCACTGATCTGACTGGCTGGGCTTCAGTGGGGGTTGATTTACCATACTTGTCAAAAAGCTTCTGAATAATTTGCAAACGAAATTGTAAGTGAGTGAATTTTCCTCCATGATTCTGATAAATAACGAAGGAATTGAACATTGTTATGTCCAACAAGTGCCTGAAAATCTTTTGGTAGAACTTCTTTATTCGCTTTCTGGCTGTACTGTACGGAACAATGCACTGATCAGATAAGTCGACCCCACCCATTGAATCATTGTAATCTATACACACGACAGGCTTTACTATTGTGTCCCCTTTTCCGTTTTTCACAGTGCGCATTTCGGCATCATGTATGCTACTTAGCATACACACATCCCTCTTGACTCTCCACTTGAGAGCAATGAGTTTGTTACGATAAGCAAACACAATTTCACCCTTTTTTAGTTTTTTTTGCCATAACATCTTTTGGGAGATTTTTTTCTGTTAGATCTTACGGTGCCTACAGCATCTGTTTGTAGATCATTGAGCAGGTCAAACAGCTCCAGACTACTTTAGTAATTATCCACAGCTATTAGGTAGCCCTTATTCAGGAGATCTTCGGCCAGTGTAAAGACAACTTTGGAAGGCTTAGTGTACTCAGAAATATCAATTCCGCAAACTTCGTTTACGAGATTAGTTTCCTTCCCCGTATACCATAAGATGTTCCACTCATACCCAGTCTTAGCTTCACATAACTTATGACTCCATACCAAAGCGTGACCTTTTCTTTGGTATGTATACTTTCCATCCTAGTCTACCTTTCCCCAATAAGAGGCTCATCTATAGATAAGCTATCGTCTGGAATATATGCAGTTCTGAATTTTGATACAAGGATGTCTAGAACTAGCTTCACTTTATACAATTTGGGGTGGACCTGCCTGTTATAAGCTTCATTGTCTGCAATATGTAAAAATTTCAACAAAAGGAAAAATAGCTTCTCAGACATAATTTCATAAAATACGGGAGTAGCTAGCAGTTTATTTCGAGAGAAGTAATGGGCTAGTTTCGGCTTCTGAACAATTCCCTGCAGTAATAAAATTCCTAAAAATAGTTTTATTTCATTTTTGTTAGTGGGTACCCAGTCTCTCTCACGACTCCTTCTTTTCACTTTCGCCATCAAAGAATTCGAACTGATTGTTTGCTGTGCATACAGATTTGTTTGCTGTGCAATAAGCTCACAAAATCAGTCGTCTATAAAAAAATCGAAAATTTATACCGGGTTCTTCTTATCTAAAAGTTCACCCTGTATTCCAGCATTGTAATTAGCTGGAAATCTTCCCCGCCTACAACCCCGTACGTCCCATTCACCGTGTACAGCAGGAGGATTACTATCATTCGCGATTTCAGTGTCACTGCTGTCACTAGAACTCGAACTCCGTACCGATACACTGTCTTGGAACCCTGCTAAAAAGCTAGTCCCTGGAGTATTTACTAATAACGGAGTTTCTTAGTCACTTTCTGAACTGGACTCACTACAACTATCATCATCGCTATGTTCGAGCATATCACGAATAGCACATTCACTTGGAATATCTCTTGAACCTTTAGACATACTGTAGTTCAATGTAAAACAAAATAAATCTCTAACATATTCTAAAAACCACAATAGGAACACATCAAAGCTTCTGTATCTCGCGAACTTAGTACCGTGTACGAACCATACGCGCTACTAATGACGAACGGCGCACGAGTTGAGTGTGACGCGGTGTTTGAGCGGTTGTTGCATTGAGCAAATACGTACCAAATAGCAAGGGGATTCCCTATCATAAAACCATAGTAGCTACGTAGTTCAAAAAATATCGTAGAGATGGCAGCACCTCCCAGAGCCTGTGAGGAAAGTCTCAAGCCTGGCGCGTAATTATAAAGGCAAGAAAAAAACCCCGGCGTGCGTCTGGAGACGCGACACACACCCAAGGGCAAAGCTGCAATCGCGGATGGAGCCGCGAGCCCCGCTCTACGGGTTAAGCTATCCAACCACCTGTTTTCCTTGACATTTTATCTATATCGGCTGATGAAGGGGCCAAAACAATTAGGCCTCGAAACATGTCAATGACCACTAAGTGATCATTCACCGTATATACCCGAATATAAGACGAGCCCTAGTTATCAACTGCCTCTTACAGGTTTTTTTCAAAAAAATACTCGCTAACTCATAACTTGCACAATATATGCACTTAAGGTCGTGCTTTCATTTTTATAACATCTCGTGTTATCGGAAATCCCTCTGCCCGCTTTTCCAAGACATACTCAATAATTTCTTTGTTCAAGAATGGGAGACTTTATTAAATTAAGATACGTTGATCACAAAATTACTGCTCGTAAAACTGACTGGTTGTTCTTGTAAAGATTGTTTTAAAACATACAGTATAACCTGTCATATCCGGACTAATGTGGTGACCGGCCGATCCGGATATGGAAAAATCCGGATATCACAAGGCTACTTTTACAAATAGCTAGGTGACCAGAAATAATTCAAGAGTTTGTTGTTGATTAATTTTAATGTTTTTAATGGTTGCTTCACGCACTGTACATCGTAACAACAGTTTTTTTCCTTTTTTCGGACATTTTAGCAAAAAAAAACAAGGTTAAAAGATAAAAATAACGATAACAACGGTAAACGATAACAGTAACAACAGAAACACACTCGCAAAACAAACTGTCGCTTCAGGAATCACGCACAGACTGAAGGGTAGAAAGAGAGGCAGCCTCGTGTTGACATTGGTGGCAGGGAGGCAGAAGCCGTGAATGGAATATCGCTTATTCACACAAAGGGATGAGTTTCCGGGAAGATGTCGTTGACCTAGTCCGGCCACAACCCCTCGCGGTCAAGCACGCACACAGCCTTCCAGCGCTGCAACTTTCACTCGTCCTCCCTGGCTAGCTCACTAATGTATCCTCGCTCTCAACTACGACTTAAAAATTCATTCGGAGATGTGTCCGGATATGGAAGGGTTCGGATATCACAGGTCCGGATGTGACAGGTTGTACTGTATTTCTGTATGCTTTCGAACATATAATTTATCCGCTTGAAATGACGTGTATGCGTAAATCCTAACCTCCAAATGTACGCTATTCGTATATGCAAGGTAATTAAACATAACAAACCATATTTTAATCTTCATTAACGCATTGATTCATTGCGAGTTACAAGATGCCAAGACCACATACTACTTTGCAAATAATAACAATTTTTAAAAACCTTCATTTAAAAAAAAAAATTTATACCCTGAATATAAGACGACCCCTAGTTTTTATAACACAAAAAGTGGGAAAAAACCTAGTCTTACATTCGGGTATATACGGTATATATAATACAATAATGGTATTGATTAGGCGGAACTTTTGCACAATATTAATACTAATTGTTTCATCAATACAGAACCAGAATGAACTATTTAAATACTAAAATTCCTCAATATTGATGTTATATAAGATTCCTGACCCGGTCGGAGACTGGAAGCAGGCTGTGGATTTTTTTATTGATGTTATATAAGACTGGCGATAATCCTCATCCTTGTCTTGCACCTTTCCCAACTTTTGCTTCTACTCTTTTATTTCCAATTATTGCTGTCTGGATTTTGTATATGTGATAAAGTATTCTTCTGTCCCTATAGTCTATTTTCAAATTCCTTAGGGTTTCAAACATCACATTCCAATTCCCATTATGGAAGGCTTTCTCTATATCAATGAATGCCATTTACCACTGATTTGCCAAACAATTTAAAATCTCTCAAGCATTGAATAAAGCTTTAAAAACCTGAAAGATGATAATGCTCCATTGTTCTTGTTGATGGTTAACAGAATAATTTTGCTTGGTGTCCAATTTGTGGAAGATCTGTCCACTTCTTATTGGTAATATGGGAAACCAACTGTCCCGTTTATAACGGGATCATAGGCTGACAAAGCCTTATGATTATACAAGTTGTCAAAACTATCTTGTGATATTTGTTAGGATGAAATAAGTAAAACACACATCCTTTTTTATGGAAAAACTTGCTGGACATGTTGAGTTATGTGTAAGTACCGTATGTGGATCCAGCAAAGTATGTAATGGAAACCGAGGAAATCCCAGCAGAGAGCAAAATACTCTACGGCACAAAGTCCTGGCCAGCTACTAAGGAAGCAGAACATCGCCTATGTGTCATGGTGACTAAAATGCTTAGATGGTCAGCAGGTTTCACTAGGCTGGATCATATGATATCAGAAATCACTTTGGTGTTGCACCAATGGGGAAAAGAATGCAGGAAAACCGTCTGAGATGGTTTGGACATGTGCTGCGTGCAGAGGGCGTCAAAATGGCCAAAGCAGCTTACTAGATGTGGCTGGAGGGAGGCCCAGAGGGCGACCAAGGCAACGGTGGGCCGTTACTCTGCACGTGGCCCGAGACGAAGGAAATGGAGTCTACAATCCCACATAGCGGACCCTGCCCCTAGGCGGGACAAACTCTAAAAAGAAAGAAGAATTAAGGGTTGGTCATGGGCTCACCCATTTCCGAAATTCTGGCCAATACAGTGAAACCTTGTTAACACGTTCCTCATTAGTAAGTTTTATCGCATATCAAGTCGTAATTTTCAAGTCCTGATTCTTATCTGATGAAAATAATGTAAAAGTACCTCATTTATCACGTTGCATATTTTGCGGTGCATCGCTTAGTACGATCGCATTTTCGTCAGCCCTGAAAGCATTCTTTGTTCACCCCTAGTGGAACGTGGGCCCGGCCTCTTGAGACAACATTCCTTGCCAGCAAGCGGGCGAGTGTTGGGACATTATAGGTATAGTTGTCTCGCTTTCCTGCTTAACTAGCGGCGACTCAAACGTAAGTAGCACGCGCACTGACCAATAGCAGACTGGTGTTGACCAATAGAATGCTTCCTCGATCACTCCACGTGGACTCAAGTCCCGCCCTGGCGTGGCTATTTTGTGTTTACCGCAGGTATTAGTGTCCAATGTTGCACATCTGCACATAGTTCAGCCCAGTCTCGCCGCTTGCATTACGTCTCGAGCTAAATGTACCGAATGTTTCTGACCGAGTAGGCTACGTACTGCATTCACGCAAATACCTAGTACACCTTACACTACCGAAGAAGGTGTGAAACCTAGTGATCATTTTGTCGCGTCGTATTGAAATAATGGATAGGCCTAAGAAAGTAGTTAACTCATTAACTAGTGATGAGAGTATGAAAATTCTTGAAGTAGACAGAAATCCTCACCTTAAGCGCGTGGAACTGGCACGAAAATTAAAACTCACTCCTTCAACGTTTAACACTATTGTTAGTAATCGAGACAAAATAGCATTTGCGTACAAAGACAATAGAAATGGAAAGAGAAAACGTGTGCGCGAAGGAAAGTTTTCTAAACTGGAAACAATGCTCCTGCAATGGTTCAACCAAGCCCCTGCAACAAACATTCCAGTTGATGGAACCATAATTCGTGAGAAAGCGAATTACCTCTCGAACCAGATGGGAGTAGCAGACTTAGCGGCTTCAAACGGATGGATCGAGAGGTTCAGGAAGAGGCATGTTCTTGTTTACAAGTGCGTGCGGGGTGAAGCAACAGCTGTTGACTGGCACAGTTGAAACGTGAACCAATGAAACGCTACCATTCTTGTTGATAGAGTACAAGCCCCAAGACGTATTCAACGCTGACAAAACGGGTCTTTTTTCAGCCTTCTGCCCGGCAAGACGGCGTATAAAGGAGAAATTTGCCAGGGTGGAAAATTGAGCAAAGAAAGGTTAACCGTCCTTCTTTGTTGCAATGAGAGTGGAACGGAGAAGTTGCTTCCTCTTGTTATCGGTAAAGCAATGAAGCCTCGTTGCTTTAAAAATGTCGAGAGCTTTCCATGCCAATATAAAGACAACGCAAATGCTTGGATGACTACTTCTGTTTTCGAAGATTTTTTACGAGCCCTAGATGCAAAAATGGGGAATAAAAATCGAAAAATGTTGTTAATAATTGACCGATGTGCTGCACACCCTGTGAATGTTCCCACAAGGAATGTGAAAGTGGTTTTCCTTCCTGCCAACTGCACAAGTCGGCTTCAGCCCCTTGACCAAGGAATCATTCATTGCGTGAAGAAGTAGTACAGGAAAATGTTGGTGCAAAAAAGATTGGCAATAAGATCACTGTTCTTGATGCTATGCATTTCTTGAAAAGTTCTTGGGACTCTGTGGAGCAAACCACAATTAGCTATGGTTTCCGCAAGGCAGGATTTCAAGTTTTCCATGAAACTCCGGAGTTCGAAGAAATGGAAGAAGAAAATGTTGCAGACTCTGAAATTCAAAACTTCGACAGCTATGTTCAGTGTGACGACGACATTGCCATTTGCCAAACTGCGACGATCGACGATATTTTTCAAGAGAATGATAAGGAAAAGAATGATGGTGAAGGAGATGAAGAAGAGGGGGAGGAGGAAGACGTGGTACCAACCATACCAACCTTAGGAAGGGCATTGGAATCGATGGACACTGTCTGAAGCTTTATTTCAAGCTTTTCAGTTGACGAAACAGTCATGGACACACTGTCAAAATTAGATGCTGTATTTGTTACATTCAATTGGACAGAGAAGTCGTAAGCAAACTACAATGGATACAATTCTTACGCGCCAGTAATGTGTTATCTCGTTATGTGTGTAAATAGTGTGTAGATACTGTATTTGCTCGCGTATGTCTCGTCCGCACGTAATTCTCGCAACCCATTTTTTTATTTGAAATTTTCAGGGAAAAAAAAGTACTCTCATATTATCTCGCATTCATTTCTGACGCCGTCATATAAATGAACGTAATAACATTGAGCTAGAAACCCGTTCGATTTAAGCGTGCCACAACAGTCGTCATTGTCCAGGAACTTGTCTGAAGCGATACTAACAGGAAGAGCGAGCAACAACGAGTTGATCCAATCTTGTCCGATGCGAGCCAATTAGGGAACGATGCGCCGCCTTGAGACACGCTCGAATTAGCTATTAGCGCGCCACAACATTCATCAGTACGCAATGTTATCGTTCGTTTTGGCAGCAGAGGTTTCCTTTATTGTTGTCCTTCATGTGCCACTCCAAAGACTGGCACACATTTTTGCCCCTGCCCGCGGCTACCCGGGCGGCCTTCTACGTGACTTGTGTTTCACTATATTTGAATGTCCCGCCGCTGGCGATGTCCTCCCCTCTCCCCGATAAATGAACTGTTCCGGCTCTACAAATGAACTGTCCCGCCTGTACGAATGGACTATTCCGGGCTAACTGGACTCCGTCTTGGCCCTGTCTCTAACGCTATTGGCCCGGCCGGTTCAAATGAACCAATGGCGCGATTCCGCGCGCAGTGACTTGCATATTGAGTAAGCCTGGCCCGGCCTGCCAACTGAATTGTCCTTGTGGTTGGGCCAGCGAGGTGTTTTCCGTGACTCTGAGGACCGACTGCAGTTGGTAGTGTCTACTTCCTAAATCCTCCGCGAGGCGCGCGCGACTCCCTGTCGCCTCACCTGCAGCGTTCTCTGAGAGCGTCTCTCTCCCCACAAGCTCCTGAACCATGCAGCGGACAAGAGTGTTCTCGTCCGAGCTCTTCGGGCTCGGCATTCTCTACAGGCCATGTGGCCTACCATCGAAATTAAGGTAAAGCCTCTGATCTTTCTGCAATAACTATTGTGAACTCCAGTACTACAGAATAATTATCAACTCACAGTGTCGCCGTGAGGAAAACAAACCGATTTAAGATTAATTGACTTATCTATCAAAAACTTTGCACTAGTATGAACTGCAAGGCACATAGCCAATGGCGGCTTGCCTTCACAACCAGTTTCTTTTGTATCGAGCAACATCGACAGAACTCTTAAACCGTGTGTGATATAATTTAATTTGATTGTGATTGTTTAGTTCTGAATTATACTTTGAATGTTATATTTTGGAGGGCTAATTAGGATATGGACAAATGGGCGCATTGCTTTTGAATGTGGCCTACACTTGAAAACGGCTTGCCTCATATCAGGCAGCCGCCAACAATTTAATTATGTGGACAACGGTCACGGTAGTTGTCGTTTGGAGCAATTTCGCTCAGGGCCAGTAGTTAGCCTTTAGTCTTTTCTTATTTTACTTAATTTCCTTATTTCGGTACCTTCTGGTTGGATGTACCATGTTTTACCTTGTTTGGAGTTTCTGCTCTAGGGTTCTCCCAAAATGCCTCCTGGCATTTCATTTTCGTTTCAGTAATTATCCTTTCACATTTAAGTTGCGTTCTTGTTTTAGGCCTATTTGCAGGGACAAATCTCTTACTATCCCAGGAATATGTTTTTGATACTAAGGTTGTAATTGCCTCCCGTGACCGTGGATTCACAACACCACGTGGGGTTTAGGTTACAGTTGGGAGTGTTTCTTATTTATGCCAGTGTTGTTTTCCACATGTTGTATTTTCCTTGTTTTTCTCAATACATTTTTCATTTACGTATTTTAATAACCCATGGGCATTCGTCTACCATCTGTTTTGCATTACCCAGACCCACGCCTTGGTATAACGAGGCCCAAATCCACATCCCGGGTACCCTACCCGCCTGGTTGCTCATTCCTTGTGAATGGTTGCCAGAGTACGACGTTTGAGAGTGTGTGAAGATGAGGTCATACAATATGGTTGGTAACTTCATTAAGTTTTCTTTCACCGCGTCTCCTACTGGGAGCCAAGCGTCGTACACTTCAGTTGCCTTGTAGACATCAGTACCGGTACTCTGGCTTCAAGATAAAGAAAATCGCTGCTATACCACTCGCGCCAACATGCTGGTATGTTTCGAAGGTTGCGCAAGTAGGTCTTCTGTTATATCGCAGAGAAACACAGTTCAGTCTTCTCGAATCTAAATGATTTTGTCTTTACGCATTGCGTATCAGAGCTCGGCCGCATGTAGCGCGGCGTTAGTACGTGGTACATTGTTAGTCTTCGGTCGTGGTCTGCTAAGTTCGAGCTCGCTCGTCCATGTAGCGAAGAATTGATATGGAAGATGATTGTGGCGATCGCTAAGCGTCTGCGCTCTAAATTCCTTTTCTGTCTTGAATGATCCTTAACGAGAGTATGACGTCTTTTTCATAGGTTCTTAATGTCGCATAACCATAACGAATAGAAATAAATGGTGTCGTCGGACATTGTTGTGAAAAGCTTCTTGAAGACGGGCATCGCAAATGCACTGGACGGAATGAAGCAGTATGGGATGATCAGAATGATGCACGCGAGAGTACCTCGAAGATTGGCAGCAGTGACGGCAGTGACAACGAATAGGGCGAGTACCGTAAGCCAGTTGCCTTGTTTCAATAATGCAAATTTTGTGTTTTTTCGGGAAGACGGTCATTCCCCGCGTATATCTCGCACAGAAAAATTTCACACATATTTTCGGTCAAAAAAGTGCGTGATATACGCAAGCAAATACGGTATGTTAATTATTAATTTGTTACATACATACATTTGTTTGAGGTTAAAATCTATTTGTGTGTGTTGGCTAAAATACATCAGTTGACCTGGTACGGTTTGCAACTACGAAAGATTATAAAATAGATAAGTGTAATGCAAAATTCAAAACCAATTTAAACGGTTTTGGTAATTAATGTTTGTTTCTTACATTCATATAAAATTTTCGGTGTTGTGAGGGATATTTGGACTAGTTTTAATAAGCGCTGTGTTTTGAGAATTGCTTGAGATCGCGTGATGGCGGAAATTGTTTTCTTTTTTAAATTTTTTATTCTGTACACACGCGAGCATGTCTAACCTCAAAAAAAAACTTCGGTTATATCCAATCGTTCACGCCAAAGAATACGGCACTTCTTTTCCACAGAATATAAAAAAAAACTTGCATTTAAGCCAAAATAAATTTAAAAAATCATTTCAACTCGTACTACAGTATTTGATTTGAATACGGTACCTGTATAGTAGGCTACATTTTTCTCTTGTTTTCATTGCTCTCGTTTCTCTGTGCTGTGTAAACTAGTTTTGTAATATAATAATTCTGTAGGTTTTTTAATTGTATATTCGATAGCATGTACTTCCGATTAAAGCGTTTTTTTACTTTTCCCTTACTGAAACAATTTCATCATCATCTTGCACAGTTTCCAGCCACTGGTCGGGTCTGTTTGGAACACAAGCCTCTCCAACGTCTTCTGTCTTCCCACCATCTCTCGGCCTCCACCCTTGTCCAGTCTTCTCCTCTCTTCTTCACGCTTTCTTCCACCCCCTTCCACCCCCTTCAGCCACCTGTCTCTCGGTCTCTTTCCTTCCCACTTCGTCTCGTGTATCCTCCTGGGTATCCTCTTCTCCTCCATTCGTTTTACATGTCCATACCATCTGAGTCTAGATTTCTCTATACCATCCTGTAATGGTTCCTCCTACATTAATTCTCTGGTCCTCTCATTTCTTATTCTGTCCATCTTTGTAGCTCCAATACTGCTTCTCAAGAACCTCATCTCACTGGCCTGTATTTTGCTCTTCTCCCTTCCTTTCATAACCCAAATCTCCGAGGCATACGTCAGGATAGGGACATAGTACGTCCGATATATGATCTTTTTGCTGTTCTGAGGGACATCCTTGCTCCATAACATGCTTCTCACACTCCTCCGAAATGCTTCTGCCTGCCTCTCCCGCTCATTTATTTCTCTATCGTTTCTTCCATTATCTTGTATCAGACTTCCCAGATACTTGAAACTCTCCACTTTCTTCAGCTGTTCCCCACCAATTGTTATTCCAGTTGTGGTTCTTTCCTTCTTCCTTGTTGTGATCACCATCTCACTCTTATTTATGCTAAATCATCTGCAAACACCATTGCTTTCATCTTTCCTTCCCCAATTACTTGCGCCACTCGGGTCATTATGTCATCCATCACCACAATGAAAAGTAACTTTCCATGTTAAGTCCTTTTCTGTTTGTAGTTCATCTTCCTCTTCCCCGATTTCTTCCTCATCACCATCTTTTCCATTTGGGTTCAGAAGTTCTTCAAAATATTCTTTCCACATTTTCTTCAGTTCTTCCCTATTTTCTATCTCTTGTCCCCTTTTGTTCACCATTCTAACATAATCCGTAGGATCCTTCCGCCTCTTATTTTTTACCATCCCATACAGGACCTTTTTTGTACCTTCACTATCCTCCTTTATAATCTTTGTCCACTCTTCCATCCACTTTCTTCTCTCCTCAGCCACTACTCTCTTCGCCTCCTTTCTTTCCTGGTACTCTCCCCTTGTCTCGACCGTCCTATTTTGATACCACCTCCTAAAGGCTCTATTCTTTTCCCTTACTATATCTTTTGTCTTCTCATTCCACTATGGTGTTTCCTTCCACCTCTTCTTACTACTTGTCCTCCCACATACTGCTTCTGCTGCACCTACTATTGTCTTCTTAAATCTAGCCCATTCCTCTTCCACCCTTCTTTCTTCATCTGTTGGAATTCCTTCCTTTACCATTTTGAGGTACTCGACCCTTCTATCCCCTTCTTTCAGTTTCCATATCCTTATACGTCTTTCCTGGTTCTCAGTCCCTTTCTTCTCCTTACTCCCTCTCAGGTTCATTACCAGCAATCGATGGTCGCTATCCAGGTTCTCCGATGGTATAACCTTGATGTCTGTGATGTTCTTATTTAGTTCTTTCTCATACAGTATATAGTCGACCACCGACTTCCTGGTCAAGTCATCACTGTACCATGTGATTGTGTGATTCTCTCTTTTCTTAAACCAGGAGTTCCCAACTAGCAGGCTGTTCCTCTGGCAGAAGTCCAACAGTCTCTTTCCTTCCTCATTTCTTCCGCCCCAACCCTCTGGTCCTAGAACACTCTCATAACCTTGTCTTTCTCTTCCTACATGGGCATTCAGATCCCCCATAACAATCATATTTCTTCCTACCAGCTGCTTCTGCAATTCCTATTCAAACTCCTCCTCCTCTTCAGAGGCGCAGCCTACTTGTGGAGCATAGACTTGCACTATTTCTACGGTCTCTCCCCTCAGTGCTACTTTCACTTTCATCATCCTATCACTTATTCTCCTCACTTCTTCTTTTAAACCATCTCGTACTACTACTCCCACTCCATTCCTCTTTCCCACTCCAGTACAGTCTATAGCCTTTTCTCAGTTCTCTCCTGAAACAATTTAATGAGGTTTAATTATCATTTTTCGGTAGTACGTTTTCCCGCTTTATACGTTCAAATTTTTCAGTCCCTTGAAAAACGTACTGACATTCCACTGTATATACATGGACAATTTGGAAGGGAATAAAATCATAAATAAAATTCAGGGAATCTACTTTTTTGGGTAGATACGTCGATTATGTGTTCCTTATCGTCGACAATTCAAGATATGAATCAGATCTTAGCAGAACTTAATCGTATAGATAACAAAATTAAATTTCCTACAGAAATGGAAACCAATAAATCTATCAATTATCTGGACATGACAATAACTATAGTGCGTGTCAACCTTAAAAGACAGTACACGTTGAATGGGGCGCACGGATGCCAGATCTACTGCATATACAGAGTTCTGCAAGGCCAGACACTTGATGTAGCATAACTCATATACTGGCCTAGTTTTACGCAAAACTCGGGAAATTTCCGAAATATTTTGTTGTATATAACTTTACCTCATGCCTTGCAGTGAACGACTGTACAAAATTTAGATATGATACACCCAAGCTCAGAGCAATTTTAATACACACATTATAGACTAATAATTTGTAATTCTGTACTATTCATGAATATGATATTATAATATGTTATAATATTACATTTTCTCGAATATCATAGGTTATAATTAGAAATACGGGAAAATCGTAATTGCGATAAACAAGTTTTTAACTTTTTCTCGTTTTTTCTACTTTTTAGTAACTATTATGACTATGTATACCGAGAATTTGCGAAAATGAATGTGTGACAGAGTGCGATAACTAAGGGTTCTTGCAAATTATTTCCATAAATACGAAAAGTGCCCAATTTACCGAAAAATATTGAATATTGTTTTATTACATTTTCGCGCCTCAACTTTGAAATTTGCGGCTTCCTAGCAATGGAAATATCGGCGAAATAATCAATATTTTCGAGTAATCGTCGATTATTATCGAGAAAACAGTAGATTACGGTATAAATCAATTTGAAAATGGCTACTGTTATTGCCGCATAATATCCACTGATTATCGCCAATAAAACAATGTTTTTGGAGAATTTCGTAGTTTTATTTGGTTGTGGTAATAAAGGAATATTCCAATCGTTCGTATCGATTCTTTAAAAAAATTAGAATAAAAAGTGATGTGTGTTGTAGCGTGATAATGATCTGCCGATCGAACCCTAGCTCATAATAAAGTTTGGATAAGCAAGGTGAGTTTGTCGGTTATTTTGTGAAATTAGATTCTCAATAATAATTATCTACATACCGACGATATTAAATTCATTTAATTAATTAGAGTAATAAGGCTGTCCTTATATTGGTTTATATTGCGCCGGCCCTCATTTAGAGTATTTGACCATTATAAATAGAACTGTAAAGTAAAGCCTCCGTGGCTTAGGCGGCAGCACGCTGGCCTCTCACCGCTGGGTCCGTGGTTCAAATCCCGGTCACTCCATGTGAGATCTGTGCTGGACAAAACGGAGTCAGACAGGTTTTTCTCCGGGTACTCCGGTTTTCCCTGTCAAAATTTCATTCCAGCAACACACTCCACTATCATTTCATTTCATCTGTCATTCATTTAATCATTGCCCCAGAGGAGTGCGTCAGGCCTCGGCAGCCGGCACAGTTCATATCCTCGCCGCTAGATGGGGACTTCATTCATTCCATTCCTGACCCGGTCGGAGACTGGAAGCAGGCTGTGGATTTTCATTTTTTTTCAAATAGAACTGTAAAGTACGTATTGTGATAAGAATAGATAATGTTTGTTACGCGTTCTCCTCACTTTGGGGAATGTTGTGTAATATGATGAAAGTATTCTCTTAAGATGTGTAAGTTATAGGTTGTGTTACATATTGTCCGGCGATTTCTCCTTGTATTCAGTACTGTTTTACAGATTGTCAGTTAAGTCGCGAAGAGGTATATCAGTAATTGCGTGTTTGCATATTCTATTTAAACACAAATAGTGCTAAATGTTCCGGCATAACTCAACAAGATGACAGTGTTTCGCCCCAGTGTGCTATTGGGCTCTTCATTTGGTTAAAGGGGGCGTGGTGGCTCAGCGGTCTAGCTGTATGCCTCTCACCAAGGCGGTCCGGGTTCGATTCCCGGTCAATGCATGTGAGATTTTCGAAGTGAAATGCCATGTCCTGTGGTTCGGATTCCACGTAAAAAGGAGGTCCCGTGGCTCATGATCTCAAGATTAACGGTCACGTTAAACTACAAGCTTCCTTTTTTTATTTGGTTAAAGCACACCTCACCAAGACACTGTCTAGTGCACACTGGGAAGGCCATTGCAAGACGTATTTGATACATTGTATCCGCGTCACGAGCAAGCCAGTGCACTATGGGAGTCGAAACTCCATTCCAAAGCAATTATAACCTTACCTTGGCATTGAATATACAATTTTCATAAGAAAATATGCATTGTCCGTTGAGCCATAATATATTTAAACACAAATAGTGCCAAATGTTCCGGCATAACTCAACAAGATGACAGTGTTTCGCCCCGGTGTGCTATTGGGCTCTTCAGCTGGTTAAAGCACACCTCACCAAGACACTGTCTAGTGCACACTGGGAAGGCCATTGCAAGACGTATTTGATACATTGTATCCGCGTCACGAGCAAGCCAGTGCACTATGGGAGTCGAAACTCCATTCCAAAGCAATTATAACCTTACCTTGGCATTGAATATACAATTTTCATAAGAAAATATGCATTGTCCGTTGAGCCATAATATATTTAAACACAAATAGTGCTAAATGTTCTGGCATATTCTGTTTTAAATTAACTTAAGAAAACCTTTGAGACTGATGTGATCATTTAAATCTTTGGAGTAGCCTAGATATGAAAGGTGCAAAAAAAAAGTTCACAGATTGTCAACATCCGTTTATACAAGTTGCATTGGCAGCAGTGTTAAATCTCCCGTTGTGTGTGTGATTTTTTTAACTAAGGAGTGTTAGAAGTACTAAAATCCCAACATCAGTATTAAAGAAATGTAGGAACTTGACACCATACATTTTTTCAGAATTGTGAGATCTCTGAAAATAAAGGCATCAGCCTGGCTAATTGGCAAGATTGAGCTCAAGTGCTGTTGGTTGGTTGTATGATGCAAGACGAGGGCACCTGAGCTATGCTGAAAAGGTCCAAAGGTCATGTTCTCATTATGCAATCAACAATATCAGGTGTTTTGTAGCACCTCAAATTACCCTGAGCTGCTGGTGTTATCGGTACGGTACTAATTCCGCAATCGAGATGGAGAGAACGTCGAGGGCCGGTGGAGAGGTTATTAGTTCACATATTCCAAGGTGCCGATTGTTGGAATAAAGCGAGCTGTGGTCAGGCGACAATGCTTGTCTTATGAAGTTTACCGTGTGGCATGAGAAATAATGTCAATACCGGGCTGTCCTGAATTCTGTGGACAAATTGGTTCAAATTCTGTGTAATGTCTATGGAATCCTTTTGTGTGGTTTCCCTACTAACTCCTTGCCAAGTTCCATTCATTTCTTTTAATAACTTTACTTATGAGGTTGGATTCATGAAGTGCCATTTGACCATTAAACCACCCGGCAAATAGAAATTCAATTCACCTCATCCCTGGCCCTCATTGAAAATGGAATAATGAGGGAGTAAACATACATTTATTATTTAGTTAATTATCCGTTGTATGGTATTTACCTGAAGTTAATTAAAGGTGCGATTCACATTATTATATTAAATGCTTATGCCGTTTATCAGTAACACCCGTATTTCCAATCCTGCGCATGTTTGAATTAGTTTCCGTGCATATTAATTTTGAACCTGTTAAATTTTTATCGTACCTGCCGATGAACTTTTAAATGCTACAAAATGCTAATTTTTAAATAAAAAAATGCTCCAAAATGCTATTTTTAAAATGAAAGTATCTTTAGAAAAAAATATAATAATTATGACATTTTCCTTGAATATAATATCAGAAAATTGAAAGTTAAAATACATCACATACCTTCAGGCCTGCCCACTATCTTCTGGTAGTGGTGTTAAGCCTTCCATAAATTCCTCCGTGTCCCTGAATGTTCCAGTTTCAGCCGAATCGGAACCAGTAGGCAATCCATCGAAAATGGAAGATGATGATGATGAAGATGACAAGCGTATCAAAAGTTGTTCCTCGTCATCTTGAATCTCATCTGCTTTCCACAGTTCACTTTCGATTTTTTTCGTGTGGTTCACGTAGTTTGCCCTGTTTTGCGTGGTTGTGGTGGTGTTTTTTGAATGAGACGTCGTTGAATTTTATATAGTTCTTTACTTGCGCCCATACCATTTCGATGGAATTAAGTTCACAGTGGCAAGCGAAGAACATATTTTCCTCCTGATTTAGCCATATCATACACTGGGCAAGCGTTTCCAACACTAAAAAAATAATCGAATTAAAATAAATAAGGAGTGTACAACAAGTGAACAGTGTCCCGCAATGCCAAACTAAGACGCTATCGTACAGTTATACGACCTGAGGCGCTGTACGCAGCAGAATGCCTGGCAATGAATACGAAGGGTCTGGTTGAGTAATTGGAAGCCAAGGAGAGGAAGATCCTCAGGAAAATCTTAGGGCCGTTGAAAGACGATGGTGAGTACAGGAGACGGCATAACAATGAGCTGTTCCATCATGTAGAAAGGATATCTCAAGTAATTCGGAAGAGAAGAGTATCTTTCTATGGCCACTTAACCCGTATGAAACCCAAGAGAATCACCAATCGGATATTTACCTATTTTCTTAACAAAAAGACCAAGGGCCTCTGGTTTTGTGAGGTAGACAAGGATTTACACGAAGTAGGGATCACCCACGCAGACATTATGGAACGTGACCTTTTGAAGGAAAAGCTTGGAGCACACCACCAATTCCAAGAAAAAGCGAAATTAAAAACCGGCAAGAAGTGGTCTGAAGAAAGAAAGGAGTCTCACAGGCAGCGAATGCGTGAACACTGGGCTAAGATCAAGGCCCAAAGACGGAAGCAGTTGAAATGACGTGGTCCATAGCTGGCCTAAACGAAGAAAGAAGGGGAAGACATTTTACAGTTAATAATAAAAATTCTTGGATCGGATCAGTAAAATAAAATAAGCTGTTTAACTTATAACGAATATAAACTATTAATAAATAAAATAAGAGTCTTGGATTTAAAGAACAAATAAAATGTACGATAAGGAAAATTAACAAAGTAACACATGGGCCTATAACATTGCAAAATAAAACATTTACATACTGAGCGCTGCCATTACAGTTTAAAAGACTCGACACCCATTAGTCAAACACAATGCTTATTATTAAATAATCATGGTAAGAAATACAAAAGAGAAAAAGAAATAAGATATACTTCGGGGTTATAAAATAATGAAAACATACACACCTGCTTCTCCTTCCTTTACATTGGCGATTACAACCAGTTAAATGCCTTTCCATAAATCACATTTATACAAACTCCAGCTGTATATCCTACTGAACGATCACACATCTTGGTTTCCTCCCTTTTCAATGCTCCATAATTTGCGAGCATCAGATATCTTCTTTAACACAGCCCTCCCTGATGAGGGAAACAGCCCCCATCAGGGTGGCGTTTCAAAACACGTCCTTCTTAGCCAAGCACCAATGTACAGTAGATCTCATCTAGCTGACAGACAAAAGACGAATGAATGTGCACTCGGCACTAAATTTAAAAATGTCCAATTAGGAACCTAGCCGCGATTAGTAACAATGCACAATAGATGTGGTGCACACTACACCACGACACACAGTTACGCGGGCATTAAGGTATTTTTCAATTGTTTGACGTCATATTTCATTTTTCGAGTACAAAGCACTCCACATAATCACTCACTTTGACAAGGCATGATTCCACGGGTTCGCTAAACAAGCGCAGAGCCACCTGTTAGCCACAAGAAGATGCAGAGCGGACAGTTCACTGACACAGCGCTCGGTTTGAAATACCTAGATTGTACTTAGGGCATAAAATACCTTCATGTAACATGTTATGAGCCGCAATCATGGCTCAGGACCATGGGGATTTTTTAAAAGATTAGGTGCAAAACATATCCCGGAGCTGTCATAAACTTCTGACCACAATCCTGATTGTTGTGAAATGCAGATTTAAGTTGAAGAAACTGAAGAAAAGTCAAAAGCCTAAAGGCCATAGACAAACTGAAAGACAACGATGTGACCAAAATATTCAAGATGCATATAAGGGAAGGATTAATGAATAACCCTGAACAAACTTCAATTGCAAAGGTATTGGCATTAAGAAGAATGAAATAAGATAATCCGCAGAAGAAAAACATTGGTAGTAAAGAAAGAATAGGTAAAAAGTTGTAGATTAATCAGGATATACAGTACAGTGCACTCTCGTTAATTCGTGGTAATTGATGCACGAACTTCCGCGAATTATCCACTGTTATTTTTGTTAAGCCTAGTAAAAACAAAACTATTGGTCAAAATATTGAAATAGGCTTGAACACACCAAATAATAACTACCAGTCTAGCCATAAATACTGTTACAAACTTTTGACACAAACTGTACAACTGGTTTGGCAGGTAAAGAACTACCAATGTATACACGTTAACCTTGAACCATTGTTAACTTGTCTGTGAAGGAGTGGCCACAAAGACTCAAGAGTCTGTATTAGTGCCAAAGTGACCATTTCGAAAAATGATTGGCGATTTGTGTAAAGAATGCCTGTATGAACAACATACTAACAGCAAATTAAAATACTTCTCATAATATTTGCGTTTTTCATTTTTTAAGTTGTAACAGTATTTATGGCTAGACTAGGTATTTCACTTGATTGTAGTGTCTTGTAAGACATGCTTGGCTAGAGGTTGACCTATGTGGATTATGCCTACATTAATATTTAACACAGTCATCATGTTTTGTTTCTTAGATAGTTCATTCTAATTTTCGATTGCACATTTCCGAAGAAAACAAAATATGAAAACAGAAATTCATCTAGTTTTTCTATATAAGAGATAAGTGTGACTAGACACACTAGCAGCTTGACTGTGGGAAACTTTCAGGATTTCCGTTGCATCACTCCTGCACTCGATATCAACTGGATCTCAGTTTTCCTCACCAACAGTCAAATGCTGTGCTATTTCTTCTTTGTTTTCTTGTCTTAAATCATAATCATCTTTATCGACGTCTAACTTTCCCGAAATATCGTCGTTACAAAAATCAGCAAGCGCTTGCTTTTGTACGAGCGTAGTAGCAGTGTTTTTCTCTCATGACTTGTTGACTGCATGAAGAGCATCCAATAAAGACGCTCTCAGTGTCGCGCAAGTTTGCACCATTAGGCAATAATCGCTGTTTACAATACACTGTCCGTGCATCCACCCTTCACAACTCGCAGATCAGCGTCCTTGGAGTGTGGCTGTTGGGAAAGGGAGGGTAGGTTCTGCGTGAAAGTGCAATCCTCTTTTATTGTTTGGGCTTTGAAGATAAAGGAAATCTCTGCTATACCACTCTTGGCAACAGGCTCGTATGTTTCGAAGATTGCTCAAGTAGGCCTTCTGTTACATCGCAGAGAAACTGAGTTCAGTCTTCTCGAATCTCAATGATTTCGTCTTTTCGCATTGCATTGCATCAAAATTCTTTTACACGACAGAGCGATTGCTTTACTTAGCAAGATGATTAGTTGCTGTGAGAATTTCTATTTTAAAATATACTCTTGAAGACTCGCGAATTATCCGCACGCAAATTATCGGGAGTGCACTGTACTAGGATTAATGGGCGAAAGGGGGAAAGCAGACGACAGACGTCTGAGAAATGAGGTAAACAAGAGGTGCAAAGAAGCTAAAGAAGAATAGTTGAAAGAGAAATGTGCTAGTTGAGAAAATTGTCTGAAAGTAGGAAAAGTAGATACAGCTTATTGATTAAGGGTACTATTGTGGAAAGGAAGGCCAATTGCTGTAATATTACGGATTCGGATGGAGAAAAGATTAAGCTTTGGAAAGCTTACATAGATCGTTTGTATAGGGGTAAGGAGATTGCGAATCATGTTGTAGAAAGGGAAGAGGAAATTGATGAGATGACAAAGGAGATTTAATATTGAGATCAGAATTTGATACCACTAGAAGACTTAGGCAGGAACAAAGCACCAGGTATAGATGATATACATTAAGTTGCTTAGGTAATGAATGGTCTATTGGGTTATTTCACTTAGTATGTAGGATTTATGAGACAGGTGAGATACCATCTGATTTCAAGAAGCATGTTATGATCCCTATACCGAAGAAAGCAGGAGCTGATAGATGTGAAGATGACTGTACTATCAACTTGATTACTCATGCTTCAAAGATCCCAGCAAGGATAATTTACAAGAGAATCGAAAGATACCGATTTGGGTGAAGACCAAATTGGTTTCAGGAGAAACTTGGGATCAAGGGAAGCTGTACTAAATCATGGGCTGATCTTGGAAGGTTGAATAAGGAAAGGAAAAATAGATAGATTGATGTCATTTATTGCAGAAACACAAGAGAACATAAAGTACAATGCAATCGTCAAACAAACGGAAATGTAGTGTTGTGCTCTGAATCACACACACAGACACACACACAAGAGTACATTATTTACAGCATACATTTGATATAAATGCATATTACAAAGCAAGGTCAACATGCTGGTTTAAGTCCTATATCAGGGTGTCTACCGGTAACGAAAGTAACGAATTTTACAAATGGGTAACGAAAGTAACGAAAAAGTAACGAATTTTACAAACGGGTAACGAAAATTTTTCTGAAGGCGGGTTGAATCATTTAAACTCGCGCCGCTAGGCTCAGAGATTGCGAGCTTCACGCAAGCGGCGCCGTGCCTATTGCATAGTACTAAGCTATATGTCTCCGTGCCCGACCTCAAGGAAATATACTGAGAATACCTTGAGCGGTATACATCGGTTCAACGTATATTTTAGGCATCAAGAAGTCTTCAGTTTCGTGTGAAATATTTTTCTGTGTTACTGTATTAGGAAACCTGACTTTTCGCGAATACTTCCGAAACTAAAAAGAAATCTCTCATTTCTGTTATTTGGAAAACTATGTCAAATTGAAGTCCAGAAATAACGCTAAATAATTTAATGTCGCAATCTTGCGAAATGTTACAGTTTCGAAAAAAAATGCGAAAATCTTCGATACATAAATTATTTAAAAAATATGTCAAGTAAATTTGCGACATTCAGTATGGTTAATTCGAAATTCCGTTATAAGTCGATTTTTCCTTCGAACTTTCGTTCCATCGGATATATAATCTAACCGATTATTTCGATAACTTGTTGATAATTCGTGGTTCTCAATCGAAATAAAACTTGCCCTCTTGTCGTATTATTCGTGCAATCCTCTCAGAACAATTCGTAATATTCGATACCGTACCTACTTCGAACGTTCATCCTCCAAAATCGCATCCTCAAGACGGCCGGCTGACCGCACGACTTGCCTGCGGGAATCTCGTCAAACGGACCGAGATCGACGTCAGTTGCGTAAAATCATAAAACCCATCCCCTATCGTGAACTTGTGACCACGAGGACTGCGGGAATCCTGTCATAGGTGATTGGGCACCCATCACGGGGCACCCATCACGAAACCTACTTGCCACTTTTCCCATGACCGTATACTTAAAAGCGTGCGGGGAGCGAGAAGTGCATCAACCCACTTAAAATTGGCAGCCTACGTAGCATCGAAATACTAAATCCTCCTCGTGATCCACCCTGAACTCATGAACTCCCAACTACAGCATAGGGACAAAGGGAAGCACGGCGCCGACCGAACAACATGTTCATAACTATGCGTGAATTTTAACCATGCCCAACCTTGAGCTTGCCTCTGCCATTCTATCAGGACAGATAGACAGGCAGACAATCGTTGAACGGCCGGCTGCGGCGACGATTGCATAATATCTCGAGGACAACGTAAAACGGCCGAGAGCGGCAGCGATTGCGATACATCGCGATATTTCTCCGCATTCAATGACGAGGACAACTGTATTCTTGTCAAACGGACAGCAAGTGGCGCCGATTGCATAATAATGCTATATTTTCTTGTGCCCGAACTCAAGGACAATGGAAATCTCGTCGAATGACTAAAAGTGACGCTGATGATCTAAATTGCGATTTTTCTCCGTGTTCTATCCTGAAAACTACGGGAAGCTCGCCAAACAACTGAGACCAGCGCCGATCGTGTAACATCTCGATATTTCTCCGCATTTGACTGCGAAGACAGAATTCGGTGACGATCGCGTAACATCGCATACATTTCTTCGCGACCTACCGCGGGGACGAAGGAAATCTCGCCAAATGGTCAAGAGCTGTGCAACCTCTTGGTACCGTAATAATAACAACATATTGTGGACAAGACGACATATTAGCTGAAACAACTCATTGGATATTAAATATCTAGTACGGTATATATTTATAATTTTTTAAATTTTTATAACATCATGTGAATTTCATTTAAAGCGGCTTCGGTGGTGTAGTTGGTAGCATGCTGAACTGCTGTGCCCAATATAGCGGGTTCAAACCCGGCCGAAGTCGTCGGATTTTTTAAAAGCGTTAACAAATCCTTCAGTATGCCTTCCTTCGGAGGGGAAGTAAAGCCGGTGGTCCCATGTCATGGATTTATGGCATGTAAAGGATTCTTCCACAGACAAAACTTGTGTGAAGCTGAATTGTTAGGTTATATATTGTCGGAACGCTCGATCAAAGTTCCAACGTTCACCACTAGGTATCATTGATATCTGGTAGCAACTCGAAATTGAACGGAACTTGTAACCCACCCTAAGGGTGTCCGTTGGAAGCAGCTACAGACTCAGACGAGCTGAACATGTCCTCGGACACTCCCGGCACTAAAAGCCATACGATAAATAAATAACTTCTTTAAAAACAGTTCTTTGTTGTTTTTCTTCACCGCGTGATGAGCGCCTATGCTTGTAGACCGCAGACGTAACTTGAATTCAAAGGTAACTAAAATTAACTAAAAGGTAACTAAAAGGTACCTAAAAAGTAACTAATTTTTACTTCATCCTTACAGTAGACACCCTGTATATCAGAAAAGGTTAAATAGTAACAGTGAACTACACCAAAAGCTAAGTATGTCTAATTGACTTACAGACTTCAAAGAATTCATTTGTTTTATATATGCTGATGTTAGTTATTAGAGACTTAATCTTTTGTTTGTAGATATTCAAAGGCAAATGCCTAACAATGGCTGGAAGGGAATTGAAAAATTTCAGGGATATATAAATGAATGTCTTCTGAGTTCTATTGAACTTACATCTGTAAAGCCCTGAGTTGTTCCTATTCCTCGTGCTATAACAATGTGATAGACCCAGCACCTCATACTTGTTGTGGTTTTCTTTGATATATAAGAGGCACTGGAAAATGAACACTGCTGGCAAAGTCATGACACCTACAGTAACAAATACTTGCCTACAGTGACTTAACCTCAGAGCTCTTTTCTGCAATCTGAACAATTTCTCCGCATGCGACATGTGACCCCAAAGTAATGTTCCATAGGCCAAAAAGCTATGAATTTGAGCAAAGTAGACTACTCTTAATACATTGGTACTGATGCATGATCTAAGTCTTCTCAATAAATAAATCCCACTACAGACCTTAGATGCAATATTCTGTATATGTTTCTCCCATTTTAGTTCGGAATCAATCGTGAAACCAAGGAAGTTAATTGTACCCCTGTCGATGTCTCCTCCATGTATGTAATAGAATTCTAAGTCCTGAGTTTTACTGACATTCAAACAAAGAAGATTAGCTGTACACGAGTCTTGGATAGTGTCTGAAATACATGTATGATCACTTCCATGGTCTGGATGCAGTGCAGATTGTGAACTTATACAAATATTAACATCATCTGCAAAGAGATAGCTATCTGCGTTGGGACCAGATAGGTGATACGGCAGATCGTTAATGTAAATAATAAATAATATTGGACCAAGGATAGACCCCTGAGGAACGCCATAATAGACAGGCAAAAAAGGAGACTAATTTTCTCCTAATACCACTTTCTGGAATCTGTCGCACAGGTAAGATTGAATAAGGGAAATGGAATAGTCTTCAAAACCATATACTCGCAGTTTGTCTAGTAGTATCTTAAGGGATACAGTGTCAAAGGCTTTTCACAAATCATAGAGTTTAGCCTGTAATGGATTACGGTCATCTAACTTGTTCAGACAGTTGCTCACAAAAGAGATTGCTGCTTTCACCATACCTCACCCGGTTCTGTAACCAAACTGGGAGTTGTTAAACAAGTTATTTTTTTCAAAATGGGATACAATCTGATCGTTGATTACGGTCTCAAAAACTTTTGAAACTGCAGGGACTATAGTAATTGGCCTGTAGCTGTCAAATGTTAAGAGTATCCCCTGCCCAATTTAAAGTTGGCTGGAAATTCTGATTTCAGGATACATGTATTAAATAAATGTGTCAGAGGCTCTGCAATAATACTGATCCATGTTTCAAAATCATAGGGCTCAGCTGATAAAACATCGTAACAATTGCTATTTTTCATTTTTGCTAGTACCCTCCTTACAGCCCTAATTTCTACCGTGCTGAACTTAAATTTGCAACTTGGTCGCGGTAATATCCTCATATAGTAATTTGCATCGTAATGATGAGTTTCAGATCTAACCGATTCTACAATTCTTTCCACTTTATTATTGAAAAATTCGTTGAGGTCAGTGCATGACAATTCGTGGTTACTAATCCTATCCTTTATACCAAATCCACTTTCTATCCTCCTGCTGCATACCGTTAGCTGGCAGCAAACCAAAGAGTTGCTGGAATGCACGCAATTCGGGGAAATTCCGATTAAGGTCACAGAGCATGAATCGCTAAATGAGGTCCGTGGTGTAATATTCCACCGTGACCTCATTTTGAATACGGATATAGAACTAATGCAGGATCTGGCGAAGAGAGGCATCACAAAAATTAGGCACATCACCTGGAAAATTGGAGAGGACAGCGTCGATACCGGCGCTTTCATTCTTCATTTTGAGGGTGATGTACTGCCTAAGCAGGTGAAGGTCGCGTCCTACCAAGATTAATTGGAGGATTATCCATTTCACAAGGTCCGTATTGACGTGTACAATAACGATTTTAATGGGGTGAGGGGCGGAGACCCCCTCACCCCATTAGAATCGTTAACGTCCTACCAATGCGACGTACGACCTTACATCCCTCCACCTATGCGCTGGTACCAATGCCAGAAATTCGGGCATGTTTCCGCCAAGTGTACTGCGAAGTCCGTTTGTAGAGTGTGTGGCAAGGGGACACATGAGGGTGAGAGGTGTACGCCTCCCCCGATATGTCTCAGCTGCCAGGAAAGTCAATCTCCACGGTCAAAACAGTGCCCTGATTTCACCAAGGAAGCGAAGATCCAGGAGATAGGCTGTCATATCACGACACTCGCAGGAGGTTCCGTGATATGAATGCCCCCAAATTTCGGGTATCGCTCGCAGCTGCAACGACGCCCTCAATCACCTCTGCCGTAAAACTACCCAGTGCGGTACCCTCAATTTCCACTTTCAGTGCGATATTAGTCTCCCTTCGCTGTGCCAGTGAGCCCAGCTAGCCCGAAGAAGGGTGTAAGCCATACCATCCAAACCAGCACCTCCGGAGAAGAAGTCTTCTTCTCCGAAACGGTTGGCCAAGAAATCTTCCCCTGCTAAAGGGGGAAAGAAGACTTCGCCGACCGGGGATGGAACATCATCTACCAGCCCATCTGAAATGGAGATAATGGTAGTGGAAAGAGAGAGACGGTACACCGCCGTCTCTCTCGCCCTCCTGCTGACAGGGTGGCTTCTGTCTCTGCTGGACCTTCCGCTCCCACGAACATCAAGGGAGCGAAGCCAAACCTGTAAGCAAGGAGGATCTCCAGGTAGGATCTGCGGCTAAGGGTGAAAGGCTCGAGGAGCCTGTCACTCAGACGTCACTCAGGGGAAGGTTACACCTTCTGACCCACTGAGACGTCGCCGCCGAACCAAGAAAATGAACGGTCGGGATATGTCTGGGACAGACACCCAGTCTTCGGACCGAGAGAAAGTTCCCTGACACCTCTGTCGCTCTACTTCAAGAGCGAGAGAGGGACCGTCAAACAAGAACCGCGTGCCACTTACGAGAGCGCCCCCTCCATTATCTTCGTCTTCGGACGGGGATGTGGACATTGAGTTGTGTTCTCCTCCCCCATCATTTCCACCTAGAGATGGGAGAAGGTTAGAAAACTTTCAAGCTTAAGTAGAAGACCAACTTCTACTAAAGTCCACACCATAGCACTATTACAATGGAACTGTAATAGCTATTCTGGTCTTCTCGCTGAGTTACATCAACTAATGTCGTTTTTGGCAACCCATTAACTGTCTTCAGGAATCCAGGTTTTGTCCTGGACATGTGACAACAATGCGTCATTTCAAACTCTTCTCTAAAACCGGCTGGATGGAGCTGTGGCGTCTGCACTCTCGTCTACACTAGCCTCTTCAGTGAAGAGGTGCTGCTACGTACTCGGCTAGAAGCACTTGCAGTTCGTACGTCGTTGTCAGTTATGGCAACAGTATGTAACATGTACATCCCACCGGATTATCATCTTGATTAAAACCAGGTGGTGGATCTATAGTAAAGCCATCATTACTTCCGACTTGACGTTTCAGTGTTACCGTAGAGTTTTCTAGCGGTCAGAAGGAAAATCACTTTAACTAGACAATCACAGGCAGCTATTCAAATCGATATATCACAACAAATTGAGTTTCGTTCGCGATGTCGCGATTTAGCGAACAAAACTCGAGCCTAGCACTGAAATGTCAAGTTGGAAGTAATGTGGCTTTACTATAGTCTCTCAGCTTCCCCCTCCTTTTCTCCTTCTGGGAGATGTTAATGCCCACAACTCCATCTGGGGCTCTGCTACCACTAGCGGTACGGGGTGAGAGATTTTGAGAGACTGATCAAGCGGCTGGACCTCTTGTTTGTTGAACACGGGAACCTACTCACTTCCAGAGCTTGAGGCTAGTTTGGTATATTTGCGGGTGGTAAAGACTATCTAGTAATGGGGTTGGCTGGGTTGAAATAATCTACAAAGGGCACAGGAATACTATCTTAATGTTGCGTATGCTGGGAATCTCTGTATGTGACGCTCTCCAGGAAACCATACCTTAAGTCTCGTGACAAAAGTTTACGCTATGCGGCAAAGAGCAGAGAAGGACGAGAAGTATCGATTTTTAGATTTCAGCACCATCTGTTAGCCGGATCTTTGAACTCGATGATGTGAGCATTGGGTATGTCATCATGATACGGTCAAGTCTTCAAATTAACCTTGGAAACAGGTTGTGTAATTGAACAAAATCATACCTTAAGTCGCAATGGGAATTTAACTTTGCGACTTAAGGTATGGTTTATTCAATGACGTTCCTGTATTGTCTTCTTGGGCTAAAATATGAAATAACCGGCTCGTGCTTCAGTATAATGTATAGTTACAATAATTTATTATAGAATTCATGTACTGGGCTGCATATTTTGTAATGGTAATTTTAATGTGTGTTAACCGCCAGGGCAGGAACCTGATCAGAGAATTCCCGGTGTCATTCTAGCTTGTCTGATGTTATGCACTAAAGCTGGCGGAGATCTGGATAATGCAGATACTCTCCATCCAAACCTACCTAAGAATATTGGATGCGTGGCTCAGGGGTAACGTTCTCGCTTGCTGAGCCCAATGTTGCAGGTTCGAAACCTGGTGCAGTCAGCTGGCATTTGAGGGTGCGCAAATGCGAGGGAGCCGTGTCAGTAGATTTACTGGCACGTTAAAGATCCACTTCGGGGCAAAATTCCGGCACCCCGGCGTCTCTAAAAGCCAGTGTAGTTAAAAGGGACGTAAAACCAATAACATTATTATTATTAGAATATTGGAAGTAAAAGGCATTACTGCCGGAGGGACGAAATACCTGTTCGACAACATTCCAGAGTACTGCACGGCGGGAACAAGGGATCTATTGTGCCCACGGCCAGGCAACATTGAAGCAGCTGAACCTGGCCCAAGTAGTGCGAAGGATTGTGTGCGCAAATGGAAAAGATATACGTAAACATTCCACAAAAATGAGCAACAGTTCAGTTGGCTACTACAGGATACAAGACAGATTCCTGTGGTATTGGATACTAACTAACTTTGTGTAGTTTCAGAACGTTTTTAATATTCAACATTAATATGTTCTGAATTATTCTTCTTCTTATTATTATCATTATTATTATTAACATTATCACAGATACTATTAATGTTTCCTGATTTTTTTGCACTTCTTAACACAGAACATTAAATAAATTAAATTAATAAAACAATAGTTATAAAAAAAGTAATTGAAAAGTGTAGTTATGTCCTTTGGCAAAATTTAAAAAATATAAATAATCCACGGCAAAGAGGGTGTGTTACACCTTTTAATTTGAGTCAATGCATGACTTTGTACAATTATTGGTTCGCGAAATATTTAAAAAATGTATTTATGCCCTTTGGCAAAATCTAAAAGAATTATTATTGTCATTATTATTATTATTATTATTATTATTATTAACATTACCACAGATACTATCATTATTATTTCCTGATATTGTTTGCACTTCTTTAGACAGAACATCTATGTAGGCCTACTTGAGTCTTGCAAGACTAAAATTTTCTGTTTCATTTTCATTATCTTGAACATTCTTACATATTTACAATACTTTCTAGAGAATAAAACTCCGATATATTTATGTAATATTATTTTAATACACAATGCTGATCTTCCTTCATCCAGTGACGGTCAGATTTTCTGAAATATTTAATATATAATCCGAAGACTATAAATAAATTTTCGAATAGATTTTCTCGACATTCAATAAATTCCGTCCCATAACATCATCATTATTTAAGTTAAATACTTCTAGTTTTCACGAAAATGATCGCAACTTTACCTACTATCGAAATATAAAATAAACCAAAAATGTGATAGGAATGGTTTCCTGGAGAAAGTTACATATGTAAAATTGAATGTTACGTGATAGTTGGTATGCCTCGTATTCGTTCATACACCATTCATCCGTTTGCCATGAAACTTGGGTGAGTTGTGACCACTCTTGTGAAGGTTTCTGAATTAGTAAATTCCAATAGGTAGTGCACGAGTAGTTTCAACAAATGAGTGATAGTGCGCGAATCGTTTCAACAAGAACCCGTCTGCGTTCATATACCATTCATTCGATTGCGATGGAACTTGGATGAGTGCTTTTGCGCACTCTCGAAAATGTACCCGAGACAGTATATCTATTTTACAATGGCTGGCCTGCGAGTAGTTGTAGTGTCCATGCCCGCGAAAATTCCTTAACAAGTAAATCTATTTCGCAATAGGTAGCGGGCGAGTCGTACCAACAAATGAGTTTTGGCGCGCTAATCATTTCAACAAATGAACTTTGATGTGGAGATTTGCGTACGTCCGTCATGCTGTCTGAATTAGAATATCCATTTTACAATAGATGCGCGTGAGTAGTTTGAACAAATGAACTTGGGTCAGCTGTTGTGCAAGCTCGCAAAGGTTTCTGAATGAGTAAATCCATTTTACGACAGGTAGCTCATAAGACTTTGGTAAAAATGAATGATTGTATTTCATACATACCACTGGCAGTTTATGTGCCTTTCCAAATGTTTGCAGTTTCTGGTGAGACTCGCATTTGCGTTGACCATCAACAAAGCATAGGAGCAATCCCAATGAGTTTATGGACTAAATTTGGAAAATCCATGCTTCTCACATGGGCAGTTGTTTGTAGCCTGCTTACGTGCCGGAAAGCCTTCTGATTTCTTCACGGACACACCAGACGGAAAAACAGAAATTGGTTTGTTTCCAAAAACATTTCAGTCAACAAAGTTACAACACAAATAATTTTTCTTTGAATGGCATTGCAAGGTACAGTTAGTCATCTATAAATAGCAAAATTAAAATGATATACCGTATACTGCATACAGTAAAACTCTGTTAAGAAGTTTTTCAAGGGACCATAAAAAAAAACTTCTTAACAGGGAAACTTCTTAAAAGGGTAGTAGCCTGAAATGAATGTGAAACGCACACATTATTGTTGTTTGTGAAGGATACGAGAATATACTGTACATAGGACTATATAAAAGCCGGAAAAGAAAGCCACAATATTATAACCTGACTATCACACCAGAGATAAAGAGAAATAAATTGACATAGGCTTCTGTAATTACCGTATATACCCGAATACCGCCCGCACATTTTTATACCAAGTCGGACGTGAAAAATTGGGTTGTTGGTATTAATTGAGCCATCTAAATTACAAAGATTTAAATTGTCCGCCATGCGCGAGTTTCCACTATATGGTGCTTGTTCGGGTGTACTCGTTTATTTCCGTCTAGTGGCTTGACCGGTCGCGCAAACCTGGCACAAGCGTCAGTATCGTGAGTTGCGTGATAGCATAGCATCAGTAAACGTAAAACAAATGTTCAAAATAGTTAACATGAAATCTCGTCATCTGCAAAGTACTTATAAAAGTCGGTATTAGAAACAAATCTTTCGTATTTCGGGTAGTTGCCGCGTAACATTGAAACACTGCATAACCTTGAACTCGGCGCACGCACCAGAATGTTTAAACTTCACTACTGTTTAAACCATACCAGCAGAGCTTGTTCTACGTTGTCGTATTTCCCGGTTTTAATTTTCTTGCAGTTTGCCGAAGTATTCCCGACAGAAGCAAAGACCGCTTCTTTGTTTGTTATGATGCCGTTCAAAGTAGACGGCGGCATTCCGAACTCATTCGCCAGAGCAACACGCGATATAGTAGACGACTGCACTTTCCTTATAATGTCCACTTTATCGTTAATCGAAAGTGCCTTTCTTTTGATGCCTTTCATCTGAGATCCACTCATTTTCACAATGATTTGAAAACTTTACTTCACTGACGCGATTCTCGTAATTTCAATAATGTTTGTTAGAACACTCAGAACAACAATGAAAGTATTTGTTTTCAAATCCCCCTCACACATGTTTCAAGGTTAACACTGTCCAATGAGAAGTTAAGCTGGTGTCGTCATGGCGTGACGTCATGTAGCCTTGACATATCTTGCCCGGTCAGATGATATACGAGAGACCCGCGAACACTCGGAACAGCTGTATTCTTTCACTCGGAACACCGGAAGTATCTTCCGCGGAGATTGGCTTCAGTTAACGTCTTATACTTTAAGGGGATCTGAACTATTTAACCGGGAAAACCTCTTATGAAGGAACACTTTATACGGGAAAAATATACATGTATCTTATGGGACCGATCACGGGACCGATAATATCGGACGTCTTAAGCGGGAAAACTTTTTATGCGGTAACTTCTTAACAGAGTTTTACTGTATTTGGAATTGTTCTTAAACAATTGTCTCGCCGTATTATTCAAGATGATAAATGTAGTTAAATTGTTCCATTTTTTCCAGCTAATTGCATAGCATTGTTGTTTTCCTTTAGAATTTAGAATTTTTTTTTCTTTCTAGAGAGTGATGAGTGATTCGGACAATGGAAGCGACAGTGACAGCAGCCCTCTGGTGTTACGTGGTAATCGCAGAAAAGTGCCTGTAAGTCATCTATTTGAATTGAAAAATTTTAACTGTAGTATACAGAGTATTTGTTTTTGCTTTTTGAACCTGTCTATCCTTAAAATAATGATGGAATGTAAAATATATGTGGTATGCAATGTAAATATATATAGGAAAATACTAGGCAGGTATGCAATCAGTCGCTGTATGTTTGGGGCATGCATAGAAGTGACAACACTAAAATATTTTGGCAACCTTACTTTGCTGAGAAAATAAAAATATTTTGACTTTATTTGGTGAAATTTGTTTAAATTAAGCAACTAAGTAAATGGCATTAAATGCTGTAATACGAACAAAATAAATTATACATTTTATACCTACTTCAGACATTGAAAAACTACAGCCTGTTTCCAGTCGACGAACCGGGTCAGGGAATGGAATGAAGCACCCATCTAGAGGCGAGGATATGAACTTTGCCGGCTGCCGAAGCCTGTCGCACTCCCCTGGGGTAATGATTAAATGAATGACCAATGAATTGAAAGTGGAGAGTGTTGCTGGAATGAAATTGTGACAGGGAAAACCGAAGTACCTGGAGAAAAACCTGTATACTTCCACTTTGTCCAGCACAAATCTCACATGGAGTGACCAGGGTTTGAACCACGGACCCAGCAGTCAGAGGCCAGCGTGCTGTCGCCTAAGCCACGGAGGCTCTTTACTTCAGACATTACCCATTCTGGATGGTTTAGAGCTCATTAGTATATGGTTTTATAGCCTCTTGACTTGATGACTACGGCACAGCGTAGACTAGCGAGGTTATCGGCTCTGGCATATTGTCTTCCATTCTTCGCTTAAACACTGTAGCAGTTCAGCCCTTGTGTTGAACGTCCGTTACCTCAGCATATCTGCCAACTTTTACGTTTTTGCCATGAAATATACGGAAAGGCAATGTGTTTTACGGTTTTACGATAATATTTCGATGGGTGAGAGCCAAAACATCTTAACCCCCAATTTTTTCTAATTGTACTTTTTAACACGAATTGAATAGCATCACTAAATACTTTGTCCCAGCAAAAATCTTATAGGAATTCCTTCTCCGTTTATAGCTGGTGTATTTTATCTTAAGGACCAAAGAAATAAACTAACGCACAACAAAACATCTTAAAAAGAAATACTTCCCGCAATTTTATCTTAACCGTCCCAAAGTGGAGCATAAGATAATAAATGTGGCTCTTAAGATAATCTATTCGGGTCTAATTTTGCATGCAGTAGGTTAAGATAACATAATATTCTTTATAATTATTATGAATCCAGTTTGGATTTAGAGGGGGCAGGTCAACAGTGGAACCCATTTTCATTCTGAGACGGAACATTGAAAAGAGTTGGGAATATGGGAAGGATATGGTAATGACTTTTATTGATCTAGAAAAGGCCTATGATAGCTTCCCTAGAACAAAAGTTTGGGAATGCTTAACAAATAGGGGGATAGGCAAGGAACTGAGAGACATAAGGAATGTGCATGGAGTGCTACAGTAGTGTGAAGACTAGAGTCGGGACATCGGAATGGTTTAAAATTGACACTGGACTAAAGCAAGGAAGTGTGTTGTCACCATTATTGTTCGTAATGGTGATGGATGACATCATGAAGGCAGCAATGAAAGAATATGGTAGGGCAAAGATGAAGGTAATGATGTTTGCAGACAAAGTTGTGATCTGGGGCGAGGATGAGATGGAGGTACAAGAAGAGTTAGACGTAATAAATGAAAAGATTGAGCAATGGGGATTGAAGATAAATGTGGAGAAGAGTAAAACAGTGGTGATGAGTAGAGATAAGAAAGAAAGAAAAGGAGTAATCAAAGTAGGAGAAGGAATTGGAAGTAGTGATATACTTCAAATACTTGGGAAGTGAACTGACTGAAGATGGAAGACTAGATTTGGAAATTAGCAGAAGAATACAACTCGGGAGTGCTTTCTACCAACAGGTACGGGGACTGGTATGGAACAAGGATATACCAATTAAGGCTAAAGAAGTTATGTACAAAGCAAATTATGTTCCTATAATGACATATGCAGCAGAAACTTGGACAATGACTAAGAGGGATGAGAGCAGAGTACAAGCAGCTGAGATGAGATTACTGAGAAGTTTGGTCCAGAAAACGAGGAGGGACAGAGAGAGAAATGAAGATATACGGAAAGAACTGAGAGTACAGAAACTAAATGACAAACTGGAGCAAAACAGATTGAGATGGTTTGGACATGTTAAACGGATGACTGAAATAAGGCTACCAAGATGAGCACTGGAACGACGGATGATGGGGAAGAGAAGACGAGGAAGACCAAGAATGCGTTGGATGGACTCGGTGAAGAATAGTGTTAGAAAACGGAAAACTGTGTCGGAAGAGGAATGGTGGAACGACAGAACAGAGGAATGGTGGAACGACAGAACAAAGTGGAGAGGAATTATATTTGCCCCCCACCCAGTGCCAACTGGAAAAGGGGAAATGAAGATGATGAATCCAGGTGTATAAATGAACTAAAATACACTGAACAATCACAACAGACAAGCTGCTTGAACTGCAAAACAAGCACCCATGGAGCGGTCATTTGCTACTCCAAGAGGGTAAAAAAATGTGTGCGCTTCATTCAGTGTAGCGTCATGACAGATAAGCAATCGCGTTAATTGAATCCTAGCAGTGATTAATGAACATAGCATACCTTAGCTCTCAAGGCGGGTTAATTTAAGAGAGTGAGAAGACCCCGAACAGTGATTTAAAATGAACAATTATAGTAGAGGAAGCTACAGTACTTAGTTTACATAGTTTCTCTGTGCAGAGATATTAAAGAAAAGACAATACAAACTCCAGTGTTCTGCCACCTAATAGAAAGTTATTCGGCTTTACTTTGAAAAATTGTGCCGATTGTGCTAAGAGTCGAAACCGTGATAAAGTGTAGCGTGGTGACAATAGGCTTTCATTTACCAAAGAAAGACATGTTGTTAACTAATCTTCAAGTTTCAGTGGAAATAACGAGAGTTTGTTAACGAAAAAGTAGATCGTATATTTACACGTCCATCACGCTACAAGGCACAAACAACACAAGGAATACTAAAATATAAAATCAATGCTGCCAACTTAAATTGTTAACTACCAACTCCAACAAGACATACGTGCTCAATGTGAATTGTTTAAGATCAAAGAGGAAAGCTCCATTTCTATGCAGGAACACAAACACCAAGAAACAATTCTTTTGATTTTTTTTGATCAACAAAAATCAAAATTGACAAATGACTTTGTTTGTGCCAGTTTTGACTTGCAAAAATTTTTAAACATTCCCTCCATGAGATAGTATGTTATTGTACTATTCTAGAAAGTACTCAGTTTACAATGAAACTGTGGACGAGAGTGGAAGTGGGAATGCATTTCGTTACATTTGGGGTCAAGCTGATTGACAAAGAGGGAGCAATGAAATATGTACAGTTATCCACAAATATTTGACAGTGGTAGATCAGAGAGGAGATGTTAAGGAAGTATCTCGGTATTCAGATAGTTGTACTGGCCAAAGTCGCCAAGACAGTATGAAGTTGTGACTAATCCTGACTTCTCTGTTTGGAGAGAATTTTCCTTAAAAGTAATTCCTCCGAATGCAAAGACAATGTCCTGACTTCTCTGTTTGGAGAGAATTTTCCTTAAAAGTAATTCCTCCGAATGCAAGGACAATGAAAGGTAGCCCATTGAAAATGACAGAGATTGAAACTGCATTTGTCAAGAAACGCATTAAATCGAAATCAACATTTCCTATGAAATCATTGGGGAGGATTAGTTGGGTATTGGCAGGTCTCAGAAAACGTGTGAAATGGATTTGAACCCAGCTTATTAAACTCAACTGCCAATTCCTCCTTTGCTCTGCAAATACTTGCAACGAAATTTACGAAGAAGATGAAATTAAAATATACTTTAAATTAATTTATTCCATAAAACCCAAAATGTTGTATTTTACATTTTTTGTACTATTTTTTTTAGATCGTTCTACCTCAACATTAAAATGAATTCATTTACACGTTGCAACTATCAATATTAATGAACTTTACTTGAGAATCGAATTGTGTTATTAGGTGTTGGATTTTCATGACTATCTTAGGATCCACAATTACTGTTACACATCCACAGGCTGAAAAGTCAGATAATTATTTAGTAAATAGGGCAAATATTGCTTTTAATAATAGTTTGGCAGAACATCTTAAGCTCTCATCTTAAAAAAAAAAAAAAAAAAAGGTCTGTCATAACATCTTATGTACCCTTAAGATGATATGAACAAACAAAATAATACCCTTCAAAACATCTGAAGAACCATGTCTACTATTAATAATCTACTTCAATAAAAACAATGTATACACATAAGTCTGGAAATTTGGAGGTAACGAACATTCTCTGAGGTCTGTTTAAATAATTTACTTGCGCCGCTAGACTGCGGAAATCCTGTCAAAGGTGATTGGGCACCCATCATGAAACCTTCCGAAATCGACTCGCCACTTTTCCCATAAGCGTACGGGGAGCGAGAAGTGCATCAATCCACTTAAAAAGGTCTACGTAGCATCACGATACTCATTTCTCCTAGTGATCCAACGTGAATTCCCAACTACAGCATAGGGACAGCGGGAATCACGGCGCCGACCATAAAACATGTCCATATCTGCCCGTGAATTTTTCTCATGCCCAACCTCGAGCTTGCCTCCGCCATTCTGCCAGGACAGATAGACAGGCAGACAATCCTTAAACGGCTGGGTGTGGTGCCAATTGCATATTATCTAGTTTTCAGTATCCAACCGCGAGGACATGTATCTCGTAAAACGGTCGAGCGGTTGCAATACATCACGATATTTCTCCGCATTCGATGACGAGGACAACTGGATTCTTGTCAGACAGCAAGTGGCACCGGTTGCGTAATAATGCTAATTACATTTTCCCGTGCCTGTTCTGAGAGATAATGGAAATCTCGTCGAACGACTAAAAGTGACACCGATTATGTAAATCGCGATTTTTCTCCGTGTTCTATCGTGAAGACTACGGGAATCTCGGCAAAAGGCTGAGGCCAGCCCCGATCGTGTATCATCTTGATATTTCTCCATACTTGACTGCGAAGACTGAATATGAACGAATTTTTAGCATGATTAAGAAGAACAGGACTCGGTTCAGGTCATTAATGTCCAATGGAACTCTTCGGCCATTTACATTTTGAAGACCAGAAGTTCTGAAGCACAATTCTATTGACTTTCTGAAGAAAGCAAGGCAAGCCACAACTTTACCTCTTAAATAACACCCAAATGTCATCGGTTATGGTGGTGTTTTATATTAATTCTGCCGAACTCTTAATTTTCCGAAGTGAAGAAAATACATGAATTTTGTCATGCCAAATTAATCTCTGTGGTCTATTTCCATTTTGAAGACGAGGAGTTCTGGTTCCTGTTATGCCAGCACCTTTTCTCCAGACTTTTTGCACGAAGCTAAGAGAGCCACAGCTATGAATTCAAAAGTGCAAGTAATTTCCAGTGAGTGATGAGTGCATTGCCTAGGTATATTATTTCAAGGAAGTCCTGTTCTATGCTCCAAACTAAAATTCACCACATCTGCTACTTTAGGATCATGCTCTTCTATAAATAATTGGCATATGATGTAAGTAGATAAGATTTCATTGAAATATCCTGTCTAAAGGATAAATTACTGTATTTTGTAACCCCGGAGGATTATAGTTTTAAGCCGGAGTATGTCGAAATTTGTTGGATTTTTTGGCGCCTGCAGTTTTACTGAAAGCCCTTTTTGAAAGTTGGCAGATATGCCTCTGTCTTTGGTCCAATTCTTCCCACAAATGCTCTATTGGATTTAAATTTGGCTTCTGGCTTGGCCATTCAAGTACCTTATCTTACTCTTCTTGAGAAAGTCTTTGATGTGATGAGAGTTGTACTTGGGATCATTGTCATGTTGAAATGTCCAATTTCAGCTTATTGTCTATTTAGTGTAGGGCAACATGCTTTCTTCTAGGATGTAACTGATACATCCCTAAAGTACAATACAAACGAGGTCCGAACCTCTGCTACCGTGAATTGTATAACTTTAGGTTGGAAGTGGAAGGACTGAGCCTTTCTGCCAACATAACCCAAGGTACACTTATTAGAACCGTGCTGTCGAGTTCAAGCTTAAAAGAAAACACAGTTACTCTGGTATGAAACATCTATTGGCCAACAGAGTACATTTACAAAGTAAAAAGACAATAAACAATAAAGGTATATCAAAATAAGACATGGAAATCACCCTCAATAGCCTACACCAGTTCCCATCAGAAACTCGTCGGAGTATAGTACAATAGTCAATTAAAACATTCCTGACATGATCTCTTCCTCAAATAAGATAAATATTCAGCTGACACCAGAGGACAGAATTACAAATCTCGCATGTAAGGTACTTACTTCACGACTAACACGACACGTCAGAAATCTAGATCAATATTACCAACTGAAGATCAATGCCAATAAACAAAACATTTATCATAGTGAGGATAATTACATTAAAATCCAACTCCTATTAATGGCATGAACACAGATCTAGTCATACCAATCACCAAACCAGTGACTTGGCTGCTTTCTTTCAATTATAGTACTGCGTAATCAGCTGTTCGTCGATAATGGTGTTTCGTTACGAATTGGAAATCAATGCCGATAAACAAACGTTTATCCTAGTGTGGATAATTTGTTTAAAATCCAACTCCTATTAATAGCATGAAAACAGAACTTATCTAACCAAACACCAAACCAGTTACATGGCTACCTTCTTTTAACTACAGTACTATATTATCAGCTGTTCGTCATTAATGGTAGTACGTTACCTACTGAAAATCACATCTTTTTAAAGAACCTAACACCGACGTCATCACCATATCTCATAACTATGCTCCGTACTGAATAACATTTAAAACAGATCCAAACTAGGATATCCTACAGTGATTAGAGAGAAATGAAAACCTTTACGTTACTTTACTAATTGAAACTACTAACCACATAACAAAATGATAGTCAACCCTAACACGGTATAACAATGCCGGTGACTCAAAAATTATAAATAATTGTACTTCAGGCGCAGACCTCACATATGAATAAACTTCAACACAACATGACGTACCTTTCAGTAGACCACTTGTTCACCCTCACAAACTGTGACAACATTTCGTCGAACACAATATTGCTTATTTCCTCCGTCATGGAACGTGACATTCTACAGTGATCAGTATCACAAATAAGAAGCAGAACATCTTTCATACGGCAGATCATTTCCTCAACAAGATGATCTTTTCCAGGATACCAAATGTTACATCATCGCTTCTAATACATGAGAGGTCCAAACCAGTCTTCCTGATTTCTTCAATACGATTATAATTTTTAAATTTAAGGTTGTTAATTCCTTCTTACATTGGTACTTGTCATTACTCCGAACTAAAGAAAATAGGGCAGAAGCTAGTGAATAGCCCCAGGCTATTCCAGCCTCCTCGGGAACTCCAGTTATGTACACTACATCTTATCGCCTTGATGATTTCAACATATCTACTATTGTAGATCCTCAAAAGTTAACAATTGTCGTTGTGACGACGGATAACAAGACAGACCTACCATCTTGTCAACAGACGACAGGAACACACTCTATAGAGTATCGCCCCAATTAGAAGACTTCCTTCTTACCTGTTCGGTGGAGCGCTCTGACGAGAGTCAGCATAAACATCATACTCGCAGAACCAAATTATACAAATCAGATGGAGGTGAGAGAAGATACGTGTCTAGTGCCGTAATAACGGCTCATCCTCCCCCTCCACAATAGTTGTCGTAGGTTCGAAGGACCAAGACAACTCAAAACAACAAATTCACACCATGCAGAGACATGCAAATCTTCACCGAAAGTTTTTACATATCCATCACCGTATCATTCTATAATATGAGAAATCCTCCCACCAGAAAGTTCTTTCTCCTAAATCCATATCAGGTAGTACATCATGCTTAGAATTACAACTTCTTACAATATTCCAAACAGTCAAATCCATGATTTTCACAGTACAAATACAAATCTTCTTGTATCTACTAGACATTCTTGTATAGTGAAGACAGGTTCCAGTCCGTTTTGAGGTTCGCAGTTTACCGTTCAGTCATCCGGGCCCTGGATTCCCTCACAAGTGCACCACGAATCTTCCACGCAGAACAGCCTACACCAGTTTGCAGCTGAAAACAATTTCAACTGGGCCAGTACCATAGTATAGAAGTCTTAACAACTAAGATTGGAGACAGGAATTCCTAACGAAACAGAATAATACCCAAGTTTACATGAAAATAAGACCTTAGACTATCAACAGAATACTTCCCTTTCAGTAAATTTCCATGTCTTTTACAGTTAATAATTAAGTTTTACAAAATTTCAAATCATTATTTCAATATCAGGCTATGTACTCTAATGTAATCAACAATAATAATTATTTACAGCCAAAATTCACAACCGATATGCAGTAAAACATTAATTCTCAAGGAACATGAGCTCGCTAACCTTAAAATTTCAACTAATTAACATGAATACCGATTTAAGTCTTTCATATCCCAACCGTTTTCCACCAAAGAAACCCTAATAAAACCAAAACAAGAACTGTCTCAACAAAACACCCAATAAATGACCACAGAAGACCCTTAAATAAACAGAAGATCAACTGACCACCGGTGCGAACCGACAAGATACAAACATTCCCAAACTTTCATTCATATCACATAACCTCACAATACACGCCATAAATAAAACCATTAACCACCCGCAAATAAACTAAAAAAAAAAAACAACCGACCAGAATACAAATTAGCACTTGTCAATACATCAACACAAAACACAATTACATAAATACTCTTTCATATACATACCCAGACCAAACAGAAACTAGTAAACGAGTCGAAGCACGCATTTCATGAGGCCTATAGTGAGTCCCAGTATATTCACCAAACAACACAAATTAATTCATCATATCTCATCACACATAATCACATTACTTACCCTAAGTATTTATTTCTCAGCCTACCAGCAAATAGGATTGAACCCACTCAATCATCTGGAGACTTCGGAGAATGGTTTATAAATACTTACCTTAAACTATTATTACTTTACCTCACCTGAACCAAGTCCCATTCCTTGTAAATGTTAAGGATCATAAAGTAACACTCAACTGAACTCTAACCAAACAAACCCCCATAAAATTCATTTGGCAGACTCAAGTTGACAGATATACCAACAAATGCCAATTTATATACACGGTTCCAAGTAAACCCATGACGTTAACCCCTTAAATGAATAGAAACCCACACTTACATTGACACCCACAATCAACAACAAATCCACCCAAGTAGTAGTAGCAAAACAAAATCGCACAAAACATTCATACACATTTATACATTCTGTATGTCCTGTCTAGTAAGGCACAATTTAGAAAATAGACACACACAAGTCTATATTATCAGTAACAGAAATAGTCAGTCACATCATTGACTTAGAAGAACATATGATCCACAAGATCACAACTCCTACCTTAGTTGCTACCTCAAATAGGTCACTGGAAGAACACCACTGGGATATCTATTTGCAACAGGAACAAGCATGAAATCTTTGCTGCCCTGAAAAGAGTAACCCTGAAAAAAAAATACAGGAGTAGAACCGGATTTCAATAGTAGTCAACTGGCTGCACAGGTCTTCGCTTCTGAAAATAAGTGTTACCAACTAATGATCAAGATGGAGAAAAATATGAGGAGGAACACGACGATAAAGAACTACACATGTGTCTAGAATCAGCAATACCTTATTAGGGTAGAAATGAATAAACTTATAGGAGGAGTGACACACCATCACTTACCAAAGCCCCAAGATCATAAAATACACCATCACCCTTCGGCACAGATTCAACAACATTAGAAAAAAATAAAATTTAAGTTACGGGCAGAACAAAACCCAGAATTACCAGGATTTGATGTAGGAGACGTGGTACATCTTTCTTAAAATTACTTTACTTATTTGCTTTACTCGAATAACTCGCACTATATTCTTTGACGACCTTATAGAAGACCCCACCCTTCAATAAAATTTCGAAACGCCATTACTATCAATAATGTCCGAAACATTTTGCATACCATGCAACGACGCATGCCCAGAGACCTCAATAACAACAACACCATCACTAACTTCACACAATGCATCACCGTAATAATTAACACTTTTCGAACACTCCAGACACTCGGTTGGGTCATCATGAATCATTTCAGAAAAATACGAACGAAATTCACAACTAGGTTAGAACGTTAGAATACCTACTCTTCAGCAAATATCACAACATAAAGTTACCACACTCCCATTTGATCATGTAATCACAGAATCCAAAGAATCGACCTAACCCTAATTCGAATCACACGCAAAGCGGATAATTTTCAACACACCAATTAAGGTAATAAAGAATACATCACTTCAAAAACAGCTGGTAATATGTCAGACTCACCGATATCCCATAGTTGGCTTCATGGGGAGAGAACTCTACAGGAAAATTCCCCAACTCACAAAATAATCACGTCCAAATTGCAATGATGTTTAGATTTTCCTTCCTTATAATGAGCTCATATTCTATCACATCTTTGGTTAACATATAACAGCTTCCAAAACATTTGCTCCATATAATTCATTGACATGCCCATGGAACAGAGAAACACAAGAATTAGAGGTTAAGTCAAAACACACAAATATAATTTCACGTAATTTGATACTAGGCCTAATATGATATCCTTCCAAACATGCACTCAACAACACAAATTCCAACAAATGTAAAATGTGGTATAACACGAAAAACCACGCTCTCGTTACAAGTGATACATCCCTAAAGTACAATACAAACGAGGTCCGAACCTCTGCTACCGTGAATTGTATAACTTTAGGTTGGAAGTGGAAGGACTGAGCCTTTCTGCCAACATAACCCAAGGTACACTTATTAGAACCGTGCTGTCGAGTTCAAGCTTAAAAGAAAACACAGTTACTCTGGTATGAAACATCTATTGGCCAACAGAGTACATTTACAAAGTAAAAAGACAATAAACAATAAAGGTATATCAAAATAAGACATGGAAATCACCCTCAATAGCCTACACCAGTTCCCATCAGAAACTCGTCGGAGTATAGTACAATAGTCAATTAAAACATTCCTGACATGATCTCTTCCTCAAATAAGATAAATATTCAGCTGACACCAGAGGACAGAATTACAAATCTCGCATGTAAGGTACTTACTTCACGACTAACACGACACGTCAGAAATCTAGATCAATATTACCAACTGAAGATCAATGCCAATAAACAAAACATTTATCATAGTGAGGATAATTACATTAAAATCCAACTCCTATTAATGGCATGAACACAGATCTAGTCATACCAATCACCAAACCAGTGACTTGGCTGCTTTCTTTCAATTATAGTACTGCGTAATCAGCTGTTCGTCGATAATGGTGTTTCGTTACGAATTGGAAATCAATGCCGATAAACAAACGTTTATCCTAGTGTGGATAATTTGTTTAAAATCCAACTCCTATTAATAGCATGAAAACAGAACTTATCTAACCAAACACCAAACCAGTTACATGGCTACCTTCTTTTAACTACAGTACTATATTATCAGCTGTTCGTCATTAATGGTAGTACGTTACCTACTGAAAATCACATCTTTTTAAAGAACCTAACACCGACGTCATCACCATATCTCATAACTATGCTCCGTACTGAATAACATTTAAAACAGATCCAAACTAGGATATCCTACAGTGATTAGAGAGAAATGAAAACCTTTACGTTACTTTACTAATTGAAACTACTAACCACATAACAAAATGATAGTCAACCCTAACACGGTATAACAATGCCGGTGACTCAAAAATTATAAATAATTGTACTTCAGGCGCAGACCTCACATATGAATAAACTTCAACACAACATGACGTACCTTTCAGTAGACCACTTGTTCACCCTCACAAACTGTGACAACATTTCGTCGAACACAATATTGCTTATTTCCTCCGTCATGGAACGTGACATTCTACAGTGATCAGTATCACAAATAAGAAGCAGAACATCTTTCATACGGCAGATCATTTCCTCAACAAGATGATCTTTTCCAGGATACCAAATGTTACATCATCGCTTCTAATACATGAGAGGTCCAAACCAGTCTTCCTGATTTCTTCAATACGATTATAATTTTTAAATTTAAGGTTGTTAATTCCTTCTTACATTGGTACTTGTCATTACTCCGAACTAAAGAAAATAGGGCAGAAGCTAGTGAATAGCCCCAGGCTATTCCAGCCTCCTCGGGAACTCCAGTTATGTACACTACATCTTATCGCCTTGATGATTTCAACATATCTACTATTGTAGATCCTCAAAAGTTAACAATTGTCGTTGTGACGACGGATAACAAGACAGACCTACCATCTTGTCAACAGACGACAGGAACACACTCTATAGAGTATCGCCCCAATTAGAAGACTTCCTTCTTACCTGTTCGGTGGAGCGCTCTGACGAGAGTCAGCATAAACATCATACTCGCAGAACCAAATTATACAAATCAGATGGAGGTGAGAGAAGATACGTGTCTAGTGCCGTAATAACGGCTCAGTAACGATGCTTAAAGGCATCAATAGTACCTTCAGTTGGTATGAATGGGTGGACATCCCAATGGGAGAAACATCCCCATTCTTTGGTGATATGAATGTTTTTTTGCTGGGGTGTTTTTGCAAATTTGACTGAGGATCAATTTTATGCTAATATTGGATTGACATTCTGGTATTCATGAACCTTTTTGTTGATATCCACAGTCGTCCTTCTTGGATCAGCTTTTGAAAATTTTCGAATGAGATATTTTTGACTCCGGGTATTATTTTGCTGGGTCTACCCATTCTGTTTGTTGTCTGTGGCCCCTGTTCACTTGTTTCTTTTTACACTAAATCTTTACTATTTGTCTGGACAGACCCAAATCTATTCCCACCTGTGCCTGCAGGCATTTTTCATGGCATTTTTAGATCTGCTGAATATTCCTTTGTCTTTGGCATGTTGGTAGCTGTCTGAATAAACAAACCCCAATGTATACAAACCATACGTAGCAATAGGTAGTATAAAAATACTCATAGACTGGTCAAAATACAATTTTTTCCTTCTATACCCTCCGCAGCTTTGCCTAACTACGATCCGAGTGTTCATGCATCTGCATCAGACAGAGGAGTGTGCATGGGCTAAGAGGTGAACAATTTGTGTGCTCACTGTGTGCTCTATGGGTCAAAGTTTGTTTAAGGGGGCGTGGTGGCTCAGTGGTCTTAGCTGTATGCCTCTCACCAAGGCGGTCCGGGTTCGATTCCCGGTCATTGCATGTGAGATTTTCGAAGTGAAATGCCATGTCCTGTGGTTCGGATTCCACATAAAAAGGAGGTCCCGTGGCTCATGATCTCGAGATTAACAGTCACGTTAAACTACAAGCTTTTTTCAAAATGTGTTTGTCAAAATATTTATTGTCGCTACTGTTTTTCCAACTTCATTGCTCACAAAAACTGGTGACATTCTATAGTGTTAATTTTTATGATCATAGACAAATGAATAACAAATTACCAGATGTGACTTGTTAAAATCTTCCATTCATGCTAATGGTCCCGCAGTACCATGCATGGCCTCCATTGTGTCATAGAAGCCCTTCACATGTTACGGCATACTTGCGTCATTGCATTGATGCTATCTTCAGGAAGGAGGTCCCATTCCATCTGGGCAGCTGGAAATGTTTGTGGAAGTTATGGATGATAACACAGCTCATATCAACAAGTTTCAATGCAATTAATACCTAGTAACTTTGTAGCTAGCTACTTCATATGGCTAACATATGTATCTCATTTAAACTTTTACAAGTAACTTACTCTTTTATGTATAGTCTCTGGCCATAAGTTTTTTCTTTTCATTGCCTTCAGAGGATTTGTTTGGTAGTATGGTTCACTTATTGTTACAGTGGGCTGAATAATGTAAGGGAGCTTATTAGTGTGTAAAATGAACTTATTTGTTGTGAACAAATGAACAAGTCATCAATTCCCGTTTTCCAGCTTGGACCGGATTGTAGCAAATGAACACATATCAGTTATAGTTGAAAACATAACATGTTGTGTTTTTCGGAGCAATGTGAAACACTCTTTATAGTCCGGTCAGGATACTCAAACCCATGCACTTTTGGGGGCGGGGAACTTTTTTTTATGTTTGCAATTTCTTCTTGACATGCTAAGGATGAAATTTAGAGAGGAGTCATTTTCGTAATTATGGCATTTGGCCGCCATTAGAAAATACAAAAATCTCCCAAACTACTTATACAATTTTCATGTTTAAACCTTTTAACTGGTATGTATTTCCAGATGGTCTCCTCATTAAGTAGTGGATTGCATTCTTGGATGTCACCGCGGAGGGCGGGTTCGATTCCCAGCTCTGCTAAGAAATTTAATTCTGGTCTGAGGGTTGGAACGGGGTACACTCAGCCTCGTGAGACAAAACTGAGAAGAGGAGGGTCCAATTCCTACCTCAGCTATTCTAAAAGTGGTTTTCTGTGGTTTCCCATTTTTTATTCCAGGTAAATGCCGGGATGGTACCTAACTTAGGGCTATGGCCGCTTCCCACCCAAATCCTACTTCAATTTCAAATGCACACACTTCTGTCTTATGTAGCCACTGTCTAAATGGCCTTCACTACGGGAGACTAATCAGACTTTTAGGGAGGTTATGTCCCCTAGGCCTCCTCCTGGGTACGGTAGACATTTAGATGTTGTCAAAGATGTGTTGGATTGGTGTCAATGATTTGCGGAACACAAGATAATGCCAGTAATTGAACTTGTTGGTGATCAAGCAGTTTATAATATAGTGTATTGAAGAACATCTATGTGAGGAAGAGAATAGGTGGTCTCTCGTCACGGGCATATTAGGTGGATTTCACACAGAGATGTCATACCTTAATGCGCTCTGAAAAAGATTCGCAGGAAGTGGTATTGAGGAGTTAGCTGTTGCTACAGGTGTATGCTGCAGGCAGTGTAAAGCATTATTTGGTAAACACTACAACAGGGCAATGCGTCGGCACAAATTGTTAGTAGAAGCTTTATTACGCTTGCTAATTCAAAGATGTGTTGAGAATCACCCAGAACGGTTTAGAATATATAGTGGATATCACAACAGAACAAGAAGGTGAAAACTTCGTTGCATCAGATTCATCTAACAAATTTGTGCATGGGATGCTTCGGGATATCATAGAGTCTGACTCAGATATGGCACAATTTTGGCTCTCTTACGTCATCGACGTGGAAGTCCTGTTTCAGCACTACCATTGTCTGAGGAGTGGAGTAAGTTTTGAAGAATACTTACATGGTTGTCGCAGAATGCTTCCTCTTCTAGCAGCATATGGCAACATAAATTATCTGCGTTACCTCTCCCTCTACTACCGGCAAATGTCCACCTTGACAAAGGAAGAAAAGATACATATGCCCTCAATGTACTCATTCTCGTTGACTGGCAAGAGTTTCAGCAAATTGCCTCCCGATCAGGTTACTGAAATGACCATGAACGAACAATCTAAGAAGCGAAGAAGTGGTTGCTAAGTTGGATTCCCCAAGAATCTCCCCATGATTGCTGTTAACATACTAAGCCGACCTGCTGTGTTGTACTTCAGGGAGCAATTACAACAAACCATTAGTTTAAAGAAGCCTCTCTTCCGCCACCAGAATTGGGTCCATCAAGGATTATCAAAGACTTGCTCTGGAGGAATGGGATACGGTCCCATGGAACATAAGCCAACCAGATCTTCGCTCGCTGTGCACTGGACAGCCAGCGACGGAGGAAGTAGTATAGAGCCTGCACTCGCCCCATGGTGTGGGGAATACCATGGCAGTAGCAATATTGGACAGACTTTCTTCTGGAACTAGATCTCTGCACGATCCTATCAGCAATAGGAAAAGCAAACCATTTGCCACACACAGTGTGCATCAGCAATAGAAAAAGCAAAACATTTGCCACACAGACAGTGTGCATTGCAAAGAGCAAACAAGATGTAAGGATATTGGTAGACCACACTGCATCGAAGCAAGTTATCAATCTCTTAACGAGTGGAGAAACTCCTACCATGACCCTACTGGATATCGTGCAATACAGAATAACAGTGAGCCTATCTCTTTTTACAGCTGACTGTATGTTCCATAAACCAGTCAAGTCAAAATTCAGGACATTGTTGACTCTTCAACCTCTGATGCCGCCACCACATTAACATGCCATCAGAGATGTCGGAATGGCATGGAACAAGGTACCAGTGTGCAAGGCTTGGAGTGATGCCTTCTACCTCTACAAATACATACTAAATCGCCATTCTCAAGCAGTAGCTTTTCACCTAATCAATGATATTTTACAATGAAGAAACATAATTGAAAGTACCAAATATCATCAGCAAAAACATCGTATGCAGTCGTATGGGTTCTTTCCCGACGTTGACCCAGTTGCAGACCAGCAAATTTCCTACAGGGCATGCCTGGCATTCATTTCTGTCGAAGCCTGCAAACAGAGGCTACAACATTTCCTGCTGAATGAGTGGCAATCCTACATGCATAATCCTGACTGGTATTACACCATGGATCTTTACTGCTATGATTTCACATCTGTTGAATGCGATCCTAGATTCGAAGCACCATGTTCATGTGAAGTCGATACCAGGGCGTTTTTCCAAGCAGCGCAGTTAGGCAGTTCTGATTCAATTGTTGTTTTCGAGGACACAGATGTATGGGTTATTGCTTCATACATCAGTCAATTAATTGAACTGGATATGTATATGTACAAGAAGAAATCTGGAAATGGTACAGAATTCTAAAACTGTCACTCACTGTTCTCAGAACAATACAAAGCCTGTGCTGCTCTTGGAGTCTACACATTCACCGGTTGTGACACAGTAGAAGGTTTCTTCGGCTTGGGGAAGGTCAAAGCAATGAAACACATTCTTCAGTCAAATATTATGACACACCTACAGATAATACAGCAACATGGAGTTAATGAGGAACTATCCGACGAGCTGTTCGTTCAACTGCAGTCGTTCACAATTAGGATCATCTACAATGACCCAGTGAGCAAATGATTGTGCGAAGCCCGAGCGCGTAAATGACGGCAGTTGCGATGTTACGATTCTGCCCGATTGCCTCCTGATGAAGACTCATTTAGACAACACTGTCTTCGAAGTCACTTGCAAGCTCGTGAATATAAGAATGCAAGGCTTGCAAAACGGCTGCTCCCGACTAACTTTGGATGGGAACAGCTCCAAGATGGATTGCGACCCATCTCGCACACCATACCCTCGCTTCCAAGTGGAGTCCAATTTCCTAAAACCAAACAAACCCTTGCAGGGGAATTTGTCAAAGAAATAGAAGAAGTCAATTCACCCGTTCATTATTCATCCATAGAATACAGCGAACAGAGTAGGAGTTCAGTGATTGACAGAAGGATATGTGAAGTGGCTTTCATATGTTCAACGGACATAAAATTAATGATGCACTTTGATTTCAAAACATTCTTATTGATGCCACTGCAGATACGTCTGTCCTATGAAGACATTATACTAATGCCATTACCAGTATTTGATAATCAGTAATATTACACCATAAGTATACATAACATAATATTCCACTAGGCAAAACGTGAGGGGAGTCCTGTAACCAAATAATTTCGGTTACAGTGGAACCAAATAATTTCAGTTACAGTGGATTCAGTAAGTTTTTAAGAGGATTTCCTGATTCACATAGGGTTGTCCAAAATATGCAGGGGTGCAGAAACTCAAGTCCAAGGTTCGACCCCCAGAGAGTAACTGGAAGAGTAAATCCTTCCTGGGTTCAAATACCAATTCGTTCCTTGTGATCATGTAATCGGCACATTATTGTTATTATTAATAATATTGGGGCAGATGACCTCGTAGTTCTGCCCCTTAATACAACAATAACTATGTACTATTATTATTATTATTATTATTCATATTGGTGTTTTCACAGTCGGAATGACATTTTTAATTTGCTAAGAACATGCTACAGTTCATATTATTGGCCTCGCATAATGTAAGTTGGGTTTCAGATTAAAGGCGTAATATAAAGTTTGATTGTAATTATGACAGAATAGCACTCGCTTGCCCGGTTGACAGTGCTATTGCCAGAGATGTCTGCATTTTGTTTCTCCACCTACATCAGCTGCGGTATGAAATACAGGATCTGGTTGATCAACAAGTCTTATGACTTACCTGTAAAAGCAAATTCCTTGCTGATTAACTTGGACATTAGTCCGTTCTTAATTTTGGGTGGTGGTTTCATACACTGGCGAGTACGTACCGTATTTTACAAAGTATTCTGCTTGCCTCCATGTGGTGAGCTAACATTTCATCTCTAAATAGCTACCACATCCTACATTCGAGGCAATCTGTTTAACATATTCTAACCTTGGACTACCCCTGCAGTTCTTATCCTCGATCCTTCCTTCCATAGCTAAGTTTGCTAATCCTAGGTATTTGGGTTTGTGTCCTACCAACCTATCTCTTCTCTTTAGCAGTCGTCAGATACATCTCTCCTCGCACACTCGTCTTAATACCTCTCCATTTGTTACTCTATCGACCCATCTGATCTTACATCATTCTCCTGTAACACCTCATTTCAAATCCTTCTATCTCCTATTTTAGCTGCACCAGGAGTCCAAGTTTCACTTCCATAGAGTGCCACGCTCCAGGCAAAGACTCTCAAAAATGACTTTCTAATATATAAATCTATATTTGATATCAACAGATTTCTTTTCTGTAGAAATGCTTTCCTTGCCTGAGCCAACCTATTTTTATGTCCTCTTTGCTTCATCTATCACTGGTTATTTTGCTTCCTAAGTAGCAGATGTTTTCTACTTCTCTTAGCTTTTCACCCGCTGTATTGACGTCAATAGGGCTTTCCGATTTCTTTCGGTTGCATTCCAATATTTTTGTTTAACATTCATTTATTTTCATCATAAATTCCTTCCTCAAGATAGAGTCCATTCCATTTAAAAATTCATTCAAATCCTTTGGTGAATCGGCTAAGAAGAAATAGGTGAAATTCTTAGGTATGTCTAGAGCCGTGGTTCTTAACCGGTGGTCCGCGAGTGCCTCGGGAGTGGTCCGCTGGAGAAAAGGGTCCACCAGCACGTATAAAAGCGGCCAATAAATGGGGATTTCGAAAACTAATTGAACGAGAATCGTCCGAATGTATTCGCGGCGATCACTATCAGGTTTAGAATTGAAATATCTTTAAGTGTTATTGATGAAGGGTACAACTGATAAGGTGGATTGGGCGGGGGGCAGGAGGGGTGGTCCGTACTTGATTCAATTTCACGCTGAGTGGTCCGCAGACTTCTAAAGGTTCAGAACCACTGGTCTGGAGTGACGAAAATGTTATAGTAAAGGGAGATTGGAATGCTGTGGTTGGAAAAAAAAAAGAGGAGGGAAGATAGTAGGAGAATTTGGATTAGGCGAAAGGAATTATAGAGGAAGTAGGCTGATGGAATTCTGCACAGACCACGGGTTGGATAGCTAACACTATCTTCTTCTTCCTCTTCAAGTGCCTCGTCCTTCAAGAACATTGGCGACCAGTAGCATTAGCTGTTTGTCCATAGCTTTTATAAGCAGCGACACTGTATTCAATACATACCACTGGCTTATGTTCTGAGTTCTTAAGCCAGGATATTAGTCTATATCCTGGACCCCTAATGCCATCTATCTTTAGAGCCCTGTGCGGATAAACAAAACGTTATCCGCATCCGCCCCGCATCCGCACGACTGTTATCCGCATCCGCCCCGCATCCGCACGACTGTTATCCGCATCCGCATGACTGTTATCCGCATCCGCAAAAACTTGTATAAAAATCCGCTGATATTTCAATTCTGGTTTCCTGACCTCCGCTTTAGACAAAAAACGGGCTATACTTCTTTGGCTACTATCGCACTTGTGCCGCAGTAGGTTTGATGTGCCTGATTTGTGTCCTGAGTATGAATACACTGTTTTAAAGGTAAAACATCCTACTATATCGTTCACCTCTTTGGTTCCATTGAAAACGTAACAAAATATCTGCCTTATCCTTGACTTGAGCTTTGTTTCACGCACTATTGAATATACACCTTGTTTTGTTTTAATAGATATTTTATCAATGTTGGTTAAATGATATTCATACTCCCGGTCGTGGTAACATTTACTAAGTCAACTTCTCTTGGCCGGAACTTCCAAGTCAGTCATCATACGTCTGCCTCTTGACCCATCAATGTTCGCATAGTTGTTGTCATAACTGTCTCCGTTGCAATATCACATCCCACGCGTTTCAGTGCGAAGATGGAAATAAATCTACAGATAAACCTGGAACCATATCTTACAGGATAGCTTAGATAGTGAAGTAGCTGACTTGAGAAATGTTAATGATGTCACCACGATGAACTAACAAACGTATTGACAGCATTATATCTCGTGGATAATGGCAGTGAGAAATTGATGATGATGATGAGATGTCAAGACCTTCTACTACAAACATACGGCACGGTACTTAATAAAATGTAGTTGAAACCACATGAGTAAAATAATCTTCTCGTGTATAACTGCAAAACGTACCCGAATATTTCGCACTCAATAGGCTATAGGATTATTCCTCTTTAAAGCATGAAGCTGTAGATTGGCATATCAAATATGTAATAATATCGAAAGTTCCACATCGTATTCTAAAAACTATCCGCAAATTTACTCCAAACATTATCCGCAGCTTACCCGCTATCCGCACAGCCATGCAAATCACATCCGCGTGGCGAAAAATGCTGCGGATATCCGCGGATATCCGCATCCGCGCAGGGCTTTATCTATCTTCCCTTGAATAATTAATTGCAACAGGTTGTATTTGTTGTTGCGCATGAAATTACGAAAATATACTAGTTTTCTTCTTTTAATGGCATTGAGAATTTCTAAAATCTTTATCATACGCCGCAGTACTTAAACATTCGTGATTTTAGCTGTCCATGGTATCCTTAACCTGTGACTGGTCGCGCTCAAGTTTATCACGTGATTGTGATGGGTGAGCACAACGCTCACCATTGGGATCATTGCTGGTATAATTACTTATTTTTCTTGTTTTGTTGAATTTGATCTATGGTGTTTTTTTTAATCATTGACATGAACTAATGGAAGGAGTATTTCGAAGATTTACTGAATGTCCCTACAGAGGAAGAGGGGACAGAAGAAAATAGAATCTACGAAGGACCCCAACCAAATGTGGAGGAGCCACAATGAGAGAAGTAGATGCAGTGCTGTGGCAAATGACGAACAACAAGGCACCAGGAATTGATGGCATGGCAATGGAACTAATGAAGCAAGGGGAGAAGCGTGCAGAAGAGCACTGTATCGATTAATTCTGCAAATTTGGAGAAAAGAAAAGATGCCTAAAAATGGCAAGAAGCAATATGTCCAATACACAAGAAAGGGAAGAGATCCAAATGTCAGTGAGAACTACAGGGGGGTATCATTATTATGTAGCGCATACAAGATATTTGTGCGAATCCCATTACAAAACAACCGTATGTGGAGGAAAACCTTGAACAGCACCCGACGTATTTCAAAAAATGATAAAAAAAACCACCATAGACCAAATATTCATTCTCAGGCAAGTAATCAAAAAGATGTGCGAATTTGACAAGACTGTCTACTACTCTGGAAAACAGGGAATACTCGGGGAATTTTTAAATCCTGGAAAACACGGGGAATTATCATGGTATTTTAATGACACTCAGGGAATTTTAGTTTTACAAGGTTCAACCATGGAAGAATAATACTAGGAAGTGAAGCTATTACTTTCTAATTTCGATCTTCATCTGTTACACCTTACTGCGCTCTGGTGAGAGTAGGGCAACACACCGCAAAATGGGGTGGCTTTTGAAATTCTAAGTATGCTAAATTTTAATGTTAGGTAGTTGCTTTGGCAAGCATATTTTAGTTTTAGAATTGCCTATGTCACGTTGATATGTAAATCACATTCCTATAACTATTTTATTTCTGCCGCGAGTGTTTTCGAAGTCCCAATATACAAAGCTTCAATAGATAAACTTATTTTCCTCCACAAAAGACCATCATACTCACAATTTGGGACAATAATCAGCGATCCAACCAAACTATTGTCACACATTAGATTATACAAATAATAGCACCTGTATCATAATTCACTTATGTACATCTTTAAGCCATAATAAAATGGGATGAATGAGGTAGTTTTGAAGGAAATAAACAAATAAAATTAAGATATATCAATACATTTTAGTCAAGTACATATAATTTACACATTATAGAGTATATGGCAATTAATTGTACATATCAAACAAGATATATGATTAAGTTTCTTACTTAATTCCTCAGTAAGTGCCCAGGATTCCACTCCATAGATTTGGATACTGAAACCGTAGCATCGAAGCAGTTAGTTGCGTAATGCGAGACTTACATCACGGCTAGTCTAACCTTTCTTAATTTCATGTAAGAACTTCTAGCCTGCTCAATTCTGCAGTGTATTTCTTGACTTAAGTCAGAGTTATCATTGATTTGACATCCTAAATATTTATGTGATGGAACCCTTTCAATCCTTTCATTACCAAGTGCAAGAGTGCCCTGAATATTATCTTGGTTTCTACTAACAACCATCCACTTTGTTTTCTTGACATTTAATGTAATCCCATGGCATTACTCTCTTCAATAATAGAATCTGTTAGTTCTTGTACATATTTGTTGCAAGGATGACAGCATCATCAGCATATCAGATATTATTAATGATAACTCCATTGACCACTACTCCTTGAGACTTTCCATCAAAGGCATCTTACAAAAAAATTTCAGAATAGATATTGAAGAGGAGTGGAGATAGAATACTACCTTGGTGAACTCCCTTCATAATCGATATCTCTTCAGTCGACCATCAACACGTTCAGCAGCTCGTTGGTTCCAGTACAGATTTCCAATTAATCGTATGCCACATCCATCTTGTCCCAGATCACATAACATTTTTGTCAGTTTATCATGTTTAAAGCAGTGTGTAAGGCTTTTTCGTAATCGATGAAACGCATGTACACATCGACATGAACATCACAACATCCTTGAATTAATACCTGAAGTCTGAATAACTCCTCCCGGGTTCCAAAACCACTCCTGAATCCAAACTGTTACTCTCCAATTTTCTCTTCACATTTATGATTTACCCTTAAATTCAGGATTTTAAGGAATAACTTCAGGGTATGACTCATTAAACTGACAATTCTATAGTCATAGCAGCACTTGGCATATTTTTTATTTGTGGAATTGGTATAATAGTCTATTTGAGCCAACCGTGTGGTATGTATCAACTTGGTTAGGTATTATTGAGGAAACCATCCAGCAAGGAACAGATTGTTCTTCCTTGAGGCTTTATAACTTCATTGTACAATTCATCAGGACCTGGAGACTTTCCATGTACAATTCATCAGGACCTGGAGACTTTCCACTCTTCGATATTGATATGGCATAGATATTCAACATCTGCTCTAGTAATATCCATGCTGTTGCTTGTTTGAATACCATGATCAACACTTCTGTTGCCCTCAAGTAGAGTTTTAACGTAGTCCTCCCATTCTGTCAACTTCTCTTCTGTACTAGGGAGGATAATGCCATCTGTATTTACGAAGATATCAATCCCCCTGCTTTTATAAATCCTGGCTGCTTGATTAACTTTTTTGTACATGATGAATGAGTCATGCTTTGCACAGAGTTCTTCTGTATCGCTACATTCCTTTGATAGTTGTTCTTTAGCATTATGTATTTCCTACTGTATTAATTCCCGCAATACTCTGTACATTATTGGGTTATTATTCTTGAAATATCTTCTATGATCGATCAATTGTAGAAAATCATCTGTCATCCAAGGTTTGCGTTCCCTACTCTCAGTGGCCTGTTTTTTTTTTAGGCACACTTCATTCACTGCAGATGTCTTTGTTCCTTGTGCCTTCTCGCAGCCCCTAAACTAAGGAACCAACCAACCAAGTGCCTTTAATATTATTTGTATCCTTGCTTGACTGGATATACTCCGGTTTTGCCCTCAATGCTGATTTTGAACATAATTTCCCAATACTGGGTCTTGGAGCTTATGGATCTTAAATTGACTTTGCGCTGCACTGGGTGATGTTTTTTCAATTTCACACTATTCAATAACCACGATAGAAGAATAAACACATGGATGAGACCAGGATACAGGACATTTCCAAATAGACTTCCATTATTGTCAAGAAGAGATTCAGAAACCAGATTTTGGATTGCCAAGCATATTCCGGAGCTGACATAAACTCTGGCCACTATCTGGTTGTTATGAAATGCAGATTAAAGCTGATGAAACTGAATAAAAGTCAAAAGCCAAATAGATATGCAATAGACAAACTGAAAGAGAAGGACGTGAACGAAAGATTCAAGAGGCGTATAAGAGAAGAACTAATGAAGAACCCCGAACAAACATCAAATGCAGAGGAAAGGGCACTTTTGAAGAATGAAATAACAAAACATTAGTAAAAAGAATAGGTAGAAAACAATGGATTTCTTAGGATCTACTAGAATTAATGGATGAAAGGCCGAATAGCAAGAAAGCAGAATACAGACGTCTGAAAAATGAGGTAAACAAGAAGTGCAAGGAAGCGAAAGAACAGTATAGAAAATTGTCTGAAAGTAGGACAAGTTCTTATCGAAGAATTAAGAGTACTTTTGGGGAAAGGAAGACTAAGTGCTGTAATATTAAGGACTCGGATGGAAAACTTCTAAAGATAGGGAAGAAAATGTTGAGAGATGGAAAGCTTACATAAAGAGTTTGTATAATTGGAAAGGAGATTGAGAATCGTGTAATGGAATGGGAAGAGGAAATTGATAAGGATGAGAAGGGAGATTTAATATTGAGATCAGAATTTGTTTCGAGTACTAGGAGACTAGAGCAGCAACAGAGTTGGGTGAAGACCAATTTAGTTGCAGTTGCTGATCTTGGAAGGCAGAATAAGGAAAGATCAGAGAACGTTCATGGCATTTGTATTCTTAGAAGAGGCTTTTGATAACGTTCATTGGAGTAAGTTCTTAGACATTGAAAAGGTTTACAATAAAGTACAGAGATAGGAGGGTGTCTTCAATCTTCAGAAACCAGACGGTAGTTATTCGAGCTGAAGGGCATATGAGAGAAGCTGGTATTCAGACAGGTGTAAGGCAAAGCTGCAACTTACCACCTATACTTTTCAATCTACAGTATACATTGAACAGAAATGAAGGCAATTAGTCCTTATACCCGAGGAAAATTACATGGGATGATTTGAACCTTTTGGCTTCACGATTTTCCTGACTGGCTGTGAACATTACCGTGTAGTTAGCCATTTTCTAGTGTTGCCTTAGTCAACAAAATTTGTATTGCTTTACAGTCGGTCAAAGCGATCAAAAAGCAATTCAAATTTTGCTGTATTACAATTGGATACAATGGTGTTGACCGGACTGAAAGGTATTTCAAATTTTGCTGCAATTGATTATATTCATTCTTAGTAATACTCCACGTTTCAGCACCATAAATTAATATAGGTCCAATAATTGTGTTGTGTATTCTTAGTTTTGTGTTCCTCATTTGGATCCTAGTAAGATAGCCAATGAGTAGTCTTATTAGCATTTTGGATTCTCTGTTTAATTTCCAGTTGTCGGTGATTTTATTCATTGAAGAGAAACTCCTAAAAACTTTAATTGTTCCACATTTTCAAATTTATGTTTGCCTACTTTGAGAGGTAAGTGTAGATCACTATTCCTCTGATCTGTCATGTACAGGGTTTTCTAGTCATTTACTCTCAGGTCAACTATTAGGACTAGTTTCCACTAGCTCAACGAATAACTTCATTCAAATAATTTCATTTCTTCCTATACAGTAAGTAGTACATATGCATGTAGTTTATGAAAATTTCCGAAATGAATGCCAGTTGGCACCAATCACAACTTCCCGATATACCCAAGAGCAATGTTGAAGTGAGGAGGTGATAATAGCATCCCTTTGTATTAGCCCAGTTCTGTTTTGGAAAAAGACTTTTTTCCTAATAGAAGAATGCTACTTGTATTGTAAACCATACATGTGTTTTTTAGTATTTAAAATAATGTTCTTGTTTTATATTATATATTTTCAGACTAAACCATACATATGTTTTTTAGTATTTAAAATAATGTTCTTGTTTGGTATTATATATTTTCAGAGAAAAACGAATGATGCAGAGTCCAGTAGTGAGTCAGAGTCTTCAGGCGAGGAATCTGAGAGAGGAACAGAAGATGAAAGTGAAGAAAGTGGTATGTTGTCATTTCTGCTTGTAGATTTTTTTTTGCTAAGGTTTAGATTTTCATTTGCCATATTTACTTGTGGGGGAATAACCCATTTCATTTGGATACAATTGTGTTTGAGCCATTTCTATTTCGACTACGATACGGTTAATATGAAATTACGAAAGTCGGACATCTAACGGCTTATTTATGAAGCTTATGATCCTGCGCTCTCACGACAATTTGATCATACTTGGAACCTAACTGTGTCAAAACTTATGTGAACGCTAGGCCAACTGACGTTTGCATCTATTCATGAATGCAGTTGGGTAGACAACAATAGATCTTGAAAGAAGAAAACTGTATTGTTACGGTTGTGAGTTTGTTTCGTCGCCTCGCCGCGTGAGTCATAGCTGCCTCCGGCTATGCTCTGCCTCTGTGTATTACTTGCGCCTTACGCAACGGGCTGCGAGGACAAAGGGATGGTCCAGAATATCGTGACCCAGCCAGTGATGGAAATCCCGAGAAGCCGTGAATCCTGGACGAGTCTAGAAGCATTCATTGAGTCACCAGCCTGGTATATAAGAGCGACCTGGCCAGCGAGGTGGACAGTGTTTTTGAGCTAGTGCGTGCTTTTCCCTGAGCGACAGTAGTGCGGCGACGTGACGTGCGAAGTTACGTAACCCTAGCGAGGCAGCGTGAATCATTCGGAGGGACTGAGTTTTGAGGAGTGTGTACCTGTGTACTTACCTAGTGCGACAGAGATATTGTGGTGAATTGCGAAACACAAGGGGCTGTCCCCTAGCCTGTGGACAGCGGAGCAGTGTGCAGCAGACTCGTAAGTAGCCTAACGGTAGTTTGTGTAATCACGGGAGTGGACAGGTATTTCGGTGAGTGACAGACTGGCTAGACACAGGTCAGCCTAATTAGTGAACGGACAGCTGCTCGAGAGAGTGAAAGGGAAGTGTTCCCAGTCAGAGAGGAACTAGAGTGAGATACTAATTGCTTGTATGTGTTATTGTGCGGTGTACTGTAACTTGCTTAGACCTGCAATAAAATTACTATTTCTTTAAAAGAAACAAACGTGTTGTTCTTTCACCCACCATAATCCAGTTAACGAACTTGCCACTAGGGGTGGCACGTAACAGTATCTTTCGACTTCTAGGCGCCATGGCGTAGGAATGCTGGATTTGGAGTCGGGGATAATTTTGGTATATTTGTTTATTTTAACACCTTCCCTGTGTTAACTGATCCCGTCCTGGGACGCGCAATAGTCGTTTCTTTGGTCCTATGGCAAGATGCCTTTTGTTATTCGTTCCTAATATGAATATTATTCTTCTACCTTCCCGGCTCCATCTACAGTACTAGAACTTCCAAATGACAGCTAAGTTATTCCGAATTATCTCTGTATTACTGTCCTCCCTTTTTGGGTGTTAACTTCCCTTGCGTGTGTAATTATGATTTTCAGTTAGTCAGTTTCTCGTCGTGCGTCTAGATAGTTGATTGATCCCTAGGTAACGGAGACCTAGTTAGGAAATCTAAGCTTTATTAAAGGAGATCCCTATTTCAGTGACTGGACATGTTTTGGAGAGGATATGATGTTTTTACTTTGCTGAAATTTTTTATAGCATGTTGCAACAAATGCAATGGATATTTTACCTAATGGAATATTATGTATTTTTTCTTCAGGAGTTTGCACAAATTATTGGTTAAAACCATAAATTTTCAAATATTCATTAGCTCATCACAATTTCCAACTGAGGCGAAGTATTTAAATGCTGCCTTCTACGCTAATGTACAGTATGCCGCAATGATCTCGGAAAAAAAGTTCAGAAAAATTACATATCATGCTGATAAAACAATGTGAGATTCCTATTATCAATCCAGAAAGATTTATTTCCGTTTCTTAGGGATTTTATATGTTCCGAAAATCCATTCAAGTAATAATTGTTTTGATTTAGTGCAAACACACAGTCAAACTTGTAGCATTTTGCGGCATGAACAGAAATGGAACAATGGTGCTCCGATCACAAGTTTGAAATCAACGTTTCAAAAACGGTAATGATGGTGTTTAGAAATGGAGGGAACGTTCCAGCAGCGACAGAAATTTTCATCAAGAGGAGGGATATAAACATCGTAAAGGAATTCAAATATTTGGGTATCACGCTCCAAACAAGTGCTACATGTTTCACATATCATGTGATAGAAAAATCAACGCAAGCGGTACGGGCAATGCCTGAAATTAGATACTTAGAGCTCAGCTTAGAGACAACAGTGGCTCTTTTCAGAAATAAAATCATGCCTATTCTAATACATGGCATTGAAGTCATTTGGCAACACCTAACAGAAAAGAAACTTTCCTCACTAAAATGAGTGAAGGCATTATTCATAAAAAATGCAATCGGAGTGTCAGAAACTACCAGGTCACGATTCGTCTACCTCCTGGCTCGAGAATCGTTTCTTATAGAAGACCTTGGTAACTATTTACCTCTTCCAAACACCAGAGCCTCGGAAAAACTACTAACATCAAGAATTTTATGGAACCGGAGCCATGATCGTCCGGACGTGGACAACAGCCAACTTTGAGTTGAGGCATGTGTTTACACGTCCGGCACTCCATGGTTTTCACCAACTTATTTGCATTAGCAAATATTTCCACGAACCTACTGTGACGTGTATGCCATCTATGTGGAGAAGCATGTGATCGCTACCACTTAGAGCTCTGTAGGAAAAGGAAAAAAATCAATCAAATACTAGGCAACTCCAAGTGCCAGAGTGCAATTTTAGTGTACGTGTTTGTACTTCATTTTCAATGGCTATTCGGCTGCAATAAAAGTATTATTATTTTGCGGCATTGCTTGACTTGATACGCAAAATAGTGGTTATCAATAAGCGAGAGTAGAATGAAAACTACTGCATAACGGGAACGGAAACCATGTTTGGCCTGTCGTCGTATATGTTGAAACAGTTCTTATAATCATTAGAAGTACTTCAGTACTCTGTAGTTAGCTTTGGAGAAAATACGGCAACCTGCTTAATATTTTGATGTAGCTGCAACCAATGCGCGATGTGTTCTCGTGTATATACATGCGACGTGTAAGAAAGTTAGTTTAAGTTATCTGTCGCTAGAATTTCCTTCAGGTTCCTAACTAAAGAGGATGTAACTACAAAGAAAAGTTGAATGCCTAATGGTTTTTCTCTTTGATATGACTATATAAATCTATGAAAGAATGGGACCGATGAGTTCATGATAGGTTGCCTAACGATGTCCAGTTGAAATAGCCTACTCGGAGTTCGAATTGTGCAAGACACCTTTGCGAGAGTATCCAGGTATTAGTCTCTCCTGCCTCTATTTCGTAGTCCTCGGAAGTTCCTGTTCAGGTTGTGTGTCTCATCTTGTGTCTTCTTTATACTGTGATAATCATGTCGACAAAAGAAAAGAAAAAACAACCCATCTTATTGTAGACAATGCAAGTCTGTCTTCTCTTGCCAACATTTGGGTTGCACACTGACTGGTCTTTCACTCAATCTGCAGACGATTACACTCCCAGTCTTTTGACGTCGCCAGTTGGTAGCACGAAACAAGCGTTCATCACCTTGACCCACTACATAAAGTAATAGAATTAGGAGGGAAGCGACTGGGCCATAGAACGTCCATACTCAGAGGGTAATTGTCTGAAACCTCCTTTGAACCCCGGAACCCAGAAAAGATACCTAGGTAATCGGGTAAAATCATAATATATTGACAACATGCATACAAAACATTAAATAAACACTTACAAAATATAGATGTGGATTCTGATCTTCCAAGTACTCGCTTCTTCCAGTTAACTATTATTAAATATATTACCAAGTCAACCACAATGTTGTTACGACGAAGTAATTAAAGCGATGTTCACAAAAAATTATCTGTTGCTGTTAGCGAGAAGTCAACCCATATATTAAGACGACGAATTAAACATTCCATTGCTTCATTTATGCCTCTACGGAATGCATCATACCGCATATCAAATATTTCCCAATAAATAATTAATTCCAGTGACTACAAAGGTCACGAAGCTAGGCCTACGTATATTACTACTTCCAAGATAATACGTTGCCTAAAACTGAAGAATTAATTTACTCCAACTCAAAAATATACGGAGCTAATGCAGATTTTGTCTTTACATCTCATGGCTACCAAATTCTCTTCTATTTTCAACAACAGATGATCGCTCATAGTTAAAACACAATACATCCTCCGCCATCATGAAAAACAGTTGACAAACGATAACCGTACCAGCGCTGTTAGAATAACGAAACAAGTCCCACATTAATAAAACTTGACTCAGACCATAAGGCATGCTACCCGTAATTAAATGCATTTACATATTAACACACAACAGAATAACAAATATTAATTACGCAAACCAATATGAGTGTCAGTTAACGTACCAATGTGAAAACACGAGGATGACATTAAATTTAAATGAATAACCTTGAAGACCCATTTCATGCAACGTAGAATAATACAATATAAACACATTACCCTTGCCAGTCGATACAGTCACAACTACTCACGTTGACAATAGCCTACACTCCTTCCATAATATGTAAATCATCTCCGGACGTTTATCTCCTGTAAGATTGCAATTTGTAACCAGCCAATAATCATTGACGAATAGGGATAATATCTTTCAATTACTTCACACATCATAGAACTTCAGCTTTCTTCTTATGTATTTATATAATCACGTAGATCCATGATGATAGGCCTAACAACATCAGTACGAATATAATGCATGTCTTGAAAAATACCAGCCTTCCAAAATCATAAATAATCATCGTCGAGGTGGTCAAATACATCATCGCTAGATCATAGCTCTTCTTAGCGGACAGAGAGAGAAACTACAATTCTTGGACTAGACAGCACCGGCAAGTGATGCCACCTATCGAGGCCAGACACAACTAACTCCGCCGCTCAATTCAATTTTCATGCCAAAGTATATTTTGTACGTACGAACAGAGAATAGTGCCTTATATCGGCACAGACTCCCAGGCCCCAAACTTGTCGATGGTTCGCAGAACCACAAACGATAACCGTACCAGCGCTGTTAGAATATCGAAACAAGTCCCACATTAATAAAACTTGACTCAGACCATAAGGCATGCTACCCGTAATTAAATGCATTTACATATTAACAGAAAACAGAATAACAAATATTAATTACGCAAACCAATATGAGTGTCAGTTAACCTACCAATGTGAAAACACGAGGATGACATTAAATTTAAATGAATAACCTTGAAGACCCACTTCATGCAACGTAGAATAATACAATATAAACACATTACCCTTGCCAGTCGATACAGTCACAACTACTCACGTTGACAATAGCCTACACTCATTCCATAATATGTAAATCATCTCCGGACGTTTATCTCCTGTAAGATTACAATTTGTAACCAGTCAATAATCATTGACGAATAGGGATAATATCTTTCAATTGCTTCACACATCATAGAACTTCAGCTTTCTTCTTATGTATTTATATAATCACGTAGATCCATGATGATAGGCCTAACAACATCAGTACGAATATAATGCATGTCTTGAAAAATACTAGCCTTCCAAAATCATAAATAATCATCGTCGAGGTTGTCAAATACATCATCACTAGATCATAGCTCTTCCTAGCGGACAGAGAGAGAAACTACAATTCTTGGACTAGACAGCACCGGCAAGTGATGCCACCTATCGAGGCCAGACACAACTAACTCCGCCGCTCAATTCAATTTTCATGCCAAAGTATATTTTGTACATACGAACAGAGAATAGTGCCTAATATCGGCACAACCTTGCGTTGTTGAAATCCAGTATTAGCTTCAAAACATCCACATTCATAAAGTTAGGTTATGTCTCCTCAGGCATACATTTGAAGTATTTCATCAAAATTTAAAAATGGTTCATAAGTCTTAACTCTTCCTCGTTGCATTACATGTGACGTCCTCCTCTGGCTTCTAAAATTTTCTTGGCAGAAATGCTTAACTAGCAGCTGGAACAACATAGGGGATATCAGAGGCATGACATTCCAAGTGAGGTTAGAAGGTTTATAGGGGAATCAATGCTTGACAGTTGGACATAATTCAAAAAGGTGATGAGTGACTTGGGATGGAAGGATAACTTAATGGGAAATAACTGTCATGTAATACAGGGTGTTACACGAGTATTCCATGGTTGCAATATTTGATAGATACGGTTCAATTTCAAAATCCAACCTTGCCTAGTTTTCGGCATGGTAATATTGGAAAATTTTAAATACTGTGCCAAACTGCTAGAAAAAAATAAATATATTAAAAAAAGGAAATAAAATCGAATAGTTTAAATCTTCACTCGAGCCTTTGTAATAGCGGCTGGCTGCGTGGGTCAGCAGTAACGTTCTCGCTTGCTGTGTCAAAGGTTGCAGGATCAAATCCTGGTGCAGTCAGTTGGCTTATAAGGGTGCACAAATGCGAGGGAAGTGTGTCAGTAGATTTACTGGCATGTTAGAGATCCCCTTCGGGGCACAATTCCGGCACCCTGGCGTGTCTAAAAGCCGCAGTAGTTAAAAGGGACGTAAAACCAATAACAATATTATCTTTCTAATAGGGAGTGTTTGATCTCAGTTACACAAATGGGCCTCATTTTATGAATTATGAAAACCAAAGCCTTGTAACAGAGATATGGATTGTGTTTCTTTAGAAATAAAATGGTCAGTAATTTAAGACAAGATGCCAGAAAACTAATTACAAAAGGTCGGCAAATGACAGGATACAAAGCAATGAAACAGTCTTGGAACTTGTGAATTCTTAAATATTTAGGGATCACTTTTCAACCATCTGCTAATTCCGTCAGAAGCCTTGTGAGGGAAAGGTACTTGGCAGCTATCAGAAATATGTCACCGATCCCACTAAATTGTCTCTAAGAACAGCAATGATGCTATTCTATGTAAAGGTTCTTCCAGCCCTAACTTATGGGTTGGAACTATTATGGGATTACCTAACACTATCCGACCTCAAGAGTGGTAGAAAATATCAAGGTAAGATTCTTGAAAAGAACTTTGAGAATCTCAAAAATGCCACCCTCCAGGCTAACATATGCACTAGCTGGAGAAACATTTCTTATTGAAGATTTAAGAATTAGATAACAATTGCCTTCTACAAGAACAGGAATTCCTAAGGGTGAGACAGAGAAAGCGAGCGGAAATCGGCCTGGAATTCTATGGGACTGATGCCATGTCTAATAAAAATTGGACCGAGCCTAACAATGAAATGAGTGCTCTGAATAGACTTGCAGTACACGGTTCCATCTTCTGCTGTGCGTGTGTCGTGGGTTTCATGAACCTTCTGTACAGTGGGTGTGCGTATTATGTGCTAAACGGTGTGGTCTACACCATTTTAGTGAATGCTCTAAGAGAACTCTTTCCTTGTTGGATTACTCCAAAATGTAATGCGCATTTGTGTGCAGTCCCTTTATTATTATTAAAAAGTCGTGTGCCTACTTCAGTGTAAAATCACTCTGGTCAAGTCCAACTTTGTCAAGATTGTATTAAGTGCATCGTGGTGCACCCTACTCTAGACTGACGAGGCTCTGACGACCTCGTGGCTCCCGGGATAAGGAGTCCACCTCTATAATGTCGACGACACTCTAGGGAGGCGGATGAACTAATGGAGCATGGGGCACTCTCTTGCCCTTGGGGTGGGAAACCTCCCCTAAAGGCGGATGAACCACTTGTGGTCAACGGCATAGGAAGTCCTCAACGGCGGACGGGCGTAGAGCACTCATACAGCTCCTATGGCTTTGAAAGCGGGAAGAAGGCTGCAGCGGACCTGAATCTTCCAGTCGTCGTAGTTCTCTATGCCACTAGATATCTGTTTCGAGTCTGTCAAGAAACGTGTGATTGTTGATCTGCAGCAATATTCCCACGTTAAAAGAGGTCACGCACAGGCGTCTTCCAAAGAACTGTAACGTCAATCATATAAAGTCCTGCGGCGATCGGGGAGTTGTGACGGGAGTAGGATAGTGTAATCTGGGAGCTCCTAGTGACAAACCGGCACTTAGGCGACAAATGTGTGATCGCCGTCTTGCTTGAGGACTATGGCTGTAGAGCAACTCGTGTACTGCATTTGTGACTAAGCAGGCCTATTCAGGACCCACTCTGCTCACCCCACAGAGGGAGGGGGGCTAGAAAAGGTGTCCTAAACATTGTCAGCCATTACATAACCTGACTGGGCAACCGCACCCAGAGAGTACACCATATGAGGTCGAAAACAATTTAAGATGAACTTTGGAACATGAAACATCCGTACCCTAATGGATGATTCCGATCAACGCCCAGAAAGACAACTGCAATTATTTCCCGCGACTTGAGAAGATTCAATATAGATACTGCAGCCCTCAGTGAAACCAGATGTGATGGAGAAGGACAAATCATAGAGCATGGTGGTGGTTACACTTTCTTTTGGCGAGGGAAGGATCTGAATGAGCCCCGTATTCATGGTGTTGGCTTTGCTGTTAAAAATCAACTTGTCCATCTCCTTGACGAATTACCTTGTGGCATAAATGAAATACTTATGACCCTACGCATAAAGCTTGCAAATAACCAGCGTGCTACCGTAATCAGTGCTTACGCTCCTACACTCCAGTCTGAGGGAGAACAGAAAAAAGCCTTCTACTCCCAACTTGACACACTCCTCCCAGACATTCCTACAGCTGATAAAATTATTCTTCTGGGTGATTGTAATGCCAGAGTTGGTATGGACTATGTTCTATGGTCTGGCGTGATTGGCAAGGATGGTGTGGGAAAATGCAATGCCAATGGAACTCTTCTTCTCACCAAGTGCTCGGAACACAATCTGGTCATCACCAATACGTTATCCCGGCAGAGAGACAAGTTTAAGACATCTTGGCGACACCAGAGATCCAAACATTGGCACCTTATTGACTAAATAATTCTACGTGCCCGTGACCTGCGTAATGTTTTACTCACAAGGGCTCTGACAAGTGCAGATGACTGCTGTACCGATCGACTGATACGATCTATGATGACTCTACGTATTCACAAAGACTTAACCAGAGGAAACTCATCAGATGCAAACTGGACACTGATCGTCTTAAGGATGATGATGCAAAACTTTATTTTTGACAACTTCTGGGTAAAAATCTTTCCAGTCTTTATCCTGATGACATTGAAGAGCACTGGTCAACATTCAAGGATGCTGTGCTGACTTCTTGCATAGAATCTGTAGGCTACACCACGTACAAACATCAGGATTGGTTTGATGAAAAAGACACCGAAATCCAGAGTCTCATTGACATTAAGAGAAAAGCTTACACTGAATGGCAAAACCACTACAACTCTTATGCTAGAAGAGAAAAGTATCGAGAAGCTAAAGCTGCAGTTCAAAGAAAACCACATGCCCTCAAAAATCAATGGTGGACCTTAAAAGTCCAGGAAATGCAGCAATTTATAGAAAATAATAATCACCATGCTTTATTCACTGCCATTAAGGCTGTTTATGGACCGTCCACTAGAGGTATACAACCATTAAGATCCAAAGATAACTCCACACTTCTCAAAGATACCCAATCTATTAGTATCTGTTGGAAGGAACAGTTCCATGAACTACTAAAGAGGGATGCACATGTTGAAGAGGAAATATTTATTAAGATTCCTCAAAAGATTTCGCAGCATCACCTTGATAATGAACCTTCATTGCAAGAAGTCGAAAGGGCCATTAGTCAACTGAGGAACAACAAAGCCGCTGGATCAGACGGTATACCGGCGGAATTCTTCAGGGAAGGTGGACAAATCCATACTGAGCATCTTCATCAACTCTTTGTCAAAAATGGACCTCTGAAACCATTCCTGCTGAACTCAGAGATGCTTTGTTGGTAACCATATTTAAAAAAGGGGACAAAACCCATTGTGGTAACTATCGCGGAATATTCCTGCTCTCCGTTGCTGGGAAAATTCTTGCTAGAATTCTAGGCACACGTCTAATGCCACTTGCTGAAGAGTGTTTACCCGAATCACAATGTGGTTTCAGACCCAATCGTGGAACTACCGACATGATTTTCTGTGCCAGACAAATGCAAGAGAAGGCAAGAGAACAAAATCGCCCTCTGTATATGGCATTCATTGACATTGTTAAAGCCTTTGATTCAGTTAACAGAGAGGCTCTCTGGAAAATCTTAGCGCTCTTTGGCTGGCCACCAAAATTTATTAAACTCTTGCGCTTTTTGCATGTTAACATGTATGGTACTGTTATCACTAATGCTACCTGTAGTGAACGATTTGAAGTAATTTGTGGGGTTAAACAGGGGTATGTTATTGCCCCTACGCTCTTCTCAATTTTCGTTGAAACCATAATTCACCTTATTAGGGATCAGTCCCACAAAGCATTGTAATTGAATTCAGAACTGATGGAGGCTTATTCAACCTCATTCGACTACAAGCAAAGACCAAGGTCTTCACAACATGTGTAATGGAACTCCAGTATGCAGATGATAATGCTATTCTCGCTAGCTTGGAAGAAGATCTTCAGATAATTATAAATGCATTCATTCACTGCTGCATATAACAGCATTGGTCTAGACCTCAATATCAAAAAGATTCAGATTCTACATCAGCCTGCGCCTAATTCACATGCTACTGCCCCTGTCATTTCTGCCAAGGGCGAGGCATTATTGACCAATATTGATGCTGAAATCCAACACCGTTTGAATTGCTCCAGTGCCTCTTTTTGGTCAATTGCGAAAGAGGGTCTTTGTGGTTGTCAACACTCGGACAAAACTCCTTGTTAAAGATACGAGAAAATAGCATTTTGAAATTGATTTTGTAGCACTTTCATTTTGAAAACTAGCATTTCGGAGTATTTTGAATTTTAAAAATTAGCGTTTTATTGCATTTAAAAGTTAGTCACCAGATATGATAAAAATTTAACAGGTTCAAAATTAATATGCACGTAAACTAATTCAAACATGCACAGGATTGGAAATATGGGTGTTTGTGATTAACGGTATAAGCATGTAATATAATAATGTGAATCGTACATTTACTTAACTTCAGGTAAATATCATACAACGGATAATTAACTAAATAAGGAAATGTACGTTCACTCCCTCTTTATTCCCTTTTCAATGAGGGCCGGGGATGAGGTGCATTGAATTTCTATTTGCCGGGTCGTTTAATGGTCAAATGCCACTCCTTGAATCCAACCTCACAAGACAAGTTATTAGAAGAAATGAATGGAACTTGGCAAGGAGTTAAAAGGGAAACCACACAAAAGGATTTCATAGACATCTCACAAAATTTGAACCAAATCGTCCACTGAGTTCAGGACAGCCCGGTTCGCTTGTGGAGTTAGCACCGTACCGATAACACTTGCAGCTTAGGGTAATTTGAGTTGCTGCACAACACCTGATATTGTTGATTGCATAATGAGAGCAGGATCTTTTCAGCATTAGCTCAGGTGCCCTCGTCTCACGTCATACAACCAACCGACAGCACTTGAGCTCAATCTTGCCAAGTAGCCAGGCTGGTGCCTATATTTTCAGAGATCTCAAATTTATGAAAATTGTATGGTGTCAAGTTTCTACATTTCTTTAATAACTGATATCGGGATTCTAGTACTTCTAACACCCTCTTAGGAAGAAAAAAAAAACAAAAAACAAACAAACAGGAGACTTAACACTGCTGCCAATGCAACTTGTAAAAACGAATGTTGACAATCCTGTGAACTTTGTTGTGCACCTTTCATGTCTACCCCAAAGATTTAAATGATCACATTTTATCAGTCTCAGAGGTTTTCTTAAGTTAAACAGAATATGCAAACATGCAGTTACTGGTATACCTTTTTTGCGACTCTTGGCTGACACTCTGTTAAACAGTAGCCTATCCGAATTCAAGGAGAAATCCCCAGACATGTAACATAACCTATAACTAGGGATAGGAATTTTTCGGTGATTTCAGAGTGAAGAAAGCGGTATTTTAAAGTGGCAAATTCGGTGTTTTCAAGTGCACTTTTCGGTACTTTCAAAATGTTAAATTTTAGGTGGTATTTTTTAAATATCATGGATAATATAACGCATTTCAGTCATCCTTCAAAGTATACTTCAGTGAAGAGATCCAAATTCTCTTGTGACAAATGGTAACACGTATCACTTAACGTGCTAGTGTAAGCTGAAAAACAAGTTCACAGTTAGCGTTTGAACAGGGTATCAAAATGGTTTTCAGCACAGATTCTGAGAACTTTGGAAATACAAATGTCATTCCTTGCGAAACTCGAACAATATCTGTCTTGGTCCTGTCGTGCATCTTCCTCTTGATTAAAGTTTGCAGTTCGTTGTATCCTCTAATGACCTCACTTTTTTCCAGTGTTCCACAGAATGACAACTTCTTAATTTTCTTTGCAAGGTCCTCATTGATGTTCATTGGCACTATTTCTGCTGGATCAAACGCACACATTTGTAAATCTTGTTGCCAGGGTCAACGTATCTCAGGCTGATTAATATTCTAAGAGCATGGGACCCAGCGTTTACTAAAACTGGATGTATTTTCTCTCCTTTTAATTCATTTCCACAACCCTCCAACAGCTCCTTAATGTTGGTACCGTAATTTCCAGAAACAGCAAGTTTAAGGGCTTGCTGAATTCTCCGTAGATGTCCATCTAGAAGGTGAACAGTCTGATAAGACTGGGATGAGTTTAGTGATGTCTGTGCCAAATTCTTTGAATCTCAAGTATTTCGTCATGTGAAACATTGTTCAGGAAATCAACACCAGAGTTATCAGTCCCTACTACTTCATTCATAAATTGCACGATATCTTTCAAGTACTCTGACAGGTACACTACAGAATGAAACCAAGAAGACCACCTGGTTGAGACTGGTTCAGGAAACAGTGGCACATTTGGATATGGATACTTGCCATCTAGATATTCATGTCTGAAAGGCGCACTATATGACGCCACGCGTCGAGTAGTTACTATGATGAAGGGGGAGGTGACCTTGCTGTTCTGGTCCATAAAACCTCAATAAGTTAGTAACTTACCAGGATGAGATTTATCAAGATCATGGTATGCAGAAAGCGAGGTCCGCTATCTACCATTAAGTTTCCAATCATTCCGTGTTTGTTGGATGCTCTCCATGCAGTCAAGTCATGAGAGAAAATTACCGCTACTACACTCGCACAAAAACAAGCCTTTGTCAGCTTCTGTGACGACGATATTTTAAATCGGCAAGGTGGTCTCACTACGATGACATTAGGGCAAAACCTGGATGAATGCCAAGATGCAGAAGAAAGTGACATTCAGTAGTTAGACTTCGATAAAGACGATCATGGTTTCAGACATGAAAGCGATGAGGATATTGTACGGAATTTGACTGTCGGTGAGGTAAACTGAGATCCAGTGCATGTCAAGTGAAGGAGTGATGCAACGGAAATCCCGAAAGTTCCCACAGTCAAGCTAGTGTGTCTATAGTCACACTTATCTCTTACTGTATATAGAAAATCGAGATGAATTTTCGTTCTCATATATTGTTTTCTTCAGAATTGTACAACCTAAAACTAGAAAAAATAAACTATCTAAGAAACAAAAAGTGATTACAGTCAATTCTCTTAGTTTTTAATATTGGTGTAGGCCTAATCTTCGTAGTGTGTCTTACAATACTATGTTGTAATAGTACATTATGCAACGAGCCTATAATGGCAATAATTAAGACACGAGTAAGTTTATAAAATGAGCGTATGCTAGTCTTATAATTTCCATACGAATGTCTTAATTACCATTATAGGCGAGTTGCATACGACTGTTTATGTTCGACGATAATTATTATAACTATTTCATGTTCGAACATAAATATTCATAAATATCTGTAGAGATTTCACCAGTTTTATGTACTGAACAGAGCGCATGAGACGCAGAGAATGCCTTGTATTTGATCATGGCCTCCTCGATTACCCTACTATGACACTAGGCCAGGCAGCGACATTTAAATTAGAAGGCCGTGGAACTCAGTGCATCTAATTATCTAATTGGTCAAACAACTGTTTCTTGAGCTCTGATTGGTGGGAGAAACTGTTTCATAATGCAAAATAGTGTTATAATGAGCCTCATTATAGTACCGTTTTCTGACACATAATAGTCAGGGTCGAACATAAAGTATTATAATTATTTTTTTCTGCGTGTTCTTAAAATACATTTCAATATTTTAACCAATAGTTTTCTTTTTGCCTGGCTTAAAAACATTATTGCAGATAATTCGTGGCTTTCAAAAAATCGCGGAAATTTGTGCATTAATTGCCGCGAATTATCGGAAGAGCACTATAAAGGAAAAAAAAACGAAAAAAGCTAAAATTCGCGTTTTCATGCGAAATTCACGAAAATTCGCGTTTTATGCGAAATTCGCAAAAATTCGCGAGCTCAAAAACATTTATTGTTGCCATTTTTAGGGTTATTATAACACATTATCACCTGTGTATGACTTCTTTTAAAAATTCGCGAAATTCGCGATCGCGAATTTTTCCTATCCCTACCTATAACTCTCACATTGTAGAAAATACTTACATCAAATTATACAACATTCCCCAAAACAAGGAGAACGCCTAACAAACATTGTCTATTCATACCACGATACATACTTTCCAGTTTTGTTTATAATGGTCAAATACTAGAAATGAGGGCCGGCGCGATATAAACCAATACCGGTGTAAGCATAACCTTATTACTCTAAATGAAAAAAGAATCGAAATAAACGATTGGAATATTCCTTTTATTAGCACAACCAAATGAAACTACGAAATAATTTCTCCAAAAACATTGTTTTATTGGCGATGAACAGTGGATATTATGCGGCAATAACAGCAGCCATTTTCAAATTGATTTTTACCGTAATCGATTGGTTTCACGACAATAATCGATGTTTGTACTCGTAAATATCGATTATTGAGCCGAAATTGCCATTGCTAGGAACTCGCAAATTTCAAAGTTGCGGCGCGAAAATGTAATAAAACATTACATTTAATATTTTTCGGTAAATTCGCAAGAACCCCTAGTTATCGCGCTTTGTCGCACGTTCAGTTTCGCAAATTCTGGCTGTACATAGTCATAATAGTTACCAAATAGTTGAAAAATCGAGAAAAAAAGTAAAATTCGCATTTATCGCTATTGCGATTTCCCCGTATCTCTACTCCTTGTATATCAAGCTATTGTAATACCAACACTTCTGTATGGATGGGAATGCTGAACTCCCTAAAGAAGGCACATAAAATACTTAGGGATGTACCAGCAATGTTGTCTGAGGAGGATCCTTAATATCAGCTGGCAAGATCGAGGATCCTTAATATCAGCTGGCAAGATCGACGAACAAACATGTGTCCTGGAAGACGCTAGCACTAGCAGTGTAGAGGCTATGATCTTGAAACGTCAATTGAGGTGGACTGGTCATGTCCTTCGCATGCCAGATACTCGCCAAATTATGTATGCTCAACTAACAAGTGGTAAGCGGCATCAGGGAGGACAGAGGAAGAGATTCTTGAATGCTTTAAAGTCAAACTTGAAGAAATGCTAGATTAACATCCCATATTGGGAGACTACAGCAGCTAACCGTCAGGCATGGCGTCCACAATGTCCTTCTATGTTTCGAGCAGAACCGCCGGATTTCTGAGGCTCTGAAGCGAATCGCTCGTAAAGAACGGGAGTCTATGAGAAGATAAAACCCCCAGCACCTAGGTGATGATAAAACTTGCTACCAGTGTGGTACAGTCACCTGAGAACCCACCAATGAATGATTTGGAAGACAATTTTATACTCGTTCGCGAGTGATAGCCAATGATAATGTGCATACAGTTAAATAGTCCCCCATTAGGGGCATATTTTTCTCACCATAATAATTTTCTAACACAATTTGTAGTAAAATAATATTAAAATATGCAACAGTTTGGGACGAGTGTCGTACTACGGAACAATGTTACCTGACATTTCGTATCATTAAACAGGGTTAATACGCGACCGGGAAAAGTCAGGGATTTTTGTTGCGGTCAGGGAAAACCGGGAATACCGGGAAAAGTCAGGGAATTTTGTAAAACAAAAGAGAGAAAGAAGAAAAGAAAGAAAAAAGAAAAAAAACATATATTAAGGTTTGACAATTTTTGGTTGTTATACCAGGGTGTCTACCGGTAACGAAAAGTAACGAAAAAGTAGCTAATTTTTACAAACGGGTAACGAAAGTAACGAAAATTCGCTGAGGTCGGTTTAAATTATTTAAACTCGCGCCGCTAGGCTCACGGGGTGTGATGAAGCGAGTTTCACGCAAGCGGCGCCAATTACGTAGGCTTCCCCGTGCACGACCTCAACGAATTACATACTGAGGATACCTTCAGTGGTACTGTCTACATCGGTTCAATGTATATTTTCGGCATCAAGAAGAGAGTTTAATTTTGTGTGAAATGTTTTTCTGTATTATTCAAAAACCTGACTTTTTGCGAGACGTTTAATTCGTGATAACATCCGAAACTCAACAAAAACCTCTCAATTCTGATATTGACCTATAAATTTGGATATCTAAAATTGAAGTACAGAAATAATGCGATATAATTTATTGTCGCGATATTGCGAAATGGTACAGTTTCGAAAGAAAATCGCAAAAATGCTCCAAAATACATAGACGATGGTATATTTTAAAAATGTATCCGTCTCGTAAATTTGCGACATCCAGTTCGGTTAATTCGAAACTCCGTTATATGTCTATTTTTCCTTCGAACTTTGGTTCCATTGTATATATAATCCTAACCGGTTATCTCGAAAACTTGTATAATTTGAATTCGAAAGATAATGTGCCTCTTGTCGTATTATTCGTGCTATCCTCTCTGAATAATTCGTAATATCCGATACCTACTTCGAACGTTCATCCTCCAAAATCACATCCTCAAAACGGCCGGCTAACCGCACGACTTGCCTGCGGGAATCTCGTCAAACGGACCGAGATCAATGCCAGTTGCATAAGTCATAAAACCCATGCCCTGTCGCGAACTTGTGTCTACGAGGACTGCGGGAATCCTGTCAAAGGTAATTGGGCACCCATCACGAAACATACCGAACCCTACTAGCCACTTTTCCCATTACCGTATACTTAAAAATGTACGGGGAGCGAGAAGTGCATCAACCCACTTAGGAATAACAGACTACGTAGCATCGTGATACCAATTTCTTCTCTTGATCCACCGTGAACTTCCAACCACAGCATAGGGACAGTGGGAATCACAGCGCCGACCATGTCCATAACTGCTCGTGAATTTTAACCATGCCCAACCTCGAGCTTGCCTCCGCCATTCTACCAGTACTGAGAGACGGGCAGACAATCGTTGAACGACCGATTGCATACTATCGCGTTCTCAGTGTCCAACCGCGAGGACAACGTGAATCTTGTAAAACGACAGAGCGGCAGCGATTGCGATACATCGCGATATTTCTCCGCTTTCGATGACGAGTACAACTGGATTCTTGCAAAACGGACAGCAAGCGTCGCTGATTGCGTAATAATACTATATTTTTCCGTGGCCGACTTCAAGGACAATAGAAATCTCGTCGAACGACTAAAAGTGACACCCATTATGTAAATCGCAATTTTTCTCCGTGTTCGAACGTGAAAACTACAAATCTCGTCAAACGGCTGAGACCAGCGCCGATCTTGTAACGTGTCGATTTTTCTCCGTACTTGACTGCGAAGACATGATTCGGTGACAATCACGTAACGTCTCATATACTTCATGATCTTCCGTGGGGACAAAGGAAATCTCCCCAAACGGTCAAGATCAGAGCAACTTCTAGGTAATCATAACTTCTTGTACATAAGACGGCATATTAACTGAAACAACTCATTTGATATTAAATATCTAATATTAGAAGAAAATGTATCCATTGACAGTTTCTAGATACTTTTATTGTGATTGACCAGAAAGTAAGAATTGGTGATTGATTCCTTTCTTCACAGTTATTTTTTTTTTAAATTGATGTTAGCAAATTAACATATATTGTAAAAATGTGTTCCGGTTCTTATCGTAATAAAAGTTATTTATTACAGTAAAGAACTGTTTTTTTAATTAATTTTTTGTTATTTGATTTTATACTTTTAAAGAAACGTGTTAATTTATACAGAGAGCTACATATAAGTCCGGTTTATATAATGAAACATTGCTCGGATATTTTTTATCACTATTATTTTCATCTACTACAACATTTCTCCTCGCGTCTAAGAATAGCCTTGCACAAATAAGTCTAAAATCAGTTTTTCTAACTTAATCTTAATCTATCATACAGAAGAACGTTTCCTAAAGATAAATGCACTTTTGGTAGGTTTGGAAAACCTAAGGAACAGAGAGGTAAATGTCGTCCCTGTGATTAATGAATTTTCTATACTTTGCTCTGGAAAATCCGGAAAAGTTAGGGAAATAAATGACTCTGCTGTCAGGGAATTTCTTAAAATTTGGTCTGGAAAACCGGGAAAAGTTGGGGAAATTTTAAATCCTGTAAGAGTATCAACCCTGTTAACCTTTTCGCTGCTGAATTGTTACAGTGTTAGCGCACCCTCTGTGCTGGATTCTTTTAGGCAACCACTTTCACACAGAAATTCACCAATTTGAACATAAAATACAAGTGGTAACTGAAAATAATTTAAAGTAATTTACTCACCAGTGTGTTCATGAAGTATTGGCCATGGTTGATGTTTGGGATCTAGGGTTCGATTCCACACGAGTTGGTGAAATTTTGTCCAGTAGAAAAAAAAATTGTAATTTACACCGTAGACTATGCTCACTAAATGCACGCTCTATATACATCCCATACACACACACTTCCCAACAGAAACATTAAATTAAACACACGATATCACTAAATAAACACCCGAATCCAATATTACCTCAAACAGAAATATCTAAAATAATTCTAACACATACATTATCCTATACCTAAACTTTCACGAAAAAAAAAAAAAAAAAGCCTGCCTTCAACTAAATAGGCTATACAATTTATCTATACTAATAATTGAACACTAAATATGTGCAAAGATAAAGTTTACCCTTCTAAACATTCTAATAATTGGTATCAAGCCATTTTCTGAGCCTAGAATGTTGACTGGGTGGCTTAGCGTCAACAGTCTGTTTATGAAACTTGATTGTTTCGTCCGCTACCTTTGTCAACACCTCTTCATTGACAAATAACTCGAAATAATCTATTTCCTGGGATTCAGGGGTCAAATTAGTATTTGACATACCTGGGTTTGGCACTTGGAATGCATGCACGTTTGGCGCGAACTCGTCCTCGGACCACGTGGGTAGGCCTAGGTCAGGTTCATTTCTTCCCCTCTCTATCGGAATATCTTCAACATTATCACTATCACTGTCACTTCCAAACAGTTTCCTAATATCCCCATCGTCACTTCCGACACTATCTAAATCCACATCAGACTCAATCTCCTCTAAAAGCGCAAGAATTTGCTCCGGACGTATAATGCGCGCGCTAGATGCAGCCATTACTCATACACGATGTTTATAACTGTGTGACGAAAGAAAAACATTTTTCCCGCAACGTTACAAGTGTGTATTTAAGGAACTAAGTGGTTGAAAATGTAGCTAACAGATGGCGTAAGAATACACGACATTTACAAAGCATATAGATTATACTCGATCGCAGCACTGATGGCACAAAGTTCTGATCGAGTATACTCGATCGCAGCACTGACGGACCGCTTGAGGCAGATCGAGTATACTCGACCGCAGCAGTGAAGCGGTTAAAAGATAATGAATGACTACAAGTAGAGCTTCTTACTGTACACAAGTGAAGACTGTATTATTCTAGGTGCATTTTGCAACTTTTATTTTTCCTAGCAATAACAAATCCTCAGGGAAATTGGATTACACAGTTTCCGTTCCTACCATTACTAGACTACTAAATTGGAAGCTAGTTATGCGAAGGTGGCATGTCATACAGCAACAGAATACATTTAAAAAAGTGGAAGCTCTATAGAGTGCCACACAAATACCTGAATTCTTTTTCTATTCTGATTTTGTTATCATCTATATTAATCTGTGTTGTATATGTAGTTTCCCTCCATTACGTAAGATGATCATTTCAGCTGACACCATTCCACCATGACACAGAAGAAGTATGATACCAGTGAGCAGAGTTTTGTTTCTGAATTTTATTATGGATGTGCACAGTATCTGATGGTGACCATTACACGAGTAAATGTGGTAATTGGTGCATGTCTAGCTTTATTCTAATATTCAAAGCTTCTTTTGTGATGGGAGTGGTAGTATATGTGGTTCATGAAATGATTTTCAATTAAAAATTGCAAGAGCGTGACCGTAATATTTCACTTTTGTTTTAGGTGTTCATGGTTCATCTTGTTCTGATGAGTTAGCCTCAAGTGAGGATGGTTCTGAAGATACAGACTGGCATTCAGATTGGGAATCAGAACATGATGAAGATATCCAACAAGCTCTTCAGGAATCGTTGGTCACCTCTCAGGTTACACAGCCTGGCAGAGAGAAGCAGGTGAGAGTTAATGTTCGTCATCCTTTATCAATAACTTGCTGAGGGTACTACTGTGAAACAATTCAAGTAGCTGGGATGGAAGGGATGAAAAAATAAAACTTTCAATTGTATAATTTAGAATTAAGTCCCCTGATCCTCACTACAAAAGCGTGAACCCTAAAGTCGATGGAAACACACACAGATTTTTGTGACCCCCTCACCCTCTCGTATAGCTATTATTTTCACACCCTGTAAGTATATTTCTATGAATGTGGGATACCTAGGTATCTTCCCCTTCAAGCTGTGTCCGATGAGATGTTTAATTAATATTGATGAGGATAAAGTGATAGAATCCACACGAGATGGTTGATGGAAGACTTTATTATTTAAGGTTCTTTCCACGTTATATAGGCGAAACAGTTAGGTGGAAACAAAATATATTTTCACATCAAAAGGTATTTAACAATAATAATTGTTACATTCAAGAACTGTGGCATCTGCAGTGGAGAAGATGTACTTCGGAACAGGGTAGTTGGCAGAAGGGGCACCCAGTGCTTGGGTTCTAAGAGGAAAAGTTATGGTTGCCAAATATCATTGGAGCCAATGCTCCGGAGAGAAAAGTCGTGTTATAAAACCCAGTCAAGGAGTTTCTTCGACATAATTGGAGAATCCTTGGTTGTGATGAGCTTTTGGGTCTGAGGGCTCATTAGAGATGGCGGCGGAAGAACCAATATGGTCAACGGCAGCTCTCGGGTCTTCCAAGACCTTGGTGTCAGTTGGCAACCGACCGTAAAATTGAAAGCCAATCTTTATATTAATTATGAGGCGAAACGGAAATGGAAAGAGATTCACAGCTAGGGCGTCCCCCTCAAGCGACGGAAATGCTAGGGCGTTCCCCATAAGCGACGAAACATTAAAGCGGAAGGACACTGAGCCAGTGTTTTAACTGCGCATAGGTACTTAGAACATTGGTACAATGACTGTACGAAGTGCCGAACTCAGGGCATTTCTAGACAGACGCCATATAAACATTTGTTGTGTGCAGGAAACAAAGTAAAAAGGTGCCAAATCATGTCAAATTGGGAATGGTTCAAGCTCATTTACAATGGGAAGGAGAACACAAGAAATGGCATTGGAATAATATTAGATCACCACCTTAGTAACAACGTTGTCGAGATAAGCAGAATCAATGATCACATCATGTCGGTAAATCTCGCCTTAGATAAACAACCATGTCTTAATGTTGTATCGGTCAACGCGCCTCAAGTGAATTGCCTAGAAATAGAACAAGAATTTTGGAAGGAATTGAGAACTCATCTTGCAATTATACCCCAAACGGAACAAAAAATTATATGTGGGGACCTAAATGGTCGGCGGCTTTGAAGGTTACCATGGGTGTTTTGGATTTGGAGCACAAAACCTTGCAGTAGTGAACACGCGTTTTCAAAAGAAGGATGGACACCTTATAACTAGGATAGGAAAAATTCGCGATTGCGAATTTCGTGAATTATTAAATGAAGTAATACACAGGTGGTAATAAGTTTTAATAAACCTAAAAATGGCGAAAAAAAATATGTTTTTGAACTCGTGAATTTTGCATGAAAACTCAAATTTTAGCTTTTTTACTTTTTCTTCCGATAATTCGCAGAAAATGCATGAATTTCCGCGAATTATTGAAAACCGCTAATTATCCGCAGTAATGTTTTTAAGCCTAGCAAAAAGAAAACTATTGGTTAAAATATTGAAATGTATTTTATGAACAATAAAAAAATAAAAAATTAATAAATATATATTGTGGAACCTTGTTAGTACGTTTTTCAAGGAACTGAAAAATTTGGACGTAAAAGGCGGGAAAATGTACTAATGAAAAATGAACATTAAACCTCATTAAATTGTTTCAGTGAGGGAAAAGTAAAAAAACTTGTTAATCGGAAGTACGTACTATCGAATATACAATTTTAAACACCCTACAGAATTATTGTATTACAGAACTAGTTTACACAGCACAGAGAAACGAGAGCAATGAAAACAAGAGAAAAATGTACTATACCGGTACCGTACTCTTAATTCAAGTACCGGTACTGTAGTAAGAGTTGAAATATTTAACTCTCTATAATTGATTTCGGCTTAAATAGCTTACATGTTTTTCTTGATATTCTGTGGAAAAGAAGTGCCGTATTCTTTGGCGTGAACAATCGGATATAACCAAAGTTTTTTTGAGGTTAGACATGCTTGCGTGTGTACAGAAAAAAAACTTCCTCGTGCTTAAGGTAAGGATTTATGTCTACTTCTTCAAGAATTTTTATTTTCTCATCACTAGTTAACGATTTAATGACTTTCTTAGGCCTATCCATTATTTCAATACGACGCAACAAAATTATCACTAGGTTTCACAACTTCTTCGGTAGTGTGAATCAGATCGTATTGAGTTTCAAGGTCGTTACGGTAAAATTGTGGAATCGGACCGTATCCAAACTGGTGTTCAGGAACGTGATTGTAAACACGTATCGTATTGAAAGCGATTCTGCGCGCTCTGAGTTACATTTTTAATCTAATTTAAGCCTACTCTTGTCCGTCACCGAACTCTCTTATCGCTTACTTTACTTTCTGCCCATATTCTTTGTTACTGTTTGTGTTCCTGTCGTGGTTGATAAGCGTAGTTTCTTGCACGTGTTTTTGGCGTTAATGTATTTTTGTCTGTTTTACCTTTAATGTCTGGTGTATCCGTACGTAAATTGTGGCACGTTACAGATCGCATTCGGGGCAACGTTCTTGTAGCTCGGCGTCTCTAAAAGCTTTAAGCTTCAGTAGTTAAAAGGGACGTAAAATCAATAACATTTTATCATTATTAAACTGAACATAAACTTGTTAAAAACAAACGTCAAAATTTTCCGCGCATCCTTTTTTCATGTTTACAAACCACCCGTAAAAGAAAAAGTCGGATGATAATTACGGGTCCTTTATGTTTTACTGTATGTTTGGCCCAACGGCAAAATGAGCGGAGGAGGAGCCAATCACTCTCATGGCTCCCAACGGTCTTAGAGGCGGAAGAGGTCAGGCCAGACGGACTGGCTGTAAAGGCGCACCTCAATAGTACTTGAGTATGCGGCAGTTCGTTGCAGTCTCTGTGTTCGGTCCTGCATGTCTCATTATTCGTGAGCCGCAGAATAAGGCTCAGAGATCATAGTGTGTGGGTCTCGTCCTGGCAAGCTGAGATCCACCCTTAACAAATTCACGCCAGTGGCACTTCTTCCGAACGTCACTTACTTTCAAAGTCCAACGGCGATGGGATATGGACGGTGGGGGCAGGTTATGGGTGTAACTGGAAGCCCCTAGTTCGGACCTGCATGTTGGCAGGAGATGTGTGATGGTCGTCTTCCGGGGACTCTGTGACTACTCAGGAATTCGGTCCTGCATCTGTGTTGGGCAGGCCTATTTAGGATCACCGCTGCCCACCCCACATGGGGAAGGCCCTAGAAGGTGGGCTAAACATTGGAAGTCACAATTGTGGTCCGGCTGGGCAGCAGGTCACCCCTCATGCGGTCGAAACTCAAAAACAGTAAAGAATCACAAATTGATTATTGGATCATGGAACATCAGAACTTTGCTTGATTTGGACAATAACGTTAGACCTGAGAGAAGGTCAGCTCTCGTAACCCATGAGTTATCAAGACTCAACGTTGACATTGCTGCTCTCGGTGAAACAAGGCCGTCTTCTGAAGGCAAGATTACTGAATCTGGAACAGGATATACCATCTTCTGGAAAGGAAAGGAGGAGGGTGAATGTCGTATTCATGGTGTGGGCTTCGCTGCGAATACCAAACTGGTAAATTATCACCAACTTACGCCCATTGCAATCGGCAAAAGGCTCATGACTCTCCGCATACCACTCTCAGGAGGTTCCTTTATGACACTCATCTCTGCCTATGCTCCTACCTTAGATTCTGATGATGAAGTAAAGGCTCATTTCTATAATCAGCTAAGTGAAATCATATCCAAGGTACCATCTGCAGATAAACTCTTGCTCCTCGGTGACTTCATTGCCAGAGTTGGGAAAGATCACAGGCTATGGAATAATGTGATGGGCAAACAGGGACTTTGAAAATGTAATCCCAATGGACTGTTGCTTCTTGGTCTTTGTGCAGAACACAAAACGTTTCATTACCAACACGCAGTTCCGGCTACCTAACCGCTTCAAAACCCCGTGGATGCATCCTCGTTCCAAACATTGGCACATTCTTGATTATATAATTACCCGGCAATGTGATCAGAAGGACACTCTTATTACCAGAACAGCAAGGAAGATAGACGATTGCTGGACAGATCATAAACTTCTTATATGTAAGCTCAGGATATCCATCAGACCTAAACCACCTAGGAACATCAAAAATTTGCCAAGAAAGAAGTTCAATACATCCAAACTTCAGGATGAATCCATGTATAAACATTTTGGAAACAGGATCGTCACCCAGTTATCAGAAAACCCAGTAACAATTGACATTCAGCAAGAATGGGCCACACTACAGAAGATTATCACACAGTCAGCTGAGGAAACCATTGGTTTTATAGTGCAGAAAAGACAAGACTGGTTTGATGACGACATTGAGGAAATTCTGTCTCTCATCAATGCCAAAAGGAATGCCTATCTTGCTCATCTTCAAGACCCAACTTCCAACACAGAGATAAACTACTGGAACTCAAGGGTAAATGCCAGATGCAGATAAGGCAGATTAAAAATACTTGGTGGCAACAGAAGGCTCAGGAACTGCAGAGACTATCAGATGCTCGAGACTTGAGGAACTTCAATGCAGTACTCAAGGAAATATATGAACCATCTTGCTCATCATCAGGTACACTGAAAAGCGCTGATAATTCTACTACCTTTACTGATAGTCAAGAAATCTTGGAAAGCTGGAAGGAGCACTTCTCCAATCTCCTAAATCGACCATCAGCAGCTGCTGAAGACTTCCTTTGTGATGTGCCACAACAACCTGAACAACTGTGGTTGGCAGTACCTCCTACTTATCATGATTTCAGTGCAGCTCTCACCCAATTGAAACTCAGGAAAGCACCTGGCCCAGATAACATCCCTCTGCAACTAATTCAAGCCGGAGGTCGTTCCCTCAAAACAAGGATTTTCACCCTTATCCTCAGAATATGGGAAGCAAGAAAGGTACCTGGAGACCTAAAGAATGCCACTATCGTCACTATCTTTAAAAAGGGTGATCACAGTGTTTGTGGCAACTACCGTGGTATATCACTGCTATCAATTGTGGGGAAGATTCTTGCAAGAATTCTACTTAACCGCCCAAGGTTATCTCTGAGAAGATCTTCCCAGAGTCACAATGCGGATTTAGAACTTCCCGAAGCACAATTGACTTGATTTTCTGTGTGAGACAGCTACAAGAAAAATGTAGAGAACAACAGAATCCACTCTTCTTAGTCTTTTATGACTTGGAAAAGGCATTTGATTCAGTTCCAAGACCAGCCATGTGGGCGGTGCTGAAGCGGTTTGATTGCCCTCAGCGATTTGTAGATCTAATCAAGGCTCTCCATGATGGCATGACAGGTCAGGTTTGCCATCAGAATAAGATGTCCGATGAATTTCCTATTACCCATGGATTGAAACAAGGATGTGTACTGGCTCCAACGCTTTTCGCACTGTACTTGGCTGCAGTGCTTTATGATTCACCCACAAACATCCCAGGTGTGGAGGTCAAGTATCGTTTTGATGGAGGGCTTTTAAACCTAACTCGTCTCCGCTCCTGGAGGAAAACTCAGGTTAATAAGGTTACTGACATGTTGTATGCAGATGATGCTGCGTCGCAACTCTCACACCAGAAGAGCTGCAAGAGTCAGTTAATTGTTACAAAAGTGCATGTGATCGCTTTGGTCTTACCATAAATGTCAATAAGACTAAAGTCTTGGCACAACCTTCACCAGACACACCTCTTCCTCAGTTCAATATCTCCATCTCAAATTTGCCATGACTTCTCGTACCTGGGCAGTACCATTGACGCAGCCCATGCAGTATATAGACGATTAGCACACCGGGTCTTCATGAATAAAGATCTGTCCATAAGTACAAAGCTTATGGTGTACAAAGCAGTAGTCATTTCTACATTGTTGTATGGCTGTGAAACGTGGACCCTTTACCGACGTGATCTCAGCCAGCTTGAGCGTTTCCACCTACAAAAACTTTGATCAATCCAGAGGATTAAATGGGAAGACCTCATTACCAATATTGCTGTTCTGGAAAAGGCTCAAATCAACAGCATAGAATCAGCCATAATAGGTCACCAATTTAGATGGATTGGTCGTCCATCGGATGGATGATGTGAGATTACCTCGTCAGATGCTATATGGTGAGTTATGCTATGGCACCAGACCTCATGGTGGTCCTAAGAGGCGCTACAAGGACCAATTTAAGCAGACCCTGAAATTGACAGGTCTTGATTCACAAACCTGGGACATGCTGGCTGAAGACCGCTCAACTTGGCGCCGTACCATCTCTGATACTGTAAAGACGTTTGAAAGGGATCGCCGCACACATGAAGAGGCCAAGCGTCAAGCTAGGAAACTTCGATCAGCCCAACCACGTACTCCTCCAGCAATACTATGTGACTTGTGTGGTCGCTTGTTCCATGCCAGGATTGGACTCTTTAGTCACCGTAAACACATCCACAAACTGGACTGAAGGAAGAAGATTTATACTCGGATTCGAGTTAAAGCCGATGATTATGACTGTTTAATACGAGTTAGCCAACATAACTGCAGGTTGGCCACCATAAATTATTCAGCGTATTGAAATCACGAACTGAATCTGCTCAAGTAAATGGGCATCGTACCGAAAACAGGATCATATTCAAATCGATTTGAGTTCGCCATGTAAAAGCACTAACGCAGAAACTAACTGCCATAGCCACTGAGGCCGGATAGAACAGATGTGCAACATGTCGGCGCGTGCTTTAATACTGCCGTTATACCCGTTACATTGTTCTGTGACCCATTACGTCGCAACCCTCGCCCGCTTGTTGGCGGCCGGGCTCCCATTCCACTATGGGTGGACAAAGAATGCTTTCAGGGCTGATGAAAATGTGATCGTATTAAGTGATGCGCTGCTAAATACGCAACGTGACCTTGTTTAAAGAAACAAGTCTCTGTCTTGCGTTCTGTGCGTACGGGTGGGAAACTCGCGCTACGCGACGAAAATTTGATCATCGTAAGCGGGAATAGAAAACGTATTAAGGGGATATATCAACATGTATTTAGCAGGAATGGGACTGGGACTTGAGAAAATCATCGCGTTAAACGGGAAAAAGTCTTAACCGAGAACGTGCTAACGAGATTCCACTGTATAATAGTTTATAACATAGTATTGTAAGACTCACTATGTGGATTATACCAATATCAAAAACTAAGAAAAATGACTGTCATCACCTTTTTTTCTTAGATGGTTTATTTTTTTAAATTTTAGATTATACAATTCTGAAGAAAACAATGTATGAGAACGAAAATTCATCTCGATTTTCTATATAGGAGATAAGTGTGACTATAGACACACTAGCTTGACTGTGGAACTTCCAGGATTTCCGTTGCATCACTACTTCATTCAATATGTACTGGATCTTAGTTAACCTCACTGACAGTCAAAATTCCATACAATATCCTCATCGCTTTCATGTCTGAAACCCTGATTGTCTTTATCGAAGTCTTAACTACTGAATGTCACTTTCTTCTGCATCTTGATATTCATCCAGGTTTTGGCCTAATGTCATAGTGACACCACCTTGCCCGTTAAATATCGTCACAGAAGCCGACAAACGCTTGTTTTTGTGCGAGTGTAGTAGGGGTAATCTTCTCCCAGGGTGACTGCATGGAGAGCATCCAAAAAACACGGAAAGATTGGAAACTTAACGGTAGATAGCGGGCCTCTCTTTCTGCATACCATGATCTTGATAAATCTGGGCGGTCATCCTTGTTAAGTTACTTAGTTATTGAGCTTCTGAGGGCCAGAACAGTGAGGTTATCTGCCCCTTCATCCTAGTAACTACTCGATGTGTGGCGTCATATAATGCGCCTTTCAGACATGAATATCTAGATGGCAAGTATGCATATCAAAATGTGCCACTGTTTTCTGAACCAGTCTTAACCAGGTGGTCTTCTTGGTTTCATTCTGTAGTGTGCCGTATCTGTCAGAGTACTTGAAAGATATTGTGCAATTTATGAATGAAGTAGTAGGGACTGATAACTCTGGTGTTGATTTTCTGAACAATGTTTCACATGACGAAATACTTGAGATTCAAAGAATTTGGCACAGAGATCACTGAACTCATCCCTTTATTAGAAGGTCAGTCTTATCCAACTGTTCACCTTCTAGATAAGTGGTTCTGAACCCGTAGAAGTCTGCGGACCACTCAGCCTGAAATTGAATCATATACGGACCCCCCCAATACACCCTATCAGTTGTAACCCTTCCTCAATAACTCAATAACACTTATTTTAAAGATACTTCAATTCAAAACCTGATAGTCATGCCACGAATACATTCAGACGATTCTCGTTCAACGCACATTGTTTTCGAAATCCCCAATTAATGGCCACTTTTTTATAAGTGCTGGTAGATCATTTTCTCCCGAGGCACTGTTCTAGATGGACATCTACGGAGAATTCAGCAAGCCCTTAAACTTGCTGTTTCTGGAAATTTTATTATTTCCTCTTATTTTTATTCATGTTTTTTTTTTTTTTTAAAGGACTTCTCGTCAAACCATTAAAAATACGCAATTGATTCTGTGTTATAATAATCTTGCGTCTTCAGACAAATTAAAATCCATAAATTAATTTAGGCCTACACTACGGTATTTTATTAATGACAATGATGAAGAGCCGCAGCATAATACAGTGGATTTTAATGATGCTGTCAATGCTCTATGGTCTATCAAACATTTTGTAACGCACCATAACGTTTCTGAGGAAATAATGGCCTAATTATATCGGTTTGAAAATACAGTACTGTTCATGCCGTGGCCTATAAAAAACAAGCCAAAAAAACAGACTACTTCGTGAAGTGACTCAATTTTCTTTGTTTTGTTGTTGTTTCTTTATCTGGGTGCATTTCCCTTGTTGTTTTGTTACATATTTCCGATTATAGTTGAACAATCGTATTATTATTTCTTGTCGTTCACTTCTTAACTATAACCCACTATAACCCAGATTGTCACTTAAATTTTGCAGTTGTTATTTACCGACTTTCATATGAGTTTTTCACACTTAAATGTTTTTTTTCCTTTGGTCCCCTGAAAAACGTATCAGTGAAGTTTTACTGTATATCTCGTCAAGAATCGGAATATATTTTTCAGTCATTCTCATTTAAACATATTGTTAATAATAATAATAATATTGTATGGCCTCGGGTGCCGGGTGCAAGCTTTGTTATTTGACACCCAAAGGGTAGCTTGCATGTCGAATTTCGCCGTTCCTTGAAGCACTATGAAAGTCAAGGAGTTTAGATATCTAAGCTCCTTGAACACTATAGCACTTTCTAGTAGAGAAATGAGGAACTTTGTGTTGGTGGAAACTCCCCATTACGAACATGGCCTACTGAATTCAAATGGGTTCTTTGACATGCCAACATTGTATGACATGCGTATCGTAATTTTTTCCACCTTTCAAAAAATCACATACCACGCCCAGGAGCGAACCTGCAAGCTTGGGGTTAGTAGACAGACACGTTAACCACTCACCCACCTTGGCAAGCAGTAAGAACAGTGGAAGTCTTTGAAAGGAACCTATTTCGATGCAGGGCAAATGGATTGATAGTAACACCAGAGAATGAAGCTCCAAAGAGACCAGGAACCCAGTGGTCTGAGGAAAGGAAGATGGCCCACGGAGAGAGAATGAGGGCTATATGGAAGATCAGAAAGGCGAATCATAAAAGTACTGCATGATCCATCTGGATCCATTCACACATGATGATGATGTGGATCATAATCTTTCGTTGAGGCTTTAGTTGGTACATGTATTACCAGGCAGGTCACCTAGCTTGACTTCATGCATTGTATTCCTTTCAAATTGACTAATCACCATACGGTAGTCATGTATACCACAGGAGAGGGGGGAAAGAAACTGAGTACCGTACTCCATTATCTCTTGGTCTAGCAACCTCTGGTACCTCAGAGGACCCAACCAGCCTGTGGGTTGATAACGTGGTATAATACTAATAATAATAATTAAAATAATGGCTTACTTACCAATAAAATATACATATATGGCCGTCCAATTCTTCGTTTCCAATACCGTCCTGATCAATTTCATGGTCAGTATCCGAGTCTACGGATCTTGTTTCAACTTTGTCTGCAGTGTCAGAGTCATCTTTGAAATCATCATAAACTAGCGATTCATTGACTTCCAGCAGAAGGCAACATCCTTAATCTAGATTCTTATGCTTTCATAAGTTGTAGGTCTCTTTACTCATATTCACAAAGACAACAACCAAACCAAATACCGTATTTACTCGGCTATAGGACTATTTTTCTAAATTTGTAGTTCCGAAATTGAGTGCGGGGGTACTATAGACGGGAACTTCGCAAAAATCCATTATTTTGGGGAAGCGAGAGAGTAAAGTAAGCTATTTTATTTTGTTGCTACATAGTACGATATATATTCAATCAAAATATACCAAGTTTACATCTTTAATCAGCCCATTATGAGACTGCCAAAACTTCACTTATCCTCCGCTATTCCCCGCTATTCCGCTATTTCACTACTATTCCCTTGCTAAGCAAAAATCTTAGTATCAAAGAAATAGAATGGAATGGACAAAGTATCAGACATGGAAATGCAAATGTCGCGTCGGAAATTGTGTTGGCTATGCTCCTATCCGAAACTAGTTTTGTCCTAACATGTCTGGTTTTGGTTTAACAATGTCCGATTTTGGTCTAACAATGTTGATTGTTTCCCGTGGTCTGTTCTCTTCTGCCCTGCTACTGCCCTCGTGACTTTATATTTAAGTACCTTGTGTAATTTCAGGTTTTTGTTTTGGGGGGAGGGATGCTTGTGGGAAGGTGTGATTGGTGTGGGATATTGGGCAGTGAAGTTGCGTGTGCTGCTTTGCACTTTTATCTCAACTGATTTACACGCTGATATCTACAATTACACCTCTATTATCTACATGGGTGCGCTGGGGCTACCAGTCGTATATGACACAGCAGGTGACAAGCTACAGGTGTAGTTATTTTTAAGCTTGTCATATCACAACTCCAGAAAAACTTTCCCTAAGGTATGGTGTAAGATGTCCCAAGACGATAAGATCATAAGTTATAACATGAACAGTTGGCTTGATATTAAAATCAACATGAACCATGGGGATGTCGGGCCCTTGCGCGACTAATGGACGGTTGAAGAAACTAATAATTAAATTATATCCCCTTGAAACTTAAAACTGATCCTTTGAGAACTAGTTTCATTTGTAGCTGACCCAACATTTGTCAGACTTAAAGTTTTAAGTAAATTTTAGCAAATTAGAAAACATACACTTTGGTAAAGAAAAGGAATTGTATAAACGAATAGAAGTTCCTTACAAACTTTGGATTAAAAGTATGCACATCAAAAAAAGTTTTGCCAAATCCTTGCTCACCATGATTCAGTGTTTGAGGTATATGAGCGACTGCATACTCAAGAATATCGCGAAGAATTTATTTATGCTTGGAAAGAAAATTACAAAAGACATTGAGAATGAAATTCCATGTGTTGAACACGGAGCCTTAAAAATGCTATGTTTTCCCCCTGTTGTGCAAAACTTTTTAAAAATATGTACATCTATGCAGAGCGCTCATTCACCGCAGCCGGGAAACTGGAGCCAGTTCATGATGATGATGATATCTATACAATGTGATCTTCCAGGTATATTTTATTTTCTTCCTTTAGTGAATTATTGCTGCACCTAAAGACTCCACAATGTCTCATTATTACCCATTAGTGCAATCAGAACATCTGAGAAAACTACATGTCAAATTCATAAAGACACATTTCAACACATGAGAATCTTGCCGTCCAAGAATCACTGTTTTGAAGGTACAGTGCGTGTTTGTGGGTGTGGTGTGTAGTTGGAACGCCACTGGGCTAGTCTCATTTCTCAAGCTGGCGAGTACTATGAGAGATTTACACTGTTCTGGTGCAGGTTGGACAATTTTGAGTTAGTGAGTATGAAGTGCAATCGGCGCTGTCCTTGTACTGGTTGGTGGAAATCCCACCATCTCTGCAGTATAGTGTTGGCGAGAATGACGCTGCTCTCGTGTGGGTAGACAAGATGGTAGGCATGCTACCATTTGTACGATCGAGGTCATAAGTAGGCGAGATTCTCACCATCTCTACGGTTTCAGAATTTGTGGGTGTGAAGTAAGATCAGTGCCACTCGAGTGCAGGATGGCAGGATTCTAGCTATCCCTATGCTCTCAAGCTTATGTAGAATTGTGCTGCTGTCACTTCGAGTGTGTGGGTATGCTGTAAGATCCAGCATAATGCAATTGGTGATAGGTCAGACGTGGACTACATAATATGTATTGCACTTGGCGAAGTTTGAAGTTATCTGATTGACACAACAATGAATGTGACCTTTATTTATTAATGAAACATGCAATCTATTTATCTCTGTGAGAGTTCATTACCCTGTTATTAGATTACAGTGGATGCCGTGCTTAATGGACCCGGTTAAAATGGATTCCTGCTTATAATGGATTTTTTTCGGTCCCACTAATTTTCCTATGCATCACTTGACAAATTTACCTGCTTATAGTGGAGTTATTTTCTGATCTTGATGAAGTTTTTACCTGCGTATAATGGATGTTTTCTTAAATTTGTCTTTCCTGAACTCAAGTTTTGTTTTCCGCTGTACTCGAAGGATTTTCAAGAGATACCAGTTTTACTTGCATATAAGACCTGTTGATCCTATTTTTAATGTCCAAAAATTGAGGAGGGTCTTATATGCGAATATATCAAAAATTAATAGCGTATCAAGATGCCCATTAAATAACTATACATGTCAACATCCTCGAAAATGCATTTCAAAACAGAAAATTTATTATTCAGGTTTAAAAGATACAATTATGGACCATTATACAATATTAGTATCTGATATAAATCTTCCGCGATTGTGGCATGTATCGGTATACGTGCATGGTAGGGTAAGCTTAATTTCGCTTTCACTCAGTCTGAAATAAACGGAAAATACCATTAGGATATGCAGTAATGTTCCATGTTTCACACAGTCAAATGCTTTTTCGTAGTCAATAAAACAAGCATTAACATCCACAGACATATCTATGCTTACCACGGTGGGTGAGTGGTAAACGTGTCGGTCTGCTAACCCCAAGCTTGCAGGTTCACTCCTAGCCGTGGTAAGCGATTTTTGAAAGGCGGCAAAAATTACGACACCATTTGAATTCAGTAGGCCGTGTTCACAATGGCAAAATTAATCTCGGGAGTTTCCGCCAACACGAAGTTCCTCATTTCTCTACTAGAAAGCGCTATACAGTAGTGTTCAAGGAGCTTAGATATCTAACCTCCTTGACTTTCATAGTGCTTCAAGGAACAACGAAATTCGACATGCAAGCTACCCTTTGGGTGTCAAATAACAAAGCTTGCACCCGGTACCCGAGGCCATACGATATTATATTATTATTATTATTATTATTATTATTATTATTATTATCTATGCCTCTTTGCACCAAAACCTGCATCCCCAATAATGCCTCTCTGGTGCCAAAACCACTACGGAATCCGAACTGAGTATCTCCTACGTATGCTTCACATTTGCTGTATATCCTGGCATGTATTACTTGAGGAATATCTTGAGGACATGGCTCATTAAGCTTATGATTTTATAATCCCCACGAGTTTTTGGTGTAGTTGTCTTTGGAATGGGAATGAATGTTGTCAACCAGTCAGAAGGGATAGTTTCACTTGTATACACTTGGTTGAATAGCTTTATTAGGATATCCAGAAACTGGTCTTTTTTAAGTATTTTTAATATTTCTACAGGTATACCATCAGGTCCTGGGCCTTAAAAATTTTGCAATTTTGTAGCACATGCTCCTTTTCTCGATGGTTATTAAAGGTCAATTAGCTGTATCACATACATAAGGACAGGTCCTCTATCATCATGAAATAAGTGACACATAGTCTTTCCAGCTGTTAAGTTTTTCTTGAAGGGCAATCATGATTTTCCCTTGACTACTATATAAGTGTTCGTTAGACGCTCTAGTATATAATCCTGCAGCTTCTTTAACCTTTTATGCAAGTTAAAAGTATCATGTTTGGCTTCAAAATTTCTATTTCCTTACACTGGTTACCTAACCATTCAGCTTTTATCCTAACCATCTTGCAGATTTCAGTTTGCCGTTCTTTGTACCTTCCCAAATTCTTTTTCTTTACCAGCCTCCGTTGGTTAATCAGATTAAGGATATCATCAGTCATCCAGGCGTTTTTTCTGATTCGCTTATTCGGTTTTTGGTGACGATTTCCTGTATCCATTAAAGTTGTTTTGAACATATTCCAACTGGATTCAATATCCTTGGATGCCTTAAATTGTTCATATAGCTGTTCATTCATTTCCTTCAGTACTTGGCTTTTGATGTTTGCATTTTGTAATTTTGTAGTATCCAGTTTCTGACTAATATTTTTTTTATTGATCCTTTTTAATGTTTATTTAACTGAAGCGACTAATGGGTTGTCATCTGAAAATACATCAGCACAAGGATAAGTTTTCACTGCTTTTATGCTGTTTCTAAATCTCTGTTTGATGAGGGTATAAACGATTTGATTCCTCAAAAGTCTCAATTCACTGTCAGCATTTGATTTCCATGTGTATAATCTCCTTGCTGGTAACTTATGGAAGGTATTTGTTACAACAAAGCTCTCCTGTTGACAAAACTGAATCAACCTATCACCACGAACATTTCTTGCACCCAATACACGATTGCCAATGAGATCATCACACACTCCTTTTCCCACCTTTGCATTGAAATCTCCCATTATTGTTAATTCAGAGCCTCTTGTTGTTGGTAAGGCTTCATCAATATCTCCATAAAACTTCTCAATATCATCACTTCCATCGTACGTGGGAGCATATACTTGGATGATATTTATATCGAAAGGTTTACAGTTAAATTTGACCAACAAAACTCTGTCTGCGATTGGAATAAATACCTTAATTGCATTACCGTATTTGCTCGCGTATATCTCGCACCCCATTTTTTAATTTGAAATTTCAGGGGAAGAAAAGTACTCGCATATATCTCGCATTCATTACTGACGCCGTCATATAAATGACCGTAATAACCTTGAGGTAGAAACACGAACGATTTAGCGCGCCACAACAGTCGTCATTGTCCAGGAACTTACCCAAAGCAATACTAACAGGAAGAGCGAGCAACGAGTTGATCCGAACTTCGATACAAGCCGATTAGGGATCGAGGCGCCGCGTGCAAGCATACGGCGCAGCGTGATTGTTAGCACGATGTACATAGTTTGCCGCGTCTTTGGCCGCGGTTGGCTAAATTCGCCGCCTTGAGACACGTTCGAATTAGCGATTAGCGCGCCACAACAGTTCCGCAAGTAGGGCAACTGTTACATCGGAGAGAAATGCAGTTCATTCTTCTTGAATCTCAATGATTTCGTCTTTACGCATTGCGTCGCATCAGAGTTCGGCCGCGTGCAAGCATACGGCGCAGCGTGAGTGTTAGCACGCTGTACTAGTCTTGTGTAGTTCGCGAACGAACTAGTTCGCGAACGAACTAGTTCGGAAGAGCGGGTCCTACAGACGAACTACCGAACTAGTTCCCAGATCCCTCGCTTGTTAGTTCGTTCGATCCTTGTAACAGCGCGCGACCGCCGTAGCTCGTCAGCTCGTCACATCACCACTCATTGCCCAATCACATGCGCTTTGGTTCGTTCAGTCAGTTCGTTCGGTGCAGTTGATTGGGTGTATCTATTGTTAGTTGCAAGATTGTCAAGTTTTGGCGTGGTGCGGCGAATGTTGAATGTTGGTTTATAATACAGTAATAACAGCATAACACACTACTAGTGCTAACACGCTAACAGGTAATAACTACCGTATATTTGTAATGTAATACAGTGGCTGTTCATAAATTGAAGTTACTGATAGTTAACTGATTTAGATGTGGGGATAATTCCACGGTTTTATTTAACTTAGTCACATGGGATTATTTGAAAATGTCTCTAATTATTTAGAAAATTGGCGAACTGGATTAACATTACCATTTTAATGAACTGCTTGTTTTCTATTTTTGTTGATACATGGTGACACAACTACTTTTTACCTGTTTTTAACAAATGAACATTATGACGATGATTCACAAAGAAAAGCGATGGACAAAAACTCTGAACTAAGAAATTCTATTCCTCCCATTTAGTTAATGATAATAAAGATAATGTCAAAAAATCCTGTGGGCTTTCATGAATCGGATGGTGATGCGCCAATTTACGCGGAAAAAAATTAAAGAGAATAATTAGTGTATGCTTCCACAAACACATCGTCCATATTGTTTTCTTTTAGGTACGGTATTTCACTAATGATACACAAATGACGACTTTTGGCTTTAGAAACAATAGAAAGAAAAGTCGTCCCAGAAGGAAAGACATGGAACCAAATTAAAAGGATGGCCAACAACACAGTGAGATGGAAGAAGTTTGTAGCTGCCCTATGTTCCTACAAGGAATAAAAGGAAATAAGGAAAGAATAAGGAATTTCACTAATGTTTCAATACTCATATTTTTGTATTTTTTATCTTCGAATATCAAAATGTAAAACATATTACACACGCAATACATCGCTATCTAATACACGAACTGCACATGCAGCGAGCACAGTAACTGTTACAGTAGTCTACAAGAGATTAGTAGCCTTACCCAATACAACGTTCTTGTCAGCACATTCCTGTCGCATCATGTTAGTTGAGCAACGCGGCAATAGATTCGCCATCGCGTCACCGTGCCCTGTCGTTTGAAGGTCGATGTTCATGTCTTATATTGGTAACATCTAATGAAGTAGAATTCTTGTTTAATAAAAAAAATCCAAAATATTTATTACTTATTTTGTAATAGAGCTGGTGAAGCGGCGATTCAAACGCTTCAATGGAGAACCGCCACTGATGTAATATGACTATCAAAATATTATGTGACTTCTACAATGCGATGTGAAGTAGTGTATGTATATATGGCTTCAGGAGTGGAAGATCCACAGTGGACCCAATCTTTAGCTTGAGGCAGGTGATGGAAAAGAACTGGGAATATGGAGAGGATTTGATCATGACTTTCATAGATCTAGAAAAGGCATATGATAGTGTCCCCAGAGAGAAGGTATGGGAAACCATGGTTAAGAAGAGACTGGGAAGAGAAATGTTGGAAATGGTGCAAGCAATGTACAGCAACTGTGTTAGCAGGGTACTGACCCCAGTTGGAAAGACAGATTGGTTTAGGAACAAGACTGGACTAAGACAGGGGAGTGTGCTGTCACCTCTTTTATTCATAATGGTAATGGATGAAATTGTAAAGGAAACAAAGGAAGCATATGGACATAAAGAAATGAAGTTACTATTATTTGCAGACGATATTGTGGTCTGGGGAAGGAACACCGAAGAAGTGCAAAAACAACTAGATGCACTGAACGAAAATATTCAGAAGTATGGCCTGAAAATCAGTATAGAGAAAAGCAAGACCATGGTGATGACAAGAGGGGAAAGACAAGGAAAGGGCACTGTGAAAATTGGAAGTCAGAGTTTGGAAATTGTGGACACGTTCAAATACCTAGGAAGTGAATTGATGCAAACTGGTAGGTTGGACATGGAGATTGGCAGGAGGGTACAGCAGAGCAATGCATTCTATCAAAGTGTAAGAAAACTTGTTTGGGATAAGGAAGTACCAAGGAAAAGCAAGGAGGTAATGTATAAAATGTACTATGTACCCATATTAACTTATGCAGCTGAGACTTGGACCCTGACAAGCAGGCATGAGAGTAAAATCCAAGCCAGTGAAATGAAATTCCTAAGAAGTATGATAGGTAAGACAAGGAAAGACAGAGTGAGGAATGAAGATGTTAGGAAGGAAGTTGGGATGGGAAAACTAAATGAGAGAATTGAGAAGAATAAACTAAGGTGGTTTGGACATGTAAAGAGGATGGAGGAAAATAGAATACCAAGACAGGTGCTGGAGGCCAAGTACAAGGGTAAGAGAGCAAGGGGAAGACCTAGAACAAGGTGGATCGATTCAGTGAAGAACAGCGTGAGAAATAGGAATCTGGACTGGGACAAGATCGTGGAAGAAGAATTGTGGAAGGAAAGAGGAAAGTGGAGAAGTGCCATAAATACCCCGACCCGGCAGGAGCTGGATAAGGGGAAATGATGATGATGATGATGATGAAAACAAAACATGCTTTCATCCAATTAACAATCGAAAGACAAAATAAAGAATTTTAAAAATTAACAAATCCATTTAAAAATTAAAATACTACGAGTACGCTTACAATGTATGTAAAGTAAAAAATAAGAACAGAATAGCTGAATATGCCATTTTACATTTTGTGTAAATTAGGCTACTGATTTATTTTCCCATTTGATGTTTAATTACCCAAAATACGGGTAATAACCCAGGCATTTACTGCACTGATAAAGAAACTGCTATAACAAGCAAGAGCACGTGCAGTAGCAGTAGCAAGGCGAGCGAACGATCTGTCTTTCAGGGAACTCGTGATGGGAACTAACTAGAAGAGCGACCTAGTTCGCTAAGGAGCTGCGAAAGTGCGAACTAAACTGATCGCTCCCAGCCGTGAACTACTATGCGCACCAGTGCCTGATGAGTAATGAGTGGTGACAGACTGCTATAAAAAACAAGGAGCACGTGCAGTGGCAGTAGCAAGGTGAGCGAACGATCTGTCTTCGAGATGTAGGAGCTGCGAACTAAACTGATCGCTCCCAGCCGCGAACTGTTATGCGCAAGACTACGCTGTACATCTTTCTCCGCGTCTTCGGCCGCGGTTGGCTAAATTCGACGCCTTGAGACACGTTCGAATTAGCGATTAGCGCGCCACAACAGTTGCGCAAGTAGGCCTACGGTTACATCGCAGAGAAATGCAGTTCAGTCTTCTCGAATCTCAATGATTTCGTCTTTACGCATTGCGTCGCATCAGAGCTTGGCCGCGTGCAAGCATACGGCGCAGCGTGAGTGTTAGCACGCTGTACATCTTTGGCCGCGGTTGGCTAAATTCGCCGCCTTGAGACACGTTCGAATTAGCGATTAGCGCGCCACAACTGTTGCGCAAGTAGGCCTACTGTTACATCACAGAGAAACTCAGTTCAGTCTTCTCGAATCTCAATAATTTTGTCTTTACGAATTGCGTCGCATCAGAGCTCGGCCGCGTGCAAGCATACGGTGCAGCGTGAGTGTTAGCAAGCTGTACATCGTTCGCCGCGTCTTCTGCCGCGGTTGACTAAATTCTCCGCCTTGAGACACGTTCGAATTAGTGATTAGCGCAAGTAGGCCTACTGTTACATTGCAGAGAAACGCAGTTCAGTCTTCTCGAATCTCAATGATTTTGTCTTTACGCATTGCGTCGCATCAGAGCTCGGCCACGTGCAAGCATACGGCGCAGCGTGAGTGTTAGCTCGCTGTGCATCGTTCGCCGCATCTTCAGCCGCGGTTGGCTAAATTCGAGCTCGCTCGTGCATGTAGTGAGGAATCGATATGGAAGATGATCGATCGTATCGATCGCTAAGCGTCTGCGCTCTAAATTCCTTTTCTGCCTTGAATCACCCTTAACGAGCGTATGACGTCTTTTTCCTAGGTTCTTAATGTCGCATAACCATAATGAATAGGAATAAATGGTGTCGATGGACATTGTTGTGAAGAGCTTCTTGAAGACGGGCATCGCAAATGCATTGGACGGAAGCAAGGATGAAGCAGTAGGGTATGATGACCAGAATGATGCACGCGAGAGTATCTCGGAGATTGGCAGCAGTGACGGCAGTGACAATGAATAGGGCGAGTACCGTATGCCAGTTGCCTTGTTTCACTAATGCAAATTTTGTGTTTTTTTTTCGGGAATATGGTCATTCCCCGCGTATATCTCGCACTGAAAATTTTCACACAAATTTTCGGTCAAAAAAGTGCGAGATATACGCGAGCAGATACGGTATTTTCTTGCTGACTAAATATGTCAACTCCAATTATATGATTATTGGTTCATTATTTCCTGAATAATAAACAAATTTATCTTCGACTCTGGAACTTCCAGAACCAGGCCACCGACTGTCACTTATTCCTAAGATGTTAATGTTGAGTCTTTCCATTTCTTTAATGGTGTTGTGGATTTTTCATCCTTCATACATACTTCTCACATTCCAAGTGCATATCCTCATTATGGCTGACCCGGAGATTCTTAGCACCCCCTGGCCATTGAAGACTTGCCGGGACTGGGGGCCGATATAATTGATTAGCCATACTGATTATTATTATTATTATTATTGTCACCACCACCAGCTCACATGCTCACGCTAGGAACAGAAGAATACCTAAAGAAGGAGGGAGGAGAAGAGGAATCCCGCAGGCTCGTCCACAGATACTTCCCAATAACCCACAGAAATGCCACCGGCGAAATAATGCCACAACAGTAAGCTTAATTTAAAAAAAAAATTATCACCATAAAGGGGGAAGTAAACATGCTAACATAAATAGACAGGGGCTTCAGACAGCATTAAAAGGAAAAACTAAATACCCTTAAACATACCGAAATCTTTACTAGGGGACTAACATCTTAAGGCTCGAGCCAAACAAAAAACAATCACCAACAGGTGGATGTAAAAGAAAAATAACATGTAGCTTGAGGAGCAAAAAGGAAATTTAAATTAACAAAGGTTAAGAGAAATCTGAGCCCAAGAATTAAGAAATACATATTAAGTGAAGCGACTTAATAAACCACACAACACTGAAAAAAGGCTCGACATACAGTCAACCATGCCATGCCAAAAAAAAAAATCAAGATGCAAAATAATAATTAAAGAGACCAGAATAACAAAAACCTAAATTAATATTACTGCGGTACACACAGGAAAACTTAAAACTGAAGGTAGCAGTTAACCAAAAACAAGCATGATTTAAAACAAGAACAAAACAAACAAGAACTACGACATCACGTTTGAGAGCCGCGCCACACGCCGAAAGAATCGTACTAAAAAAAAAAAAAAAAAGCACAACACAATGCATCATCAAGAAAACTACAATGGCCGCGCAACAGTTCACTGTATATCATGCCTAATTACGCCAAACAACGGAATTTAAAAAGGAAACTCCGCCAGAGAGAAATTACAAAAAGAGAAAAATATTACCTTTTAACAATAATACGAACAATAAAAACAGAAATAGGAAGCGACGGAACAAACAAATCATAAAGACCATTATATAGGCCAACCCCTTAACTACGAGAAGAAAATGAACTACACAATTAAAAGGAAAATACCCCTTGAAAACATTAAATAATAAATAAGTTAAAAAGAGATAAACTAGAAACGTGTCCCCAGAATTACAAACAATTTTTTATCATTTCAAATGATCTTGTCGACTTCGTCCTTATGGTTGGGGTCCATCGTTATGCATTACGGACACGGTGATGGACCCATGCAGCCGTGCGGGAAGTGAAGTCATGCAGCTGCGCGGGAACGTGACGTCATGTTCACGCGGGGAGCGAGAACCAGACGCTAATGATTATTGGAGTCTGTTGAAAGAGGCCTGGCGTCGAGCGACCCTTTAAAAATCAGAAACTGGCTCCACAAATCTGTAAATCAGTATTCTTCCCTTATTTCAGATATACTATTCATTAAACAAACATATATGGCATAGTCATGACCCCTTCATGGAGTAGGCTTATTGTCTAAATCTGGACACTCATACTACATCCTTACACTAATTCAAATTTACGGCCAAATGATCCTTCTGACAGGGAGGCAAAGGTTTCCGCCGGCTTGCCTGGGATGATGGGCCACAAAACCGCTATCAAAAAGTACACAATTTATGCTTTATTCAACCTAACACATCTCTAATACAAGTACAAGAAACAAATTTCTTCCCATGACCCTTAAAGAGGTGCCCGCGCGGGAAACCTAAGTTAATGGGTAATGCAGTCTGTTGAAAGAGTCCTGGGACTTCGAGCAAAGCGAGAAGCCCTCCTGAGCCTTTCTAACATGTGTAGCATTTGTAGCATGTGTCATTTGAAATGATAAAACGTCTAGTCTTTCAGACTGACTGATTTTTTTTAACCTAATCAGTGAATACAAAATAAAAAATAACAAAACATACCAGTTGTGGACGCACGCAAATAAAATATATATTACCTTATAACATACCTTAAATAATCCTTCCTCTTTTTTTTTTTTTTTTGGAGACAACAGAAGATAAAACCAACTCAACACTAATAAATAATTTTAAATAATAAAAACTGCCCAACATGGCTCCCGCTGGCACACGCTACAACGGACACCAAACATCTTCTAGTTTTCTACATTCCGGCGAAAGTAAATTGCACACCTTGCTTCTTGGGTGATAATTTCATTACCAACCCACTTCGGTTCACGTTACTTAGGAATTTAACTCCATTTCTTGGGGAGGCGAGGGCCAAGGCCATCTCGAGTTCATTAACCAAACCAAGTTATCTTAGCGGGCACTTTAAATAGTAGAGGGTACAAAGGCGTCGAAATAGATGCATAATAATGTTTGAGACTGGCTTTGCATGTCACAATTTTTATCTTATCAGAAATACCATTTACACAGTCCAATTATGCATAGTAAACTAAATAAGATAACACATATAAATTATAAGCACTTCACGTCAATCTCGACCAGAACCTAGCAACATCAAGTGCATTTTGTGTTGCATTAAAAGGATCATATTCGGTGGAGGAAGATGGGCACAATGAACACTGGAGCATACACTGCATAGTTTGTTCTTCACAACAGTCACATGTGATGTTGCTGGCATCGAAATAGCCCCATCTTGCTTGGTAGAATTTGGATCTGCCCACTCCTGTTCTCAATCAGTTCAAGGACTTTCACACAGACCTGTCTTCATGAAAGCCAGGTGGCAAACGTTCTGCAACTGTCATTTGTCCTGGGATGACCGGGACCTTGGCTTTCCAAAGCCATACTCTCGCTGTAGTAGGTGATCCAGTTAGTTCCTCCAACGTTTGTAGGAAGCGTTTTCTTGACTTTAGTCTCTGAACTGGATGTGTATGGCCATATAAGGGATGAGCACTTTGTTGCTCCACTCTTCGCCTCTCCTTGTCTGCAGCTATTTTCCTTCGAATACAAGGTGCAATTCCTGCAAGTCAGTCGAGTTTGTCGACTAGACTAGACTCGACTTTAAACGGCCAGTCACTAGCCTGCAAGTCTCATAGGGCTATATCCACCTGTCGGGCAAGGGATGACGAATACCAAACAGTACATGCATATTCTCTGACGGAATAACTAAGTGCCATTGGAGATGTGTGGATGGTTTGTAGTTGACTTCCCCACTGTGAACCAGCCAGTTTGCGGAGTACGTTATTCCTTGCCGACACTTTGAGTTTGCAGTTCATGCAGTGCTTCTTAAATGTGAGAGTTCTGTCAAGCGTTACACCCAGATATTTTGGAGTGTCACAGTTCTGTAATTGGATACCAGACCACATTAATTCGAGTTCACAATGAGCTTACTTGTGCCTCAGGTGGAAAGTGTGCCCCCTTTCGACATCAGGAGCCCGCCAGGAGCTCCGACACAGAAAGGAGTCACAGCGCCCCTTTCCCTATATTCTTACACTGCTACAGGGAAAAGGGAGGAAGAGGACTTAGGGAATAAAACCGGGAAGTGGCGCCTGGGGCGGGAGAGAGGTCCGATGTGGGACTCTGGGTGTTAATATGCCTCGTAGAATAACCAAAATAATTAAAGATCAAAAATGAAAATCTGTATTCTGAATAAGGGACCATTACATGCTCGTAGGCCAGTTTGGAGGGAAGTAACAAACACTCCTACTTGAAAATAAACCCCATGGTGGGCAACCATGACTTGTGGGTAAATAGCAACACTGCACACGTTAGCATATCAAGCTTTCCAATAGTCTTTCAAATATCTGCTTCAGCAGATCTTCTTCAAATGAATTAATCTATTCCTAATTTATAATCACCAGAAATATTACTCTAACACACATCTTATGAAAGGTGCTAGACCATGAGTTCAAAACATGACCACAAAGGACAAGTTCAAAGCCCGGCAAACCAAAGCAAGGGGCTGTCGGCCATTGTTACTTTCAAAATTGGTACCCACACCAAAATCCTACCATTACAGGCATCAATTAAACATTTTATGTATTTCAATAATTAAGAGGGGTTGAAAGAAAATCATACATTTATTTATTTACATATGTTATGCCCTCATTGGAGCACTTAACCAAAACAAGTATATACATATCTCAAAAACAATATTAAAGATTCAGCTTCTTATTTTTTTTTTCCCAAAACATATTCATTCTAGTCGACCTTGCCGCTCTCTCTGCATCGCTTATGGTGTAAGTTTTGCGGGTAAAGGTTTTTAAGGGAAGTCGGATGTTCTTGTTTTTCAAGATATTCTTCTCATCTTTGTTAGCAATTTGGGACATTGTCAAGCCTAGTTCATCCAGATTATTTTGAATTTCCATAAACCAAGAGTTCTTTGTTTTACTTTTGAAAAAATAAATAATACTTGTAATTGTCTGGTATCTGGCAGGCGTGAGATATGACAAAAAAAAGCAATTCGCCTTTTTCGCATAGTATCGACTATAGACTCAGTTTCTTTATAAACCACTTCATTTGGTAATAGACGCCATTGACCATCCACCTGATGTTTTTTATTAATTATAGTTCTGAGAATTCTTCTATCAATCTTCTGTAATGTGTCAGTAACTGATCGAGTGTTTAACTTGAAAAGTGTTTCACAAGCATACATTGCTTCCGGTTGAATAACTGATTCGTAATGCCGTAATTTGGCATTTATGGAGAGTGATTTTTTTTTTTTTGTAACTAGACCAAGTAATATATTGCGCTTGTCTTAACTTTGTTGTTCTATTTTTGATTGACACTTTCTCATTCAAATTCCATGTTATAATCTCCCATAAATATTTAAATTTATGTACAACTTTAATTTCTTTATTGTTGATCAATGTAATAGCTTGTGTTTCCACATCAAAGGATGCCATTATTTCAGTCTTTTCAAATGAAATTTGAAGTCCTACTTTTACTGCAATAGACCCAAGTTCTTCAATTTGGTGTTTAGCCTCATCTATACTGGTTGCAAGCAGTGCAAGGTCATCCGCAAAGGCCAAGCAATTCAGTTTTATATTAGTACCAATCTTTACATTTGGAGGACAAGTTTTGTTCCACTCACGCATGATCTTTTCAAGAACACAATTAAATAATAACGGTGATAGACCATCTCCCTGTCGAAGTCCAGTCCGGATATCAAATGGTTCCGACAAGGTGCCTCAAAATTTAACCTTTGTTTTAGTATCTTTCAATTAATAATAATAATAATAATAATATGCCTAATTTAGGAAGGCACCCTTATCTACATGTGTGGCATCGTTCAACACGTGATCACATTAAACATGCTTAATCAAGCAAGGGGTCAAATAACTGAGATCCTCGACCCATACCATAGTAGGTATTAAAATTTCATTAAATCATCTTGTAACTTAAACAAATATGACCAAAGACTAAAGTATCCTTGGTACCTCAGATGCCCAGAGAAAATCTAAAGTCTTTTTGCTTGGCGCTAACTTCCCGGAGTCACTGGGAGTCTTCAAATCTACTTAATATGAAATCGAAGATGATTTTAATGTCCAATGAAATAATAGTGTTCATAATATAGTTCAAGAGTGTTTATAACACGTTGCCTCAAATAATGCCGCATGGCATAAACTTTCAGCGTTGGCCGAGGCACTAACGCCTCACTCTCGTCCAACTAGTTCATTTTCACATCCTGGAATGATCGCGTTAGCACACGAGTAACTTCACTTCTTACCAGGGTTCAGGCGCGCTGGCCACTTAGTGCCGCCCTTGGCACGCAGTGAGCACTAAGCAAAACAATAAACAGAAGACTGTCTTAATGCGGTCTTATCCACTACCAACAGTTAAATGCCACAGTTCACACACACGGGTCAGTTCATATTTAAGTTGGCATAGAAAATCATGCTATTAAGCCTCGTTGTGATAGGTTATTAGGTTTAAAAGATCAAGTCCAAAATCGCGCGGCTTGTGCTGGTACAGTACAGTACAGTACAGTTCATTGAAAATATGACGAATTTAATTGCTATTGTCGTCGTCCACATTAAGGTGACCGAGGGATCCGGGACTGGGTCCCCCAATGGTCAATCGTGCAATAACGTTTTTTTATTTCTTCTAAATTATCTTCTGGTCGTCACTCCGGGCGACCACCGGGCACGGAGCTGGACTCCTGGGTGGCGAAGGGGTACGGAGCTGGGACCGCAGGGGCCGAAATCGTGAGATGATTATCCAATCGGCTCAGAAAGCACACGCCTGGGTTTTTGAAGGGCTAGGCTTGAGCTGGTTTTCACTGTAATCGCTTGTCAAGCATTCAAGGGCTGTAGACAGATTTGTTTCAACTGATTCAATACTGTGCTCTGTGCGGCCAGGGTGAGGTCATCAGCATACAGAAAGCTTCTGGTGTTTGGAGATACTGGCTGATTGTTTGTGTAAATATTAAAAAGTAACTCAGCCAACTCACTTCCTTGAGGTAGGCCATTTTTCTGTATCCTCGAGCGGCTTCGCTGTCCTTGGATGTCGAAGAAAAACCTTAGGTTCTAGAAAAGCCCAGCGATGAGTCTAGTTAAACCATTATCGTTTGTCAGGTTGTAAACCTTTTCTAGTAGGATTTGATGGTTGACAGTACCATATGCTGCTGATAGATCCACAAAGACTATACCTGTGTTTCATATCCATCATCTATAAATTTTGTTAGGTTCAGTAATTGTCCGGTACAGCTCTTGCCAGGGTGAAACCAACACTGTTGTGGTATTAATAGTGTGTCATTGGTAGGTAAAATGCAATTTAAATTCAATCTTTCGAACAGTTTGTAGATGTGACACAGAAGCGCTATAGGTCTGAAATCTTTTGAATCAGTGCCCTCCTTTCCGGGAGTCAGTAAGCCACTCGAGACCTACCATATCTTCGGTATCTGATGATATCCTGGGGAAAATTAATTGAGGTGGTTTCCCATTGCCTTCCTCAATGCCACTTGAGGCCAATTATCAGCCACCCTTATCATAGGAAGAGACACTGTATGTAGTCGCCTCTATGAGGTACAGACACTACGACTGATTTATGAACCTAAGAGGGTACAGATACCTTTTACTCATATCAGACCCGAGCACTGGGTTGCCTCCTCCGACAACTACATGGTACCGAAGGACTCCTTCTGCTCTGCAGGTGCCGTTGAGGTCTTCACTCATAACCCAGAGCTGGGCCCTCCATACTTATGACCCCTGTAGAGAGGGTGTCCCGGCATTGAAAAAGCCCCCAGGATTTGGGGTACCTCTTCCAAAAAGATGGTAGCCTTCATAGGGAGGTTAAGGCTGCTTGAACTTTTAGTTCTCGTAGTCAAGTGGAGCAGTTGCACCTTATATAAAGGGAGGTGGCGGGCAGTTCGTCACTCCTGTGGGGGTCCGGGCGGGGATACCAAGAGCCCGCCGATGAGCCTAGCTTGGTGTCCTAGGCGAAACCCCACACAAGACACGGCACAAACCTAGAAGAATTGCTGAGTTTTAATTCACCGGCCGTGAAAGCCAATATACCATTTTTTTGGAAGCCTTCATAGGGAGGTTAAGGCTGCTTGAACTTTTAGTTCTCGTAGTCAAGTGGTGCAGTTGCACCTTATATAAAGGGAGGTGGCGGGCAGTTCGTCACTCCTGTGGGGGTCCGGGCGGGGACACCAAGAGCCCGCCGATGAGCCTAGCTTGGTGTCCTAGGCGAAACCCCACACAAGACACGGCACAAACCTAGAAGAATTGCTGAGTTTTAATTAACCGGCCGTGAAAGCCAATATACCACCTTATATACAAAGTCTTCCAATATTTCAAATAATAAGTTCAGTTCTTAATTCTTGATAATTTTTTTCCTTTCCCAATACTTCTTCATTCTGGAAGATCTTGCAGCTCGTTCTTCTGCTGATATAACATATTTCTTACGCTGTGAAATTTTGAATGTTAGTCGAGTGTATTTGTTATTCAGAAGCCGTTTCTCCTCTCTATGTTCAATTTGATGTTGAGTTATTTTCAATTCGTCTCAATCCATTTGTATTTCTTTACACCATGTAATTTTTGTTTTACTGTTGCAAAAGAAGTCAAAAAGTTGTTTCAGAAGCCTAGTATTTGGCATAGCGGGATAAGTGTCCAAAAAACGTGATCCTTCGTTTTCGCATCGTGTCAATGATAGATTCATTTTCCTTGTGAAAATGAAAATCCACAGCCTGCTTCCAGTCTCCGACCGGGTCAGGAATGGAATGAATGAAGCCCCGATCTAGCGGCGAGGATATAACATTTTGCTTGTAAAGTATTGAATTGGGCAAAACTCTCCACTGGCCCTCAACCTGGTGTTTTTTATTGATTATTGTCCGAAGAATCCATCTATCAACCTTCTGTAGTTTCAGTTGTTGATCGGGTGTTTAGTTTAAATAAAGTTTCACTTACATATGTTGCTTCTGGCTTAACGACGGAGAAATAATGTCGAAGTTTAGCATTAATTGAAAGAGACTGTTTCTTATATGTTGGCCAGGTAATCTGTTGTGCTCGTCGCAATTTTAGTGTTCTACTATCTATTGATGCTCTTTCATTGGCATTCCAAGTGATGATCTATTGTTGAACTATTGTTAAGAAAAATAAAACATATAAAAATAGGCTCGTTCTGTTTTTAAATTGGTGGAGCAAAGATAAGGTACGGTATTTAATGTATCAAAGTCTGAGAGACTTTCTGATTAGCTGTAGAGACAAAGAGAAGGTAGTTAAGATGATTAGATGACTGTGAAGTTAAGTTTTTTATAACATTGCTAGTTTTTCAAGTGCCAACTCATGGTAATAAAAATTTTGTGTATTTTTGCAGCAAAATGAATCCCAGGTGACATCTGTAAAAACTGCTGCAACATCTGCAGCAGGCTTTCTTTCTGATAGTAGTGATGGTGAATCAGAAAAATGTCCCATCTGCTTGCTTAGTTTCACAACGCAAGAGATTGGAACTCCAGAATCGTGTGATCACAGTTTTTGTGTGACTTGCCTTCAGGAATGGTCCAAGGTGAGTTTGGCATGTTTGTTCTTCAATTCGAGAGGTAAAAAGAGGAGTGACAAACAGAGGAGATGTAACTACCCGGTTAAGATTTCAATCTATCCTGAAATTTTCTCATAGAATATCATATTCATAAGGGATGAAGTGACCCAATCATAGTCCTTGGCAGTGACCAAGGTATTAGAAACCTAGAATTCTGAGCTTGAATTTATGTGCAGAAGGGTGGCCAATTCCTTTCCACTCCTCTTCCTGCAGCATCAAACAGGTTTTCATTAGACATCATTGAGAAATCCAGGAATTTAACCCTTTTGATGTCAAGTAATTATGAGTGGTTATGCTGAAATTGCCAAGCCAAGTTTAGTGAAATTACAAATGTTCGGGTTTAAGATAGAAAATAGATATTTTTTCTGTATCAGGTAAACATATTGTTACATGGTGGCGACAGAACCTGGAAATCAGGGAAATTTGTCTGTCTGGAAATATCAGGGAATTTCGCAAAGGTGTAGAAAAATACAGGGAAATTTGAAGAAAGAGAATTAATAAATCTAGAATACAACAAATTTTTTGTCGAGCGAATGAGAATTATTTTGCAGCCAAACCTGTCGCGGCAAAAAATATAAAGTGGTTCCCCGATTAATATCGGGGAATTTTGTGGCAACATCACGGAAATTTGCCAGGCAATCTGTCACCACCCTGTGTTAACATACAGTACTACATGCTAAATAATTAATATTTTGCTTCATTTGTTTAATTAAAAGAACACTTCAAAGATTATTTCTGTTGAAAGAAAAAGAAAGAAGAAAATAAAAAGGAATTTTTAATATAATTTTGACAGCCTACACAATCTAAATCATATCTTTTTTTGATATGCATCATAATCATCTCGGGATCCTTCGAGCGGGCCAGGTAGGATTTGAGTGGACGATATGCCTCCATCTAACTCTGTTATTATAGATTTCTCCTTTAATATCTTGGAACGTCAGTCCTCTCGTTAGATCTTCTTTAACTTGGTCTATCCACCTTCTTCTGGGATGTCCAACGGGTCTTTTCCCTGGTACCATCCTTTCCAAGTACTGTTTGGTGATGTGTGTCTCCGGCATCCTTTGTACATGACCAAAAACTTCAACCTTGCAATACGCAGTCTCTCTTCCATTGTCAAGGTTATCTGCATATCTTTTCAACAGCCATTCCTGATTCGGTCTTACTGTATATGTTAATGCCGTATTTGCTCGCATATAACTCTCACTTTTCTGACCGAAAATAAGTGTGAAAATCTTTAGTGCGAGATATATGCGGGGATTTGTGAGGGAAATACCTTATTCCCGAAGAGAGAGAGAAAAAAAAACAACTTCAAATTTGCATTATTGAAACTAAACGACTGGAATTGTCAAATGCCGTCGCTGCTGCCAATCTCCGAGCTACTCTTACGTGCATGCATTTGCGATGCCAGTCTCCAAGAAGCCCTTAGTAACGTCTGTCAACACCATAACCCATAACTAGAGATACGGGAAAATCGCAACCGCGATAAATGCGAATTCCATTTTTTTTTCTTCAATTTTCTTCATTTTGTTGTCTAGTGGACCATATATACCCAAAATTTGCAAAATTGAAAATGCGACAAAGTGCGATAACTGCGTGTTTCTGCGATTTTTCCCGTAAATGCGATAAATGCCTTGAATTTGTGATATACGCCCATTTTTTTTTGAAAAATATAGAAAATATTGACAAAAAAGTAGTAGAGAGCCTAGGCCTAATTAAGTTACTATGAAAACAGGCCTAAATATTTTGACAGACGTAATAAGCGAGAATATTGTAACCTAAAAGTAAGCCTAATCATTTACGTAATTTTGGAGTATGCCTTCATTAAACAGAACGTGTAGTATGTTTTGCTCAATTAAAGAAAACCTCTGAGATTGACAATATCTTTAAACTTCAAGTCTTGGGAGTCTGCGTGAAAGATGCGTGGCGAACATCACAGGAACACCATCACTAGCTTATTAAAGCTGCAGCAACGGCAATGAAACAGTTGTTAAATGTCACATTATCATGTGTTTTTTTTAACCGTACCATACAAAGGAAGTATTCGGAGTGTAAAAATCCTAATAAGCTTATTAGTGTAGTATCAAAATCGCGGAAATATGACTCAAACGTCCAGAAATGTACCGTTTGAAAACAAAAGATTGCGCGATAAGGCGCCTAGTGCTGTTGGTCAGCTGCGAGCTGCGATACGAGGGCACACAAGCTTCACCGAAAATATCCGATGGTTACGTTCTCATTACGTAATTTACAGCGCGGCTACTCGAATGATCCTGAGCTGCTGGTGCTCTTGGCCAAACTTGCGATTGTTACAATAAAGCGGGTTGTGTTCCGACTTCAATGCTTGCCTTTTGAAGTTTACCGTGCGCACAGATGGACTTCTCACGCTAAAATACGCGTGTGTTTCGCATTTCACTTTTGTTGTCTCGCACTTTCTTTAGCTCGCGCCGCTGCGTCAGTTATTTGTTCCGTACCGCATAGATAAACGTACGCGAATTACAGTACGTGAGAATAATAGGGCTACAACTCACAGATTTTTACTAAAAATAGTAGAAATATTATTTTTTAAATCTAAATTTCTGAAATGGTAAGACCTAAAATTACCATCCACGAACGTGCGCGTGGTTATAAGAAAGAGCGCTTTTATGTGAGCGATTCTAACATATTAATGTGTGGGATTTGCAACATTAGATTGGATTGGGAAAAGGACAATCTGGACAAACATTGCAGAACATTTATACATAAAAACAGGAAGGAATCGGTTAAGTGTGATCAACAGCTGGCTAATAAGAGACAAGCTACTTTGGTTAGTATTAATGATAAAGCTAAGAAAGCAAAGCTCGAGAAGACTGAGTTTATTCGTGACACTGTCAAGATGTGTCTACAGGCAAACATACCTTTAAATAAATTGGATCATCCAGCAGCTCGTACCTACTTCAAAAAGTAAGTGACTTTATTTCATTCAATTTCCATGTTTGAATGCTTTGCATGGATATGAAAGTGAAGATAGTATAATATAGAGCATAACAATATTGTAAAATATTTTTTCAGGTATGTAGACGGATCTGGAGATTTGCCTGGGAGTGACCAGTTACGGCGAGAGTACCTTCCTAAATGTGGTGCCGAAGATCAAGACCGTATTCGTTGTGAATTTCAAGAACAGGAAGTAGTCATTGTTGCTGATGAAACCACAGACATGGCAGGAAGATGTGTCTTTGCTGTTTTGTTCCGCTCAGTGACCGATTCATGTGAACAAAATGTTGCTTTGGCGTCATGTTCATTTCTAGACAAAGCCAATGGAACAACCTGTAGCCAAGCAATTGTTGATACCATACAGAAGTATGGTATCAAATATGAGAATATCATTGGTCTCGTTTCCGATTCAGCTCAATATATGGCGACATGCTTTCAAGGTATGCAAGTTCTAGTTGGAGATCACCTAGTGTATTTTCAATGCTGGGCCCATAAAATTAATTTAGTGGGTGATATTTTTATGGTGGAATTGGCAGAGTTGAATACTCTCATTTCAAAGCTCAAAATGGTGTTCCTCCATGGTAGGAAGATCAAGAGTTCTTACCTGAACTTTCTGAAGGAAAGATTTCCAGAGTTGGCACCCACATCGTTCCCTAAGCCTGTGATAACTCGCTGGAATTCCTGGTTTCGCAGTGTTCAGTACCTCGCGAAGTATGTTAACCCTCTGATACAATTTTTAAATTCTCAGGAGGAAAAGAACGTAAGTACCCTCACAGTGTGCGAAATGTTTGAAGACGAAAACTTAGATTTGGTGTTGCGCACTCAGATTGCCTTCGTTTCAGACATTTGCCAGCCACTAATGCAGATGATCAACGCACTGGAAGGCTCTAAATATCCATATGCCCATCTAATTTGGGATAAACTGATGACAATTCGTCATTCATTGGCAAGACTGGCTGGAGGCACTTTTCAGAACAGACAACTTCTTTTTTGTCTCAGTTCACTAGTGCTGTAAAAAAGGCACAAGTCGCTGAAACATTGAAAAGAGCAAGTAATAAAGCAGAAATGAAACTAATTGTGCATATGAGTCCATGCCCAGCTAATAATATCAATAAGGATGTGGGGAGTCTTTTCAACCCAGCTAAAGCTGGCCAACAGTTGCAGGTATGTAAGTCTATGCTATCTAACAATTTTAGTGTATTTAAAGCTGGCTATTATTAATATCTTCTAATTTATTTATTTGTTTCATCAGGTAAATGAAGTAACTGCATTCTCAAGCAGATCACAACTACCTGCTCTTCAGAAACTCAGCCAGGACTGTTTCAGTGATGGCTACCTGTATTTCCATCGTCAACTGATTGAAAGACTGAGAGAGGGAGGAAATGTAGATGTTTTGCAGATCCTCTTGGCTATGCGTTCTGTTAAGGAGGATTTTGTAAAAGCTGCCTTGAAAACAATTTGGTTGCCAGTAAATAGTGTAGATGCTGAACGTTTCTTCAGTGCCTATAATCTGGTTGTGACTGATGAGAAGAACCAGATTGAAGGAAGAGAACTTAGAAACATGTGCCATGTTGAATTTCAACCACAAAAACTAAGTTTAATGACTGTAGTAGCTATGTGCACAAGGTGCAAGGCAGTGGGACCATGCAGCTCTGAACTCTGTACACAAATAAGTCCAAACCTCAACGTTGGCTGTCCATTAAATGCTTTTCTGTGGGTTCCTACTTTCAAGGCATCAGCTGCTTTCTTCCAACTCCAACTCAAATTCCATTCATCTCTCATAAACTAGTCTCATTAGGGTGGCATCAGGAAAGACATCCAGTTGTAAAACCAATCGGCAAATAGAAATTTGTTGTAAAACCAACATCTCTCCCCGTTGAAACAGGAAAAACAAGAGGGTAGATATACTTTTAATTAGTTAATTATTCAATGTATTGTATTGCCTTAAGTTTAGTAAATGTGTAAATTTAATCTTCAAAGTCATCTTGTGCCGTTTATTAGAAACACCTATGTATCCAAACCTGCGCATGTTTATACTAGTTGCCGTGTTTTATTAATTTTGAACTTTTCATTTTTTACCGTAGGTCTACTTAGTGTCGTTTAAATGCTACAAAACGCTAATTTTAAAAGTTCAAAATGCTACAAAACGCTATTTTTCAAAATGAAAGTGCTACTAAATCAATTTCAAAATGCTATTTTCTCGTATCTTTACCCATAACCCCTACATACAATCATGCAAGAGTTTGACTGCTGGTCTTCTTTATTTTGTCTTCTCTCGTCAGCTTATTGTGACTAACAACACCAGATCTCGATGTGTTCTAACCTCACAATTTCTTATTGAGCGTGTGGAGCGCCAAATCACGCAAGAGTTCAACAGACGGACTTCTTTACTTTGTCTTCTGTCGTCAGCTTATCGAGGCTAACAATACCAGACCTCGTCGTGTTCTAACCTAACAATTACTTATTATTAGCGTGTGGAGCGCCAACAAAACAGCTGACGATCATACCCCGTATTGCTGTTTTACTGCGTCGCCACATTTGAAAACACCGTTTGCGTTTGGTTATTGGTTTCTAGCGTGTCTTCTGTTGATGCCAGTAGCGAATATTAAATTCATTCACAATGAATTCTCGACCGGCAACTCTTGTTACCATCGTCGTCTGCGTATTTGATCACTTTGAGTGTAAATCCAGCCGTATAACTTCCGCCATTTTACTTAACTAAAAGATCGATTTCCACAAGAAAACAATCACACTTAACTGAGAAACAAAAATGGAACATGAAGACAATATTGCTAGGCCTACTTGTCGACAATGCAACAGATGGACAACAAATACCGTGAAAGAAAGAAAAGCTCCTCCGCAAAAACGAACAATAACATCGCGGGCAAGGCGTGTTCTAAAATTACTACGATCATCTTTATGACGGCGTCAGAAATTAATGCGAGTTATATGCGAGGAATACTTTCTCCTGCAATTTCCAATTTAAAAATGGGGTGCGAGATATTGTCCGGGCCACCTTAAATAAGTTACTAGAAAACCAACATTGCCGCCACATTTGGTGTTGCCAACTTACTTAATTTAACATCAAAATGTCAGCACACACATCCATTTAACACGTATCGCAAATGATCCAAACTGAGTAAAGGCCCTTTTATGAAAATACAATTTACATAAAGTTGTGAAGCATCAAGTTAGGGACATCTTGGTCATCAGTCCTCAACAGTCTAACTCTTAAGCAGTATTATGGTAGTGAAGTTAACTTAAATTGTCTCTTCTAGATTGATTTTTAAAGCATCATATCAAATGCATAAGAACGGAAACATTAATACTTACTCAAGGTTTTTTCCAGTTTTTACGGGGAGCTAAAGATGAGCATGTTAATTTCTTCTTATAGGCTACATTTTTATCATTAGTCCAAAAATGCAGACCATTCTGTTCCAAGATGAGTGTTCAGAGAAGGATTTAGGAGTGGGGGAGAAATAGAATAGTAGGGTACATATTAGCTTATTATTTCTTTATTTTTGATAAGTACCGTACTCATTTCTTGCATGTATAAGCCTACTATATGGAGGCAGAATTAAGAAAGCTGTTGAAAGCCTATTGGCAAATCCCTATTGAGATGCAAGAAGACTGTTGATCCAATGCTTAGGCCTAAAACCATTCAAACTAGTCGTGGATTTTAGGGGCATAAGACTGGAATGACAACTCTTAAGATTTCTTCTCGGAATGGTAGAAAGCAGCTGTTGTTGGTTGATTTTGGGGCCTTGCGACATCATGATCATGTAGATCGGTGTACTTGGGCATGCAGAATTTGTCTGATAACCTGTGTTATTGCGATGGCTGTATTAGTGTGTGCATTTATTATTCAGATGAGAATTGGAACGATGCGGCCATGGCCTTAAATTAGGAACCATCCCGGCATTTGCCTGAGTAGAAGTGCGGAAACCACTTCCAAGATTGCTAAGATGGGAATCGAACCTTCCTCTTCTCAGTTTTGCCTCACGAGGCTGTGTGTGTCTGGTTCCATTCCTGATCAAAATAAAAATTTCTTGGTAGAGCTGGAAATCGAACCTGGACCAACTGCCAAAAAATGCTAGCCGCACAGCGTGAGATGGTTGGTAGAATACTCTCCTGACCTCTCGTCACCTGGCACATTAAAAGCCACTTGCAGGAAATTCACTGAATTCAATGACAAATTGAAGAGTTAAATACAGGCGTTGAAAGGCAGACTTTATCGACGGAGTAATATCTCGAAAATTGTAATTATAAGATACCAATACAAAACAATTTTCTGTGGAGAATTGAGATATTTAACTTGCGAGAGCGGAATATATGAGAGAGAATACGGTGCCAGCATTGAACTTAAGGCAGCGTTGTCGCGAATGCTGCTGGCTATACCTACTATGTGCGTTCGTCCTCTACACTTCCGCTTATTTCTACATGATCATAATAATAATAGCATTATTATGATAGTGATATTCAAATGGTTTCTAAAAAAACAAAGTGCTGAAAATTTTCAGTGCATATTTTAAAATAAAATAATAGCCCGTCTTCAAGCAAAAATGTTCAAGGCAAAACGACATACTGTATGTAATAGACCCAACACTTCAGGAGTGATGAACCAAGTAGAATACTTAAATTAGCCTAAATACCTTGTGTAATGATGAATAATAATTGTGGAAATGATGTCCTAATTGGTTTTCTCCTTCTCTGTCTGTAACCCATCCGCTATCTCCCTTTATAAAACGACATATACTGTAGTGAAATTTCAGATTAATCTATACCACTTATCACTCTTTTCCTTTTCGCTTTCACTTTGATAATATATCATTTTCATACCTTATTTCATCTTTTGGCATAGAGGGGGACATTATCAATTGTAACTGCTAACCTTGATCACTTCTGCACCGGATATATGTGCTAAATCACTTAAATATGTGTTTTTATTTATTGTATATTTAACAACCGCAGCCATGCTCGACAGCATATTTAGTATGTGAAACTGCCGCAGTGAGCGATCGCATTGACGTCATTAGTTACCAACATATCCGATACAAAATAGGCCTACATTGGACAACACATGTAATGTTGTAATTATGTGGAAAAAAAAAAAGAAATAATCAGCCTATTCTTGGTTAGACGACTGACTGGACGAAACCATTGGTCGCTACTTGGTTACACGACTGTCTGGACGAAAATTACTGATTGCACTACAAGCAAGGGGGTCTGGGCATAATCCCCAGGTTAGGCTTGTTTTGTAGTAATTACCACTGTAATGAACGCTGATCGCAAGGATTCCATGTTTTGAACTAATCGGCAAATCCAGCGCCTCACTGCCTAAAAATTATTGGTCTAGGCACATACCATTGGTTTGGATGAACATTATTGATGCGTGTCTACCCCCACTGTGCGTGACAAAAACCAGAGGTGTTAGTATGGCCTAACGACCTAACAATTATTGGTCTAGAAAAAAACAGCTTGCACAATCCATTGCGAACTGGTTCAAACTTGGAGCTATTTTGTTTAATGGTACTTGTGCATAATTAACAGCAAAAATGGCAGAGTCAGCTGGAATTTCATCTTTGTATCAGTATTTAAATGATGATATGCTTTAATATGAAAAAGAAAAAAAAAAGAAAAAAAGAGGTAGCGCGGGCCGCGTTAGCTAATATATAACACCCCTGGTTTTTGTCACTCATCAATAATCTTTATCCAGGCCAATGGTTTTGCCTTTAATTTCATTATTCACGTGCCGTGTGGTGAATTTTAAGAATATCCAAGCTGTGTAGTACACGAGATCTTTGAAATTTGTAGTTTTCTATTGCCGTATAATGTATAGCCTACTAATTTCGTTACCTGGGTGTGTACCGAAGCTAATAATTCTAGCGCAGCCATCAAAGCAGTTTTCGATAAACTAAAACAATTTTCATAAGAAAATATGCATTGTCCGTTGAGCCATACTATATTTCAACACAATAGCACACCGGGGCGAAACACTGTCATCTTGTTGAGTTATGCCGGAATATTTAGCACTATTTGTGTTTAAATAAACTAAAACAAGCCATGAAATAAAGATTCATGCAATTAACATACAAATCCATGACACAAATCATAGTGTTCAAAGCTGGTCGGAGAAATACAACAAGCAACTACGGAGTGGCACTACTCCGAAGGTTTAATGCACAAATAGCACCGAGTAAATATGTCCAACTTTCCTACCACATTAATTCCCTTGGCAGAGCGGCCTAGCGATTGAAAAATACAATATGACGTTTGATGCTGGGAGTACACTACTCTGAACTTTGTCTAGCAATTGAAAAACAGGCCCTTATTGGGAAAATTTGCTATTTTTTGGTCCGTATTGACAATTGTAAATTATGTTTATTCAAATTTTACAGATTCCGCCAATCAATACATTAAGGTTGCGTTATAAAACGCTAGGTGCGGTACATGTTTCGAACCTTCAGTTTCGGTCCTTCATCAGCCGACATAATATCTTGTCAACAGCATTACATTAAAGACACTGAGCATTAACATGATAATATGCATACACACTAAAATATTCACAAGCACACATTAAAAAATCCTTTATAATATACATTAAAAAGTTTTTTAAAAAGTTTTGAAATCACTGCAAAACTATTGACTCCTTCACATGTCACTGCATTCTTAAGTGACGCTAATGCGCTCGATTAACATCTTGTCTTGTCCATTGGATGTTTCCTATTTTCTTCCCAAAGTAAGCGGTGAAGTCGTACATGTTGCTAACATCTTAGAACAGATTGAAATAGGCCAGGCCCTAAGGAATAATCCATCATACAACCTAAATGAAATCAATTTTGATGTAGCCCTGTGTACTTCGGGTGTGTGTAGAATCTGTCTGATAACCAGTGTTAATTGTGATGGCTGTATTAGTGTGTGTTATCTGTTTTTAGTTCAAGTAAGGACTGCAGACATTCAATTTTGAAGTAGTTCCTACTTTTCCTACCAAACGCCACCGTCAACGACAACTAGTTCTGAACCTGGTTACTAGATGCCACCACAGTCGGATCTTGGCGACGAACGTTGGAACCTATAATTCAGCTTCACACAAGTGTAATTAGTGGAATTTTTTTTTTACATGCCATAAATCTATGACATGGGACCGCCGGCTTTACTTCCCCTTCGAAGGAAGGCATACTGAGGGATTTTTAATGCTCTTCAAAGATCCGACGACTTCGGTCGAGTTTGAACCCAAGCTATAGATAGTATTTTATGATTTTACTTACCGAGATCTTCTTTTCAAATTCATGCCAGGACAAGCTTCTGCAGGCTGGTGGTTGACCAGCAAATATTCAATCTATTGATTTTTTTTTTTTTTTTACGAATAATTCATGAATACGGTGTGCTCTGCTGATAATTGCTTCTGAATGCCAGTTGCTTAAAATAGTTGTTTTCTTTGTTCATGAAAGATTGATTTGTCCAATAGCCACTTTAATTAGTTTGTCCTTCACCACAAGTTACTGTATTTATGAAGCTGAGATCATGTGCATGTACAAATTAAGTTGCTTAAATTGATTTCAATCTAAAGATATTTGTGGTACTTTAATTCAGGTGAATGTTTTGTCCCTTAGAATGACATTGGTTGCATGTAGCATTTTATATTAATTGCTGAGAACTGGGCTTAATATAATATTAGAAGCCATATCTTCAATATTGCCCAAGTAATCAATTTAGGAGCTTTCAGTCGGTCAACATGAAAAGGGCGGAAAATAAAATAAACTTTACTGTATCAACACGAGTGTGCCAAAATGAGATTGGGTGGGGAATTACAATTCATTTCCTAATGCCTGAAGTACAGTAAGTTACATGAATTATTTATACATTTGAACCCACGCAACAAATAAGGGACTCCGCGCCACCCTGGTCTGTTTTGAGATTATGATGGAAATAGGTACCTGGTCGCATGTAGCATGAAGTGACGTGTTAAACGTGCACACAAGTGTCTACTATGGGTAGATATTTGCAATTGAAATGCCAAGTGCGTGGAAGGAGGACTCGGGTATTCCAAGATGGAGGGCGTCAGGAAGTTGGAGATCTCTCCGACAACTAGCAAACGTGACAATATCGGCCGTAGACGTAAACGGAACATGCAAACGTGGAAGGATTTCAATAGAAAGATGCTGGGGAAGCATAAGAAAATTGTCATGGACGTAAAACTCCAGAAAAAATACAACCGAAAGAGGTGAGTAGAAATAAGACCTCCGTGTTTTCACCTAGGTGTATGCATGCCAGAATTTGTTATTAATAGGTCTCAATTTGGGAATGAGACATTTGAATATATCACCGTTGATAATGTAGAGTAAGTTGTTTTATTTAGGGACTTGGGAGTAACGTTGTCATCAGCCCCGCGAACTTGAGTGTGTGAGCTGTCTTATAACCTGCATTATTGTGGTGATTGCAAGGGTGTGTACGTGTTTGAGGGGCTAGAATTTGTAGGAATGTGAATTTAGCATGTTACGTTGGCTATCATCCCGATATTTGTTTGGAGTAGAGATGGGAAATTACGGAAGACCATTTTTAGGACAGACAAGGGAGGTACCTAGAATCTACTCCTCTGTTATCCTCACAATTTTAAGTGTACTTTGTTCCAGCACTCATACCAGGATTTAAATTCTCCATAGCAAACCCGGAGATCTAACCCGTGCCTTCTAAAAAAGGGTAGTTACTACACTTACCCCTAAACCACTCACAGCTACTGTAGAGAATAAGTGGCTCGTAATGCCTTAGCATGATAGATTCTACGATAATCGATGTCCTCTTTGCCATAAGGATGAACCCAGAAAAACTAAACTTTTCAGGGGGATGACACCATAGTACAACCTTGTCCCCTGAAGTCCTAATTCATATAAATTGTGTGTAATATCCTCAGTTTTGTGAAACCTGCACCATAGGTTCCAGGTTCGGTCCCCAGCTCTACAATGGAGGATCTTTAATGCTGGTATGAGAGTTGGAGCGCATGGACGCAGGTAGCCAAGGGGTGCCAAAAGGTGCTAGTGCAAACACATCCATCACCTCCTCACCTTTCAGCACACTATCAATGTTGTGGGGGAATAATCAAGAGAATATTTTAAAATATTCAAAACACGTGTTCTTTTAGAAATCCAAATCTGTGTTTGCAGCCCAGTAACGTTCTGTGTGTAGACTTGTGAATGAGACCCTCTGCAAGATGTATCTTTTCACATCATTCGGTGTTGTCATTGGTTTCATTATCGCCACAACATCATTTCAATGTGATTACCCGTTGAAATCCCCCCTAGATCATTATCTGATGTAGAAATGACTCACTGTTTCCAAATTATCTTTGTCAATCTTCACTCTTCATAAATCATGTCGGTAATATGATTGTGTTTCTTCCCACCCAAAAGAGAAAAACCATTATAGGATTGTTACAATAGGTCTGGAAAAGAAAGAGAACTACATTTTAGTTGTTCCCCAAGAGTAACTTGAGCGTCCCCTCTGCACCCCTTGGTAGCATGCTGAGCTTCTATATCCAAGATCGCGGGTTCAAACCCGTCCGAAGTCATCGGATTTTTTAAGAGCGTTAAAATTCCCTCAGTAAGCCCTCCTTCAGAGGGCGGTCTCATGTCATAGATTTATGGCACGTAAAAGAGACTTCCACTAACTACAATCGTGTGAAGTCAAATTTGCAGGTTAGTTTTGATTAAAACTCTGTAGATCCATCATTCGTAGCCAGGTGCCGGTTGCAGTGGCATCTAATTGCCAAGTTTGCGGCTAGGTGTCATTGACGGTAGCATTTGGTAGCAAAGGTAGGAACTACTTGGAATTGATCGTCTGCAGTCCTTACTTGAATTAATACAGACAACACACACTAATACAGCCATCACAATATTAACACCGGTTATCAGACAGATTCTACACACACCCAAAGTACACGGGGTAACATGCGTTCAAGATTAATTGGAAGAATATCCATTTCGCAAGGTCCGTATTGACGTGTACAATGACAATTTCAATGGGTTGAGTGTTCTCCGCCCAATCAATAATCGCAGCCGCTAATCTGAGGAACCATCCAAACATTGTTTTGTCTGCCTCGTTCCGTAGTGGCTAGCATTCTTGGCTGTGACAGCCAAGTCAGTGTTTGATTCCCGGCACTGTCAAGAAATTTAATTCTGGTCTGAGGGCTGAAACGGAGTACACTCAACCTCTTGAAACAGAATTGAGGAGAGACGGGTTAAATTCCCATCTCAGTCATCCTGGACGTGGTTATCCGTGACTTCCATCTTCTACTCCAGGAAAATGATAGGATGGTACTGTACCCTTATATCTGGATGATCTACCAAAATCCAAGGATGGAAAAAATAATGGATTGTAGAATCTTGAGTCCCGGCTAACAACAACACAGTGCTACTTGGCGAAAACACTCAGAACAAGGAAACAGGATTTTATCAAACAGAATGTGCTATAGTAACTAACTACAGAACAGTAGGTTTCTCTATCTACTCAGGAAAGATGAGAATCTACGAACATCTCGGGCGTAAGGCTGTTGATCGGGTCCCTCTGGAACTTCCACCCTACAGCACATTCCACTACAAAGACAATGCCAAATTTCTATAAAAGATCAGGGAATCGTAAAAACGTGCCTGTCATATTTATTGACATTAACAAATACACGTTTCCTAACACTAGCATTCATTATATGCATTATTAACGTTCAATTATATAAAATGACTAAATGTCATTACTTTGTTACATTAAATACATGTTTGTTTCTTCTAGAAACCGATTAAATTATTTTTAATCACTTTCATAAGCTCAAATAAAATAATGAAATAAATCGCAGCATACAACTGCTGTGCCCTAGGTAACGGGAGTTTTATAACAAGATAAAATGTTATAAAGTTAAAAAAATATCCCCAAATAAAATGAATTTACCCCTGACGTAAATCTCCGTCATTACAAAAACTATTCATTACTCTATACAATTTATCTGCTGTCTCCTATCACTTAAATCCTTCTTATAGAAGTGATAAAAATTCTCTACTCATATTTAAACTACAAATTAAAAAATTAGAATACGCATAAATATAACTATAAACCTTTCTTTAAATTCTAATATTATTTATTTACAACACAAATATTAGTTCAGCAACTACTCAATTAAAAAATAGAATATATACAACGGGCCAACTGCCTTCTTTACAGACAATATAGACATAAATAATTGTCTTCCTATTTCTTCACTACTCTTAAACGAACGTTAGAAAATTATAATTCACCATACTATGTCTTATTCGTGCAACTGTTACAATTCAGTATTCTATAATCCCTATAATTAAGTCAAGACATAGTTCATAGACCTCCTACAACTGGTCTGTCATCATAATAAAAATACTTAATAAAAATATAATCTTCCAATTCGTTGAATAATTACCGTAAATTCAATATCTGATTAAGAACCATTTAAATAGAGCTCAGTTTACTCTCAGTTTCAACAAAGATCCATTGATCCTATAATTTCTTTCAGATTCAACTTCATCTAGGATCTGCTGTCCTAATGCTTTCAAGGAGTTTCAACTCTATGAGACTATTGCAATAACTTCAAATATTAATAAACACCAACAGTACTGCTTCTTCATAAAACATCTTATTTCAACCTCAAAATATGCGCATGTCTGTCACTACAGACATTCCTTCAACAATTGACCAATGGCTTCACAATGCTCACTGTCATACAACAAATACCTCCGTCTGCTACTAGAATAAATAAACCTTTCTCTTAGAGATGCTTCACAGTTTCTTCCAAAAAACATATTATTCTGAACTAACTTCTCCTTAACAAATTCTTTTCGTAGTCTCAACATCCTTAATAAAAATATGTAATAAAAATACTGGTTCTATCGATGAATTAATTTAACAGGTAATACGATAAAATACTGGTCTTCTAATAACAATATTATTTCTTTTATGTATCACTCACATTTCCATATAGCTTCCTATTAGCTGTGATATTTCCTTTCAATTCTTTCTTCAAAATCTTATTACTTCAACAATACGCTGTAATTCGTATTTACTAACTTCACATTATATTCTTTTACAAATTCTTTCTTTAATATATTTCTCATAAACTTTTATACTTTGTTTGTTAGTCTCCAAATATTTACAACCAAATCTTTCTAATAAGTTATCAGATCGTGACTTTACGTGGATCTCTACACAAGATCTTTAAGAATCGCTTCTCTAAAATTTACCTCTATATAACATTCTTGGTACAAATTTCCATTATTATCATCGTTGTCAAAAAAATGATATCTTACAATTCAGAAATAGACAAAATGTGATCTAAACACATTTAAACTTGACCATAAAAATATTCTGAACTAAACTGTAAAATCTCCTCATTCAAATTTCAAAAGTCGCAAAATTCCAAAAATTCAAATAAAAATTCTAAAATGTCAAAATCGACGAAAATCGTGAATAAACATCCACATGACTTAGTTATAAAAATATAACATCGAAAAACTATAACAATATTATGTAAACTTAGAAAAATGGCATTAACCACTCAGCGTGGAGTGCCGTGAACTGCACGTCATGAACTCGCCGCTCTCTGTCGCGGAGTGCCGTTACCTGCACGCACGTTGCAGTGCTTGCTTTGTGCTTCCATCTCTTGTTTAGTTTCGTAACTATTACAATTTTGCTGTGTTATATCGATAAAGGAAGCTATGATCTCTCGTCTCGAGTAAAAATATATCGATTTTGCATCGGATCACATTAGATAAATCCAATTGCAAAGAGCTAGATTTTTGTTGTGTGTTTGTAAACACATAATGGCGGCTAAACGAGTGCTTCCGATAGCGGATTCCGATATTAGTGAAGTTTTAGTGAATGATGGGTCGGAAATATTGGTTTCTCTGAATGATGATTCAAATATAGAGTCTGAAAATGAAAGTAGTGACAGTGGGAGTGAATGTGGTTACGTAAATACATCGCAAGACACGGGTAAAATGTTGCCGGTCAGGAGTTTGTCAGGGATGACATGGGGAATTATATCGGCCAAAGGGAAGTGTTTACTGTAAATTATGGCCCGCAAGAAGCTGCGAGGAATTGTTTAGATCCTGTGGCAATATTTCAGTTATTTTTACGTGTGAATTCGTGAGTATGATAGTGAAACAGACAATTATTTATGCTAAGCAGCACATGATGGCACATGTCAAGGGTAAATGAATGGGTTCCAGTTACCGTCGAAGAAATATACGTAGTTTTTGCACTATATATGCTGATGGGCATTGTTCAAAAACACACACTAAGGTCCTATTTCTCAAAAAGCCGTTTACTAGCCACTCTCATATTTAATTCTGTCATCTTCCTTGATAGATTTGAAAGTATTACGAGATTTTCTAAGGTAAGCATGGTCTTTAAAATTTGATAGTATAGTTTCAGTAACTTGTGTTTTCCTTCACTACATTTGTCATTAACAAACTGTGAAAATTTGGTTTAAATCCAATGCTTCTCGGCTCTGTTATAACGTCTTATATGATGGTGTGCACTTGTAAGCAAGCTCTGTGCTCATCTCCTCCCGCAGCACAGGGTAGCAGTGAGGTGAATGTCCTCCCACGCTGAGAGGTTAATAAACAGTTGTCGGATATTCTCAAACATTTCTACAATACTCTACAAGATGGGATATATCGTTGGTCATTAGACTACCTTGTGTTGCGTTATAGATGACTAGAAGTGGGCTTTCTTCGCTATCCTTCAGAAACTGATTGTTTCTAATAGCTCGAGACTGCATGATGTCGTGTGGTCTTCTAGGGTCTCCTACAGAAGTCTCCATGCCGTCAGGTACAGGATTCGAACTCCATCATCTTCGTGTGGCCGTCCTTTCTGCTGGTGAATGTCATTTCGAATACTCTCGTTGTCGTCATAGTTCTGTTCCCATTAACATCGTTGTTTGTCATTATTTCTTCTGTAGATTCAGTCTTATATTCCTCCCTCAACTTCAGTAATTTCGACATGGTTAAAAATGTAGATTAATTTCAATAGACTTTTAAATATCGTTGTATGTCGACTTTATATATATGTGCCTTCGTTCGTTAATATCTTCTTCAGAAATATCATAATCTCTATCAGCTTTGTTATATTGTTGAGTATTTCGTTGAGATGTCCTTCTCTCATGAAGTATTAAGAGCCTCGATTTTTCTCTCTCATCCCCCTCGTCAATGCTCAAGTAAGCTTCCTTTTCAGAACAAGGATCTGATTGGGTGCTTATTATCAATGATAGTAATAATCCTTAATTAAACAAATAATTAGCCGCAATGTTAATAAATAGTTCTTATTTATTATTTAATATCTTCCATGATATTACGATGTGTTAAAATCATGCTGGTAATTAGCTATGCTCATTACATTGCTTGATCTTATCTAAGTAAGGTCGCTTCTCATTGGCTGTGCGACACGCGTATTGCTCGAGTCTTCCCCTACCATTCTCGAGACACACTTACAGCACGTGCGGGAATCGGCTCGCCTCGGGAGTCCTCGATTATCTCCGTGCAACATAGTTCCTTTCTTCTAAGAACTGTGCAGTCTAGTGCCAAGTCTCCCACGTGACTGCTAATTTTCTCATTGGTCGGCTCGGTTAACTGGCTAACTCGGCGAGGTACAAACATGTTCTGCGGCTTGTTTCCAGAGTCGCTATATTTTATCATGGGACAGTTTAGAAACCTTTTGAAGAGATGAATATTTCCAAGCTCATATACATATAAGAGCACAGTACCTAACTTAAGGCCACGGTCGCTTCCTACCCACATCGTACCTCAGTTACAAATACACACACTAATACAGACATCACAGTGACACTGGCTATCGGACAAATTTTACACATACCCAAATACATGGAGCTACATGACTGCAATGTCGCAAAGTCTCTAAAAGAATCAACAACTACAACAACAAACAACAAAGATCAGTGTGTGTATTAGTATAGCTATTACCATCCATTCAGTGGAATAAGGACTCCAGTCACAAGAAATGCATGCTGTTAACGAGTAGGCTCTGACACAACAAAACCTGTTACAGGTGTCCTACTTCCTAATTTATAGACAAAAATATGCCTATATCTATGTTCAGTGATCACTGAATCACCGCACAAGTACAATGTTCATATAATAATACGGACCACTCATATTAAATTTGGACGAAATTCACGCAATAGCGCGCTTTCAATCGACAAAAACGTACTTTACACAAAACTACAAAAATGGCGCGGAGTCCTTTATTCATTGCGCGGGTTCATTTAATGAAACACTTCTAACAAAATGTTGAGCTAAATAGGATGACTAATTTCAAAAGTCAAGCGAACAGCATCACATCCTGCTCACCTAGGCTTAAAATTGGTTCGGTGGACATGTATAGAACAGTATTTACAATGATTAAGCTACGGAACTTTTTAATTGAACTTTGTAACTAGCCTGATTTTATCCAATTTTGTTATTACACTTCTTAAGTGTTGTGTTTTTGTTAGTTCTTTTTGTGTGTATATGTGTGAAACCTTTTTGAATCGTTGACTTCTATCGTCGCGAGCTATTGACGTGGTTGCATTCTAGATTGTACGGTATATGATGAGTAGTTCTCCTGCAATTGGGAAAGGCTCGATCAGAGCCAAGCATCACTATAATTTCAATAAACATCGTAGGCTTATCTATGTGTAAAGAAGAGCTCTTACACGACCTTTGTAAATCCCACAAATGCGACATACTGTGTATCCAAGAAACACACAGGGACATTCACCACCATCATCCCACAGTTCCTGGAATGAAATTAATAGCTGAAATACCTCATGTCCAGTATGGTGGTGTTATTTTCACCAAATCAGATCTTCAAATCCTCAGTACTCCAAACACAGAGAAAAATAATATTGAAATTATAACTGTCGAAATTAGTAACCTTGTGATCTCCCGTATCTATAAGCCTCCAAATGAGGTATTCTCAATCAACCAACCAGCCAATTTTGATCGGCAGAATGGTTGTGTTATTATTGGCGATTTCAACAGCCATAGCACTGTTTTGGGCTATCCTTAGGACGATCCAAATGGGGATGTTCTAGATCAACTGATATTGATCTATGACAACAAACTTCCTCTATTTTTTAATAGGGGCAGATGGCAACGCGGATACAATCCGGACCTCATGTTTGTGAGTTCAAAATTAACCCAACAATGTGTTAAATCCATTTGCTCCCCAAACCCTCATACACAACACCACCCAATTGTGTGTCGGTTAATATCGGCAATCTGCCCACACACTGTCCACTTCAAGGGAATATACAATTTCAAGAAGGCAAATTGGGAAATATTCACCACAGTGTTTGATGATAGGATTAAAACACTCTGTCCTGTTCCAGAGGCGTACGAGAAGTTCGTGGAAGTTTTCAAGTGCTGTTCATGAAAATTCCTAGAGGTTGAAGAACCACTTACATTCGAGGCCTTACCTCTGAAACAACCGTTCTGTTGGAAGAATACGAAGAACTTTTCCAAAAGAACCCTTTTAGTGACGAGACCATATCAAGTGCACAGCGCATCATTTCTTCCATGTCTGAATCCAAACGAAATCAATGGATTAAATTAATGAATGAGTATCCAAATGAAATGGAATGAATGAATGAATGTATGGAGTGATTGAGGTTATTAAAGTGCATGCAAATGAGAGTGAGTGAACTATGTTAATATTCTAAATATGTAAATAATGCAAATATCTTTGTAAAACATGTAAACATTCTAAAAACAAGTGTAGATGTAAATTGTGCCTGTGAAACTTGAAATATGTATGTGGGGCTTGCCCTTTCCACCAGGCCTTCCAACTTCCAGTACGATTTATGGTAAATAAATAATAATAATAATGGGATGGTGGGATGTATGGGATGGTAAAAAATAAGAGGCGGAAGGATCCTGCGGATTATGTTAGAATGGTGAACAAAAGGGGACAAGAGATAGAAAATAGGGAAGAACTGAAGAAAATGTGGAAAAAATATTTTGAAGAACTTCTGAACCCAAATGGAAACCACGGCGAGGAGGAAGAAATCGGGGAAGAGGAAGAAGGACTGCAAACAGAAAAGGACTTAGCATGGAAAGAAGTGGAAGATGCAGTGAGGAAGATGAAAGGAGGGAAGGCACCGGGTGTGGATGAGTTGAATGTGGGGATGGTGAGAGCAGCAGGAGAGGTGGGGATACAATGGTTGTACAGAGTGATGAAGACAGCATGGAAGGAAAGGAAGACCTCAGAGGACTGGAAAAAGGGAATAATTGTCCCGATCTTCAAGAAAGGTAGTAGAACAGAATGCAGAAACTATCGGGGAATAACACTGATGAGTCATTGTGCAAAGATGTTTGAGAAAGTTTTGGAAAGGAGAATTAGGACAAGGATAGAAAGAGGGATGAGGGAAGAACAACATGGCTTCAGAGCAGGAAGGTCCACAGTGGATTTGATTTTTGCTGTAAGGCAGTTACAAGAACAGCACTATGAGTATGGAACAGACCTACTGATGGCCTTCCTGGACATTGAGAAAGCATATGACAGTGTATGCAGAAACAAAATATGGTAGTCCCTGGAGGATAGAGGAGTAGAAAAATGGACTATAAGGAGGATAAAGGAGATGTACAAGGGAAGCATGAGCTGTGTGAAAGTGGGACAGGTTGTCGAGCGATACGGGAATTTTAGTGACCCTGGAATTATACGGGAAATCTTGAAAAGTTTCATAATGCCCGACTTCTTAGCCCCCGAACGCTCGGTAGAGTCCTCCCGCTCAGTCTTCTATTTCGCCTGCAGACCGCGCTGCCACTCGCAATTTGCGCCACCGATAGAGCGCTAAGCGGGATGAGAACCCAGCCAACGTCAAATGCATGCTTTGCCTGGCCGACCGCCGGCAGTACCCTCTCCGCGCAGGCCTACGCGTGCCGCGCTCGTTGATGACAATGACCTACAGGAATCAGTCCGCGTTGTTATTCACAGAGGAGACCTGGGTTTCTCGACAACAGCAGCCCTTAGACATGCTAACAACTCAAGATCTCAGAAAATTCCAGGCGCGGATGTGCTGCTATTTCGCACATTCGTATCCTGTGGCTGAAAAATTCAAAGAGAGTTTACCTCTTGCTCACAAGATGACCCGTGCTATTTCCTGCGTCGCTGAGACTCCTAAGTTGTAAGAAGTTAGGATAGTCATTTCCCTGGAAATTCTTTGTAATCAGAAGAATTTGATTTCTGGCGCAATGGCTGACCGCATCAAGAGCAGCTACTCCGCACTTCTGAGACTGCCCTCCGTCACTTTGCGTTTGAAGCAGTTCGACGGAAAAGAGCCACGGCTCGACGTGCTGTGGTCTGAATTAGTGGCTTCAGCACCTTCCTCAGTTCCTGCCAAAAACGATCTCACAACCTTCGTTAAAATGATACTGATTTTTTTATCACAACAATGCAGCTCTAGATAGAGGTTTCTCCCTGAACAAGGAGTGCATGATCGTCAATCACGAAGAAGCAAGTCTGATACACCGGCCGTGAAAGCCAATATACCATCTTTTTGGAAGCCTTCATAGGGAGGTTAAGGCTGCTTGAACTTTTAGTTCTCGCAGTAAAGTAGTGCAGTTGCACTCTATACAAAGGGAGGTAGCGCGCAGTTCGTTACTCCTGTGGGGGTCCGGGCGGGGACACCAAGAGTCCGCCGATGAGCCAGCTTGGTGTCCTAGGCGAAACCCCACACAAGACACGGCACAAACCTAGAAGAATTGCTGAGTTTTAATACACCGTCCGTGAAAGCTAATATACCATCTTTCTGATTGGAATGCTTACTAATCAGGACGCTGTGATGGCAGCTGGTGGAGTAGAAAAGATAACCATGAGCAAGAGTCCTTACTGTACGAAACTCCTACGCCGTGTTCAAGGAAGCAAAACAGGTGTGAAGCGACGGCTAAGGTGGCAGTGGAAAGGAAACCCACGAAAGATCTCCAGGAATTGGAATAAAAGAAAAAGAAGATATTGAACGAAACCCATTCTGAAGCAGAGAAAATTGAAGAGAAGTTGAGTTCCCTAGTGAAGGTTTAAATTAATAAACTCTTGAATATTGTTTATTTTATCTTATTTTGTGTGACTAAAGTTCCTAACAACAATCTACACTGACCGGCAAAAAAAGTGGAACAGTTAAAAAAGTAATTTAAATAGTATAAAATTAGCCATGAAAAAGATGTAATCACATTTTAAAAGCTTTTCACGCATTAGAACACACATCTGAAACATCCGTGAATAGAAATTGATAATATGACATTACTTAGGGTGGTTTATTACCACCAATTACCCCCAATCTTCGATGAGCCTATCTTAATGGTTTTGTGGCGGGAAGTGCACTGTAAGCTCTTAAGGTGTAAGAGTGTTGCCGCTCGCTTATTGTTGTTCTGGGGATAGCAACTGGCATTTGTTGAACACCTGTGAACCATTGTCATACATTTTAGTAGGTTATCCATGTGCAGTTCACACTAAAACATGCCTCTTAGCCATGAAGGAGCTGCACAGGCAGTTGCATTGGTGGAGGATGGCCGCAGCTTCCGTTATGTTACTGAGCCAATATGAGCGAAATGACGAATTGGATCATCTCTCGGTAGCATTCACCGTGCAGTGCAACGTTACAGAGAACTCCAAACATACAACAGGAGACGAGGGTCAGGCAGTAGAAGAAGCACAAGTGCCAGGGATGACAGATTTCACACCCTGCAAGTACTGCGTGGTCGCTATACCACAGCAGTGCAGGCACGAAATCAACTGGAAAATGCCAGAAATGTGAGAGGGAGTGAGCGAACAGTAAGAAGAAGGTTTGAAGAAGCTCATTTTTCGTCCCGGAGACCTGCAAGTGGACCCGCACTCGAACGACATCACAGAGAGGCGCGTCCTCGCTTCGCACGGCAGCATCTGGGATGGACCCACGAGCAGTGGGCCTCTGTTCTCTTCACTGACGAGAGTCGCTTTAACCTTAGATCTCCTGATGGAAGAGAAAGAGTGTGGAGATGGCGCTGGGAGAGGTACAGCCCTGTTGCTTTCTTCTCCAGGACTCCATTTGGAAGTGGCTCGGTTATGGTGTGGGGTGGCATCAACGTTATGGCCCGCACTGAGTTGGTGTGCATCGATCACGGGACGTTCAGTTCCCAAAGGTACATCAAAGAGATCCTGATGATCAGTGTGATGCACTTTGCGCCTTTCGTTGGTCAGAATTTCATGCTGATGCAGGATAATGCCCGCCCTCATACTGCTCGCTGTGTTGTACAATATCTGCAGGAAGTGGGGATTCAAACCCTGGACTGGCCAGCTCGTAGTCCTGACTTGAACCCGATCGAACATGTATGGGATATGCTTGGAAGGAACGTCTGACAGCGTGACCACACCACCTTGGCACAACTGAGAACATCGCTGCTGGAGGAATGGGATCGCATCCCGGCAGATGCCATTCGATGAGTTGTGAACAGTATGCCTAAGCGTTTACAAGCTGTCGTGGACGGCAAGGGTTGAAACACTCATTTTTAGTGACCAGTGTTCCCGTGCAGTGCAGTGCAAAAATTAACACTGTTTTGTTTGGCAATATGTTTGATAAAAACCAGCCCAAAAGAACATTACAAAAAAATAGGAAATTGTTAGATTTGTGAAATATAATGAAATTTGTGAGTTAAAGCGTGTTGTAAAACATGTTTCAGTATTTTCTGTAGCCAACCATCTAACATTTACATGAATAATGCAAATATTGGAAAACCGATAAATTTTAGTGGAATAAATTAAGAAATTCATAAAAAATTGAAGTGTTCCACTTTTTTTGCCGGTCAGTGCAGTATTAACAAAGTGACTTATTTTATTTTGTGTATGACTAGCCTACAGTTCCTATTCAGAAATTATTACTGTCATAAGAACTTAATTTTTTGCTGTGTATAACTGAAGTTCCTTGTAACAATCTTGTATTTGTCAACGTGTCTTATTTAATTTCGTTTTGCATTATTTTATTTTCTATTATCTACTTTGATAAAAATAAAACTAAATTAAAAAGTATTCGCGGTGTGTCGCGTGTGGTATTTTACTGTTTTTAGCCTTTCCATGGTCTTCTCTTGCAGGGGAGATGCACATACCAAATTGGTTTAAAGTCCGTGCAAACACTCAATGCAAATGCGTCACACATGCATAATTTTCAAAAACTACAAGCAATGTCTCACAGCTCTCGACATTTTACTATTTAACACCCGTCACCCACATGTGGCAACAAAATTCACCACATAGGTGACAGAATTCTTCTCGTAGGGGCAGGCATTTTTTCAGTCGCTTGTTAACCACTGTCTGTGTCGGATTTCCTTTTATTGTCATTGTTTCGTTACTTTTACTTCACCGAAGTTCGATCCGAGGACTGGACACATCCCGTACAGCATGTACAGAAAAAAATACTGAAGGCGGTCTGGATATCGCGGTGGATGGAATTCGTATTAACCTTGGCAATTCATCAAGCTCTGACGAAGACAGTGATGGTGGTGGTGATGATAGGGACAGTGAAGGGATGGAGGGTGTCAAAGACACCCTTGCCAAGTGACTGAGGATAATTTATTTATTGGTATCAGTTCGGTTGCATCAATCGATAATAGAGCACAGGCTATTGTTTCCGGTCATAGTGTTCAAAATACCGTCTTTCATTCAATAGCCTACAACTCGACAATATAAAACCACGGCAATAATATCGCCACAGAGCTGCTTGTTTTAGTGCTCAGTGCTAAATATGCCTTTACCTTAACTTTACTTTTGTGTTACCACGAAAGCTAATATTAACCGTAGAGAGTCGCGATTCAGTGAGTGTGCATGGTGTTATCTGTCGACTACTGTAGTAAGCTGTGAACGACCGCCACGCGGACTCTTGTTTCATGTTCAAGGATAATCATTGCATGGTGAGTGATTTTATATTCATTAGCTGTAGAGTGATTGCCCTCTTTGTCGTATATATTGAATTGATTACCGATAATAAAGGTATCATAGCTTCGGTTTATAATTTATTTATTCATCTAAAAGTATTGTATTTCTCTGAATGTCCTTGGGGTTGACTCAGGATAGTTTTTTAAAATATATTACGTATAATTGTACAGAAATAATGTCTGAAGTGTAGCGCTGTGGATTATTCGAATCAGTTGATTTACAACAACACTAAAAACTTAGCAACACAGCTCAGCTGTTCCAAGCTCCCGATATATCCTTCGCGTTGTTTCATTCGAATGATATGTATGATCTTTAGCTGTGTGCAGTGAGAAAGCTCTGCATGTGTTCATTCCTTATGTATTAATGATGCGAAATGTCTGCTAACATTGTGCCACATAAAACACTCGTAGTCTCTAAATGTTCCACATTTCCCCGTAAATTACAGCAGTTTATGTTTGAATTGCTTATAAGATCGTGACAAAGAAAGTGTTTCTCCAATTGGATGATTGTATTTAACTGCACGTCGAATAATCTTGGCGAAGTGTATTTTTTTCACGGAGCAACTTAACACCGTAGTAGGCACGCAGCTTTTTGTATTTAGTTTTCTGGCATCTTGTTTTAAATTATTGACTAACATATTTCTAAATGCAGACAATCCATACCTCCATTCGGATTCGGGTTCCATAATTCATGCTAAATGAGGTTCGTTCGTTTGTGAAATTGAGTTCATAAACCCCCCCCCCCCCCCCCTTCCCTTTCAGTGATTACCGTATGGTACTTGACGTGGACTTGGGTGAAGATGTAGATGAGCATTTAAAAAAATTGTCGCCAGTTGTTTGATTTATTAACTTACGGTAATATTTTCCATAGGTACTGAAAACTAGGCACGGTTGGATTTTAAGGTGGAACCGCATGTGCCATCAAATATCGCTTTCTTGTAATACCTGGAATATGTATAGAATTATAAAATGATTATTGGTTAAATAAGTGTTAATAGACAGGCTACTATAATTATAATGATTAAATAAATATTAAAGAAGAAACGATGCGTTTTTAGTAAATATTAGGCCTACCGGTACGGCGAATAGCTTATAACTCGTAGCTTCCGTCAGAATTTAGCATTTAACCGGGTCACGTTAATGCATAATATACTAATATAACAACTGGATAGCAAATTATAATAATATTCTCACATATAACATATTTAATTTGCACCAACTTAATTATTGTAGTCTAAAATATGTTAGAACTGCCGTTTCAAATGTGTAAATCGCACACTTGGTAGGCAAGCTGTTTGTTATGGTCGTCTCTGATGCGAAGTGTTACTAATTACTCTTTTAGGAGACACTTGTCTTTGGAATATTCCTGAAAGGCCATCCCTCTAGTTCTTATTTCATAAGTTGAACGCATAAAAACAAAACCACAATCCGAAATAATAAAGAAGATTATCACGAACAAACGATTCACTGCCAATGAAAATCAAATGGAGATTCGCGGACCGGAAGTTCGCTATGCATAAACTTCGGTGCCGTTTTGTTATTGTTAGTGTTACGGTGCCATTTTAACTTGTGGAAGCTCTATACGGTTACGGTACCATACGATTCAGTCACTTCCCGTAAACATTTATTATGTGACACTCCTATTCTCTACTCTCTCAACCCTCCTCAGTAAAACAGTCATTTATATCAGCTTTCCTCAGGTAAACGGTATTTCATTTGGGTTCGTAGCATCTCATTCCATCTGCGAGAGAGTTCACTCGTGAGCGTGCGCTTTGCTCACGCTACGGATTAGGCCTAAATCTCGCCATCACCCGTGGGCTGCGGAAGTATCTCCAAAAATGCAGTTATACTTACGCCAGAAAATCTTGATTCGCGCTTTAAGATTCATTTTTCACCCATTCGGTATGCCAACTCTAGTCTTAGAGAGTTCTAAAATATACGGGAATTTGGTGGATTTTCGTACGGGAATTTGAAAAAAGGTCATCGTTCGACGCCCTGTTTGAGGAGAGTGATCGGACTGGTTGGAACAGAGAAACGGCCTGAAACAAGGAAGTGCACTGTCACCGTTACTTTTCATTGTGGTGATGGATGACATAATGACCCGAGTGGCACAAGTAATTGGGGAAGGAAAGATGAAAGCAATGGTGTTTGCAGATGATTTGGGGAAACGAGGAGGAGGTACAGGAACAGTTGGACGTGTGGGAAAGAATAATACAAGGATATGGGATGAAATTTAGCATAAATAAGAGCGAGATGGTGATCACAACAAGGAAGAAGGAAAGAACCACAACGGGAATAACATTTGGTGGGGAACAGCTGAAGAAAGTGGAGACTTTCAGGTATCTGGGAAGCCTGATACAAGATAATGGAAGAAACGATAGAGAAATAAATGAGCGCGGGAGACAGGCAGAGGTATTCCGGAGGAGTGTGAGAAGCATGTTATGGAGCAAGGATGTCTCTCAGAACAGCAAAAAGATCATATATCGGACGTACTAGGTCCCTATCCTGACGTTTGCCTCGGAGACCTGGGTTATGAAAGGAAGGGAGAAGAGCAAAATACAGGCCAGTGAGATGAGGTTCTTGAGAAGCAGTATTGGAGCTACAAAGATGGACAGAATAAGAAATGAGAGGACCAGAGAATTAATGGAGGAGGAACCATTACAGGATGGTATAGAGAAATCCAGACTTAGATGGTATGGACATGTAAAAAGAATGAAGGAGAAGAGGATACCCAGGAGGATACACTAGACGAAGTTGGAAGGAAAGAGACCGAGAGACAGGTGGCTGAAGGGGGTGGAAGAAAGGGTGAAGAAGAGAGGAGAAGACGGGACAAGGGTGGAGGCTGAGAGATGGTGGGAAGACAGAAGACGTTGGAGAGACTTCTGTTCCAAACAGACTCTGCCAGTGGCTGGAAACTGTGCAAGATGATGATGATGATGATGAATAATGGAAGAGTTAGATATGGGGAGAAATAGCTACAATGCTTGAAGGCTACTTAGACACCTTAGTAACGATGCCACTAAGACTCCAGTATATAGGAACATCTCTGCAAATCATATTGCTAATCAGCTTGTAAAGAATTGTTAACAGAGCAAAGCTGGAGATAAAGCAAAGGAAAAACTAGTGGATTTGAGTGATCTTGAAAGCAGTGTTCGTTCTGCGCACTTCACACCTGTAGATCTGATCAAGGTGCTTAGTAAATGCAGAAATGGTGATATATACATCGTACAGCTTAAAAGATTTGGTCATGCTAGTAAACAGTGGCTCTTGGATTTATTCAACAACTGCATCAACAATTGAAAAATATCTAAATTATGGAGAAAAGCCAAAGTTATAGCAATCTTCAAGCCTGGTAAGACTGCAGATGATCCTAGGAACTACAGGTCAATCTCCTTGTTTTCCATTTGTACAAAATTTTAGAATGACTGATTTTGGATAGACCATCTGAGAAGGTGGAACCGTTGCTCTAACTTGAGCATACTCCTAGGTAAACTATTTCTTCCTTGAGATGAATATCTCGTATTAGCTGGAAGGGATAAGCTAATGCACGCTCTGTGTCCACTACCAGCATTCCCTAGTAAAATTTTAAAAATTAACAATGTCCACCCAAAACAAACAAAAATTGATGTCACAGTTCACAAAATGGGGTTCATGGAAAGGCTATATTCTGAATAAAAAATGATTAAAATCCTCAGTGAGATATTGAGCCTTGAAATTCTAAATAAGAGAAATCACACGATACAAATTCGAAAAGAGAAAATTTTGCATAACATTTGAAAATACTCGGATCGTACAAAGTTATTAAACTAACAAAAAGCAAAGCATATCTAACGGGAATAAATAAGAGAGGTCTCCGGAATTACAATCAAACAGGAAATAACCAATAGTAACAAATAACACATTTGAATCAAGATGAAGGGAAAATCTATGAATAATAAACTGCAGAGCTCAAAAATAAAATAAAGGTCACACTCCAGTGGGTACAATCATATAATTTTTTTCAACTAAGACACATCTAGACAAAGATCAAAATAAATAAATAACATACCTCTAAAATCCATAGTTCATCATCATCATTTTGAACCAACTCCAGTTGCCCGGGTGTGGTACGAGAGTCCCATCCATTTCATCCTGTCCTTGTACCACTCCTCCTCCACCAACTTGTCCCAATCATGACCTCTCTGCTGTACATCGTTCTTGACTGTATCTATCCACTTCTTTCGTGGCCTTCCTCTGGTTCGTCTTCCTTCTACTTTTCTCTCAAATTCTTTCCGTGCAGTTCTGTTTGGTGGCATCCTCTTCCTGTGACCAAACCACTGCAGTCTTGAGATCTGGATCTTATGGAGGCGAGAATCATCTATTCCTACTTCTCTAATCTTCTAATTCCTGATCTTGTCTTTCCTGGTTTTCTGAATCATGGTACGTAGGAAGTTCATTTCGGCTGCCTGGAGTTTAGAGTTATCTTTATTGGTTAGTGTTGTGGTTTCGAGACTGTATGTAAGAATCTGTGTATAATAGGACTTGTACAATGGCATCTTTGTTTTCATGGGCATTTGCTCATCCCACAGCAGGTGTCCTACCTGGTGGTAAAATTGTGTTGCCTTATTAATTCGATTGTTTACCTCATGTTTTGCTGGGTTGTCACTTGATAGAATGCTACCCAAGTACTTGAAAACTGGAACGCTGTCCAATTTGACTTCGTTTAGCTTGACTATTGGTTCTGCTCCTTTCACTTTCATCACCACCGTCTTTAAACCATATTTCTTACACTCCTCATTCCAGCTTTGCAGCCTCTCATCCAGTTCCTCCTCTGATTCACTCCAGATCGCAACATCATCTGCAAATGTGAAGGCTCTAATATCTCCATGTTATTTCCTTTTAATAGATTTCATTACCACATCCATCACAATGATGAATAGAAGTGGTAACAATGAGCTGCCCTGCTGACTCCTTTCTTTGTTTCAAACCAGTCCGACAAACCATGTCCTACCTGAATACAACTTCTATTCACATTGTACAACATTTTCACTTTGTCTATGAGGCTGTCTCTCATTTGAAGTTCTTTCATGCATTGCCAAAGTGTTTCCCTTGGTACAATATCATAGACATTCTCAAGGTCCAAAAATATTAGACAAATAATATTTTGATACATATTATAAATAACTAAAATTTAGAAAGCATAAACTATCATTTTCGACTAACGAAGAGAATCTTTAACTACATCACCAAGATCAAGGCAACTACATTATGGATAGAGGAAACGAGAAAAGACATGGAGGAATTGGGGATAAATCCAGAAGACTTTTGGAATAGAGATGTGTTTCGAGCTAAGATTGATAAATTCAAGGGGTTCCAGGAAAAGCAATGTAAAAGGGCCAAAAACACCTGGTCAGATGAGAGGAGGAGGAACCACAGCGAAAGGATGAAGAAATTTTGGGAGAAGAAAAAAAGACTAACCAACAAATCAGTTGTTTTCCGTGGTCCACAGTAGGCCAAAATCGAAGGAAGAAGAAGAAACTATCATTTTCATCAGCAATGGCTGCCACTTTGAATCAAACGTAGAGTTTCACTTGTTCACATTTCACCGTAGTGCTGCGGAAACGGTCAGATGATCAAGGATTATAATATGTTGAATTATTGCTCAATCCAGCCTCTACATCATCCAGCAGAAGTTTCTTCAAATCCATGTTCCCCAGACGAAGAAATCTCCCTCGTCTGAGAAACGCCGTAATACACTTTTTCCTTCATGGCAGTTAAAAATAAACGAGTCTCTTTTTCACCCGGCACCAACTTTTTGGCATTGACCAATCTGTTTAATTGCCACGTGATTAAACAATGCATTATAATAGGCAATACATACGGCCCTGCCAAAGGTATTTACTTAGTGGTTTTCTTAATTAAGTTCATTTGTTCATATTTTGAAGAGAAGTTTCCACATTCTCAGTCAGGAGAATATTAGCGCTGGATAATCGAGCAGAAGAAGGTTGCATTAAGCATACTCTAGTAGCAATGCAAGCAACTAGTTCCAGTTATGTAGCCCCTGGATACTGCTGACCTCTGTGAGAGAGAGAGGAAGCACTTAGGTGGTCAGGACCTTTTAAATTGATGAATAAAGTCTTTGACCACACAGTGTAAAACAAATGTGAGACATAGTTTACATGGCTCAATAACAAAGGGAATAAAATTAACATTTTGGGAAAGCTTGACAATTATATTAATCAAAAATTAAATGCAGATAAAAATTTAAATGAACTCTTGAACGGAAACTATCCACTATTCAACATTACACTAAACTACATAACAAAGGATACGTAATTTCAACAAACTGCCGCGAACTTAACAAAGACATGTTTTTTAAACTTCCCTTCCCAGCCTCTCCCGCAAGAAAACCAACCCACTTCCTCCCTTCCCCCTTCCCCCACCTCTCCCCCTCCCTCTCCTCCCCACCCCGCTCCCCTTCTCATACACCGGTACGCTTGTGCTTGCTCCGTTCAATTAGACGGTTGTAGGTCAGCCTTTGTTGCAACACGCTACACAACATTACTATGGGGTATGTGTCTATAAGTTTTCTTCCTTTCTTTCACTATTTTCATGTATAGGCTTCTTTCACCAACACTTTTCTTTTGCTCACAGGATAGAGTTCGACTTACGTCGTATCATACAATTGATACGAGTGGATAAGGAACATGTCCCCATTGTACATTACTAAACAATTGAAGCCAACTCGTCGTAAGTTTCTCTTCTACAAAGAATATAAGTTTTGTCTTTTCTAAGAAAGCGATTTCCTTATTATTTTAGATCTTTGAGCTGCCACTTCTAACAAGACCTATAGTTCAGTTTTGACGCATCATTTTTTTTTTTTTTTTTTTTAATTACGGTATACCAAGGGCCAGTCAGCTAAGCTCCGGATGTACTGCAGCCTTAAGGCTTATTGTACTGCCCTGTGTACTCCGCACCAGTCCATTATCCCTGTGTCTTTAATAAGACAATACAGTCCCATGATGGACTCGGTTTTGATTTCTTTTGGTTCAATTGTCGATCTCCCAATAAGATTGAATCTTCTGCGATCTAGAGCTTCGCAAGAGCAGATTATGTGATGGGCTGTCTCCGTTTCCTTCCCGCAAAGTCTGCAGTCTAGGTTTCCTTTGATTATGCCCATTTTGTTTAGGTGCTTTTTCACGGTAGCATGGCCCGTGAGAAGAGCCACTATGTATCTTACCTGAATATTTTACATCTGATTAATTTTCCAGCCGTTTTCTTACATGGTTCATTGATGAACATTTTCCCATGTTTCATACCAGGGTTAGTTTTCCATCTATCCCTACGTTCCTTTTTGATCCAGTCTTTAATAGCTTCTCTTATGGAGCATTTAGGTACTCCTAGAGTCGGCTCTGGTCCATAAAAGATTGTTGCCGCTCCCTTTCGGGCGCGTTCATCGGCTTTTTCGTTTCCTTCAATGCCCTTGTGTCCTGGGACCCATATCAATTTGACGTTGTTATGTTCCCCCAGTTTGGATAGGACATTAAGACATTCTTCCACCAGTCTTGAGTTCACTTTGGGGCTTATTTAAAGCCTTCAGTGCTGCCTGGCTGTCTTGAGTATTTGTATAAGATCTTTTTATATTTTCATATATGCATTGTAGTATTGCATAAACTTCTGCCTGGAATACCGTGGGATATTTTCCCAGGGGAAAGCTAATGCTTTTTCCTGGTCTCATTCCATATACTCCCGAGCCTGGCCCTGAGTCGTCTCTTGACCCGTCTGTGAACCAGATCAAAGTTTCCTCAGGATGCTTGGGTTTTGTCTTCCAGGCTTGACGCATCCATTCTCAAAACCATTGAAATTCCCTGCATTCATGTACTATACAAGAAAGAAGCTATGAATTTTTTACCTTTACTACGTAATTCTCAACGAAGATAATGGATTATCTGAACAAGAGAGGAAAATGAATGTTTAACCGTAATGCATTTTTAAAAAAATGTTTTATAAATTTTAAATAAGCATATCTTACTTGTAAGATATGTTTACACTATTTATGTCACAAGTACTGAAGATGAGTTCGATATGACCCGAAACAATTGTACACTGTTATTTTTAATAGTACATTATGCAACGAGCCTATAATGTCTATAATTAAGACACGAGTATGTTTATAAAACGAGCGTATGCGAGTTTTATAATTTCCTTAAGAGTGTCTTAATTACCATTATAGGCGAGTTGCATACAACTGTTCATGTTGAACTATAATTATTATAACTATTTTATGTTCGAAGATAAATATTCATGAATATCTGTCGAGATTTCGCCAGTTTTATGTACTGAACAGAGCGCATGAGACGCAGAGAATGCCTTGTATTTGACCATGGCCTTCTCGATTACCCCACTATGACACTAGGCAACGCAGTTTAGAAGGCTTTGGAACTCCACGCAGGTGCGATGCTAACCTTATCTAATTGGTCAAACAACTGTTTCTCGAGCTGTGATTGGTGGGAGAAACTGTTTCATAATGAAAAAATAGTATTATCATGACCATTATGATACAGTTTTCTTACACACAATAGTCAGGGTCGAACATAAAGAATTTTATATGTATTGACTAGGTTGAATTATATTATGTACTAATCTTACATTAACACATATCTGTTGTTTCATCGTGCAACTTGCTTTCTTATGTGTGTGGAGCAGGCTATGAGATCTAGCTTAAAGAGGTGTATGGCAATGGTTCCGGGCCTTCTCAACTATTATAGAACAATCTCTATCGTTTGTCACTTGCAAAACAGATCATCAATATATATTGAGCTCCCGACGTGATTTGCATTCTATAATACTGCCTAATTTAGGTCTTGGTTTATTGAGAATATGGTACAAAGTGCATTCTTAGCCTGCCTGACTTGTTTATTGTGTTGCTTCCTGTTTGTTTTTGGGAAAGCTGCTTAATAATGTGAATAGAGGTGAGCTCTTTAAAAACGTGTATATTTATGTTTAAGTTGGATGGGCTATTTACCTTAGCAAGAGGATCTCTATGGCCTCTTTTCTATCAAGTTCCCTACCTTCTGTTTCAAAGTGTTTGATTTTTGGTTCTGTGTTTCTACATTAGTGAAACACAGTAGAGTATATGTCCTGCTTATTTAATGTAATGAAAGTGTTTTTCATTGTGTTGTTCTGAATGCTATTTTGATTCCTTGTTTTTCTGAAAAGGTTAATAATTTTGTATGTGTTTGCGTTGATGAAATTGAATCACGCAAACTTGTTCACATTATTGGGTGGCGTTTGATTTGTGTTTTTTACCCAAGTGCCTAAGTACAATTTGTTCTCCTTATTTGGGATTAAATTATTTTCTTCAGCTATTTGTTTTATTGTTTTCAATTCTTTGTTAGTTTTCTTTTGCCATACTCATACTCCAGGCCATATGTACCATTGAGTTGAAACTCTCTAGTTTGTGTGTGCTTGGGTGGTTGGAGTTAATATCAATAGTGTGCGATGTTTGTGTTGGCTTGTGGAAGATCGAGTATGTCAAACTGCTGTGTATTTGTTGAAACTGTTTTTGAGAGCATTACTATTGACAAGCTAATTTCAATATTCCCAAGTACAATAGTTTTTCTGGATGATAAATGTAGGAATTGGCAAAGTGTAAAAAAGTATATTTTCTGTTTTCTTTTTGTCTTTTGAACTTTGACATGCTACCCTTTATTATTCAAGCACTTTTTCAAATGCTCTTTAAGTACAAACTCTTGTTTTATATATTTATTATGACCGCTACTATTACTCAGGGAATTTTCTGATTTATCGTGGAAAAATCGGGGAATTGTCAGGGAAATCTTTTAGTTGGTTTTGGTGGACATCCTGATATTGAGTCAAGAGACAAATAATGACTAAATTATTTACTAACGTCTTTGCTCACTTTGTTTAAAAAAATGTAGAATGTTATGACTTGCTGTCTTTTGCATATCTGGTCTTACGTAGATACATTTCATGGTGGAGAAATAGAGTAGTTAAATGTACATCATGTTTTTCAAACTTAATGTGGGACTATGATCTCCAATGATGTTCCAGGAATGTGCAAGCTACTATTTTCTATTATATTTTTTATGGTTCATAGTTTTTGATGGGCGTTATTGTTAAAGGATGCTTACGAGTTTATATTTGAGTTTTCATTTCCCTTCCACTTCATTTTACAATAATAGAATAATTCAGAGCATATGGATTGAAGTCTTTTTTTCCATCAACTTGAATACCAAACTTCAAGGATTGTTTGGTGTTAAGTGATACACAACTCTTCTAGTTTGGTGATTTAACTTCAGTATTATTTTATTTTCAGAACATGACCACTTGCCCAGTGGATCGCCAGTCATTCACCTTAATTCTTGTGCGACGTTGTTTAGAAGGAAAAGTGATCCGTAAAATACCTGTTGAAGCCCGACGCTTAGATGATGGCGTACCAGATGATGATCCAGACCCTACTTTTTGTGAGGTGAGTATATAAATTCATAAGGGCAAATGCAGGTGGTTAGGTTGTTATTTACCAGGAGTGTACGAAACTTGCATTTTAGGGGCCACAAATTCAGTTTTCAAGTTGATTGTTTTGGCCTACTACTGCTTGGGTCCAAGCTCTGTGAACTTGCGTGGTGAGGGGAAGGGGCAGGGAAGGGCCAGGCGAGAAGAGAAGGATCTGTCAACAGCCCGCCTCGATATGTGGTATTCCTTTCTATTCCAATACTGCTAACATACAGCCTTTGCTCAAACCGCTGTGGTGTTGCAAATGAGTGAGTGAGTCAACGACTAATGTATTTGGTTCTGTTACTACGCACGTACCGGGAAACCTCATCACTCGTTACCATCACTTCTCATAGTCCGCGATCCACATTCCTCTCAGGTTCACGCAACTTAGACTCGAGCAGTATACCATATTGAATGCTGACTTTGTCCGTCCTCTCTCTATATTTCATTGTTGAAAATATTTCCCTTGGCTTAGAATTAGTGTCATTCATAGTATGGTGGAATAGATGAAACCATTTATTGACTAATGTACACCTTGACAGAAATGTTCCAGCCCCTCTTACAGTTGTAGATTTGCATGCACAATAAAAGAATTGCAATAGTTCAACTTTGTATATATTCACACTGTGCAAAAAGGGTCTTTCTTATACTGGTTAGTTACATTTATTGATGGTTTTAAGTGCCTTATTGCAGAGGTGAACAGCCGAGATTGCGGCAGCCATTAAAGATTGCTGACGTTATTTCAAATGCTATCGGGAGGCAAAATGCTATGGCGAACCTTATTACCTTCAAATGGATGAGTGTTGAGCCCGATATCTGGTTCGGGAGAGTTAAGAAATCTACGTGGGAAAAGTATGTGTCGTCTCCATCTCAAGTGTGGACTAAGCTTTGTTGCATCTCCAGACTCCCGACATCATTGATAATACCTGGAGTCGCCATCAATGGAGTCATATCTCGGACCATTTTGCCATTGCCAACAGTATTGGATTGCACTTCTCCGATGTATCCTGGTCTGGGAGTTATGATTCTACATTTGTGACTCTGAAGCGGGAGGCAGAGGCTCACCCCTTGTGCTTTGCCACTGCAGCTTCGGGGTTCGAGAATGTACCATTCTCTGAATGGGAACTGTGCAGTTCGCTTGGACTGTGCTGGGGAACATCTCCTCGACCGAATAACATCCATAATAAAATATTAAAACATCTCTGCGATTCCAGGATAAAACAACTGTTGATCCTCTTCAGTCGTATATGGATTGAAGTGTTTCCATCTAAGGGGATCGTTATATCGATTCTCAAGGATCCCAAGCTTGTCAGCAGCTATAGGCCCAGACCCATTTCTCTAACAAATGACCTATGTAAGCTGCTGGAGAAGATGGTTTACCGTCGGCTGGTGTTATTCTTGGAGGAGAGAGGCGTCGTGTCTGAGTACCAGTGTGGTTTCCGCTCTCAAAGGTTCACCACTGACCATCTGGTGCGATTTGAGAGTGCCATACAGGAGGCATTTCTATGAAAGGAGCATCTAGTCATGGTTTTCTTTGATCTTGATAAAGCGTAGGACACCATATGAAACTACGGGATCCTTTCCACTCTTCGTGATTGGAGATTCCCTGGAAATCTACCTAATTTCATTGCAAAATTTATGTCCGCCCAACTCTTCCGAGTAAGAATCGGTGGGACAATATCGCAAATTTACACACAGGAAACTGGAGTTCCTCAGGGCTCTGTGCCGAGTGTCACCTTGTTCGTGATTGCCATAAACTGCATTGTTGCCGCTGCCGGGCCCACAGTAGTTCCATTGCTGTATGTAGACTATTTGGCTCTGCATTACAGCTCTGGAAGTATGGCAATCTTGGAACGGCAATTGCAGCTAGCTATTAACCGACCTGGACAGGAGGGCTCACAACCGAGGTTTTCGCTTTTCAGCAGCGAAAACCTCTGTCGTCCATTTTTGTCAGCTCCGGAGGCTAAATTTCCACCCTGAACTACACCTCAGGGATGCTGAATGGCCAGTAGTAGACACTCATCGCTTCCTGGGGCTCCATTTTGACAGCAAATTAACGTGGCTGCACAATATACAGCAACCAAAATGGCATATTTCAGGAAACTGAACATGCTTAAGTTTCTTAGTGGCATTACGTGGGGCCTGACTGCGCGGTGCTGCTACGGTTCTACCAAGCCCTCGTCCTGTTCTGGTTAACTATTTTTTTGCGGCATACGGTTCATCAAGGCCGGCAACCTTGAAAATGCTAGACAGTTTCCACCACAGTGGCGTTAGGCTGGCTACCGGTACCTTCCGGACCAGCCCGACTTCCAGCCTACTCGCCGAATCGGGTGTTCAACCCCAATTATAGACTCCAGCATATGGATACCTGCCAACTTTCCCGATTTAGGCAGGAGACTCCCGATTTTCCATAATTTTTCTCGCCTTACGAATAATGAAGTTATCCTCCCGACTTTTGTAAATTATTGGCGAACTTCAAACATTTTCCAGTAATTTTTAGAAATGTTTATATAGTGGGCAGGTAATGGATTGTTATTTGGGTACCTGAATTCGTAAATGGGTTTTGTTTTAGTGTAAGCGGTTGTTTGTTGACTTTGCTGCAACATTTTCGTAACATTCTAGTGTTTTTGCTCAGTGTTTGACTCTTTAAAAGATACAATTGTGTTTTTGAAACAGTTTTCGGAACAATTTCCATGCATGATTGAATCCAGCAAAGGTCAATCATTTTGCCTATTGTACTGTTTGTCAATGTAATGTTTTTATAACACATGGTGGAAAAAGTGATATTTCGAAACACGTGGGAACAAAGAAGCACCAAGAAAATGTGAAGTGTAGCAAAAAATACGAAGATTTTGGAAAGTGAAAGTGATGGGGATAATGAATGCCCATTTGCATCATCCATTTTGAAGCTTAGTTTGCCAATTAATTTAACTGATATGCACTATTTGCATCTCCTGAATTTTCCTGATTTTCATATCAAAAATCTCCTGGGTTTTGGGGTGGTAAGGTTGGCAGGTATTGTACCCAATATGCACTTAGGATTATCAGCTACTCTGACCATGTCAGTTGTATCTGGTTGGAAAGAATGCGCTAGCATCGAATATGTTGATTTGTGGGAACTTTGCAGGAGAGAGCGACACCTCAAGATCATGGCGCGCGACGAGAAGCCGACAAGGAAGTCTTTTAATTATTTCTTCATTTCAAGACCAGGGGCGGCTCCTTACCATGGTAGCAAGTTTGCGCTACAACCAAAATTCTGGACCTTGATTGATTCAAATAATATATTTGCTTAAATGGAGGCGGGATGTATTGAATCTCATCACTCATAGTGGGTCGGGTTGAGCGCAGTTCTGTGTGACTCTGCCAAGGGCCAGCTAGGCTATATAGTTCACTACTCGCTGCAACCCAGGCTGCTTGTACAGGCTGGTATATGGGAAGTCGAACCTAGGGAGTCCAGCGGATGCATGGGGGGATGGGTGGGGTAGGAGCAACGTGACGTTGATTAACACAGTTCATAGAGTTCAAAAGTAGATACGGTATATTCGGCTCACAGGCAGCAGATAGCGCGGCTACGTTAGCATGCTCTGGTGGCTGACAAGCACAACTCTTAGTTGTAACGCGGAACTTAATATATGCACAGTACCGTATTTCCTTGCATTATCGTCGCACTTTTTTAGTTCGTCATTTCGCTCATATTGGCCCGTATTGACGCAAATTGAATTCAGTAAAGTTTATTATATTCCGCCCTATTCAATACAATTCATTACATGTTTCGGGAACGTATGGTCCCTTCTTCAGTCCTTATAGTGACCTAGTTTAACATTTGAACATCATAAGACATCGATAAATCTGGATAGATTAACCATTAAAATTCTAAAATTAATAATATTATCACAGAATTCACTAAGTTATGCCTATGTGTAAAAATACTTATTGTACTAAAAACATGTAGGTTATTATACTAAAACAACATTGATGTATATGGCCTTGTGTAGCCTAGTATGTACATATTGCACTTTTTTAGCCCTAAATTCATGGGAAAAAAGGGTGCGACGATTATGCGAAGAATATTTAAGTTCAAAGAATATACTGTAACATCATTTGCTGCACGGGCCTGTCATTCGCGTAGCGTAAGTCATAGCCTGCAGTCAGAGACAGGCTTCTTTCTTCTAATAAGGTCACGACAGGATAAAGCTCGCGGAATGTGCTGACGAAGCAGGCCGTTCGCGTCGTGGTTCATAGGCCGCAGGCATAAAGATGAGATTACTTTCTCCTGATAGATCACTCCAGATTAGGCCTATAAGCTCGCGGAATGTGCTAAGTGACAAAACTGGCCCCTCTCGTCACAGTTCATAGCCCGCAGGCATAAAGACAAGATTACTTTCTGCTGACAAGATCTCGCAAGATTAGGCCTATAAACTCACGAATGTGCGTTGGCCGCTCGCGTCACAGTTCATAGCCCGCAGGCATAAAGACGAGATCACTTTCTCCTAACAAGATCACGCCAGATTAGGCGTATAAGCTTGCGGAATGTGCGCTGGCCGCTCGCGTCACAGTTCATAGCCCTCGGGCATAAAGATTAGATTACTTTCTCCTGACAAGATCACGCACACGGAATGTGCTAAGTAACGAAGCTTGCCGCTCGCGTCACAGTTCCTAGCCCGCAAGCATAAAGACGAGATATTTTTCTTCTGACAAGGTTGCGCCAGGTTATAAAGTCGCGGCAGCATGTGCACAAATAGGAATATGCTATGCGACGAATATGCGATGAAATTTTATAAACCTATTTTAGTGTTAGAAAAGTGGGGTGCGACGATTACGCGGTGGCGACAATTATGCGAGGAAATACGGTATTTACAGGATTGAACATTAATATAAATCTCCTACTGATATCCGTATTTGATATCAGATATAATGTATTTGAAACATACAGTTTAATCAAACTAAAACGAGTGGCTACTACTACAGATGTTCTGTCCATCGTTACTCCGACAAGGTTCATGTTTGCCAAAGAATGTTTTTTTACTGTGTTGTTTGCCCCGCGTCAATAGTTTCTATAGATTTGGCTTGTGATCTCTTCTGTTGTAAGAAAGTGGTGATCGTGGATTGCCCTACCTGGTGAAACACATAGGGGCTGTATGTCCGGAATATTTCTTCTTCGCCAGATCCATAATATAGGCTCATTATTACTGTTATTGTTGCAAAGTCTGGCACCTAAGCGTATTTAGTTGGACATTGACTGGTTGTGTGTTGCAGCGGTAACGTTCTCGCCTGCTGTGCTCAAGGTTGCAGGATCGAATTCTGGTGCAGTTAGTTGGCATTTGAGGTTGCGCAAATACAAATGAGCCTTGTAATTAGATTTACTGGCAAGTTAAATAACAGCTTCAGGGGAAAACTCTGGCTCCCCGGCGTCTCTAAAAACCTCAGTAGTTGAAAGGGACGTAAAACCAATAACATTATTATTAATAATAGCAGCAGTAGTTTGACATTAGCATTTATGGTAGTCAAAATGAAATGAATGTGCCTTTCTGTTGAAGTGCACGATACATAGCAATTTGTCTCGTTCTACTGTCTATGTTCGGAAGTGTGCGAAGCTGTATTGTTGTTTCGTGCATAATTTAATAGTTTTGCAATATCTGGTTTCAAAGTTTAGAGGGGCTATGCCGTATTATTTTTTAATTTATTTTTAGTTGCGTTCTGTATATAATTATGTACAGCTTTACATTAATCACTCACATGATGAATTCAATCCACTCACTCTTAGGGTGCCCATTTTCCTTACATATTTTTATTTTATTTTTTTAGGGGTTTTGCGACCTCGTGGTCCTGTAGCGCCATGTACTTGAGTGTGTGTAATTTGTGTGATAACCTGTGTTATTGTTATGGCTGTACTTGTGTGTATTTGTATATTGAGGATAGAATTCGGAAGGAGGTGGCCGTGGCCTTAAGTTTGGAACCATCCCATCATTTTGCCTGGAGTAGAAGTTGGAAGCCACGTAAAACCTCTTCCAGTATGGCTAAGGTGGGAATCGAGCCCTCCTCTTCTGTTTTGCCTCACGAGGCTGACTGTACCCCGTTCCAGCCCTCCCATCAGAATTAACGTTTCTTGGCAAACCTGAAGGGGCGTGGTGGCTCAGCGGTCTAGCTGTATGCTTCTCACCAAGGCGGTCCGGGTTCGATTCCCGGTCAATGCATGTGAGATTTTCGAAGTGAAATGCCATGTCCTGTGGTTCGGATTCCACGTAAAAAGGAGGTCTCGTGGCTCATAATCACAAGATTACAGTAAGTAAAACCTGAATTTTCCGCCGAATCAATACTTTACTTACAGATAACTTTATGGGTACATGTTTCGGAGACCCTACTGTCTCCTTCCTCAGCCCTCTTTTGGTACCGGTACTACAAACATCGTATGACACATTCGAAATCCCCTAATAAAACAACATAAAATACACATCACAAATTACAAAGCCACAACATATTAAAAACTACTAGTTTAAAACACATTAATTAAAGTTCAACATCAACCATGAATACAGCGTGTAATGCTCCTCGCATTTTCAGTCACTCAATTCTTGTTAAGTGTATGTCTTTTGACATGTTAAAATACTGTTTATGCACAACCATTAATTTTGTTCACAGTGTCTTTAATCTCTAAAATAAATGTAATCCATCTGTGGAGATTCTTGCATACGTAAGGCTATGTTAAATTGAAAGCATCTAGAATTTGCCGAATGACACTTATTATTTGAGGTAGGGCATCAAATATTATGGTGTTCCTCTCTATAATACTTAACAACATGCCGTGGTGAATCGACTGTTGTTTATGAATGACAGTCCAATTAGATGGCTAGTATAAAATTGAGGACGGACAATTCAGGGCTTCTTAGATGATGGTAGTTGACGGTCGGCGACATCGGTTACAAATTTTTCATTACTATTGTTTTGGTCGAGGAACGTTATCAAGTTGACACCTCGTCTTATTCGTCATGGAAAGCTGAATAGTTCCAAATATTCGGACATATGTGACCTTGTCAATATCACAACCCTCAAAGAGGTAATTTCGATGCATTTACGTGAAGCATCCAGTGCATTAATTTGTTGATTTTATGAAACATTCACGGAACAGTGGCGAAATATAACGATATTGTGGGGTGACCATTCGTGATGCACAGTTTAGTGTATTTTTGGAACATTGTGGAGATGTATTTCGACATGGGAACTATGGACTTTAACATGGGCTGTTAAATGCAGTAGGGGCATTATGGCAGAGCAGAGTGGCGGTCCCGAGGGCAACCCCGAGTGAAGCGTGTACCAATCCGAGGTGAAGACATCCGATGTCGCCGATCTTTAGAAATCTTTAGGGAATGTGTCGATCTTCCGAGAAGTCTTTCACGGATTTTAGGGTACTCGACGATCTCTGGAAATGAAATTTAAGGGCAACTGAATCTACACCAGGTATTGTAAGGGCCTACCTGAGTATTTTTCTTTGATATGAAGTAGATATGAGCACATACGTATAATAGGACTAATATTGCAGTGAAATTGTTCAGATATGATTGGAATAAGATTTTCTTTGTGGATATGAAGGCATGCAGGTGATGTCATGCAGTTTCATATGAGCACCGTTTCCAATCTTTTACAATGAGCTGATAGGAATAAATTTGGATTATTATTTATTTATTTTCTTTGCAATGTCAATTCATGGCATACTTTGGTGTTAGTTATTTTGATCGAGTGTTTTGCTCGATACTTGCAAACAGGTGTTCGTTTCTTTTCCACGTTTCTTTCATGGATGTGGGGATTTGTGTTAGTTGTCTTCGAGTGGATCATTAAATTATTTTTTTTACTTTGATGATTTAAGTCGCTCTAGCGAGCATGTGTCGATTATATCTGACTTTACAGTAGTAGTTTATTCCAATCCGAAACATTCTTTCATCCAGTCTTCGATGTGAGGCCTGTTGCTTGAGCAGCTGTGTAGTGTCAACCACTTCACCCACACTAGGTTTTTTCATCCAGTCTTCGATATGGGGCCTGTTGCTTTTAGCAGCTGTGTAGTGTAAACCGCTTAACCCGTACTAGGGCCTCATACTTTCATCTGAATGGATTTGGACAGTAAGAGGATAAATTACAATTGACAGTCAGATATTGTTGATCTTTGTGTAAGATATAATAATGATAAATGTAAGCAGGATTACATCCTAGTAATTCTTGGATTGATCAGATAGTTTTGTCATGATCCTGATTTATTTTTGAGAATGGTAATTCATTGAATTTAACAGTTCTTTTGAACTTAACAATCTAAGATTTTTCCATATGATTATTCCTTCTAATAGGAAGTTTTCGAATCGGATATAAATCTCTGGCAGATAATAAACCATCTGGGATTAGAAATGTTGATCTAATCATGGAACGCATTAACTAATACTCCAAAGCAGTAATACTTATGAATTTAATTCGTGCTTGATACACATTTAGATTTATCTCAGTGATCTTACATGTTATATTTGAGAGGTTAACACAGTCATTTGACGACAGTTTTAAGAGGTCAACTTTATAAATAAATGAAGCCAGTTTACAGATTTGTAATGCTTATTGATTGCATAAATTATGAGGAGTTTTGCCAGTTGTGAGAATATTGCCACTAGTTATGAGAAGCTACCACTTAGGAGAATTTAGTGACTGAAAGATGCGTGCAAACCCAGTCCTAATTTGTAGTTCAGGCCGAGTGCTGAACGATTTTTGTGTGGAATCATTATAATGATATTATGATAAATTAGTTGAGTGGTTTAATGAAGTAATGTTTGTGGATGAACTGTGGTTCATGTGATATTTTAATGGATGATGGCATCCTGATATAGTGGAATTTTGGCAATTGTTTTGAATGGCAGTACATATTATTCTTGAATGCAATATAAATTCAACCCTCAAAGTTAACTAATTATAAAATAACCTGCCATTCTGTTAGATGTTATAAAATATGATGACACCTCTGATGAACTGATTTGTTGAGTATTCTGGAGATTTTGAAACAATACATGCTGCTATTCTGAGATTTAATTAGTATACTCTAGATATTAGAATTTCCTAAAAATAATCTGATCTGATAATTCTTACAGAGATGAAATAGAAATAATTTATAATTATGTTTGAATAAATAAATGACATGCCAATTTGGAAAGAAATGATAACGATTACTAGATGGTTAAATGATGATAATTATTAAATGATTAAACGTTCATAAATTCCTTGCAGGAGGATTATGAGATGGTCACAAAGATTTATCGTTGATATTTAGGTGACTGGAATGATAATCAGATAATTTGCAGTTGATATCTGAACAATGTTGAATTTTGATTAATATGTATTATAAATTTCATTTGTGATTATGGTGATGGGAGCAATTTAACATTTTATTGCTTAAACCAATGCTCAGCATAACATATATATAAAATTTGTGTGTGTAGATAATTATTGCGGTTCACATGAAATTGTTAAGTTAAATACTGATAGGGCTGAGGGATCACAAGTGTTTGTGCTTCAAGTGATTTAGTGCTTCGGTGATCCTGAGTGACCAAGACAAGCATTTAGGTTTTTTCTTTTCTTTCAACATGTGAACGTTAAATTAGAGAGGAAATAGATGGAGTTGACACAAACATTTTTCAACCTAACTATTTATCCACCATGTTCCTAGATAGGATTTCTTATGGTACTTCCTCATGACCAAGCCAGAGAGTTAATAAAATTTATGTTACTTTTAAACTGGTTTCGTGATGCTATCATTCCTCATGTCCTTTCCCTAGTCATTTTAAGGCTTAACCAGGAGGATGTAATTGATGGGAATCCAGGCGGATGGCACCCTTTGCATTAATAATTGTTGTTTCACCCGTATGCGACCCAGTGACACTTCGTCTCGTGCTACCCATAGCAGTTTTTTTTTTTTTTTGTTTGTTTTCTTTTCTTCCTGGATTACGACACATGCCTCATTTCATTACTTTCAGTTTGCATGTTTGTCCCATAAAGTTTGGTGTGCGATGCTAGGTCAGCTGGGTCATCGCATACCATAACGGAACGGGTACAGTATGCATATGCTAATTTGCGTCAAATGCTGCAACATCCGAGCTATCGAGCTCTCTTCAGTACCCAGTATCACCCGAGATACGCCAACCAGCCTTGCGCTACCTGGCCGGTTAGTATTAGACTTGATGGCTCGTGTAATGAAATGGCTGTCGGTCCCTATATGATCCAGACACCTAGCGAGGTGCCTCCGTGGCAAGTTCCGCGTCCGGAAATTTGCTTAGATCTAAATCAAGGTCCTAAGGTGAACACGGTTGCCTTCGTCTATTGAAAGCCTTCCACAGCATTGTTCGGCAATTTCCGGACGCCGACTTTCTCTACACAAATGTTTCGAAGGTGGATGAGAAGGTTATTGATGGTGCGAATACCAAAATCTCTTTGTCTGAGGCCTGAAAAATTTTGTAAGAGCATGGGACTCAGCATTTACTAAAACTGAATGTATTTCCCCCTTTTTTGACACATTTTCACAACCCTCCAACTACTCCTTAATGTTGGTACCAGAATTTCCAGAAACAGCAAGAAGCAAGAACAGCAACTAGACTGGCCTTCTGAAGTGATGAGTTCAGTGATGTCTGTGCCAAATTGTTTGATGAGCATGGCCTGTACTTTAATCTCAAGTACCGGTATTTCGTTATGTGAAACATAGTTGAGAAAATCAACACCAGCTATCAGTTCCTACTACTTCATTCATACATTGCACAATATCTTTCAAGTACTATGACAGGTACACTACAGAATGAAGCCAAATAGACCACCTGGTTATGACTGGTTCAGGAAACAGTGGCACATTTTGATCTGTGTCTATTGTATCTTACTGCCACACCCCTACACACTTCGGGCCCGAAACCCCTGGTTGGAATTCCGGCTCTGAAGCTTGGAGGAGTTCGAAGCACCCTTTAGTAAGGACTTCCGGACAGAATGTCCGTGGAGTAAAGCTCTGAACCAATTTTTCTGAGGTCCACGGCGATATGCCGTGTGTTATTGAGAAAGTAAATTAAAAACATAATAATTAATGTATTCTTTGAATAAATAAAATTTACATTTACAAGTTGGTTATTTTTAACAATCATGAGAAAAAAGAAATCCCTAAGGAAACCTACGGGCAAGAAAGTTAAAATAATATGATTGAAAGCGATCAGAGCCATGGGAAGATAAAATTTGAATAACAGCAAATCCCGGTAAAAACTAGATAATAATAGACCGAGAGAGAACAAGCAAGAGAAACTCACCGTGAAGAAATAATCCAATCACGATTACGTGACAGCATACAATGCCAAAACAGGATTTCACGAAGTGAACCAAAGTTAATTAATTCAGGCAAGAAAATTAGCCTACGAAAACGAGAAGAAAATCATATGTGATACATTACTATTTTATGATACTAATTTCGACGCTATTTCCATCTAGCGGTAATTGCTTGATATACCAAGAGATAGTATTTACCGGCTATCTCTCGTAAATACGAAATGCGCCCCAATGAGAATGTTAGCTTGACCAAAGGAACTTGCAACAACAATATAGAGATTGGTGATTGTCACGACGAGAAGATGACTGAGAACACCATGACCGGTTTACAGTCTAGAAGATATTAAAATGTTTTAAAAATTAAGTTTGGAATTACCTTGTTACGATTTAAACCTTCTCCTTTTGAATATCTGTGTTCTTCGTGCTCATTTGAAACGACACCAAGATTGAGCATCGATATATATATTTGGAAGCTGTCGCCTGGAACATCTAGTCATCTCATCAAAGCTAAGTCCTTTAACGTTTGAAGTATCATGCATGAAAATGTAATTAGAAGTTGCCGACTAAGAAAAACATCCTCCAATCTTTGGTGTTAGCATGACCCTTGATTATATAAATAGGTTCGGAGATCTTTCTGGCTTGAGGTTAAGTTGTTAACTTGTGTAATTGTTCCCTTGTTATTATATAAACGTAGTGGGCGATCGCTTTGGTTTTATTTTAAGGGGTTTGTATCTTACGGGTTCTTGTAATTTTGTCTTTTCACTCGCGTGTTGTTGTGTTTTGTTATGCTGGATAATGGAATGTTTAAGAGTGAATGCCTAGTGTTTTATTTTGGCGTTCTACCATGGGGTTAGCTCGCTGTTTACGAGGATCTACCCTGGGGTTAGTTCCACGTGTTGTTGTCGGTTTCGCTGGATGATAATTGAGGGTTATTTTGTTGTTTCATGTATTTGTGTTTTGTGTATTTAATTTAAGACTACGTATTCCTCCTTAACATTCCATTATAAGCTCGTATTCTTTGCTTGTGGGTGGGTAGATATTGTTTGTTTAACGTGGGTCTTGACTGGACAGTGGTTCCTTGTATATGTTTCCTTGTGTTTCTTTTAGTCCAGTCAAGAAACGACGCGAGAACTCGTTATGTTATTAAATGAGATCTATCGGTTATTATTTCGGGTGGTAGTATGTGTGGTTCTTACATCTGTCCGGAGGTTGTGATTGGTGCTCATATCGCCTCAAGTTATGTAACTGAATCTTATACTTCGTTCGAGAAGAAGTCTTATTCTGGAAGTTCATGAAATCATTTTTGTTGGTTATTAATTTTGGGATTGTTATTTGTTTATTTCTTATGGTAAATGTTTGAACTGATCTATGTTTCGTAAGGGGTTGGTATGTCATGTCATGTTTTAGTGAAGTTCGGGTACGTTTTGTTATGTTCTGTGTGATGTCGTTTGTTCTTGTACTGTTTTGTCTCTTGGGTTGTTTGTATATGATGTGACATACGTTAGACAGTTCTGGGGATATGTGATTTCTTAAACCTCTCAGAATTTTCCTTCTAACTACATTTATGTAGTTAGCCTGTGGTGGAACGAATGTATTATTTAAACTATTGTTAACTTGTTATTCTTTATCCCCCTTTTCTTAAGTTGAGTATTTTAACCCTACAAGTGCCATCTTTATTTCCTGTAGTGCCAGCACATAATCCTCCGATTTGTAGTCTGCTTATTAAATGCTAACAGTTACCTCAAATTTTATCAGAAAATTATGTTTCTTATATCAATATTTAGATCAGATTCTGTAGTTTAATTATATGTAGGAAATAGATGTATTAAAGAAATGTAAGATCTAACAATCACTTTAATAACGTAAAAACAAAAACAAACAAAAAAATTATTCGAATTTCAAGCCAAAATTGTCAGGAAAACACTTATCTGAGTTGAAAAATCCAATATACACAAATTGTTCCTTGATATGTTCTTAGTCACCAGTAAACGTTTCATTGCAATATGTGCATAACTTAGGTCACTACAGAAATTAAATTAGTTTCGGCCAAAATCACGTTCCACAATTGGAGAAGAAAATAGAGAAGGAAGTAACAAAAAGCCTTCGAATTTCTCTCATGATTATGTTGAAATCCCATAGATCTAGGCCTAAATCTTAACCAGTCTTCCTCAGTTTCAGGAGGGATAATTTGTATTCAAGTTGTTTGATTAGCCATAGTCCTACCTGCATTAGCAGCATCAAGTCTCTCTTGAAGAGGTACATCTTCTCCGGAATCACTTTCGCGATCACTATTTTCCGGCATTTGAGTCTGTTCTGGCCCACTCTCACTATCACTGTCACTACTCGTATCGTAACTATTATGTTCGCCGTGTTCCACATCACTAAAATCACTTCCATCGTCTATTAATTCCGCAATAAGGTCAATATTGCCGGCAATGTTGACATCTCGAGTCGCCATCTTGACCACATGTAAACATTGAAATTTCAAAGCAAAGAGGGCACATATCATGGAATATTTACGCAGATACGGAACTCCTTACGATAGGAATAATAAACTTCAAACTATGCTTGACAACTTGGTACGTGTTTTATGTCGATGTCACCTGAGGTACCTTTATCGCTACTTTTATGAAGGTCGATTTTTTCGACGCTGGCACTACAGACAGGTACACAGCGTCGAAAAAATCGACCTTTGGCACTTGTAGGGTTAAGAAAGATCTCCAGCCTTCCGGCTCTCAGTCAAACTCTTATTTTGATATGTTTTGTTGTTTTATTTGTTTTTGATAATACCGTATGTGTACTTTATTCCAGCCCCATCACCCTTCATTATATCATTTCATGCGCCCCTCACGTTCCCCGTTTGATATACCTGTTTTCATTAAATGCTAATTTGCAGTTTTCAAACGATACTTTAAACGTGTTTTCATTTCATGATTCGTCACCATCTAATTCTAAATGTGAATATACTCGACACTGGTTGAGAGGTCCACGGTTCCCTCTGAGTGGCAGTCCCCATCCTGCGCACATGTGGGAGCTTTTCGTTCCCACCGTCTCGACACCGACTGTGTGCGTGGGTGGTAAATCCCCGTCTGCACAATATGCATGAGCATTACCGTATAGGCCAACTTCGGGTAGAATTAACCGAAATGAGTTAGCAAAATCATCTTTCACACAATATCAGTAATGGTGGCCAAGCCACGCGGATATCCTGACTTAGGATTCATCACAATTCAACCACCAAAAGGACGCGAGTTAGCTTTCCGGAACGCGAAATGTTCACCAAACCTTATTAATCAAACCAGAATAGTATCCGAAAATTAAAAGATTTACTTTCAGCATATGCAGAAACAAAGTACGGAAGTCCCTGGAGGATAGAGGAGTAGAAAAATCGACTATAAGGAGGATAAAGGAGATGTACAAGGGAAGCTTGAGCTGTGTGAAAGTGGGAGGAGAGAGATCGGACTGGTTGGAACAGAGAAACGGCCTGAGACAAGGAAGTGCACTGTCACCGTTATTTTTCATTATGATGATGGATGACATAATGACCCGAGTGGCACAAGTAATTGGGGAAGGAAAGATGAAAGCAATTATGTTTGCAGATGATTTGATGATTTGGGGAAACAAGGAGGAGGTGGTATAGGAACAGTTCGACGTGTGGGGAAGGAATAATACAAGGATATGGGATGAAATTTAGCATAAATAAGAGTGAGATGGTGATCACAACAAGGAAGAAGGAAAGAACCACAATGGGAATAACAATTAGTGGGGAACAGCTGAAGAAAGTGGAGAGTTTCAAGTATCTGGGAAGCCTGATACAAGATAATGGAAGAAACTATACAGAAATAAATGAGCGGGGGAGACAGGCAGAAACATTTTGGAGGAGTGTGAGAAGCATGTTATGGAGCAAGGATGTCCCTCAGAACAGCAAAAAGATCATATATCGGACGTTCTATGTCCCTATCCTGATGTATGCCTCGGAGACCTGGGTTATGAAAGGAAGGGAGAAGAGCAAAATACAGGCCAGTGAGATGAGGTTCTTGAGAAGCAGTATTGGAGCTACAAAGATGGAAAGAATAAGAAATGAGAGAACCAGAGAATTAATGAAGGAGGAACCATTAAAGGATGGTATAGAGAAATCTAGACTAAGATGGCATGGACATGTAAAACGAATGGAGAAGGGGATACCCAGGAGATACACGAGATGAAGTGGGAAGGAAAGAGACTGAGAGACGGGTTGCTGAAGGGGGGGGGGGGGGGGTGGAAGAAGAGAGGAGAAGACTGGACAAGGGTGGAGGCTGAGAGATGGTGGGAAGGCAGAAGACGTTGGAGAGGCTTGTGTTCCAAACAGACCCGGCCAGTGGCTGGAAACTGTGCAAGATGATGATGATGACTTTCAGCATCAAACTAGCACGAAGCACAAACGACATCTGCTCATCGAGCATGGCCTACTTCAATTTTTTTTCTCAATTTTTTTAATAATAATGGCTCGAACAAAACAGGGAAATTCACCAAGCAACAAAGGCCATAGGCATTTGTTTAAATCTAACCCACAGATCCAAAATAGAACAAACAGAAACTTAAGATACAAGAGTTACAAGATTTCAACTTAAAATAATCCTGGCTTAGGGCGGCATCTCTAACATTTAAATTGGCATCGTAAAATAACTAAGAAAATTAAATAATAAGAGAAAGAATTTAAAGAATGTAACTTTAGGCCTAATAGCTGAATTATGGGCCCATATTCTGAATTAACCAAAAAATCAGTTACATAATTAAGAAATCTAGCACAAGGCTTGTATTTCGATGCCAGACCAAACTAAAGTCTTTATGATAAACGCAATGGAGCTTCTCGACACAAAGACTCCACAAGCTTTTTTTTTTATATAAATATAAATCAATTTGTCCATTTCCAGATCTTTTAAAGTCAGTTACTTTACCTGAAGAATGACCCCTGTTCCCTAAGGAACAGGGCCCGGGGCCAAGCCCCTACACGTCCACACCTTTCAAAATCCAAAGGATTTTTGGTTTGGAATCCTTCATAGGGAGGTTAAGGCTGCTTGAGCTTTTAGTTCTCGCAGTCAAGTGGTGCAGTTGCACCTAATATAAAGGGAGGTGGCGCGCAGTTCGTCACTCCTGTGGGGGTCCGGGCGGGGACACCAAGAGCCCGCCGATGAGCCAGCTTGGTGTCCTAGGCGAAACCCCACACAAGACACGGCACAAACCTAGAAGAATTGCTGAGTTTTAATTCACTGGCCGTGAAAGCCAATATACAATCACTGTAGTGTTATGATAGGAAATGAACTGGTGTCCGTTTTCATTCTTTCCGTGAGTGAAATATTAAAATTTCCGCCTTTTCAATACAATACATTATTCTTTCCTTCTTAGAGAATTGTAGATCATTGTACAGAACATTAACTGTCTATTATTGTTGAATTTTGAGCCTGAACATTATGCTCCCTTCTTTGAACACATATACATTTTTGAACATCGTCGTTTTGTTTGTTTTTAGGTTTGTGGTCAAAGTGACCGAGAAGATAGGTTATTGCTGTGTGATGGTTGTGATCTAGGTTACCACTTGGATTGTCTGGACCCTCCTATGGAAAATGTTCCAGTGGAGGAGTGGTTCTGTCAAGACTGCACCCACAACAATTCCAGGATTGCAGAAGAGGTGAGTTGTGGACATAGCTGTAATGGATTCATGCAAATGCAGTACATTTTGTATGCAATATTCTTGCCATGGTTGCATGGAGCCTTGAAGATTGAACTCTAGATTGTATGCAGTAAAATGTGTTGTTTCTCTAATGTGAAATTACCGTACGAATAAGTACCAATTCTAGCTTCAGGTACCAGGTGGAGACCGCATGGATGGAGTGCCTTCGGATGTTTCTGTTTTCCATGAAACCTTTCAGATCTTCCAGATATTCATTGTGTCTTTGATGGTGTTTATCCACCTCACAGCTGGTTGGCCATATCTTCAAGTCCCCTCCACTTTTCCAAGGATAGACTGGCTGCGTGGTGCAGTGGTAACGTTCTTGCCTGTTGCGCCCAAGGTTGCAGGATCGAATCCTGTAAGTTGACCTATGAGGGTGCGCAAATGCGAGAAGACCTACTGACACATTAAAGATTCCCTTAGATGCAAAATTCCAGCAGCCCGGCATCTCTAAAAGCCACAATAGTTAAAAGGAACATTAAACCAATATCATTATTATTGTTATTATTACCCAAGGATCAATTTTAGAGTTTGGAAATTGTGGTCACGTTCAAATACCTAGGAAGTGAATTGATGCAAACGGATAGGTTGGACATGGAGATTGGCAGGAGAGTACAGCAGAGCAATGCATTCTATCAAAGTGTAAGAAAACTTGTTTGGGATAAGGAAGTACCAAGGAAAAGCAAGGAGGTAATGTATAAAGTGTACTATGTTCCCATATTAACTTATGCAGCTGAGACTTGGACCCTGACAAGCAGGCAAGAGAGTAGAATCCAAGCCAGTGAAATGAAATTCCTAAGAAGTATGATAGGAAAGACAGTGAGGAATGAAGATGTTAGGAAGGAAGTTGGGATGGGAATACTAAGTGAGAGAATTGAGAAGAATAAACTAAGATGGTTTGGACATGTAAAGAGGATGGAGGAAAATAGAATACCATGACAGATGCTGGAGGCAAAGTGCAAGGGTAAGAGAGCAAGAAAAAAGGAAGCTTGTAGTTTTACGTGACCGTTAATCTTGAGATCATGAGCCACGGGACCTCCTTTTTACGTGGAATCCGAACCACAGGACATGGCATTTCACTTCGAAAATCTCACATGCATTGACCGGGAATCGAACCCGGACCGCCTTGGTGAGAGGCATACAGCTAGACCGCTGAGCCACCACGCCCCTAAGAGAGCAAGAGGAAGACCTAGAACAAGGTGGATTGATTCAGTGAAGAACAGCATAAGAAAAAGAAATCTGGACTGGGACAAGATCGTGGAAGAAGAATGGTGGAAGGAAAGAGGAAAGTGGAGAAGTGCCATAAATACCCCGACCCGGCAGGAGCTGAATAAGGGGAAATGATAATGATGATGATGATGATCAATTTTTTTAATGAATTGGATCATCTTATGACATGCTCAAAGTATGACAACTGTAATCTTCTACTAAATGATGCAAGAAGCAGGTGTGGATTTCAGGGTGTCGAGCGATACGGGAAATGTGGAAAATATGCGGGAATTTTAGTTACCTGGGAAAAATAGTGGGAAATATACAGGAAGTTCGCACTTGATACGGGAAATCTTCTTAGTCCCTGAACGCTCGGTCGAGTCCTCCCGCTCAGCCTTCAATTTCGCCTGCAGACCGCGCTGCCTCCTGCAATTCGCGCCACCGATACGAGCGCTAAGCGGGATGAGAACCCAGCCAGAGTCGATGGATACTTTGCCTAGCCGACCGCCGGCCGTACCCTCTCTGCCCGGGGCTGCGCGCGCCGCGCTCGTTGCTGACAATGACATACAGGAATCAGTCCGCATTGTTATTCACAGAGGAGACCGGTTGCTTTTTCGACCTGGGTTTCTCGACAAAGGCAGCCCTTAAAGAAGCTAACAGCTCAAGATCTCTGAAAATTCCGGACGCGGATGTGCTGCAATTTCGCACCAACTGCTGAAAATTGTACATTCGTATCCCATGGCTGAAAAAATCAAAGGGAGGTCACCTCTGGCTTACAAGAAGACCCGTGCTATTTCCTGCCTAGACCCTATAGGGGTCGCTGAGACTCCTAAGTTGGCAGAAGTTAGGATTGTCATTGCCCTGGAAATTCTTTGTAATCAGAAGAATTTGCTTTCTGGCGCAATGGCTGACCGCATCAAGAGCAGCTACTCCGGACTTCTGAGAATGCCCTCCGTCACTGTGCGTTTAAAGCAGTTTGACGGAAAAGAGCCATGGCTCAATGTGCTGTGGTCTGTATTAGTGGCTTCAGCACCTTCCTCTGTTTCTGCAAAAAACAATCTCACAAGCTTCGTTAAAATGATACTGATTTTGTATCACAGCAATGCAGTTCAAGAGAGAATTTTTCCCTGAACAAGGAGTGCATGATCGTCAATCACAAAGAAGCAAGTCTGATTGGCATGCATACTGTTCAGGACGCTATGATGGCAACTGTTGGAGTAGAAAAGATAACCGTGAGCAAGAGTCCATACTGCACAATACTCCTACATCGTGTTAAAGGAAGCAAAACGGGTGCGAAGCCAGGAGGAAAAGGAAGCGACGGCTAAGGTAGCAGTCGAAAGAAATGCCACGAAAGATCTCCAGGAATTGGCAAAGAAAGATGATGATGTTGAACGACGCCCGTTCTGAAACTGAGAAAATTGAAGAGCAGATAAGTTCCCTGGAGAAGCTTTAAATTAATAAATCCTTGATTATTGTTTGTTGTATCTTATTTTGTGCATAACTGAAGTTCCTAGTAACATTCTTGTATTTGTCAAAGTGACGTATTTAATTTCGTTTTACATTATTTTATTTTCTATTGCCTACTTTGATAAAATAAATCTAAATTAAAAGGTATTCGCGGCTTGTCGCGTGTGGAATTTTGCTGTTTTTAGCCTTTCCATGGTCTTCTTTCGCAGGGGGAGATGCACGTACCAAATTGTTTTAAAGTCCGTGTGAACACTCGCTGCAAATGCGTCACACATGCATAATATTCAAAAACTACAAACAATACCTCACAGCTCTCGGCATTTTACTATCCAACACCCGTCACCAACATGTGGCTACAGCCAACACCACCTAGAGAGAAAGCCTTGCGATACCATTTATGACGTCATAGCCTTCCGTCCGTCAGCGAGCGCGCTACCCAGCGCTGCTGCTATGAACAACCTGTGAGGAAACGCGACTGATGGCCGAGTGCACCAACCTCGGTAAAGAGAATACCGCGGTAAACTTCCTAGTTTACCGGGGTAAAGTCGTATTTCTGTTGCACCAAGCTCGGTTTCGAGTTTTACCATGGTAAAATGTTTACCGCCCGTGAGGGAGCGGTTATCTAAGAAAACCGTGGTATAGTTTTATTTATTTGTATTCTGTGGTAAAGATTCCAAAATGGAGCTTAACAACTACAGGTTATATCTCCAGTATCTTACTCGATTTGAAAGGAATGAAGGGAGGGTTATAGAAGAGAGGCGAGATTTATTCGAAGAACTAAGCGATGCTTCATTCCAGAGAAGATTTCGATTACGGAAGGAGACAATATAAGTTATATTTTGGACATAATTGGTGAACAATTGGAATTCCCTACTGGGAGAAACTATCCGATATCGCCTAGAAATCGTCTTCTTATAGCACTGCGGTTCTATGCAACTGGGACATTTCAGGGAGTGATCGGTGACATGTATGATGTTGACAGAACAACAGCATGCCGCATAATACACAAGGTTTCTAATGTAGTTGCCTCGTTATCGCCTCAGTTTATTAAACTACCACTTACCCAATGGGAACAAAGAGAGGTTATGGAAGGCTTCCACAGAATAGCTGGGTTCCCTGGACTGCACTCAGGTGAGAATACAGTCTCCCGGAGGTGAAAATGGGGAGGTATTTAGAAACAGGAAAGGCTATTTCTCTCTAAACGTGCTAACTGTGAGCGATTCGAACCTCATGATAAGAGATACAGTAGCCAGATGGCCAGGTTCGGCTCACGATAGCACCATATTTCTCGAATCTCTGCTGAGAGCGCGTCTCGAAACGAGAGAAATAGCTAAAGGTTATCTTTTGGGTGATGGAGGTTACCCATGTAAATCCTTCCTCCTTACACCTATTCAAAATCCCACCTCCCCAGCAGAACAACGGTATAACAGAGCTCATATTGCCACAAGAAATGTTGTCGAGAGGCAATATGGTGTATGGAAAAGAAGGTTCCCTTCCATGTCTTTAGGACTTCGATGCAACATACAAAACATGTCAAACATTATTGTTGCCACAGCTGTGCTTCCCAACATTGCCATTGCAGCTCAAGAAATAGAGCCTCATGATGACCCTGAAATTAATCATGAATTACTCCAAGAAGAGGAAGAAGAAGAAGGCAATTTACAAATTCCTGCTGTGCATCTGGATCTTAGGAATGATGATAATCCAGGACAAGTTACCAGACATACTGTAATTAACATTTTACTTAAGATACTTATTGTCACGCCATCCGTCTTTTTATTTTCTATTATCGATTGATTTTTTTCAGCCAAATCCAGCAACACGAAATTTTCATGAGGGCTGAAATTGGGAGCTCTAGCACGTTTCATCATTTTATTTACCATTGTTTTGCACTCGCGTTGAGACAAAATGTAAACAGTATGGCAGACAAGTGACTGTCGAAACGATCACTGCCATCTGCTGGCCGTCTGGATAAACTGAAGATAAGTGACTATCGAAATTAACGAATTTCTTCCGAGGGGAATAATTGCGAGAAAAGCAAGCGTCAAGAAACCGCGGTAACGAAACCGAGCGATAGTAATGGTGCACTGCTTTTACGACAATACCACGGTAAATGTTTTACCACTGTTTCGTAAAGACTGATGAATACCGAAGTTGGTGCACTCGGCCATGAGTGTTTATGTATCAAATTACGTTCTACAGACGCGAATAAATAAATAACGTAACCATAAATGAAACAGAAGGTCAGAAGTTGATGCGATCGATACTTTACTCTAGCTAATAAATCGACGTTTTCGATCATAATCGATAAGTATGCATTTCGAACCTTGCGAGTGTGAACTTGACCGAAAACACTGATGTCTCAATAAATGCGATATATAGAAGAATTCAATAAAAAACTTGACAAATATTCACCCCATTTTAACGTGAGATGTCGACTACACAACGAGAAGAAAAGACACAACAACAAATAACCAATTAATCTGTAACAGTTAAAACAGAAATTAATATCTACAGTATAGTCAATCATATTTGTCCAAAAGTCTAGGTTTGATTCCCATCTCTGCCGAGAAATATAATTCTAGTTAGTTATTGTTGATTATTGTTGTTTTAAGGGACGCAATTACGAGGTCATCTGCCCCTAAAAATACAATTCTGATTTGATTGTGAAACGAAATTCACTCAGCCTCATGAGTTAAAACTGAACTGAGAAGAAGTGGGTTCGATTTCTCCTTTCTCCTCCAGGTAAATGCTGGGATTGTTCCTAGCAGAAGACCATGGTCACCTCCTTTCCAAGGGCAGATGACCTCGTAGTTCCTCCCCTTAAAACTACAATACCGTACCTAACCTTCCCAATTCTAGCATCACAATACACACATACAAATTCTACCCATATCCAAGTACACATGGCTGATGACAGTGATGTCATAACCCACTTACAAAACAGCAACAACAACTAGCCACAGAAAGTTTTCATGCATGATATGAAAACAGGTAGTAATGGCATGCCTATGACAGAAAAGGTTACCTACTGAAATGGAACAGAGCAGCAGTCATGAGACATGAGAACATTTACAAAAGAGGAAACTTCTTGTTGTTGATGATTCATATAGGGGCATGATGATGTGGTAATAATTTAGAAACAAACACTTGATATAGAGTAATCCTACAGTAACAGTTTTCATATGGCAATATTTACAATATCAGGCATGGCATAAGCTTATCTGACAATACATAAAACATGCTAGTTACCAGTGATCTTAGCACTTTGTTCTCAACAGAATACAGTGAGTCATCTGCAAAAACATGTTGTTCTCATATTTTCTATGTTACACAAACTGTGCTGTTTTGTAAAAAAAAAAACTAAGAGATGACCATATCTATCCTTCACTAGTTAAATAAATATAGCCTTTTCAAAAGATCCTTTCCACTTTTCAATACAAAATTGTTGTATTCCCTATTATATTGGTAGCACTGAATGAAAGTAGAACGAGCGATAACAATCTCTATAGTACATGAATTAGCCAAAATACCTCATCAAACGATGAGAAATAAATCAGGGAATGACGTTTTAATAGATGTTTCCTCCTCCACTGTCTGTGACTCACCCAGCCATCCCATAGGATCACGACTTATGTAGGCAGAATTCCAGCTGTGGCCACCATTGTCCACATCAATCATCATCAAACCGGTATTGCCAACCTCGCCCTTACGGTACTATGCTGCACCAAGACCCTTCGATTTGTCCAATCCAATGATTTTGTGTCAACCGTGCCCCGCTGGCTGCGCTTGGCCAAAGCCGCTCCTACACCGACCATTCTAACCTTCGTTTTGTGGTATCCAATGGTTTTTGACAATGGTTACATCCTAACGTGTCCAGATCAATGGTTTTGTGTCAACCGTGCCCCGCTACCTGCACGCAGCCAAAGTCGCACCTGCACAAGACCATTCTAACCTTCGTTTTGTCCAATCCAATGTTTTTTGGCAATGGTTACAGCCTAACGCGCCCAGATCAATCAGTTTTGACAATGGTTACAGCTTAATGCATCCCGATGATTTCTTTGATCAACAGTGATTTTGTATCTAACATATTGGGAACAATGGCCCCGGTGTGTGCAGCTAGAGTGAGCCGTGATGACAGTTGAACGAGATGCAAGCGCTGTAGAAATATGGCAGCCGTTTTTAAAATAGCAATAAATAAAAACACATATTTACGAACTTTAGCACATATATGAGGTTCAGTAGTGACAATTCAAATTGAAATCAACGGTAGCGATGAATGAAGATAGAACGCGCGGTAAAATTCTCTACAATACATGAATTAGCCAAAATACCTTTTGAAACGATGAGAAATAAATCAAGGAGCGATGTTTTAATAGATATTTCCTCCTCCGCTGTCTGTGACCCACCCATCCATCCCAAATAGGATCACGACTTATATAGCCAAAATTACAGCTGTCAGCGCTATTGTTCTAATCAATCGTCATCAAAACAGTACGATGACAGTTCAGCCGCTAGTGCGCATCTTTAGTGCGCACCTCTTAGTTCATTACATCGTGCGCCGAATTGAATCGTTTATTCACCATGGATTGTGGAAATTGCCTCATAACGATTTGTAATTTCCATCGGCGATTCTATGATCAACTGTAGTAAATATTTGGTTGTTTTTTTTCCGCACAACTGTGGTTTTGAAAATGTTTACAGCCTAACGCACCCAGCGTTTTGTGTCAACCGTGTCCCACTAGCTGCGCGCGGCCAAGGCCGACCATTCTAACCTTCGTTTTGTCTAATCCAATGGTTTTTGACAATAGTTACAGCCTAACGCATCCAGATCAATGGTTTTTGACAATGGTTACAGCATATCACGTCCCGATGAATGTTTTTTTTTAATCAACAGCGTGTGCTACTAGAGTATGCCTTGTTGACAGTTCAACGAGATGCAAGCTCTGTCAGAACATAGCAACCGTTTATAAAAAGAGCAATAAATATAAACACATATTTATGTACTTTAGCACATAACTTATATGAGGTGCAGGATTGACCAGGTTTCCTAATTTCAATGTTGACGCAAGTGTATAAGCCGCATTCTACTTTCATTTAGAATTAATATTATATTATTTACAGGACTGGACGTTTAATGTGACTGTACATAGAGGTTATTAGTTGCATTTTAAACTGACATCTCCACTATAGGACAACTTCTTGCAATCAGTTCAACGTTTGGTATGCTAACACTACATGCCTCAATAATTTCAAGAAATGGTCACCTATTGTAAATGCCAATTCATTGTTCATCCTATACTTCAGTGGTGGCTGGTAATAAGGTTGCAGTGATACACAACGACCAGATTAATTCAATAAAAACAATTAATACCGTAATAATATTTTTAGTAATAAAAGCTGTACGTTTCCTTTTATATGCATAGGAATTCATAATTCTGTTCTTTGATAATTCAGGAAATCTTATAGTAAGTTACTGTGAACTGTCTGAGAAAGCAAAGCGCGCCAACCGTTTAAGAGTGCTCGTTACCAGGCCCGAGCACCGACCGGATCTCAATAGTGAAGGGTATGGCAGAGATGCTAGACCGAGTAGGTCCTATCCCAACAGTTAACTCGGCTGATCGTTGCTTGCTGATTGCAACAAGGGAGCCAAGGAGCGGACGGAGACATCTGAGATGCTCCGTCAACTGCCGATACCATGTCTTGCAGGTTTTCATGTAGCCTAACTATTTAATCCGGTGATCCAGTGGAAATGTGATGTTCTCTGAACTGCGGCATTCGTGATGAATGAGGTACATCCGTTTTACCGCACAATTTCATACAGTTTTCTTTTATATCAAGCAGTCTTTTATCTCCCCCCCCCCCCCCCCCCTTAATGAAAAAGGACAACACCCATAACAATTATCCACCAGCCGCCACTGCTATACTTACAGATTAGTAATAAGCCATGTACAGAAGTGGATCAAGTAACACAATATTAATTGAACCAGAGGGTCATTATCATGGTGCGCCCTGGATATCGCGGCAAACTATGGCGTCATTTGGCTGGTCAGGTGCGGAGCGAGTGGACCTCGCAATACCCTGCTCCGCTGACTCATATCGTTGGATCACACGTGTTTTGTCATTTATATGGATGTGTATCTGCAAAGCTTAGAAGTTAGTGTTGCACGTTTAGTGTGTATTGTGATTACTGTGATTGTTGGTCATGCCTAGACACCAATTGACACAGCGCGAACGTGTGTATATCCATAATTCGTATATGAAAAGCAGGAAGTCTTGTTCTTAAACAAGATTAAAATGTCGAATCAAGTTTCCAGGAAGACCTGTGCGTAATGCCAGTACAATTAGGAGGCTCGCCAAACTATTCAAGAAAACAGGCACGGTAAATAATAAACATTTTAACAGACAACGTTGTGTTCTTACAGAACGGGGACACCAAGAGCCAGCTGATGAGCCAGCTTGGTGTCCTAGGCGAAACCCCACACAAGACACGGCACAAACCTAGCAGAATTGCTGAGATTGTTGTCCATTCTTTCATCAGAAGATGTCAGGTGTGTGTTACAAGAGAGGGAGGACATTTTCGGCATCGACTATGAGCACTGTACATATTATTGAACATGGTTGGTAAAAGTGTTCAAGTGTGCACCAACCACCGACTGAACATTGTACGCGTGCCCGCGATCAGCGCCAGTCAACGCCGGCTTAGCTTGCCGTGTTTACTGGGGCGCACAATGATAACGACACTGTACATACAATGAAAGAATATTGTAAAATTCCTAATTTCTACTGAACGGCCATGAACAGTTATTGGACAAGTTTCCTCCTTATGCTGAGCCAAAGTTTTGGGTGAAAACCTGTCGTTAACATTGTGTACAAAATTATTAATCAAGATATTACTGGCAGTGCCCAGTACAGTCTTTTCAATTAATGCCCTGGCATGCTTTGGGCAGCTGTGCCCCATAAACAGTACAGTGGGCAGACATCTTTGTGTTACATTCACCAAAATACTCTGCTGGTTGCAGTGATGCAAAAATTCTGTCTTGTAGCTATTGAGTAGCTTACTCATAACAACAAAAGTAAATGCAGCACAGTTGACTACATCTGCATGGGGATAGCATAGTCCTCCTCGGTTATTGGCATTTATTAGGCTGGCGTGATCACTCTGGCCTGACTCATCGCAAAGAAAGACTTTGCAATAATTGCAATCATATCGCTTTAAAAAACCATACGAGCAATAACCACTGATATAGTGTAAGAGAGGCCAATACTCATCTTGTAGGACTTCTATATCACTATCATCAGCAACACAAGCATCAAAGGCACTTATGTCACATATCTTGTCTTCTTCAAAATACTCGCTCACTGCAGCATTGAGGTCCAGGATGCTTTGAAGGCGCAATTTATTCTCCACCTCAAACACTTGCCTCAGGGAAATATTGTACTGGCTCCCTGCCTGTTGGCGATATTTTCCAAATCGAGCTTCTAGGTTATCTGTCTGTATTTTGCCTGGTAGGAAGAAGCTATGGCCTTTCTCAGAGAGACAAAATTGTGCCATTTCAATCATGCACTTGGTAGAAAGGGTAATTGTCGCATGTGTTTCCTTGCTCAGCTTTCCAGGCGAGTCAATTGTTTTCCACCTATTTAGCCATGACACGATTTCCTGGAGGCACTCGATATGAGAAGAGTTGGTCGTTATTGGTTCCTGAAGAGGATTCCTAAGCCTTTTTCCTTTCCATAGGGTCTTGACGTTCATGATGTCCCACCATCTGCAAATCAACTCAATAAACTTTGCAGTACTGTCCCAGGAGGGCAAGTTCTTCTTCGGCCCAATCTCCCTTATTGCCACAGCTAGAGGTTTATTAAAAATTTGCAGAGCTAGTGGAACATTCTGTCGTTCCAAATTGGTAGGGTACAGGGATTTCAGAGTCAAGGTAAATCCATATTTCAGGAGATTGTTCTTCTCCAACACATGCAACTCCTTCAGTGAACCATCATCATCATCATCATCTTGCACAGTTTCCAGCCACTGGCCGGGTCTGTTTGGAACACAAGCCTCTCCAACGTCTTCTGTCTTCCCACCATCTCTCAGCCTCCACCCTTGCCCAGTCTTCTCCTCTCTTCTTCACGCTTTCTTCCACCCCCTTCAGCCACCTGTCTCTCGGTCTTCCCCTCGGTCTCTTTCCTTCCCACTTCGTCTCATGTACTCTCCTGGGTATCCTCTTCTCCTCCATTCGTTTTACATGTCCATACCATCTAAGTCTAGATTTCTCTATACCATCCTGTAATGGTTCCTCCTTCATTAATTCTCTGGTCCTCTCATTTCTTATTCTGTCCATCTTTGTAGCTCCAATACTGCTTCTCAAGAACCTCATCTCACTGGCCTGTATTTTGCTCTTCTCCCTTCCTTTCATAACCCAGGTCTCCGAGGCATACGTCAGGATAGGGACATAGTACGCCCGATATATGATCTTTTTGCTGTTCTGAGGGACATCCTTGCTCCATAACATGCTTCTCACACTCCTCCGAAATGCTTCTGCCTGCCTCCCCCGCTCATTTATTTCTCTATCGTTTCTTCCATTATCTTGTATCAGGCTTCCCAGATACTTGAAACTCTCCACTTTCTTCAGCTGTTCCCCACCAATTGTTATTCCCGTTGTGGTTCTTTCCTTCTTCCTTGTTGTGATCACCATCTCACTCTTATTTATGCTAAATTTCATCCCATATCCTTGTATTATTCCTTCCCACACGTCCAACTGTTCCTGTACCTCCTCCTCCTTGTTTCCCCAAATCATCAAATCATCTGCAAACACCATTGCTTTCATCTTTCCATCCCCAATTACTTGTGCCACTTGGGTCATTATGTCATCCATCACCACAATGAAAAGTAACGGTGACAGTGCACTTCCTTGTTTCAGGCCGTTTCTTTGTTCCAGCCAGTCAGATCTCTCTCCTCCCACTTTCACACAGCTCACGCTTCCCTTGTACATCTCCTTTATCCTCTTTATAGTCCATTTCTCTACTCCTCTATCCTCCAGGGACTTCCATACTTTGTTTCTGCATACACTGTCATATGCTTTCTCAATGTCCAGGAAGGCCATCAGTAGATCTGTTCCATACTCATAGTGCTGTTCTTGTAACTGCCTTACAGCAAAAATCAAATCCACTGTGGACCTTCCTGCTCTGAAGCCATGTTGTTCTTCCCTCATCCCTCCTTCTATCCTTGTCCTAATTCTCTTTTCCAAAACTTTCTCGAAGATCTTTGCACAATGACTCATCAGTGTTATTCCCCGATAGTTTCTGCAATCTGTTCTACTACCTTTCTTGAAGATCGGGACAATGATTCCTTTTTTCCAGTCCTCTGGGGTCTTCCTTTCCTTCCATGCTGTCCTCATCACTCGGTACAGCCACTGTATCCCCACCTCTCCTGCTGCTCTCACCATCTCCACACTCAACTCATCCACACCCGGTGCCTTCCCTCCTTTCATCTTGTTCACTGCATCTTCCACTTCTTTCCATGTTAAGTCCTTTTCTGTTTGCAGTTCATCTTCCTCTTCCCCGATTTCTTCCTCCTCACCATCTTTTCTATTTGGGTTCAGAAGTTCTTCAAAATATTCTTTCCACATTTTCTTCAGTTCTTCCCTATTTTCTATCTCTTGTCCCCTTTTGTTCACCATTCTAACATAATCCGTAGGATCCTTCCGTCTCTTATTTTTTACCATCCCATACAGGACCTTTTTTGTACCTTCACTATCCTCCTCCATCATCTTTGTCCACTCTTCCATCCACTTCCTTCTCTCCTCAGCCACCACTCTCTTTGCCTCCTTCTTTCTTTCCTGGTACTCTTCCCTAGTCTCTACCGTCCTATTTTGATACCACCTCCTAAAGGCTCTATTCTTTTCCCTTACTATATCTTTTGTCTTCTCATTCCACCATGGTGTTTCCTTCCACCTCTTCTTACTACTTGTCCTCCCACATACTGCTTCTGCTGCACCCACTAGTGTCTTCTTAAATCTAGCCCATTCCTCTTCCACCCCTCTTTCTTCATCTGTTGGAATTCCTTCCTTTACCATTTTGAGGTACTCGACCCTTCTATCCCCTTCTTTCAGTTTCCATATCCTTATACGTCTTTCCTGGTTCTCAGTCCCTTTCTTCTCCTTACTCCCTCTCAGGTTCATTACCAGTAATCGATGGTCGCTATCCAGGTTCTCCGATGGTATAACCTTGATGTCCGTGATGTTCTTATTTAGTTCTTTCTCATACAGTATATAGTCGACCACCGACTTCCTGGTCAAGTCATCACTGTACCATGTGATTGTGTGGCTCTCTCTTTTCTTAAACCAGGAGTTCCCAACTAGCAGGCTGTTCCTCTGGCAGAAGTCCAACAGTCTCTTTCCTTCCTCATTTCTTCCACCCCAACCCTCTGGTCCTAGAACACTCTCATAACCTTGTCTTTCTCTTCCTACATGGGCATTGAGGTCCCCCATAACAATCATATTTCTTCCTACCAGCTGCTTCTGCAATTCCTCTTCAAACTCCTCCTTCTCTTCAGAGGCGCAGCCTACTTGTGGAGCATACACTTGCACTATTTCTACGGTCTCTCCCCTCAGTGCTACTTTCACTTTCATCATCCTATCACTTATTCTCCTCACTTCTTCTTTTAAACCATCTCGTACTACTACTCCCACTCCATTCCTCTTTCCCTCTTCGTTCCCACTCCAGTACAGTCTATAGCCTTTTCTCAGTACTCTCCTTCCTTCCCCTTTCCACTTTGTTTCTGCCAATCCCAATAAATCCAACTTCCTTCTTTCCATCATATCCACTATCTCCTCCACCTTCCCCGTCAGCGTTCTTAGGTTTAAAGTTCCAAATCTTAGTCCGTGTGTACAGCCGTGTCGTCGTCTATTAAATCCATCCTGTCCGAGGCTCGTTCCATTTTTGAAAGCATTTGGTTTTATCCACTACTGGCTTGCTGGGCCTATCGTAGCTTCACCAGAGCCCCGTTAGCCGTCACTTTTCAGGGTTCCTGTAGGACCTTCACAGCTACCGTAACGGTCCCGGGGCACACGAAGTCCCCACTGTACTTCGCCCCTACAGGCAATCCCCTACTTTGTGCCGTTGCCCGTCTCCCACGACGTGGACGAGGGGTTGGACTTATGGGAGACCCTTCAGTGAACCAAATGATGCAATCTGTAGTCTGTCATGCTCTGTCAAATCTGGAAAATGCAACTCTTGGTGCTTTGCATTCAGCCAGTTATTTCTAATACATTTGAGAATGTGCACAGTGTCAATTGCAAAGAAAAGCTTTCTGTGTGCTTCTTTGGGGTGACTATAAATGTAATTTAATTCGGGTGGATCGCTCAGGAGAGATACAGCTTTCCTATTAATAGCGCTGTTGTCTGAAATCAGTGCTAGAACTTCAAATCCGACTTCTTCCAGTCCAAGAATGACTTTCTTCATCATATTGAATAATGCCTCACCTCGAATGTTCACAACGGGCATGATGTGAGCAACATGCTTGTATGAAGAAAGCAAGCTGTGGACCATAAACACATAAGCACTTGTTGCACACTCATTGCTATTTACAGCACTACCTACAACCCTACCCTTTTTGTAGTCTAACTGGGGTTTAATGTGAACCTCATCCATCGAAAGGAGGACTAGTTGATCTTCTTCTGATAAGAGTGAAAACTTCTTTCTCATATACAAAAGAAAATTACCACTTTGCTCCTGTATAGGATTCGTCAAAAGCTTGGAACACACTAATTTCAAGGTACGGGGTGCAGGAAGAGTGACATTTCCTGAACCTCTTATAAATCTATAACAGTGAGGAGAAATAGAATGAACCAGCGATGAGAATACAAGCAATTCCCAGGAATATTTTTTCACTTTACGCTTTGTTAGCAAGTGAACTTGCTCTTTTAAGAAGTCTAATGTATCCTTCTTCTCAGGAACTTACTCCCCAAGTTCTTAAATAAACTGTCCATAACAGATACAGTATCCTCAACACTTTGATGTTCATATGAATCAGGATCAGCATACACTGAATGGGCATTCCTTATAAGTTCTTCAATTTCTAGCACTGTACCTAACAGTCTTGGTAAAGACATGTTATTACAACGTTTCACTTCTGTATTCGATACATAAAAGGAGGCACTCAAACCTTCTGTTATCTTAATGCAGCAACGCAAGTGTGGACTAGGATTTTCCTTCATTAAAATAAAATATATACAAGATTCCTCTCTAAAACAATTCCACTCAGGATGAAGACTCACACTGTTTAACTTCACCTTCAGTTCCTGAAAGTTTCTAAATGAAACTGCTTCCAGATTCTCCGCCAATGTCTGCATACTTTCAGCGAGAGCCTTCGATAAACTTTCATTATCAATCCTACGCCTCCTATCATCTGGATCTTCTCGGCAGACAGTTGCAGTGTCAGTTAAATATTCTGGGCAGTTGGGGAACTGAGACGGGACTGCTCCTAGGAATTTAATCCGAACATTAACTTACGATACAATCATTTTATCACCTTGCATTACATTAATTACTCTATTTATTCTAAATTTATTCAATCTCCAACCTGATTCACATACACCTCTTTCCCCATCCCAATAAGAAATGTAGCCTAATGAATTAGATTACTGCAATAGAAAAAAAAAATAGATTAATCAGGGCCTGCTACAGGTTATCGGTCTCTAACCTCATGCAGTTAGCTTGCAATTTCAACCCCAATAGAAATGTGAATACTATCCATATTAACACCCACTTATACCTCCCACTTGAAATTGATAGCCCCATAAAACAAATAAACCTAACCTACATTAGCCTGTAGCACATAATTTAGGTTAGAAAATTCTGACTTCTACATCTAAATGAATTTTCGTGAACAGAAGAGCTAGCCTGTGCTAAAATTTAGGGGTAGGACTATTTGCTTACTAACCTTTAATCAGTCTCGGTTTATACAACGGAGCAGTAACTAGCTTTCTATTCTTTTCATCATACATACTAGTGGTCCATTGAATTTCATGTGGCTTGAAATGGATGCCACAGACCTACAAGAAAAGAGTCTTGGTTACAAAGTTCCTTCCATTACACTAAACTTGTGAGAATTGGAGCATAAGTATTGATTTAACACGTACCATGGAATATTTCGTAGGAATAAAATCCTTGCGGTGAATGGCTCGTATCCATTTCGACTTTTCACCTTCATGATTAGGAAAAGAGAAAACGTTTACTTTCGGTCCATTGGCGTAATTGCCTTTACAATTTGGAACGCTGCACTTATTAGGCATAACTTTACACTGCACTGATAACCATTAAGTATAACTGGGTAGGAAATCTGAGCAAATCAGTAACTGTGACTGTAAACACGACACTCAACACGCGGAAAACACACCATAACCTGCAAACTAGAATGTTATGTCTCAATGTCCACGGCCGGGCTTCCGTGACGTCACTCGCTTGTCAACTTCATATCGCAAGGCTTTCTCTCTAGGTGGTGTTGCTACAGCACACAAGTGACAGAATTCTTGTCGTATGGGCAGGCATTGTTTCAGTCGCTTGTTAACCACTGTCTGTGTCTGATTTCCTTTCATTGTCATTGTTTCATTACTTTTACTTCGCCAAAGTTCGACCCGAGGACTGAGCATATCCCGTACAGCATGCACAGAAAGAAATACTGAATCTGGTCTGGATATCACGGTGGATGAAATGATTATTAACCTTGGCAATTCATCAAGCTGTGACAAAGACAATGATGGTGGTGATGATGATAGGGACAGTGAAGAGTTGGAGGGTGTCAAAGAAACCCTTGCCAAGTGACTGAGGATAATTTATTTATTGGTGTCAGTTGGCTGTCGTCAATCGATAATAGAGCACAGGCTGTAGTTTACCGCCCTAGTGTTTAAAATACCGTCTGTCATGCAATAGCCTACAACTCGACAATATAATACCATGGCAATAATATCGCCACAGAGCGGCTTGTTTGAGTGATCAGTGCTAAGTATGTCTTTACCTTAACTTTACTTTTGTATTATCACGAAAGCTAATATTAACTGTAGAGAGTCGCGATTCAGTGAGTGTGCATGATGTTATCTGTCAACTACTGTACTGAAAGCTGTGAACGAACTTCACTCAGACTCTTTCTTGTTAAAGGATAATCCTTGCATGGTGAGTGTTTTTATATTCATTAGCCGTGGAGTGTTTCCCTCTTTGTCGTATTTATTGAATTGAATACCGATGATCAAGGTATCATAGCTTCGGTGTGTAATTTATTTATTAATCTAAAGTATCGTATTTCTCTGTTTGAATGTCCCCGGCGTTGACTCAGGATCATCTTTTAAAATGTATTACATATAATTGTACAGAAACAATGTCTGAAGTGTAGCGCTGTGTATTATTCGAATCAGTTGATTAACAACACTAAAAACTTGGCGACACAGCTCAGCTGTTCCAAGCTTCCGACATATCCTTCACGTTGTTTCCTTCGAAATACAGGGTGTAGGTGAGAGGTTGCTCAGAATTCTTGCCCTGTGGTGGTTAGACGTAGAGTCTTGTTATGTGGCGACCGTGGGTTGTGGTGAGGAAAAGCTGGGCAAAGTGACAGGAAGGCTGTCAGTTCCTAATGTGCAGGGTTAGCAATACTGCATTTGTCCCATAATTTACGCTTGTAATGGCGGACACACCTCCAGTTTTACTATTCAAGTCGTTGTCTATAAAGGGATAGTGGGTGGGTAACATCTATTTCTACTTGACCCCCATAATTATTATTCATTATTACAAAGGGTATTTTGACAATTTTCAGTAGTGTAGAAAATTGTATCGCCTTGTTCCGGGCTCCTATAGAGCTTAAATTTTCTTTCGTTCTTTCACTTGCCATAGGACGCGCCACCGGCGTATGGTTATGCATTACCAGCTTCCGGTTTAGTAGTCAGGTAATGGAAGCCATGGGAACTGTGTACTAAAATTTTCCTTGCAATTAACTAAACAAATTATTGTTGTTAGGAGAAATAAAAGTTGTAAAATGCACCAGGAATGATATGATCTTCAGCTGTGTACGATGAGAAAGCTCTGCATGTGTTCATTCCTTATGTATTAATGATCAATGCGAAATGTCAGCTATTCGCATACAGCACTCGTAGTCTCTAAATGTTGCACATTTTCCCGTAAATTTACAACAGTTTATGTTTGAATTGCTTATAAGATTGTGACAAAGGAAGTGTTTCTCCAATTGGATGATTGTATTTAACTATATGCACGTCGTATAATCTTGGCGAGGTGTTTTTTTTTTTTTTTTTCACAGAGCAACTTGACACCGTAGTAGGCACGCAGATTTTTGTATTTAGTTTTCTGGCAACTTGTTTTAAATTATTGACTAAAATATTTCTAAATGCAGACAATCCATATCTCCATTCGGATTCGGGTTCCATAATTCATGCAAAATGAGGTTCGTTCGTTTGTGAAATTGAGGTCATAACCCCCACCCTTTCAGTGATTACCGTATGGTACTTAACGTAGACTAGAGTTAAGATGTAAATGAGCATTTAAAAGAAAATTGTCGCCAGTTGTTTGGTTTATTAACTTACGGTAATATTTTCCATAGGTACTGAAAACTAGGCACGGTTGGATTTTAAGGTGGAACCGCATGTGCTATCAAATATCGCTTTCTTGCAATACCTGGAATATGTACATAATTATAAAATGATTATTGGTTAAATAAGTGTTAATAGATAGGCTATTATAATTATAATGATTAAATAAATATTCAAGAAGAAACTACGTGTTGTTAGTAAATATTAGGCCTACCGGTATGGCGAGTAGCCAATAAGTTCTATAACTCGTAGCTTCCGTCACAATTTAGCATTTAGACGGGTCACGTTAATGCATAATATACTAATATAACAACCGGATAGCAAATTATAATAATATTCTCACATATACCGGTAACATATTTTATTTGCACCAACTTAATACAATTGTAGTCTAGGATATGTTAGACGACTGCCGTTCGAAATGTGCAAATCACACACTTTGTAGGCAAGCTGTTTGTTATGGTCGTGTCTGATGCGAAGTGTTACTAATTACTCTTTTAGGAGACACTTTTCTTTGGAATATTCATGAAAGGCCAACCCTCTAGTTCTTATTTCATAAGTTGAATGCCTAAAAACAAAACCATAATCCGAAATAATAAGGAAGATAATCATTGACGAACGATTCACTGCCAATGAATATTAAATGGAGATTCGCGGACCGGAAATTCGCTAAGCATAAGCTTCGGTGCCATTTTAACTCATAGATGCTCTATAGAGGAATGTCGCCAAATATGAGGAGGTTTTCTTATAGGGCTCACATTAATCATAAGAAGGAACGGAATAATATTGGTTTTATCACCAATGTAAACCTCAGAAGATACACTATGTATATTACAAATATGGGCATCTTTGATATTGTAATATCCTCTGATATTATTGTTAACTTTAAAAGTGCACTTTCCCCATATTAGGCAACTGGGGTTCGTAATATGGGGAGGTGAAAAACCCCACGGTTTTTATTTATAATAGATACACTGAATAATATACCCTTCTAATTAAAGCATTAATTCTGACATGTAATAAAATCATGAACATAAATAGTGCAAAAATACAAAAATGAACACTTCAAGTCAATAACAGTCCTAGTTTCCTGTTGCCGAACTTCCAAACAAAACAACCTGTCTCTGATTCTACACACAATGCGTAAGCCCAGCACTATGTGTTGAATTAATGTGAGTGCACTACCAACTGTTTGCATCTGTCTTGTCGCCTCTTCGGGGCGAGTGTGGGGCACGAGGGAAGGCTTGAACACTCAGGGAGAACTATTTGTTTATTAACTTGGCTGCTCCAGCACGCAATCCATTTTCCCTGTTAGCAGCCAATTTGGGATTGGAAGGATGTCAACAGTTCGAACTAGTGGACTCTCCCCCCCTCCCCCCAATCAGATGTTGAGGCCTCTGGTTTAATGTCACCACTTTTGTATGGAGGAGAAGATCTAGATTTCCATGTTGTGTCTCTACTGAGAGGTATGGAAAATCAGGTCCTGGAAGATGTTCTTATTGCACGGATCGAGCCCAGATTTACAGAACCCTCCTAAATTTTCAACAATTGCTGCCTTCATATAAGCACGGCCAAACAGCTCACCATCCCATTTCTTCCTTCCCGGCATCTAAAAATAAGTGATATGCCTCTTAGTAAGAGCTGAACTATTCCATTACATTCATTAGAACGTAACATGGGGTTCTCCATATTAGGCTATCTCAGTGTCAATGCTTTAACATTTAACTTCCAAGAAATTTATAGGCTAAGACAAAATACTACAATAGTATGTTGAACCCAAACTCCTGACTGTATATACAAACACATTTAGAAAATTAATTCACTTATCAATTCGTACGAATTCAGAGAACGGAGAAATATTTCACGACGATGTATAACAACAAACTTCAATAACAAAATGGCTAGGATGCGGAGCTAACTGAAACTTCATGCTTTACCAACACAGCTCAAGGACAACAATTTAACGTATTCACCGCAAGGTTACAGCATCTACGAAATGACAAAATACTACTTCCTCATATAAGGAAACCTCCCCATATATGGCGACTTTCCTCTACTGTTACGGTACCATACAATTCAGTCACTTCCCGTCAACATTATGTGACACTCCTATTCTCTACTCTCTCAACCCTCCTCAGTAAAACAGTCATTTATAGCAGCTCTCCTCAGGTAAACGGCATTTAATTTGTATTCGTAGCATCTCATCCCACCTGCGAGAGAGTTCACTCCCGTGCGCGCGCTTTGCTCTCGCTACGGATTAGGCCTAAATCTCTCCATCACCCGGAAGTATCTCCAAAAATGCAGTTACACTTATGCTAGAAAATCTTGATGAACACTTAGGTTTACTTTTGATGAAGAAATTAGTTGAAAAATAACATTAGGATGTCATACTGAAATCATTGAAAATGAAAATCCACAGCCTGCTTCCAGTCTCCGACCGGGTCAGGAATGGAATGAATGAAGCCCCCATCTAGCGGCGAGGATATGGACTGTGCCGGCTGCCGAGGCCTGACGCACTCCTCTGGGGCAATGATTCAATGAATGACAGATGAAACGAAATGATAGTGGAGAGTGTTGCTGGAATGAAATTTTGACAGGGAAAACCGGAGTACCCGGAGAAAAACCTGTCTGCCTCCGTTTTGTCCAGCACAGATCTCACATGGAGTGACGGGGATTTGAACCACGGACCCAGCGGTGAGAGGCCGGCGTGCTGCCGCCTAAGCCACGGAGGCTCACACTGAAATCATTAATAGATTTAATATTTCTTTATTCCTCAAATAGCCCCTATAAGATGATAATTTTTATTAAGATTCATTTTTCAGCCATTCGGTATGCGAACTCTAGTCTTAGAGAGTTCTAAAATATATGGGAATTTTGTGGATTTTCGTACGGGAAAATACGGGAATTTAAAAACAGGTCATCGCTCGACACCCGGGATTGATACACAATTCTTTGCTAGCACCGTAGCTAAAATGCATGAATATTTCACCTTTTTGAAGTGCCTTAACCATTCTGGCTTTAGTATTCATAGAAATAGCCGAGCATTTGATGATCTTATCTAGGCTCTTCAGTTGCTATTCTGTGAATTTTGGGGATACCAGAGTGAATATGACTGATGGCTGGTCCCAGCAGACTAAAATGATCTCCAACTTTGATGACATCCTTATTTATTGTAATATCTGATTTAAAACCTGATGTTACAATCTTTGTTTATTAAACTCACTTCACAATATACGATCAAAATTCCCTCAATATAAAACAGATAAGTAACAAAATTAAGTGTAAACCCAGTTGTCAAACCTTTGACTATGAATATATGGGGTACTAATCGACCAGTTTGTCAAAATAATTCATAATTTTAGGCAACAGGTTGACAGACACGTACGTATGAAATCAGTTATTCAGGAAGAGATAACCAGTCACGTCAACAATGAAAAGGTTGTTATTCTATTGGCACATCATCAGAATGTCCGATGATCGACAGAAGAAAATTTGGAGTTTCTTGAAATCAAAGGCAAAATAAATTGGAATGTTTCCAAGATTGGAATAAAGATCTTACAAAAATCGGTATTCCAGAGGGCAAAATTCTGAACAGGAATGGATTTAGACAAATTATCTAAACTACTGGGGTTTTAAGGTAGGGGCAGAAACCACAAAATGGAGGGGACTTCTTTCGTGAGAAGGCACTGATTGATGGGCTCGAGAGATATTGGCAGGACATCAAAACTGGCAGACAAACAAGAGCAACACACAGAAAATAGTATTTATCATTAACTCGTAGCCCAAAGTGACTCAATTCGGGGGTGAGGGAGTGGAGAAGATGAAGACTACCCTTTGTTAACATATAATGGGCGGGAATAATTTGAAGTTTCAATTAAAAATTAAATTACATACAGGTACTGTATATGACTAAAGATACGAGAAAATATCATTTTGAAATTGATTTTGGAGCACTTCCATTTTGGAGCATTTTGAAATTTAAAAATTAGCATTTTGTAGCATTAAAAGTTCGTCACCAGGTACAATAAAACTTTAACAGGTTCAAAATAATATGAACGGAAACTAATTCAAACATGTTTAGGATTGGAAATATGGGTGTTTCTGATAAACGATATTTAAACATTTAATATAATAATGTGAATCATACATTTACCTAACTTTAGGTTAATATTATACAATGGATCATCATCATCATCTTGAGCAGTTTCCCACCGCTGGTCGGGTCTGCTTTATACAATGGATAATTAACTAAATAATAAAATGTATGTTTACTCCCTCATTATTTCCTTTTCAATGAGGGCCATTGAATTTCTATTTGCCGGTGGTTGAATGGTCAAATGGCACTTCTTGAATCTAACCTCATAAGATAAGTTATTAAAAGAAGTGAATGGAACTTGGCAAGGAGTTAGTAGGAAAACCACACACAAGGATTTCATAGACATCCTCAGAATTTGAACCAGTTCGTTCACCGAGTCCAGGACAGCCCGGTATTGTCGTCATTCCACCTGCCACACAGTAAACTTCATAAGACAACCATTGTCGCCTGACCACAGCTCGCTTTATTCTAACAATTGGCACCTTGGTACCAGTGAACTCTCTGCCGACCCTCAATATTTGAGTTGCTGCACAACACCTGATATTGTTGATTGTATAATGAGATCATGACCTTTGGATCTTTTCAGCATAGCTCAGGTACCCTCGTCTCACGTCATACAACCAACCGACAGTACTTGAGCTCAACCTTGCCAATTAGCCAGGTTGAGGCCTTTATTTTCAGAGATCTCACATTTCTGAAAAATGTGTGGTGTCAAGTTTCTACATTTCTTTAATACTGATATTAGGATTTTAATACTTCTAACACTCCTTTAGTAAAAATGGTAAAACTTAACAAGAGAGTTTCCCAATGGTTTTGCCTAGACCAATATTTTCGTCCAGACCAATGGTGAAGGGCCGCGTTAGCTAATAGATAACACCCATGGTTTTTGTCACGCATCAATAATCTTTATCCAGGCCAATAGTTTTGCCTTTTATTTCATGTTGTGTGGTGAAAGGAAACCCTCTGGTAAAGAATTAAAGTAAAAATAAAAACCACACACACAACAGGAGACTTAACACTGCTGCCAATGCAACTTGTGTAGACGAATGCTGACAATCCTGTGAACTTTATTATGCACCTTTCATATCTACTCCAAAGATTTAAATGATCACATCTTATCAGTCTCAAAGGTTTTCTTAAGTTAAACAGAATATGCAAACACGCAATTACTGGTATACCTTTTTGCGACTCTTGACTGACAATCTGTAGAACAGTATCCGAATTCACGGAGAAATCGCCGGACGACATGTAACATAACCTATAACTCTCACATGGTAGAGAATACTTTGATCATATTAGGCTATACAACATTCCCCAAAGCAAAGAGAACGCCTAACAAACATTGTCTATTCATATCACGATACGTACTTTAGTGTTTTCATTTTCATTTCAAATACAAGAAATGAGGGCCGGCGCGATGTAAACCTATATAAGCATAACCTTATTGCTCTAATTTTTAAAAAGAATCGGCACAAACGATTGGAATATTCCTTTTATTAGCACAACCAAATGAAACTACGAAATAATTTCTCCAAAAACATTGTTCTACTGGCGATAAACAGTGGATATTATGCAGCGTTTTACTGGCTATAAACAGTGGATATTATGCGGCAATAACAGCACCATTTTCAAATTGATTTTTACCGTAATGAATTGTTTTCACGACAATAATCGATGTTCGTTTACTACTGGTAAATATCGATTATTTAGCCGATATTTTAATTGCTGGAAACTCGCAAATTTCAAAGTTGCGGCGCGAAAATGTAATAACACATAATATTCAACATTAATCGGTAAATTCGGCACTTTTCACATTTATGGGAATAATTCGCAAGAACCCTTAGTTATCGCACTTTGTTGCACATTCAGTTTCGCAAATTTTGAGTATACATAGTCACATTAGTTACCAGGTAGTTGAAAAAGGAGAAAAAAGTAAAAATCGCATTTATCGCAATTGCGATTTTCCCGTATCTCTTTATATGACTGAATTTAATACACAAAATCCTGTCCATGGCATTAACCAACCAACAAGAATTGTCAAACATGGTTACGTTGGTCACACTTGTTAATTGCCATTGTCCCTCCAGAGTTACATGTACATAAACACTCCTGAACCATCATCTGGTTATATAACCTATGCTAATCCTTTCTATATTTGTTTTGAAATAGCTAAACTTTCCACTTGCTCATAGTTTTATACAGTTCAGAAACCCATTCATGATTACCTGATGCCTTGCTTCTAACACTGTAATTCAGTTCATAAACATACAATGTACTTTTGCTTATGGCACATATCTCCTAGATTTCAACACATCAAATGCAGTCTGTGTAAGTTAACTACTAGTAAACTAGTCTTAGACACATGACTTGGTTATGTGGACTTAGTATCGAGGATTAATCTCTTAAAACACAGCCTCGCAGAATGAAGTTCTGTCGCTATATATGCAGAGGTGCCAACTATTACGGATTTCACCGCACGATTACGGCATTACGGTCAAAGGGGAAATTATTACGGAAAAGTGACACTACCATCAAGAAAATGCAGTTCTATGAAGAAAAAAAGGAAAGTCTACCAGTAACGAAAGGTAACGAAAAAGTAGCTAATTTTACAAACGGGCAACGAAAATAACGAATAGTAGCTAATTTTTATGTCTGAATAGTTGGAGGTAAAGAGAATTCACCCTGGTCGGTTTAAATCATTTAAACTCGCGCCGCTAGGTTCACAGATTGCGATGGAGCAAGTTTCAAGCAAGCGGCGCCGATTGTTTAAGCTATATCTCCCCCTGTCCGACCTGAAGGAAATGCGTACTGAGGATATCCTGAGTCGTATACATCGGTTCAAAGTATATATTCGGCATCAAGAAGAGTTTTGTGTGGAAATATTTTTCTGTATTATTAGGAAACCCGACTTTCCGCGAGACGTTTATTCACGAGAACTCCCGAATCTCAACAGAAACTGTCATTTCTGTTCTTTACCTCTAATTTGGAGACTACCCCCTCAAAATGAAGTCCAGAAATAACGGAAATAATTTAATGTCGCAATCTTGTAAAATGGTGAAGTTTCAAAAAAAGAAATCTCGAAAAAGCTTCGAAATACATAAATTAAAAAAATCTATCCATCTCGATAATTTGCGACATCCAGTATGGTTAATTCGAAATTCCGTTATGTCGAATTTTCCTTCGAACTTTGGTTCCATCGGATAATCTAACCGGTTATCTCGAAAACGTGTATAACTTGTATAATTCGTGATTCGAATTCTAAAGAAAATGTGCCATCTTGTCGTATTATTCATGCAATCCTCTCAGAATAATTCGTAATATTCAATACCTCCTTCGAACGTTCATCCTCCAAACTCGCATGCTCAAGTCGGCCGGCTGACCGCACTACTTGCCTGTGGAATCTCGTCAAACGGACATAGATCGACGCCAGTTGCGTAAAATCATAAAACCCGTGCCCAATCGTGAACTGACCAAGAGGACTGCGGGAATTCTGTCAAATGTGATTGGCCACCCATCACGAAACATTCCGAAACCTACTCGCTCCTTTTCCCATGACCGTATACCTACTTAAAAGCGTACGGGGAGCGAGAAGTGCGTCAACCCACTTAAAGTGACAGTCTACATAGCATTGCGATACTCATTTTTCCCCGTGATCCACCGTGAACTCCCAACCACACCATAGGGACAGAGGGAATCACGGCGCTGACCATACATCATGTCCATAATTGCACGTGAATTTTAACCATTGCCCAACCTCGAGCTTGCCTCCGCCATTCTGCCAGGACAGATAGACAGGCAGACAATCGTTGAACCGGCCAGGTGCGGTGCCGATTGCATATTAATGTGTGAGCCACCAACCGCGAGGACATCGCGATTCTCGTAAAACGGCCGAAAGCGGCAGCGATTGCGATGCATCGCGATATTTCTCCGCATTCGATGACGAGAGCAACTGAATTCGTGTCTAACATACAGCAAGCGGCACCGATTTCGTTCCCGTGGTCACCGCAAGGACAATCGAAATCTCGTCGATCGACTAAAAGTAACACCAATTATGTAAATCGTGATTTTTCTCTTGGTTCTATCGTGAAAACTATGGGAATCACGTCAAACGGCTGAGGCCAGCGCCGATCGTGTAACATCTCGATATTTTTCTTAAAATAAACGTTTCTTATTCATCTCTTGATTATTTTGTTCAAAGATTCCAGAGTTTGATCAAGGACAGTGAACATGACAAACTTGAAGAGCAATTTGCTGTTTATCAGTGAGATACTTTCCCTGAATATATTTTACAAGGACCTAGAATTGATGCAAACTGGGACAACATTGCTGAGCTTAAAAACAAAAGTGGACGGTTCAAGTATAAAACTTAAGGTAATGTGGCATTTGCAATATTAAGTGTACCTCACAGTAACTCTCCCGCAGAAAGAATTTTCAGTATTGTTAGGAAAAATCAGACAGAATTCAGACCTTCATTAAGCACATCTACACTGGAATCGCTTATGATTCAGAAGACGTAAATGTCATCACGGGGAAGTATGTTACTGGGACACTTTGACGGAAAAGCAGCTACTGTGTGTAAAACAAGCTATAAGGAATGTTTTATGACAGAACTAGCAGGCAATGTGCAACTTGTAATGTGTAATATGATATTCTTTACTATAGGTTGCTTCCGGGTAGGGCAAAGGTGTTGTCATTATTGAGAAGGGAGGAGCATGCTTTGGATTTGTGGTGAAACATTTTAAGGGAGGAGGGCCACAATATAAGGGATTACTGATAACCCACTTCCAAGGTTGGCACCTCTGTATATGTTCCATATATTCACTGGGTCAGCAAATAAAGACCTCTCCGTCAAATAGGGTTATTGACCCCTCTTCAATGTTGTCACAGTTTTATCTATAATTTCCTATATTAGCCTTTTATTATGGTTTTGCGCCTCAGCCTTGGTCTTCTTTTTAGTCTTTCGTCTTCTGGGTGTATGCCTTACATTTTTCTGGTATTCTAGTTGCATCCATTATTAGCCCAGGAATTTTAGTCTAAAAACGGTCAAACCCTTGAAAAAATTTTAGTCATCATCATCTTGCACAGTTTCCAGCCACTGGCTGGTTCTGTTTGGAACACAAGCCTCTCCAACGTCTTCTGTCTTCCCACCATCTCTCAGCCTCCACCCTTGTCCAGTCTTCTCCTCTCTTCTTCACGCTTTCTTCCACCTCCTTCAGCCACCTGTCTCTCGGTCTCTTTCCTTCCCACTTCGTCTCGTGTATCCTCCTGGGTATCCTCTTCTACTTCATTCTTTTTACATGTCCATGCCATCTAAGTCTAGATTTCTCTATACCATCCTGTAATGGTTCCTCCTTCATTATTTCCCTGGTCCTCTCATTTCTTATTCTTTCCATCTTTGTAGCTCCAATACTGCTTCTCAAGAACCTCATCTCACTGGCCTGTATTTTGCTCTTCTCCCTTCCTTTCATAACTCAGGTCTCAGAGGCATACGTCAGGATAGGGACATAGTACGTCCGATATATGATCTTTTTGCTGTTCTGAGTGACATACTTGCTCCATAACATGCTTCTCACACTCCTCCGGAATGCTTCTGCCTGTCTCCCCGCTCATTTATTTCTCTATCGTTTCTTCCATTATCTTGTATCAGGCTTCCCAGATACTTGAAACTCGCCACTTTCTTCAGCTGTTCCCCACCAATTGTTATTCCCGTTGTGGTTCTTTCCTTCTTCCTTGTTGTGATCACCACCTCACTCTTATTTATGCTAAATTTCATCCCATATCCTTGTATTATTCCTTCCCACACGTCCAACTGATCCTGTACCTCCTCCTCCTTGTTTCCCCAAATCATCAAATCATCTGCAAACACCATTGCTTTCATTTTTCCTTCCCCAATTACTTGTGCCACTCGGGTCATTATGTCATCCATCACCACAATGAATAGTAACGGTGACAGTGCACTTCCTTGTTTCAGGCCGTTTCTCTGTTCTAACCAGTCCGATCTCTCTCCTCCCACTTTCACACAGCTCACACTTCCCTTGTACATTTCCTTTATCCTCCTTACAGTCCATTTCTCTACTCCTCTATCCTCCAGGGACTTCAATACTTTGTTTCTGCATACACTGTAATATGCTTTCTCAATGTCTAGGAAGGCCATCAGTAGATCTGTTCCATACTCTTAGTGCTGTTCTTGTAACTGCCTTACAGCAAAAATCAAATCCACTGTGGACCTTCCTGCTCTGAAGCCATGTTGTTCTTCCCTCATCCCTCCTTCTATCCTTGTCGTAATTCTCCTTTCCAAAACTTTCTCAAAGATCTTTGCACAATGACTCATCGGTGTTATTCCCCGATAGTTTCTGCATTCTGTTCTACTACCTTTCTTGAAGATCGGGACAATTATTCCCTTTTTCTAGTCCTCTGGGGTCTTCCTTTCCTTCCATGCTGTCTTCATCACTCGGTACAACCACTGTATTCCCCACCTCTCCTGCTGCTCTCACCATCTCCACACTCAACTCGTCCACACCCGGTGCCTTCCCTCCTTCATCTTCCTCACTGCATCTTCCACTTCTTTCCATGTTAAGTCCTTTTCTGTTTGCAGTCCATCTTCCTCTTCCCCGATTTCTTCCTCCTCGCCGTGGTTTCCATTTGGGTTCAGAAGTTTTTCAAAATATTCTTTCCACATTTTCTTCAGTTCTTCCCTATTTTCTATCTCTTGTCCCCTTTTGTTCACCATTCTAACATAATCCGTCGGATCCTTCCACCTCTTATTTTTAGGTAGATTTCATTAGAAAGCTAACTATTGCAATGGGTACCATGTTTCGACTTCCGGAAAATTTCGACATATCTTCGTGTTTCACATCCCCCAGACCCCAACACCTCTGTCAGTTCAAAAGTTTATATATAATTTATGTATGTATATATATATGTATATAAGTTTCTTGTGGACACGATAACTGCCGTAATTTTGCACCAATCACTTTGAAATTTTTACCGAATATATATACCTATAAAATCTTGGTCGAGTTCGTTACTGGGCTAAATCGGTCGAAGGGGGTGAAAATGGGGGGCTTTTTTTTTTTTTTTTATTAAAGTGAAATATTGCTATAACTCTCTTAATATGTGAAATATCGAATCTGCTCAAAGTTCATACATTGAGTCGGATAAAGCCCAAAAATTTATATTTGAAGAGGTTTTTTATAGTCCCAACCATTGATCAGAGGGGTGGGAAAAATTGTTTTTTTCGGGAAACATTAATCATATCTCTCTTAATAGGCAAAATATCCAAACCGTACAAAATGGACAATATTCCTCTAATAATTACCTGAAACTTTTGTCTGAAAGAATTTTTGATATCACCCACCATTACGCCAAGGGATGAGAAAAATGATTTCGGAATTATAAGAAACTGCCAAGAGCTATCAGAGGTTGCCATGGCAACACTACTAAATTGATGAGGGATGAGCCATCAGACATTGCCATGACAACGCACTTGCACGAGATCAGATTAAGATTTCCTTCTGACTAAGTGTGAAGCGGCTTCGGTGACGTAACTGGTAGCATGCTGAACTTCTATGCCCAAGGTCGCGGGTTCAAAGTCGGCCAAAGTCATCGGATTTTCTAAGAGCGCTAAAAATCCCTCCGGATGCTTTCCTTCGGAGGGGAAGTCCAACGTGGTTGCGAGTTTCTGGTTGTGGTGGCATCTAGTATCCAAGTTCACAGCTAGGTGTCGTTGACGGTAGTATCTGGTAGCAACATTAGGAACTACTGCTTGAAATTGACCGTCTGCAGTCCTTACCTGAATTACAGACTAATACAGCCATCACAATTCACACCGTTTATCAGGCAGATTCTACACTCACCCAAAGTACACGGGGTTACATGACCGCGTTGTCGCAGCCCCTAAACTAAGGAACCAACCAAAATCTCTGCGGGAGATATAATTTTGCGTGAAGAAGTAACAGACCTTTACATAGTTACACATCAGTGTCGAAACCTTGCATAAGGACAGTGTGACCACAAGTATAAAAATGGACCCCAAATGACAAGAAGGTTACCGTCCCCATAAGACAGTAAAATGTTTAAAATATGCATAAAATGATGAAAAACAAAGTTAATTAAGCTCCAATTATAAAATACTTTCTTGCAATAAATGAGGTCTGATCCTTCTACGAAAACCTGCATATTCTGCCTATTTTCGCCTATCCCCAAGTTTGTCCGGTGAAATCTACCTCCGCCTTCCGGCGTGCCGAGGGGACTTTTTTTTACCATCCCATTCAGGTCTTTTTTTGTACCTTCACTATCCTCCATCATCTTTGTCCACTCTTCCATCCACTTTCTTCTCTCCTCACCCACTACTCTCTTCGCCTCCTTCTTTCTTTCCTGGTACTCTTCCCTTGTCTCTACCGTTCTATTTTGATACCACCTCCTAAAGGCTCTATTCTTTTCCCTTACTATATCTTTTGTCTTCTCATTCCGCCATGGTGTTTCCTTCCACCTCTTCTTACTACTTGTCCTCCCACATACTGCTTCTGCTGCACCTACAAGTGTCTTCTTAAATCTAGCCCATTCCTCTTCCACCCCTCTTTCTTCATCTGTTGGAATTCCTTCCTTTACCATTTTGAGGTACTCGACCCTTCTATCTCCTTCTTTTACTAAAGCTGAAAATTGGTACAGTTGTCCTATTTGATGTTCTTAACAACATATTAAAAGTCCCCGGTCTTCCCGTGTCGGCTTCCTGGATTTCCAGCCGTTTGAACTCTTGGAATGCTTGAGAAGTAGGTGGTGTCGCTGGGTTGTGCATTGTAAGCGAACGATTTGGCTGACAGTGCTCTAGCATGGCTTAAATTAAAGAAGAAAAAATAAGCTATAACTTAATTCATGGGTTGGCATGTTGGCGATACTTCCGGATTAACAGAAAACGAAAAAATGCTGCGAAATACTTTTTTTTTTAATGTTTGGTGGCAAACTATCACGAATATCGAGACAAGTCTTGTATAAAAGTTGTTGGCGACAAAATAACCTTTCATTTGATGTATTCATTATTGACGTGCAAGTAATAGTTGCCGAGCTACAGAGATTTAAACAATGGCACGCGACCTGAATCAGCCCGTGTTGGCGTTGTTTCTCAGCGGCCAATTGACGCGTTCGCCCGCATCATTGATGCGTCGAATTGGCGGAGCTTCTTGTTTTGTTTTGTTTCTAAATTTTAAACAGTTGGTCGTTGGCCGATGTGTGTTATGCCGTATAAGTGTTATTTATTGTGTTGTCATAAAAATGAGTTTTGAAGACAGCATTTTGTGTAAGGAGCCACTCGACGATCCGATGGGTGTTGTTCGTGTTTTAAAAGGTTTTAGAAGGAAAACTAACACCGCAAGAAGTATGCGAAGATCAAGTTGTAACCCGGGTCATGGAGTACATGGAAGACAGGATGAAGACTCTTTCAGAAGCTTGCCGGACAGCGAAGCTGTGGGCGGAGTACTACAGGCAAGTGGAAATCGTTCGGCTGTTTATTCGGGCAGAAAGAACATCAAATTGGAACCTCCATTTGTACTGCGTATCGAAGATGTTTCCATATCTACACGCTGCAGGGCATATTCACTATGCTTACAAGGGAACGGATCGCGGTGGAAAATTCTGATCTGGTTGAAATTTAGCACACAATAATCCTACAAAGTTGTACAATGACGTAGTGAAAACCGCATGGGCCGATTTCAATTTTGAACGCCAATATTGAACGCCGAAAATCTGCCGGACGACGGCATGAGCGAGGAGGTGAGAAGAGGTAAAGCTGACCTTCAATCCTAGCAGCACGCGATGGCTCCCAGCCACTAGGCAGCAACCTGCCGTGCTGCGATGCATTCCCCACCTTAAACGTTCCCTCACTCTTCTACCCTCTCGATTAGAGTATAAAATGCAACATAATGTGATGTTTTGCACTTGGCCATACTGTAAATAAATAAAACAACCTTTTTATTTTTTTACTGTTTTACTCTTTGTAATCCTTGCAGTAGTGAATGCTCACAAAAAAAGTGCTCAATACAAAGAGATTGCTTGCACCACGCGCACCTTGCAACACTTTCTTTTGTACACATATCGCAAGCATTTTGGATAGCATCAACCTTGAAACAAAATTGAACGGGGTTCGAAAAGCAAGCGGGCTGTGTTTCAACATAACCGGATTTGTACCAACTATACTTCCACATGTTACGAATCCGCAGAGAAGGTAATTGGTTGTGGGTCAATGATTGGGTTTTTAAAATATTGTTGCGCCAATGAATGTTAATGTCGAAATTGTAGAATACAATTTGCTCATAAAAATAACGAACAAATTGTTTCCATATCCGGAAACCAAGCACATCTAACGGCTGAATCATTCCAGTAGTTCTCTGGGGAATAGTTTTAACAATGATAGTTTTGTTAGCGGATTTTGACGCTAATATATTTGCTTCACTTTGTGTTGTCCACGAATCCAAGAGTAAAACACTGTCGTCTGGTACAGATTGAAAATAAACATCTTGTAATCACTTTTGAAGTAACTTTTTAGTTAACTTTCCGGGCGGGGATGGCAATACAAATAAATTAGCTGCTGTAAACAAAGTTCTTTTAACAATAGGGCCAAATTCACCGTCCTTTTCTTCACAACTAACATTTTAGGTAACAGTTCTCCATCGGCAGATATTACAGGCTGAATTGTATAGCTGTGTGTTAATGAGTTCAACGATTGCGCTTCTGCGAAAATTCTTTTGTCTCCCTTTACATGTAGCGTATGTCCTGCATGGAACTCTTCGTTAAACCCGATTTGATCTGTGTTAAAAACACACTTTGGAGATTGAGGGTTTATTAATTCGGATACCTCTCCTACAAAAATTGTTGCGTTCGACGCAAGGTCAAGCTGATCGGCTGTGTAACTTTGGTTACAAATTTCGTAACTTTTCGGGAACCAATATTGAATTTATTTTTAAACTTGCGAACCCAGAAAGTTGAGGCGTGGAAGGTATCGTCATGAATACGCCGAGCATTCTTCAGGGCCCATTTCCAAATCTGTACGTCATGGACGTTTTTGTTGTTACTCAGCCTCGCCTTTTTAAATTCTTCAAATGTTTCTTTGGTTATAAATTTGTTTTTCAGCCTTTGTACCGCCTAATTCTTCCATCTAGAAAGGCCCAACTGGTGCCGTAGCTTTTTAAATTTGTGCTGAATGACTTTAAATGACCTTTTTTTTCCTCCTTTGTTCAGCCAACAATCAACCACCATTTTTATGTGTGACACTTATTGCAGGTGTTGTGGCAGCATCTTTTTCCCTGTCAGTGTCGGATATTGCAAATTCATCGTCTTGAATAACATTGTTACTGTCAGGCCTAACTAACGTATCCTCATGTCAATGGCGACCTGCACATCACCAACCCTTTCTGCAATAAGGCCTGTAAACAAGGATCATGATTCAATCTTGGTGCATGTCAGCCTTTGCCATGAGAAAATGTAAACAAAGTACAGTTCAAACCCCAATTCTCTTTCACCAGGTGTTATTTGGCTTTCACAGCGATCACTTTCAGCAAAGCAGCTTTGTAGACAAACTACCACATTCTAAGGATTAAAATTTGGAAGGTGTTCCAATTGAACATCGTCATCGTCACTTTCTGACATTTGTAAATATTCTGACTGTAAAGTAAAGGATTTAACATTAATTGCTGTCTGTGCCAGTAAAATTAAACACAGACACAATAAAATTGTCATACTTACATGGCTTGATGACAGAACGATTTGGGACCTGTTCATCCGAAACATAACTCTTGTTTTGCATAGCCCCACTGAGGGAGTGACGGGATGAGGGGAAGGTGGGAGGTGGGGAATGTAACGCAGCACGGCAGGTCACTCGCTGCCTGGTGGCCGGGAACCATCGCCTGCTGCTTGGATTGAAGGTCAGCTTTACCTCTCCCCACCTCCTCGCTCAAGCCACCGCCCAACAGGTTTTTGGCGTTCAAAACTGAAAGTCGGCCGTCAGGTTTTCACTACGTCATTGTACAACTTGTACAACATTGTACTACAAACTAGCCTCTTCCTTTGCGAACCCCATTCAATTTTGTTTCAAGGATGATGCTATCCAAAATGCTTGCGATATGTGTATAAAAGAAAGTGTTGCAAGGTGCGCGTGGTGCAATCAATCGCTTTGCATTGACCACTTTTTTTGTAAGCATTCACTATTGCAAGGATTACAAAGAGTAAAACAGTAAAAAAATAAAAAGGTTGTTTTATTTATTTACAGTATGGCCAAGTGCAAAACATCACATTATGTTGCATTTTATACTCTAATCGAGAGGGTAGAAGAGTGAAGGAACGTTTAAGGTGGGGAATGCATCGCAGCACGGCAGGTTGCTGCCTAGTGGCTGGGAGCCATCGCGTGCTGCTAGGATTGAAGGTCAGCTTTACCTCTTCTCACCTCCTCGCTCATGCCGTCGTCCGGCAGATTTTCGGCGTTCAATATTGGCGTTCAAAATTGAAATCGGCCCATGCGGTTTTCACTACGTCATTGTACAACTTTGTAGGATTATTGTGTACTAAATTTCAACCAGATCAGAATTTTACACCGCGATCCGTTCCCTTGTAAGTTAGCCTACTTGTACCTGAATCAAATGCTTAAGAAGATCAGAAGATGCCCATGGACGAGTACATCAACTTCACGAAGAACGGGTACTTTTCCATCCGACGCTCGCATGATTTTTGGGCTGGAATATGGTCAGATATGGCCATAAAACAGGATCTTATGCGGCCTATGAAATCAAGTGAAGGTTTAACAAGAGGACGAGGAGTGGAGGATAGCGCGCTGGCTCACTTTGTCTCGGCGTTTCCACTGTGCATCCCGATCTGAGATGCTGTAGAAAATGTGTCTATAATAGAGATGAGATCCTCGGAACAGCACGTTGAGTTGAGAGACTCGCGGCGGAACCTGGAGAACCGCCACGCAGAAGTGTTTCGCTCGTGGGTAGAAGATCGCTCTCCGTGGGATTTAAATAAAGAAAGTCTTCAATTGCTTTCCACTGGCGTAGTTGCAGACAACAGCATCAACTGCGACAAGGTTTGAGAAGTTGGTGAATAAGCAATACAAGAAATGGTGGGGAAAAGTTTTGAGGGTCTCAAGCTCGCAAGAGAAAGCCGCTTAGTCCCTTGTCAGTTGTTGGGTGCCAACTAAAAATTCGTGATGACATCGTCCCGGTCAACCCGCATTAACTTTTCATGCGAATCATATGTTTGATGAAATCGGAAGCGGATATCATGGAGTTCTTGAAGTACGAGCTTGCACCGATGCCTCCAGCTCTCTTCGATTCATCCTTATTGAGAAAAACAGCCAAGTCAGCACTTCAACACCTTTTTAAATCTTCAGAAACCCCCAAAGATTTTTGAAGAACAATGCAAAGTAGTCGTTGATGGAGATCTGCTTTTGCATACCGTTGTATGGCCAAGACCTGCAAATTTTGGTGACATACAATCCAGTCCTACAAGTTGTACATAAGCAAGCACTATCCTTCAAACGTTACCATGTGTTTGGCAATAACGATCAGATTCCAAGCATAAAGAACCAGGAGCAGACACGCCGTGCGGGGAAGCGGAAGTCCATAGACATCGTCTTCGATTCCAACACAATGGTTTCCACTTCTCAGGCAGACTTTCTAAGTAATACCAAAAACAAGGGGCGGTTCATCTCTACGTTGACAAAGGAGCTTAGAAATGCTGGAGTTTCTGTTCGTCAGGGGACACAGTGTCGACATAGCGTTGTCTCTAGATGCCAAAGATCATGCTGTTAGTGTTATAGCGTCAGGCATTGATGTCCTATGCATGTTGTTGGCAAAAGCAAGAGAGAACAATATCCATTTTTACAGTCCTGGAAACTCAAAATCTCTTGGAAAGATTTTCCCTATCACAAACATTCAGGAAGATATCGGCGAGATGAAAAGTTGTGTGCAATTTGCACATGCCGTGAGCGGATGTGACATAACTTCGGCTATTTTTAGCAAAGGGAAGAAGCGTCCATGGGGCATTCTCAAAAACAACGAAGATTTTCGGAAAACTGTCGGAAGTTTCAATCAGCCTGGCGCATTCAAGTAAAATATCAAGATAGCTGGAGCAAAATTTGTTCTGGAGTTGTTCAACAGAAAGGGCTCCAATTCTTTAAACGAGCTTCGTGTGCATCTGTATGGAAGGACTATCGCAAAACAGACAGTTACTGCTTCGTTCGATTTGGCCAATTTGCCGCCAACGTCCGACGAATTCCGGCAGCATTCACTGCGTACATATTTGCAGGTATATATTATTTTCAGTGAAGCCTCCGTGGCTTAGGCGGCAGCGCGCTGGCCTCTCACCGCTGGTTCCGTGGTTCAAATCCCGGTTACTCCATGTGAGATCTGTGCTGGACAAAACGGAGGCAGACAGGTTTTTCTCCGGGTACTCCGGTTTTCCCTGTCAAAATTTCATTCCAGCAACACTCTCCACTATCATTTCATCTGTCATGCATTTAATCATTGCCCCAGAGGAGTGCGTCAGGCCTCGGCAGCCGGCACAGTTCATATCCTCGCCGCTAGATGGGGGCTTCATTCATTCCATTCCTGACCCGGTCGGAGACTGGAAGCAGGCTGTGGATTTTCATTTTTCATTATTTTCAGTATGTTCTTACACCATTTTACTTTGCTGTGATATAATTAACATTCTCTTTTGTTTACAAATTGGTTTCTAACAAAAATTATTTGAATTATTCGATAAATAATACATTATAAACTGTATTAGTTTTAAGCAAAAATATCTACTCCTATATTCGCACTACTTTTTACTTAAGATATTTGCTCTCCTAAAAATGGCATTAAAATAATAATTTATGATCGCCAAGTCACAAATGGTTACATATTTTACATATTAAAACATTAATTTTGTTTACCTAGCTCAATAACCTTTCTTCGGCTTTTCCCAATTAATTGGGGTCGCCGGAGCCAACCAGGCTCATTTTGGTTTTGGCCGGGGATTTAAGGCCGGATGCCCTTCCTGACGCCACGTGATTTTTCAGGTGAAAATTCCACCCCGCTGTCACCGGGATTCGAACCCCGGCCGTCGGGGTGAAAGACGAACAGCTAAGCCACTGCGCCATCACGCTCCCCGTTTACCTAGCTCAATAAAGCACGTAAAAAAACGCACCGAGAACACCTTATAGAATGAAGAGATGTAGATGGGGGGGGACTCAAAATGCGAAATTGAATTATTTTCACTATTAGGAGCAGATGTACAAAAAGGGTGCTTTTCATTAAAAGCACTCCTAAAAATTTGAAAAAATTCAATTTTTTTTTTTGGGGGGGGAGGGGATTTTTTGAGAGGGGTGGGTTTAAGCGTGAAATATTTTGAAAAGAGGGGAAGCACTTCATTTATCATAGAGAAAGGAAGCTCCTGTCGGATGTAACATTGCAAAATCAAAGCGCGTCCCGGTCGCAGTGTATGTGTAGTGCAGACGGAGAAGAGAATGACGTAACAATATTTTGTTTACACTGCTATAGCTCGGCAACTATTATTCGGACATAGATTATAAATACATCAAATGAAGGCTTATTTTGTCGCCAACAACTTTTATAAAAGACTTGTCTGCGATATTCGTGATAGTTTGCCAACAAACTTCAAAAAATAAATACGTGGCACTTTTTTTAAAAATTTTGCGGCATTTTTTCGTTTCCTGTTAAACTGGAAGTATCACTAACATGCCAACCCATGAATTAACTTATAGCTTATTTTTTCTCCTTTAATTTAAGCCATGTTAGCGTACTGTAAGCCAAATCGTTCGCATTCCAGCGACACCATCCCAGGAGTTCAAACGGCTGGAAATCCAGGAAGCCGATATGGGAAGACCGGGGACTTTTAATATGTTGTTAAGAACATCAAATAGGACAACTGTACCAATTTTCAGCTTGACTAAAATTTTTTAAAGGTTAAAACCTAAAATTCCTGGTCTATATCACTTATGTCCATACCACTTGAGTCTGAGGTACAGTGAAGCCTCTGTCGTGTATTAAAAACTCTAGTTGCAGAAAATGTAATTTGAAGTTTCTCTTCAGTTTTTATGCAGATTTTCTTTTCTCTCTGGGTTGATCATTTGCAGTCTCCATATATTTATTTCCTACTGTAATCTGATTTTCAGGAACCTCCCTGAATATCAAATTTTTGTATTTTTGGTATCGGTTCTGCAAATTAGATACACTGCACTCCTGTATGCAAGTTCCCACTGATCACGCTACTTTTGGAGTTATATGAACTATTCTACACCTGTCCATCTAACAGCCACGTCAAGCAAGTCTGAATGGAGTCCTGCTTGCACTTGCACCATAACACAATGCTTTGCACATGTGTAATTTAAAGTTCTTGTAAAGCTCTTGTATAGTCCATCGAGTCTTCTAGCGCGGGGTTTCCCAAACGTTCCAGTCCGTGGACCCCTTGAAAGAGGAAAAAAGAACTCGGGGACCCTTTCTCATTTTTGACCTGAACCAAACAATAATACAGACTAATACAGTATATAATTATTGTTTTTGAATTCAAAGGAAAAAATATTGGTTTAAGTATTAAGACATTCGGACAGAAAAATGAATTTTATTAGCAAAATTATAGTATAATTGTCAAACACAATGTGATATTTAATATGATCAGTGAAGCTGCTTATGACAAATTAGTTCTTCAATGTTAGGTTTAATATTTGTTAATTTCAACATTAAGTTACTCTCAATTTCAAGTATAGATCTCAACGTAGACTTCAAATATGTGATGGGAAAATGCAGTTTCACATAAATAAGTAGTGGGGAACACTATCAAGCACTTCAAAGCCTTCTTCGAGAGTTCAGGATAGTCATTCATGACACTTAGCCAAAAGTCTGTTAGTTGCAATTGTGAAAACTGTAATTTCAGTGAACTGTCAGTTGAAAGTTCTACAAATGAATCTTCTTCCTGTGGAGTGAGAGACAGGTTGGTTGAAGGCCCATCTGCAAATGGATTCCTTATCCATATGTCCCTTCAAAGAATGGGAGATGAGAGGACACCAAAAGCTTATTTCAACAAGATTATCCTAGGAAAAAGACCAAATCTAGGATGATCTAGAAGGGTTAGACTGGAGAAGGACCCATGAAGACCAACTATTCATGGACAGGAAAAGGTGGCGAGGGCTCGTTAACTGCACGCGGGCGACTGGAGCTGGAATTTGATGATGTCCCCTTCGTCTGTTACTGGAAGATACTCCTTAACTGCATGTGGAGTTGCTCCAAATGTGACTTAATAAGATTGAGAATTTCCTTTGGAACATTTTCACCTGACATCTGGATGAAATCTGCCATAAAAGGGAATTGCTCGAAGATTTCACAGTCTAATCTTTGAATCCACAGCTTCCGTTTCATAATCATTCCCTCAGTTTTATCTCGAACCTGAAAAATATTGATGTCAGAACCTTGCAGGCTTAAATTAAGTCCATTGAGATGGTTGAAGATATCAGCAAAATATGATAGCTTCAAAATCCAGTTAAAATCATGGAATCTGTCCTTCAGTTCGTACTTGGAATCATGCAGAAAGCCCTTGACTTCATACATCAGTTCAACTATTCTGCTCAGTACTCCTTCCCGGGAAAGCCATCTCACTTCGCAGTGAATTAGCAGTTGCTTGTGATCACTTCCCATTTCTTCACAGATCAAACAAAACAACCGAGAATTCAAAGGGCACGGTTTAATAAAATTCACAACCCGAACTGCCTCAAGGCAACTCTTTAATTCTGATGACATCTTCTTTGCTGCTAAAGCCTCTCTGTGGATAGAGCAATGTACCCACACTACGAATGGTGCTACAGTTTTCATTTTAGTAATCAGTCCAGTTTTTCTTCCTCACATTGCTCTTGCTCCAGCGCAGGGTAACCAGCACCTCACGCACACAGTCGATGGCAAGACTGAGGAACCGAAAAGGCTTCCCGCATGCGCGGAATGGGGACCGGCCATAGATCTTAAAACCAATGTTGTGTACCATTCGCATTTAGAACTAGATGGAGAATCTATTATTCTTCGAGTAAAGGTTGTAGACAAAATTTTAAATACAGAAAAGGACATAACAAAAGGGGACGTGAGTAGCGCATGAAATGGTGGAATGAGGTGTGATGGGGCTGTAATAAAATGTAGGCTACATGTAATTATAAAACAGTAAAACAATAAAACGTAAGACACACAATAAAGATCTATAAATGAGAAAATTTTGACGACGAGGAGAAGCCCAAGTCACTGGAGATCGTTCAGTAGAGGGGCAGAAGGATTATCAATTAACAATAGTGTAAATAGTACGTTTTCGTTCCACCACAGGCTGACTACAAGAAGGTAGTCAGAAGCATCATTCTGAGAAGTACATGAAAACGTCTCCCACGACCCGTCTAACCGTCCACCCTTATATTAAAATGCATGTCACATCAAACTACCCAAAGAAACAAAACCATACAATAACAAAGACCCTAAAATGTCACGTCAAGAAACAAATTAACACACGACTTCACCAATGAGCATAAATGACAACACTTCATAAATCGTGACGTGACATACAAACCCCACAGAGAAACATAGATTGGTTCAGTAATATAAAACAAAGGCAAACTCCCAAATAAAGATAAAACCAAACGATTTCATGGGCTGGTAGAATAAAACTTCTCAAGAACGAAAGCACAAGATTGTTATCTTACGGGATGCCAAATGAGCGTCAATTGCAGTCCCGGACACGTATAACGAACACTCATTCCAACATCTCGGATGAGTAACCGATATACCTTATTTAATAAAAGTAATGGGTTACGCGTTGCTTGCTGACTGAAAGCCACAACAAAACAGAACAGCACGAAATATGACCCTCGGCCTTCAGTCAAATTCCCACTTAAACAATGACGTTAACCCACCCTTAAACATAAGTCTAGAAACGTGATTATACGGCCATCCTAGAGTTGCACCCAAAACATACACAGAAACAATAACCCTAAAACCATTACATAAACCTTGGTGTGTGTTCCAACCATACATAAGAAAAACAAGACAATGAACAGACACACCCTCCCACGTCGAGGCACTACCTCGAAACAAACATGATGATACCAGCCCCCGAAGATCCATTAAGGGGTAGGAATTGGTAATAAACATCAAATGGACAACCGCGAAACAAAATTAAAGGTACCAGCCTCCGAAGATCCATTTAGGGGTAGGAACTGGTAATGAACAACTCACAAAATTACAATCACATTTCATGACACCAATAACCGCAAGAACACGCCCAAAATATAACATTACAAGATAAATAAAATAAAACTACGACAACAACAAGAACCCCTTAAGATAAATAAACCCAAAAACAAGCAAGTCGATTCTCCACTACGTACGTATATATAAGAAATAACTAGGGACCAAATAAACACCAGTTAACTTCAAGGAAAGACATGAACGATCTCCAGTTTAACCCTACCCTTTTGCAGATTAAATGAAAGGACCATTTAACACTGAAACTGGGGAAAATACATTGATAATAATCTTCTTCAAAGCACGATTATACACAGTTACAAAAGGATCATTTCCACTTAGCTGATAGCCTCGAGACGTTCTAGAAGACTTCCGATGATTATGTTATTTTACAATAATTCCACACTACAGGAATTCTCAATTATGAGACAAAAGCCGAAATCTCATGTTGTCTCCCCAACATTTATACCTTCTTAAAACATTTTATAATGGCCATCACGGAACATTTGAATAGAATTGCTGGCAGTAGTGGTTATATCGGCAGACCATTATCTTTTTTTCCCGAACTAACAATTCAGACGCGATAACAATCGCCGAAGTAGTGTTCCTTCGTTATAGATGGATTCTCCATCGCGGGTGTTTTCCTTTTCCAAGACATGCCGAAATTACGATCTCTTACATGTTTTTTGAAATGACCGCCAGATGGACATGGCGACAAAATATCGAAAATAGAAACGGGTCATCCAATTAATTCCATTGCCAAATATGAACTTATTTACCATCCTAAACCATTCTTCTGATTTAGTATGTGATGCAGGGTGTCGAGCGATACGGGAATTTTAGTGACCCGGGAAAAATACCGGAAATTCGCACTTTATATGGGAAATCTTGAAAAGTCTCGTAATGCCTGACTTCCTAGCCCCCGAACGCTCGGTAGAGTCCTCCCGCTCAGTCTTCTATTTCGCCTGCAGACCGTGCTGCACCCGCAATTTGTGCCACCGATCGAGCGCTAAGTGGGATGAGAACCCAGCCAACGTCGAATGCATGCTTTGCCTGGCCGACCGCCGGCCATACCCTATCCACGTGGGGCTACGCGCGCTGCGCACGTTGCTGACAATGACATACAGGAATCGTCCGCATTGTTATTCAGAGGAGACCTGGGTTTCTCGACAAGAGCAGCCCTTAAATAAGCTAACAGCTAAAGATCTCAGAAAATTCCAGACACTGATGTGCTGCAATTTCGCACAAACTGTCGAAAATTGTACATTCGTATCCTATCGCTGAAAAAATCAAAGAGAGGTCAACTCTTACTCACAAGAGACCCGTGCTATTTCCTGCCTAGGGGTCGCTGAGTCTCTTAAGTTGGAAATTCTTTTTAATCAGAAGAATTTGCTTTCTGGCGCAATGGCTGACCGCATCAAGAGCAGCTACTCTGCACTTCTGAGACTGCCCTCCGTCACTGCGCGTTTGAAGCAGTTCGACGGAAAAGAGCCATGGCTCGACGTGCTGTGGTCTGAATTAGTGGCTTCAGTACCTTCCTCAGTTCCAGCCAAAAACGATCTCACAAGCTTCGTTAAAATGATACTGATTTTGTATCACAACAATGAAGCTCTAGACAGAGGTTTCTCCCTGAACAAGGAGTGCATGACCGTCAATCGCAAAGAAGCAAGTCTGATTGGCATGCATATTGTACAGGACGCTGTGATGGCAGCTGGTGGAGTAGAAATGATAACCGTGAGCAAGAGTCCATACTGCACGAAACTCCTACTCCGTGTTCAAGGAAGTAAAACAGGTGCAAAGCGACGGCTAAGGTGGCAGTTGAAAGAAAAGCCACAAAAGATCACCAGGAATTGGATTTAAAAAAAAAATAAAAAAATAAAAATAGTACTGTGTATAACTGAAGTTCCTAGTAACAATCTTGTGTTTGTCAAAGTGACTTATTTAATTTCGTTTTGCATTATTTTATTTTCTACTATCTAATTTGAATAAATAAATCTAAATTAAAAAGTATTCACTGCGTGTCGCGTGTGGAATTTTACTGCTTTTAGCCTTTCCATGGTCTTCTTTCGCAGGGGAGATGCACATAACAAATTGTTTTAAAGTCCGTGCAAACACTCAATGCAAATGCGTCACTCATGCATAAATTTCAAAAACTACAAACAATATCTCACAGCTCTCGACATTTTACTATCAAACACCCGTCACCAACATGTGGCTACAAAATACACCACACAAGGGACAGAAATCTTCTTGTATGGGCAGGCATTGTTTCAGTCGCTTATTACCCACTGTCTGTGTCGGATTTCCTTTCATTGTCATTGTTTCCTTACTTTTACTTCGCCGAAGTTCGACCCGAGGACTGGACACATCCCGTACAGCATGTGCAAAAAGAAATACTGAAGGCGATCGGGATATCGCGGTGGATGAAATGATAACTAACCATGGCAATTCATCAAGCTCTGACGAAGACCAAGATGGTGGTGATGATAGGGACAGTGAAGGGATGGAGGGTGTCAAAGATACCCTTGCCAAGTGACTGAGGATTATTTATTTATTGGTGTCAGTTCGCTTGCGTCAATCGATAATAGACCACAGGCTATTGGTTCCCGTCATTCTGTTCAAAATACTGTCTGTCATTCAATAGCCTACAACTCGACAATATAAAACCACGGCAATAATATCACCACTGAGCGGCTTGTTTGAGTGCTCAGTGCTTAATATGTCTTTACCTTAACTTTACTTTTGTATTATTACGAAAGCTAATATTAACCGTAGAGAGTCGCGATTCAGTGAGTGTTACCTGTTAACTACTGTAGTAAGCTGTGAACGACCTCCACTCAGACTCCTGTTTCATGTTGAAGGATAATCATTGCATGGTGGGTGTTTTTATATTCATTAGCTGTAGATTGTTTACCCTCTTTGTCGTATTTATTGAATTGAAAACCGATGATAAAGGTATCATAGCTTCGGTGTGTAATTTATTTATTCATCTTAAGTGTATCGTATTTCTCTGTTTGAATGTCCTCGGCGTTGACTCAGGATCGTCTTTATAATATATTACGTATAATTGTACAGAAATAATGTCTGAAGTGTGGCGCTGTGTATTATTCGAATCAGTTGATTTACAACAACACTAAAAGCTTAGCAACACAGCTCAGCTGTTCCAAGCTCCCGACATATCATTCGCGTTGTTTCCTTCGAAATACAGGGTGTAGGTGAAAAGCATGCTCAGAATTCTGGCCGTGTGGCGGTTGGACGTAGGGTCTTGTTATGCAGCGACCATGGGTTGCGGAGAGGAAAATCGGGGCATAGTGACAGGAAGGCTGTCGGTACCAAATTCGCGGGGTTAGCAATACTGTATTTGTCACATAATATACGCATGTAATAGCAGACACTCCTCCAATTTTATTATTATTATTAATCTTGATTGGTCACATTGGACCACTTGAGTCGTTCCACAATCACTTCTTCTTTGAAGGTAGTACTGCTTGGTTCTTGCGCTCTTTCCAGTACTTTTTCATTCTTTCAGATCGGGATTTTCTCAACTCATCTGAAATCTCCATAGGCTTTCTGTGTGTCATTTCTGCAGAAAATTTGTGAGTTTTAAGAATGGTGTTAATTTTATTTTTCTCCTCGGCATCTGTTATCTGTTATCTTGAGTCCAACTGCTTTGAGATCTTGTTGGATTTCTTGGATCCATTTTCCTCCAGTTTTCTTTTCTAGATTTCTCATCACCAGTTGGCGTACAATTCTGTTTTCTGGAAGCCGTAAGATGTGAAAAAAATATGAAATTCTTTTCTTCTTCATTGTGCTGGTGATTGGATCAATCTCACGATAGACAGTTTCATTTGGGAGAATCCTCCAGACTCCCTCAACCTGATACTTTTTATTTATGCACGTTCTAATGATTCTTCTTTCCGTTTTGAGGAGCTGATCAGTTCTTTGTTCATTTTTAATTTGGAACAGTGTTTCACCAGCATAAGTGGCTTCAGGGAGAGTTACAGTTTTATAATGTTGGATCTTAGTAGCTATTGATAGGCATTTTTTATTATATGTTGACCAGGTTAGAGATTGTGCCTTTTTCATTTTATTTGTTCTATTTATCCAAGTTACTTTTTCGTTTAAGTTATGTGTTATAATTTCTCCAAGATACTTAAATTGAGGAACTAGGTTAATTTTATGATCATTTATATAGACTTCATTTATATCTAGGGGTTTCATAGGCATGATCTCAGTTTTTTCAAAGGATATCTGTAATCCTATCCCTTGAGCAATTTCTTGGAGACTAGTGATCTGAGTACAAACCTCTTCCTTGTCTAGTGCTAAAAGAGCCAAGTCATCTGCAAATCCTAAGCAGTTTATTTTTATTGATGGTTTTGTTCCAATTTTGATCTTAGGAGGGTTTTCCTTTTGCCAAACCTTCATGATATAATCAAGAGCCACATTGAAAAGCAGAGGGGATAAAAGCTTGTAGTTTAACGTGACCGTTAATCTCGCGATCATAAGCCACGGGACCTCCGTTTTACGTGGAATCGAACCACAGGACATGGCATTTCACATCGAAAATCTCACATGCAGTGACCAGGAATCGAACCCGGTCCGCCTTGGTGAGAGGCATACAGCTTGACCGCTGCGCCACCACGCCCCTGCAGAGGGGATAATCCATCACCTTGTCTGAGACCAGTTTTTACTGTGAAAGCTGTTGATATTTCTCCCCTGAATTTAACTTTCGAATTTGTGTTTGTTAATGTAATTGAATGATTTTTATCAATTTAGGATGGAGACCGTATGATCTGAGGATTTTTAGCAGTGTCAGTCTATGAATACTATCATAGGCTTTCTTGAAATCTATAAATGAGATAAAGAGTTGCTTATTTCTGTTTTTGTAATATTCCATTATTAATTTCAGGCTAAGGATTTGGTCTGGACAACTTCTGTAAGGGCGAAATCCTCCTTGATAGTCTCCAAGTTGTGGTTCCAGAATGTTTTTGATCCTGTTGTAAATTATACGAGAGAAAATTTTATATGTGCAGTCCAGAAGGGTAATTCCTCTGTAGCTATCTGGGTTCGTTTTGTCTCCCTTCTTAAATAATGGATGGATTATTCCTGTGGGCCAGTGTGCAGGAATTTCTTCAGTAATCCACATTTTAACTAGATGTTGATAAAGATTTATAATCGCAGGTTTACCAGCATTTTTCCAGATTTCAGCAAAGACTAAGTCTTCGCCACAAGTTTTGTAATTTTTTTGTTCTTTAATTGAGAGTTCTACTTCATTAATGTTTGGAGGATTTATTAAATCAGGTGAAGTTAATATAGGTGTATCAGTGTTTACTTGCAGGGTTTCCAGTGGATCATCACAATTTAACAGTTTCTCGAATGCTTCTGCAAGGATCTCTGTATTTTCTTGGTTAGAATGTGCTAACTTTCCTGTTTGATTTTTCGACATTAATGTTGGAGCTTCAAATTTTTTTAGATATTTACCAAATGTTTTGTAATAATCTCGAGATTGCTTTTTCTTGAAATCGTCTTCTATCTTTTCCAGTGTATTTTTAAGATGATTACGTTTCGTTTGTCTGATGATTTTATGGGTTAATTTTCTTTGTATAGTTAGTTCTAAATTTGATTCTTCTGACTTGTTTTATCCATGCTTGGTGTCTTTTCTCTATTGCTTGATCACAATCTACATTCCACCATTCATGTTTTTTTCTTGGATTTATTGGTGCTAACTCCTCTGCTATTGATTTTAATTTAGTGATTAATTCGTCCAATGTTTTAGTGTTGAGAGATTCTTCTCCTGTTCTTTCACAGTACTCTATATTTTTCATTAAGGTAGATGGATCAAATTTCCTCCTATTGTTATTATTAGGTTTTTTCTTGGCCATTGGAGTTAATTTTATTTTTATCTTTACCACATAGTGGTCTGATCCTGAGTCAACTCCCCTTAGAACCTTGACATTGTGAATTTCGCGATGGTGAAATTGATCCATGCAGACATGATCCAACTGCCATTCACCCCTTCTGAAGTCAGGATGTTTCCAAGTTTTCAATTTATGGGGCTGTCTTTTAAAACATGTTGATTTAGGGATTAGTTTGTGGTTTCTACAAATTTCGACTAATCTTTGACCATTTTTATTGGTTCGTTTATGTGCTGTCCATTTTCCAATTATATCTCTATATCTTCTTTCTTGTCCAAGTTGCGCATTGAAATCACCAAGGAGAATTTTTGATGTTTGATGAAGGGATGTTTATTAAAGTTTGATCCAAAAGATCCCAGAATTTTTGTACTTCTTCTCTGTCCTTAATGGTGTTGGTTTTTTTTTTTGATTAGTAGGAGCATGTGCATTAATAGAGCCTCCGTGGCTTAGGCGGCAGCACGCCGGCCTCTCACCGCTGGGTCCGTGGTTCAAATCCCGGTCACTCCATGTGAGATCTGTGCTGGACAGAACGGAGGCAGACAGGTTTTTCTCCGGGTACTCCGGTTTTCCCTGTCAAAATTTCATTCCAGCAACACTCTCCACTATCATTTCATTTCATCTGTCATTCATTTAATCATTGCCCCAGAGGAGTGCGTCAGGCCTCGGCAGCCGGCACAGTTCATATCCTCGCCGCTAGATGGGGGCTTCGTTCATTCCATTCCTGACCCGGTCGGAGACTGGAAGCAGGCTGTGGATTTTTTCATGTGCATTAATAATTGTATATGTTTTATTTGCCGATTTCAAAGTTAGGGTCGTAAGTCTGGAGGATTGAGATTTAAATTCTGTTATCGAGTCAATGTTTCTGAGATCTATTAAGAATCCGTTACCAAATTGTGGACAATTTTTTATATGATCTTCCAATTTTACTATAAAAGTCTTGATCTAAAAAGGGATAGTGGGTGGGTAACATCTTATTACGTGACCCCCAAAATTATTATTCATTATTACTAAGGGTATTTTGACTATTTTCAGTGTAGAAAATTTTATCGCCTTGTTCCGGGCTCCTATAGAGCTTACATTTTCTTTCGATCTTTCATTTGCCATAGGACGCGCCACCGGCGTATGGTTATGCATTACCAGCTTCCGGTTTAGTAGTCAGGTAATGGAAGCCATGGGAACTGTGTACTACAATTTTCCTTGCATGTAACTAAGCAAATTATTGTTGTTAAGAGAACGTAACATGCACCAAGAATATGATCTTCAGCTGTGTGGAGTGAGAAAGCTCTGCATGTGTTCATTCCTTATGTATTAATGATGCGAAATGTCAGCTAACGTTGTGCGACATACAATACTCGTAGTCTCTAAATGTTGCACATTTTCCCGTAAATTACAGCAGTTTGTTTGAATTGTTTATCAGATCGTGACAAAGAAAGTGTTTCTCCAATTGGATGATTGTATTTAACTGTATGCACGTCGTATAATCTTAACAAGGTGTATTTTTTTCACGGAGCAACTTTACACCTTAGTAGGCACGCAGCTTTTTGTATTTAGTTTTCTGGCATCTTGTTTTAAATTATTGACTAACAGATTTCTAAATGCAGATAATCCACGACCCTTACCGTATGGTACTTGGTGTAGACTAGGGTGAAGATGTAAATGAGCATTTAAAAAAAAATTGGCCCTAGTTGTTTGGTGTATTAACTTAAGGTAGATACAGAAAACTGGGCATGCTTGGATTTTAAGGTGGAACCGCATGTGCTATCAAATATCGCCTTCTTGCAATACCTGGAATAAATATAAAATTATAAAATGATTATTGGTTAAATGAGTTATAATTATAATGATTAAATAAATATTAAAGAAGAAACGATGCGTTGTTAGTAAATATTAGGCCTACCGGTACGGCGAATAGCCTTTAACTCGTAGCTTCCGTCACAATTTAGCATTTAAATGGGTCACGATAATGCATAATATACTAATATAACAACCGGATAGCAAATTATAATAATATTCTCACATTTAACAGATTTAATTTGAACCAACTTAATTATTGTAGTCTAAGATATGTCAGACCACTGCCGTTTGAAATGTGCAAATCACACACTTTGTAGGCAAGCTGTTTGTTATGGTCGTCTCTGATGCGAAATTTTACTAATTACTCTTTTAGGAGACACTTGTCTTTGGAATATTCATGAAAGGCCAACCCTCTAGTTCTTATTTCATAAGTTGAACGCCTAAAAACAAAACCACAATCCGAAATAATAAAAGAAGATAATCGCGAAGGAACGATTCACTGCCAATGAAAATCAAATGGAGATTCGCGGACCGGAAGTTCGCTATGCATAAGCTTCGGTGCCATTTTAACTTGTGGAAGCTCTATACGGTTACGGTAACATATAATTCAGTCACTTCCCGTAAACATTTATTATGTGACACTTTTATTCTCTACTCAAACCTCCTCAGTAAAACAGTCATTTATATCAGCTCTCCTCAGGTAAACGATATTTGCGAGAGAGTTAACTCGCACGCGCGCGCTTTGCTCACGCTACGGATTAGGCCTTAATCTTGCCATCACCCGTGGGCTGCGGAAGTATCCTAAAATGCAGTTACACTTACGCTAGAAAATCTTGATTCGTGCTTTAAGGTTCATTTCTCAGCCGTTTGGTATGCGAACTCTTAAGTCTTAGAGAGTTCTAAAATATACAGGAATTTGGTGGATTTTCGTACGGGAATTATACGGGAATTTGCAAAAAGGTCATCGCTCGACACCCTGGTGTTGTTAGATTTGTACAAAAAAGAAAATCCTCTTTCAATTTACTTTATAATCCTAATGGATGAGAACAATGAAATTTGCATGATTAGTAATGTCAGTGCTTTCATCTAACTGGATAGCAAAAAAAATACAATCTTGAATTCTGTTTATCAATGGCCATTTCATCTATCCTTTTTACAGTATTATTTGATAATGGAATTAAATTCTAAGACTTACTAACTTTCTCGTCCAGAACAGCCAAGGCCATCATTTGAGCTGCTGGTTTTATTAATTCCTCGCCAATAGTGTGTGGTTTCCCCTTTTCAGCGATGAATAGACACACTTCATATGAGGCTCGAACAGCACTTTCATTGCTGCCACCAGTGACGGTACGCATACACTTTTGTTTTTAATGCAACACTTCAGCTTTTGCTTAAAAAAAAAAAATAAAAAAAAAAAACAACGTTAATTTGTTAACACAATAGGGTCTTTTGTCTCCATATGTCGAGTGAGTTTTGCTGGTTTCATACTTCCATTGGATAGAACTTGGTAGCAAATAACGCACTGCGGACACAACACTTCTCCTTTTTTGAATGGAAATAAGCCCTAAATTTATGTATGTATCAGAATATTTACGTATCTTATTTCCTTTACCTCTTAAGTGGGCCTGTCACATTTTCAATACATGAACCTACGTTTGTGATACCACTAACACTCGTAATATTCTCATCAATTTTTTTGCGATATTACTGGCACTTGTAACATTTTCAACCTCTGTAGAAACATTGTTTCTGATACCACTAGGATCTGCAACATTTTGAGTCTCTGAAGAACGTTTTACAGAACCAAACTTAAGCCAACAATCCATCTTATAACACACTGCAGTAGATATACATGCTTCTATGGCTGCTAGCCAGCTATGATAAGCTGACAAGCAGTGACAAATCCCATACTGAAACGCATGCAGCCCAACGCAGTGTTTCCAACGGCTAAGTATCAAAATTCAGCTACCCTACGATAAGTAGCAAACTAGCTACCAAAATTTTGACTTGTTGCGTCACCGCCGTTTATCGGCAAGAGTATTGCAGATTTTACAATTCAGGTAACCAAAAGTTGGGTATCCTCTATTTTTTTGTTAAAGCGTCTGCCCACCCCCAAAATTATTGTCGTGGACCACACTTTGGGAACTTCTGTTCTAGTGTACTCCCCCCAGGAGCTCACATCTAGTGGGATGTTGGTTGGCGACCACGGGACCCCAGCTGAGTCAGGCATTGCTTCCACTTACTTGTGCCGGGCTCCTCTCTGTCTTCTTTCCTGTCGACCTCCCTTGGTCAACTCTTGTTCTCTTCCGACCTCGATGGTATTAGGGTATCCGAGGCCTAGGGAGTCTTTCACTTTCCCGCCTTAATTGGCCCTTGTCTCATCTTTCCTGATCCCTCCTTCTTCGAGGGGTCAGACCTCTTGTTTTCTTATCATTATATTTCCTTTGCTCTTTAAGATACCCGCACTGCTTTTGTTAATTGGACCCCCGTGTATCTAAATTCCAGTTAGTGATTTTTTTTTCTTTTTTCCATCTACACTCCATTATGTAGGCGTTTTCAATCTCCGTTGCATTTTGTAAGTCTTTTTGATCTAAATTGCATTTTGTGAGTGTTTTCAACCTCAATTGCATTTTGTAAAGATTGACAATCTAAATTGCTTTTTAGTAAGTCTTTCAATATAGGGGCTGGGACTTTTTGTGAGTATTTTGAATTTCAATTGCATTTTGTATTTTCAACCTAAACCTCTTTTTGCAAGTATTTTCAATCTAAATTGCATTTTGTAGGGTGCACATTTTGCAAGTATTTTGATTCTCAATTGCATTTTGTGGGTATTTTGAATCTAAATTACATTTTGTAAGTATTTCAATCTAAATTGCATTTTGTAAGTATTGTCTATCCAATTGAGTAGTTTGAACCTACCATACATATTGTAAGCATTTTCAATTGCATTTTGTAAGTATTTTGAATATCAATTGCACTTTGTGATTATTTGGAACCTGAAATGTGCATTTTTCAATCCAAATTGCATTATGTATTTTCAATTTCAATTACATTTTGTAAGCATTTTGAACTTCAATTGCATTTTGTACATATTTTCAATTACATTTTGTAAGTATTTTGAACTTCAATTGCATTTTGTACGTATTTTCAATTTCATTTGCATTTTGTAAGTATTTTGAACTTAACCTACATTTTGTGTGTATTTTTCAATGTATTCCTTTTGTGAGTATTTTCGTTCTAAATTCCCTTTTGTAAGTATTATCGCTCTCCATTTTGTGAGTAGTTTCAATCTGAGTTCCTTTTTGTAAGTATTTTCCTTCTCTCTTAATTTTCGTTCTGGTTTCCACTTCATTGACATTTTCGCTATCATCCAGACCATTAGGGTCCGATAACCTAGATGTTACTTGAAACAACAATTATCATCATGTTCTAGCGTACTGTCTGTTGGTCTCTAGCGTACTGTCTGTAGATCTCGTGGAACTTGCTAAGGCATCACCGCGATGCCCTATTTGCAGTTAACATTGCAACCTCTTGGGCATCAATATCTCTTACCCAAAAAATTGTTTTAAATAAATTCAACCAATGTGATCCGTTTTTCCTCTCTGCCTTTCACAACTAGTCCATTCTCCTAGGAGGGACTTGTCCATAGTGGTACCATATTGTGTATCATTTTGAATTAATTTATATAGCTACAGACTTATTTTAACTACAGCATACTGTTTCAAAGGAAATTACTACAGATATTGAAATTATAGCTCCAAATTATTCTGCATCCATGTTCTTTTGGCCCATTTTGCTCCATTTGGAGGACATGCCCCACAGTTCGAATAACGATGATTTGTTTTAGTTTAATTAATTTCCTCTTAAAGTAGATTCTTACAAGGTGATGATTATTACTGTGCTAATTACAAAGGTACTTCATTCTTCATACAGGTGGAAATGCTTGAAGGAGAATTGATGGATCTCCTGGATGATGCAGAAGATGTTATTCGACCTCGTACATCTCGATTGCTTCCAAGGACGCGTCAGAGTGAGCGGGTACGAGCCACTATCATGTCGCGGCATAGTGGAGCAACAGAGCCTGCAATGCAGGTACGGTATAGAAGTGGCAGTTCTCATGTTCGGGTCAGATTCAACTGGAGTGACTCGGATTAACGTTTGGCATATGAGGCCTTTGTTTTATTCCTCTTTAAAGTCTTAACCAGTGCGAAGCAGTGCTATTGGAAGTTTCTCTATTCGTACAGTTTGACATTGCAAGATTTCATCCAGATTTTAAGACACCAGTTTGTGAAGTTACTGTTTGTAAAATAATCTCTCCCAGTGTAAGCCATAATAGTGCTTCCTCATCATGTCATAAGTTTTTCTGTATGTAGCCAATTTGATGTCAGTAATGTTAAAATATTATACAGGTATTGGTTTGTTCTCAAATTTATTTCAAAGTAGTTTGGTTTGTTGTAAGATTGTATCCTGTTGAGAGATTTGAGAAATAAATATTGATGCATAATAGCTGCCAGTGATACATTAATAGCCATAATACTCATTCGTCTCCTTTGCGAAATTTGAAACTAGAACACACTGGCTCTGGGAAAAGCTAACCCAAAATGGTCACTTCAGTTGACATAACACATTGAATGGGCTTTATATCTTGATATAACTTCAGATATAGAGGGTAATGAGTAAATGTTCTTTTTGCAGTACCTTTCTTGCTTGTTGCATGTCAAAGTTAATGTTTAGTTACCTATTTTGCTGCATAAAACAATACTTGATGAATTCAGGACTTGCAATCTTGAAATGAAATGTAGAATTTATATAACCATCAGTAGGATAGACCTTGTAAGTTCACGGGAGGTGGGAAATTGGGCAAAATGTAGATGCATCTATGCACTAAAAAATATCTAAATCTTCATCATCATCTTGTACAGTTTCCAGCCCCAGGCTGGGTCTGATTGGAACATAAGCCTCGCCACTTAGTCCTTTCTTCCCACCACCTCTCCGCTGTCACTGTGGTCCAGTCCTCGCCTCTCTTCTTGACACATTCCTCCACTCCTTTCAGCCATCTATCTCTTGGTCTTCCCCCTTGGTCATTTCTTCTGCATCTGCATCTCATGTATCCTCTTGGGAATCTTCTTCTCATCCATTCTCTTTAAGTGTCCATACCACCTCAGTCTTGATGTCTCAATCCTACCCTGCAAGGGCTCCTCTTTCACCATTTCCCTGACCTTTTCATTCCCCACTCTGTCTCTTCTTGTTACTCCGATCCTACTTCGCAGGAACTTCATTTCACCTGCCTGTATTCTGCTTACCGTATTTCCTCGCAAAATCGTCGCCACCGCGTAATCGTCGCACCCCACTTTTCAAACACTAAAATAGGTTTATAAAATTTCATCGCATAATCGTCGCATAGCATGTTCGTATTTGTGCGCCAGTCAGTTGCACATGCTGTTGCGACTTTGTCAGACGAAAAATATCTCGTCTTTATGCTTGCGGGCAATGAACTGTGACGCGAGCGGCAAGCTTCGTCACTTAGCACATTCCGCGAGCGTATAATCTGGCGTGATCTTGTCGGCAAAAAGTAATCTTGTCTTTGTGCCTGCCGGCTATGAACTGTGACGCGAGCGGCCAGCCCACATTCCGCGAGCGTATAAGCCTAATCTGGCGTGATCTTGTCAGGAGAAAGTAATACCGTATCGTCTTTATGCCTGCCGGCTATGAACCGCGACGCGAACGGCGAGCGCACATTCCGCGAGCTTATAGGCCTAATCTGGCGTGATCTTGACAGCAGAAAATAATTAGTCTTTATGCCTGCGGGCTATAAACTGTGACGCGAACGGCCAGCGCACATTCCGCGAGTTTATAGGCCTAATCTGGCGTGATCTTGTCAGGAGAAAGTAATACAGTATCGTCTTTATGCCTGCCGGCTATGAACCGCGACGCGAACGGCCAGCGCACATTCCGCGAGCTTATAGGCCTAATCTGGCGTGATCTTGTCGGCAGAAAGTAATTTCATCTTTATGCCTGCGGGCTATGAACTATGACGCGAACGGCCAGCGCACATTCCGCGAACTTATAGACCTAATCTGGCGTGATCTTGTCAGCAAAATGTAATCCCGTCTTTGTGCCTGCCGGCTATGAACTGTGACGCGAGCGGCCAGCCCATATTCCGCGAGTGTATAGGCCTAATCTAATCAAATGTTCTCGAAAGAAAATCAAATGAGTATTGTCCGTTGAGCCATTATAATTAACACCAAAAGTGATAAAAATGCCCAGCATAACTCAACACATTGCTAGCGTTTCGCCCCGGCGTGCCAATTGGGCTCTTCAGTTGGTAAAGGCACACCTACCAAGACACGTAGCAGGCACACACTGAGAAGGCCATGCAAGACGCTTTGCTACATATTATGTAGCCACGTCACGAGCATGCCAGTGCACCACGGGAGTCAAAAACTCCACTCCAAAACAATAAACCTTGCTTTGGCATTGAAAATAATCAAATGTTCTCGAAAGAAAATCAAAAGAGTATTGTCCGTTGAGCCATTATAATTAGCACCAAAAGTGATAAAAATGCCCAGCATAACTGAACACATTGCTAGCGTCTTGGTAGGTGTGCCTTCACCAACTGAAGAGCCCAATTGGCACGCCGGGGCGAAACGCTAGCAATGTGTTGAGTTATGATGGGCATTTTTATCACTTTTGGTGTTAGGCCTAATCTGGCGTGGTCTTGTCAGGAGAAAGTAACCTAATCTTTATGCCTGCCGGCTATGAACCGCGACGCGAACGGCCAACGCACATTCCGTGAGCTTATAGGCCTAATCTGGCGTGATCTTGTCAGGAGAAAGTAATATCGTATTTATGCCTGCGGGCTATGAAGCGTAACGCGAATGGTCAGCGCACATTCCGCGAGCTTATAGGCCTAATCTGGCGTGATCTTGTCAGCAGAAAGTACTCTCGTCTTTATGCCTGCGGGCTATGAACTGTGACGTGAACGGCCAGCGCACATTCCGCGAGTTTATAGGCCTAATCTGGCGTGATCTTGTCAGGAGAAAGTAATACCGTATCGTCTTTATGCCTGCCGGCTATGAACCGCGACGCGAACGGCCAGCGCACATTCCGCGAGCTTATAGGCCTAATCTGGCGTGATCTTGACAGCTGAAAGTAATATAGTATTTATGCCTGCGGGCTATGAAGCATAACGCGAATGGTCAGCGCACATTCCGCGAGCTTATAGGCCTAATCTGGCGTGATCTTGTCAAGAGAAAGTAATCTCGTCTTTATGCCTGCGGGCTATGAATCACGACGCGAATGGCCAGCTTCGTCAGCACATTCCGCGAGCGTTAACCTGTCGTGACCTTGTTATAAGAAAGAAGCCTGTCTCTGACTGCAGGCTATGACTCACGCCAGACTCACGCTACGCGAATGACTGGCCCGTGCAGCAAATAATGATACAGTATATTCTTTGAACTTAAATATTCTTCGCATAATCGTCGCACCCTGCTTTTTTCCACGAATTTTTGGCTAAAAAAGTGCGACGATCATGCGAGGAAATACGGTATGTCTCTTTTCTTCATTGTCCACGTTTCTGAAGCATAGGTTAGTATCGGGATATAGTAGCTTCTGTATAACACTTCCTTGCTTTTTTGTGGGACATCTTTATTCCACACTAAGCTCCTAATGCTTCTCAGAAATGCTTCTGCCTGTCTGCCACGTTCCGTAATCTCTTTGTCATTTCTCCCATTTTCCTCCACTATACTTCCCAAGTACTTGAGACTTTCCACCTTCTTCAGCTGTCCACCTCCAAGTGTTATCCCACTCATTGGTCTGTCCTTTTTCCTGGTCGTTAACAGGATCTCACATTTACTGATGTTGAACTTCCATCCGTACTCTCCCACTGTTTCTTCCCAAGCCTTCAGTTGCTCCTGAATTTCCTCCTCCTTGTTTCCCCAGACCATGAGATCATCTGCAAACACCATTGCTTTCATCTTATCTTCTCCTATCTTTCCTTCTATCCGTGTCATTACCTCGTCCATAACCACAATAAAGAGAAGGGGTGACAGCGCACTACCCTGTTTCAGGCCACTAAAAAATATCTAAATATGCACAAATAATACAAAATGTAGGTATTAGAAAAGTATAATTTAATATTCACAATTTTGATTATTATGCTGTGTGTATGCTTTCAATTATCAGTACATCAAAATTGTAACTACTGTAAAATACCAGTATAACAAAATTTTGTGGACCTCAGAATTCAATTTGTTATATTGAAATTTTGTTATACTGAAACAAGTCAATTCACAAGAATTCACCTGGTGTTATATTCGTTGCAGGATCTATATTACTTCAACATGCCTTCATTCTTGAAAAAGCTCAATATTTATTTGATAAGAAGAAAATTACGTTATTTCTATGTAGCCTACACTTCGTACAAATGCTGCGATGTTCATAACTATCAAAATGCCCACTACCATAACCTCACTTATCCACCACTATTCCCTACTATCGCTTGCTAAGCAAACATCTTAGTATCAAAGAAATAGAATGGAATGGGCAAAGGGGAGTCTTTTCTGCTTAATTTTGGTGTACAAGATTTTCCTGCACATGTTGCTATGTTTTCATAAGCTGGCTAGATAACGTTTCAGAAATTCCTTTGTAAAAATCTATGAAAAAGGTGTCATAATTGGGAGCTTTATAAACTTCGTTTTTCATGTTATGAAACACAAGAAGGGACAGAGAGAGGAGATGCGTCGAGGGATATCTTCCTCAGGACTTGACCTGACGTTTGGTCTAGTCACTTCTCTAATCAGAAGACTGTGAGAAGAGAGTTTTTTGTCAACTAGCATAAGCCTAGTTGCTGACTGCAAATTGTATCAGAATTGGATGCAGTTGGGAAATAGATGTGTTAAATTTAGATTGTAGGGCAAATGAAATTATCATTAATCAGTGCAAAAGCGACACCAATTTCTTCTGGCACCTACAAATTAAAGTATATATTTTGGATCTTTGCCAATAAGATATTACAACTTGTACTTTGTTACCAGCCAGTATCCTGTATTGATTTACTATCCGTACTCACTAAATAATATCTACAAGGAATATAAGCGACCTTGGCTATGAGGAAGGATCACTAACCAGGCATCTTGAGCCGGAGTAGGGTGGCCAGTTCCTTTCCACTTCTCTTCGTACCATCTGGCATCCCATTTGGCATCATTACGAGGCTGGGATACTCTGTACAAGACCGTACTGAGACTTAAATTCGTAGCAGAACCAGGAATCGAACCATGACCTATGGTGTAAGAGCCAGCCGTGCTATCCACTACACCCTGAGGAGGTCCTCTACTTACTATCCATTGCAAATATGTGGTACATTGCATTAAGTAATAGATTTTAACTTGAAGCGTGTAAATATCTGTTTGTATAAAAGTGCAATCCATGGCAAGGAGTACTGGATTGACAATTCTGCACCGTCCAGTATATACTGTAAATGATGTTACTGGTGATACTAGGACCTGCAGCTTGTAGAAATCGAACCATACTCTGTAAGCCATTTGTTTGTCACTTACTTCCAATTCCCGTTCTGTGGACAGCTAACGAGAGAGTTAGTTGGGAGGAGTGAAAGAGGAGGTTGGGAACCTGTTTTTAAGGGGTGAGGGTTGATCTGGGTGCTTAGGTACAGAAGGAAGATGAGATGGGTAGCAACTAGTGTGTGTTGTTCCCGATTTGAAACATTACAAGGTAAATTAGGTCAGATTCAGATAACCAAAATCAACAAGATGCATGCCATTTGGTAAGGTGATAAATAAAGCACAAGTTGAAACACAAGGGAAATACGTCTAGAAAACACAAGGAAAATATGTCTAGAGAATTAAATTTTCTCTACTCTAAACATAGCCTATGTCTAAGAGGATCCCCCCTATGCTAAAGTTGGAAATTAAAATACCAATTACACCAAACAAACAACGAATAATTAAACAAAGGAAACTAGCTAGCCTAACGTATATTTAATATCTAGAGATGATCACAAATTTGGGATGTTTACACGAGGTCCAAAGCCTCACCCGCATGTTTGGCAGAAAATGCTAATATTGTCCCTCTATATGGGATTCAAGATTATTTGGCGCTAGCCTCAGTTTGAAATAAGCTATATTTCGCAGGAGAAAAGTTAGATTGGAAGCCCTGGGAGGACGGAGATGTATTACCACAGTCCCGAAGCTCGCTGCGTTAGAAAATGCATGCTCTCGGTAGGTGACCCGACACTAGCGCTCGCGGCGGCTGCCAGTAACCTGGCAATTGCCTTGAGCCCTGAGCACGTTATTCGGGGAACAGATGATTTCAATTTAGCAGGGGGTTTTATGAATTTTAACTCACCTGAGTGATTATTTCCATTGTAAACATAAGTCATGTTAAATCACCAACTTCTACAGAATAGAAAAGCCGCAATGTTGTTATACTGTACACTTTTAATTCATAGGAAAATTTAAAAAAATACTGCTCTGCCTTTATTAGTTCAGTCCTCTATAAGTATCCCTAGTTACAGTTGTATTTGACGAGTCCTACATAGAATAAATAGTCCATACTGGTTATAAATTCATGTATTAGTTAGTCGCAGGCATCTCTACAGAGTATAAAACTACCGTATATACCCGAATAATCCCCGCTCCCTCTTTTTTCAATGGAAACTTAAAAAAAATATATATATATTTTTGTCACTTTTAAACAAATTTATGCTATTAATACTGTACTACATATCATTAAATAAAACACAAGAAGGTACACAATCATTTCTTAATAAACTAAACCTAAAGTATAAATTTTAGCTGGAAGCAGCACGTCAGAATGTCATGGAGAGGCATCCAGCACCTGCATTAGAAAAACATTGCAGTGTGAGTTACCGGAAGAATCTTATTATATTCAGCAGAAATGTGGGCAGAAAAAAGAATATGCACTGATGAGTTAATTTTATGCACCCTTACCTCTATTCATCACCGTCGTCACTTTCAGTATTGCTGGCTGAAGAGGAGTTGTCATCATCACCATCGCCATCTTCCCATAGCATCTCGTCTTCAGTTCCGTCGAGGGAATTCGAAATGCCACATTTCTTGAAACTTTTCTCCACCAGCGGTAGCGGAATGGAGTCCCAGGCACCTTTCACCCACTCACAAATAAGTTTCACATCAGTACGCCTCATTTTGCCACTAGGTGTAAGTTCGTACTTTTCCTCTGCCATCCATCGCGTATACCGATGATTCATAGCCACTTTAAAAGGCCGATTGACACACGCATCCAATGTCTGGAGAACAGATGTTAGGCCCCCAGGATTTATCACCAAGTCTGTTTTCCCCCCACTCAGAAGATTTTTCACGTCGTCCGTTGTGTGTCCGCGGAAGCTGTCTAAGACAAGCATATTTTTCACGTTCAGTAATGCTCCAGGGCGACGTTGCCACACTCGCTTAATCCAATCCACTACAAGGCCGCTATCCATCCACCCGTTCTGATTTGCCGTCACAATTACGCCATTCACAGTGATTTTCGGGACTGTCTTGCGTGTAAAGATAATATAGGGGGGCAGCTTTCTACCATCGGCAGTTATTGCCAGCATAACTGTGCACCTCTGTTTTTCACAACCACCAGTTCTCACTACAACGCTGGATTCACCTTTCTTGTTGACTGTGTAGTCGATTGGCATTTCAAAATAAACGGGTGTTTGGTCCGAGTTTCCAATTTGCGACAGTAAATAGGAATTCTTCCGGCGCAAACCAATCACATATCTTTGAAAAGTAACTAACTTTTCGGTGTAATCAGCAGGAAGTCGTTGTACTCGTTTTCCTCCGAAAGCCGAGACCATTTCTAGCAAAAGCTCGCTGGAGCCATCCACGGCTAGCCTTAAAACCGCCAACTCCAAGTTCCTTCGATATTGCTAAAGCTTTAAGCTGGCACATTTCACTTGTAACTGCATAACCAAACTGTCTCTTTTCGCTTATATAGGCACAAAGATGCTCTTCAATTTCCGGAAACTTCGCTTTTCGTCCACGAAATGCCCGGCGATTGCAGCTAGCCTGCTCCAGACGAGTTTTATTTTTCTTCCAGTCACGTATGCAGCTTTCATCGACATCATACTTTCTTCTGCTTCTGCGATTATTCTCAGTTTTTCTTTTGCAGTGTACGACCTATGACGAGATTTCATGTTAGCTATTTCCATCATTTGTTTTACGTTACTGATGCTATGCTACCGTATCACGCAACTCACGAAACTGTAAAACCCACGCTTCTGCCTGCAACACCTGTGTACCTCGACAATGGCTACGAAAGTACGAAAATGTGGACATAAAAGTTCTGGAGTGGGTTCGAGAGACAATCGTCATGCTGTAAATCACGAAATAATGCCGCGTGCAGCGTAACATGCAACACTGCGTAACCTTGAACTCGGCGCTCGCTCCCTCGCTCGCCGAAGGGCTGTGACCAGTCAGCTGTGATGATCCAAGAGAGTGGCTATTTAAATGGGCTATTATCACTTATTTCGTAAATAAAGTATCGGTTAAAATAACTATTTTGTGCGTTGATTTCAAGACGCTTGGTGTTCCTTTGTGTGCCTTTATACCACGCCATCCTAATATATATCAAGGGAAATCTTTGAAGCCGAAAATTCAATAAATAAATAAATAACAAGGCGGGTGTTTTGCGAGTAAATACGGTATACCCGAACAAGCACTCCCACCATCTAGCGGATACTCTCAACACCCTATATCGCGCACGGTGGGCAATTTAAATCTTTAAAATTTGTATGACTCAAATATTACCCGCACCCCGATTTTTCACGTCCGATTTTGAATAAAAATGTGCGGGGGGGTATTCGGGTATATATGGTAAGTCCCCAATTCTTGGATGTAACGGGTAATCTCAAAATCCACTGAATGGATTTTGATGGGGTTTTCACCATTCAGTAAATGATTTCTTGAGGAAGGATTCTGTAGGAAAACATTCATTTATGACCGAAGGAAGCCGAGCAGTGAATTTCAGTGAATCGAGTCTAAGAAAAACCTGCTGTCCATGCGACTTTTAAGCTAACGCTGGGTAAACCATTAAAAATATCTATATACTACAATACGAGTGTAAGAATTGGTCAGCATGAAAAGTTCTACAAAAACGTCCGCGATAGCATATCTCTATCTTGAATGCATCGCCCACTAGGTGATTTTACGTTTTCATTTCTTCCAACAAGTCCATTCAGTGGAATTCAAATAACTAGCTTCCGATCAAGTTTACGAGCTAGCGAGCCTATCACCCCAGCTTAGGCAAACATCAACTGTCGAGTCGTTTCGAGTTAAGACTTCAGAGAAGACTAGACTACATGTGTTTCGAGTTTCTCTGTTCACCTCGGCTTTTTTGAATTGAGTCTGGGAACTGCCGTCCGTGCGCCCTTTAAGCTTATGGTGGGTAAACCCTTTAAGATACCGGGCGAAGCCGGTGCGGTTGCTAGTATGGGTATAATATAATATCAAATTCTTAAACATATCAAAAGCTAGTTATTCCGTAAAATTGAGTAACATTATAGTTAATTGGTAAAAATACCAGTGTGATTTGTGAAACGAAAAGTATAAAAATATCTTAAGGTCTTAAATGGCTATTGTAGGTACTTCATGTTTTTCCTGTGGGTTTGAAACCTTTCATTCCTGAATTTGACAAGATAATACAATATTATCAATTTTACAAATTATTTCGGCAATAAGCATTGTGTACCGTACCTGCACAGCTGCCAAGTTGGAGCCCAGGTATTTCATAAGAGAATTAACAAACAGTGTTATCACATTTAAGTTTGTGAGCATTATCCTGACGACGTAAATTGGCTTGCTTCAAAATGATTCGAGAATAAGTTTATATTATTGTACAAAATAGTCTACATCTTTATTCATTAAATCAGCTCTCTTGACTATTAAAAAGCTATTTTCCACATCTGAAAATTAAAATATCGGCACGTGTTTGAGATGACATCATTTACGTTTATTTGTGCCTTAATTTTCAAAATGCATAGATTTATTTATATTTGATTTGCAGCCAATGGCCATAGCAGGGCATTTAAATTGAATGCCCGTAGGTCCCCCAATTTTAATGTCAAGTAGTTCCAACTTCAGCTATCAGATGCCACTGTCACTGACACCCAGCGGGGAACGTTGGAACTTGATAGAGAGTTTCTAACCCAATGGCCTACACACTACCAATTGTAGTTGTAGGTTCTTTTACATGCCATAAATCTATGACATGGGCCCGACGACTTCGACAGGGTTTAAACCCGCGATCTTGGGCATAGCAGTTCAGCATGCTACCTACTATGCCACCAAAGCCATGCATAGATATCCTACAGAGACATATATCTGATTTATAACCGACTGGCTGCTTTGTTCAGCGATAATGTTCTCACCTGCAGTGCCCAAGGTTGCAGGATGTAATCCTGGTGCAGTCAGCTGGCACATAAGGGTGCTTAAATGCGAGGGAGCCGTGTCTGTAGATTTAATGGCACGTTAAAGATCCCCTTCAGGGCAAAGTTCCGGCACCCCGGCGTCTCTAAAAGCCACAGTAGTTAGAAGGGACCTAAAACCAATAACATTATTATTTATTATTGATTTATAACCAGTTAACCTTCAGTAGTGGCTACGCTGGCTAACGCGCAGCATTAGGTCATGGGGCCAAGCTCTCTGCTGACTCGGTAGACGCGTGGGTTCGAGCCCCACCGAGGGCCGTCCTTGAAATGGTTTTCCGTGGTTTCCCATTTTCAACACCAGGCAAATGCTGGGACGGTACCTTCTGACAGGCCACGGCCGCGTCCTTCCACATCCTTGCCCAGTTTCATTCATCATCATTCATTTCATCTCTCATTAACTCCTCTCATGAGGTTGGCGTCAGGAAGGGCATCCGGCCGTAAAAACCATCGCCACCAAAGAATTCCATCGCATCTCATCCCCGACCCCGTTGGAAAACGGGAATAATAAGGGGTAGACATACAATTGATTTATAACCAGTTAAAGACCTAGTTCCGTGGTTTGAACAGCTTTATAATACTTCCTACTGCTTATCCCAAATAATTGGGGTTGCCGGAGCCAACCAGGCTCATTTTGGTTTTGGCTGGGGATTTAAGGCCGGATGCCCTTTCTGACGCCACGTAATTTTTCAGGTGAAAATTCCACCCTGCTGTCAGGGAGATTAGAACTTCGGCCGTCCGGGTGATTGGCGAGCAGCTAAGCAACTGCACCATCACGCTCCCCTTGAAAAACTTTATAATACTAGCCTAAAATCCATAGCTCAAATCTTAACTTTCAGGGTCCTTTGGAAACTCGGGTGTCTAGTTTTTGAACAGTCTACATTAATAGAATGTCTTCTCAGTCGGTCACCACGAATTCACCCAATTAGATAGGGCGAGGAGTAACAATGAATTTCCCTGTGTACCATAATTGTGTAATTCATAATAAAATAATTATTTATACACTTATTAAAACACTTCTCATACAACCCCCCTATGTGAGAAGTGTTTTATTAAGTGTTTAAACGATTCATGTATATTTAGCCGTACACTCGTGTTGACCGACTGAAAAGTGATTATATAGATTACTTAGCAACACTGAAATATTGCTTCTAATATTTGATCTGTTTATCGAACTGCACATCTCCTCTTGTAAAACACATGTTAAATTAAATATATAACAGTTACACAATGCTAACATATAAAGTAAATTCAGCAACAATATCATAAACCAACGCAGCGCAGTCGGCACATGCCTGTTGGCTGCATGTGAGCATTATTGTCGCGCGGTAGAAAAATTTGAGCCAAGTTTCGTGATCTGTAGGTAGACTGTGGTTATATGTTGTCATGAAGACGTGTGTAGCCTCAAATGGAGACCCGGGCTGCAAAGCGACAATAGTACATCACCAAGTGGTGAAACAGACACAAATCACAACCTGCAGATTTTCCAATGGTGTGGTTCTAACCCCCAGTAACCCCCCTGGCTATGCCGCTGCCCTACAATCTAAACAGAAAGTAAATCAGTTGCATAGTTTTTATTTTTATTTTAGCACTCTTATTTTAGCACTCAATTGACAAAAAATGTGTAGTCAACACACTTTTGAAAAATGAAAATCCACAGCCTGCTTCCAGTCACCGACCAGGTCAGGAATGGAATGAATGAAGCCCCCCATCTAGCGGCGAGGATATGAACTGTGCCGGCTGCCGAGGCCTGGCGCACTCCTCTGGGGGCAATGATTAAATGAATGACAGATGAAATGAAATGATAGTGGAGAGTGTTGCTGGAATGAAATTTTGACAGGGAAAACCGGAGTACCCGGAGAAAAACCTGTCTGCCTCCGTTTTGTCCAGCACAGATCTCACATGGAGTGACCGGGATATGAACCACGGATCCAGCGGTGAGAGGCCGGCGTGCTGCCGCCTAAGCCACGGAGGCTTCAGTCGACACACTTTTAGTACATGCAATTAAAAAATGATGAGAGCCTCCGTGGCTTAGGCGGCAGCACGCCGGCCTCTCACCGCTGGGTCCGTGGTTCAAATCCCGGTCACTCCATGTGAGATCTGTGCTGGACAAAACGGAGGCAGACAGGTTTTTCTCCGGGTACTCCGGTTTTCCCTGTCACAATTTCATTCCAGCAGCACTCTCCACTACCATTTCATTTCATCTGTCATTCATTTAATCATTGCCCCAGAGGAGTGCGACAGGCTTCGGCAGCCGGCACATTTCATATCCTCGCCGCTAGATGGGGGCTTCATTCATTCCATTCCTGACCCGGTCGGAGACTGGAAGCAGGCTGTGGATTTTTCAATTAAAAAATGATGCTTTTAGTCTGTCTCCAGCTTATTAATAGAGATTATGGAATCTATAAAGCCTTGAGTCATTATTAATGACGGACCCAAGACATTTTAGATTACATTTTAGGTCTACAACATCTCTCATGAACGACAGTTTTTCCTTGGAGGAGGCTGGTAATTAAGTGAAGAAAGACTTGTCAGAGGTTGTAAATATTTGGACTTGTCAAAAGATTGGATGAAATAAAATCTGATGGAACAGATCTGGACTGCAATAAAATTAAAAATAGATTTGGATCTTAGGACTTCGTTGAAGATTTTGAACTTGTGCCCTTCACCTCACAATGTAGCTTCAGGTATGATCCTCAGTGTTATAGCTGACCATGCTCTCAGACCAGTATTACTTATACCACCAGGATGAATTTGAAATAACATATTTTGCTAAAATGTATAGGAATATGCTGCAATATTTGAACAGCATAAAAGTTCATAGTTCAGGAAAATGCACTTATCTGGGAGATTTTTGCAGCCACTGGCTATTAGAGTATTTACTCAATCACCCACAATTATTTTGTTTTAATTTCAGGGTCCCATAATACGACGTGTGACTAATATTGAAAATATTTTAGACAATTGTTTTGTTAGGGATATTACTTCTATGTGATATCATGGCTTTAAGAATATGGCTTGTAACAACCAATGTAATGTGCAAATATCAGTACATTTGCCTCCAAATTCATCATGTTAAACTAAGGGTATGAGGGAAGATAATGATAATAATAATAATAATAATATTGTATGGCCTCGGGTGCCTGATGCAAGCTTTGCTATTTGCGCCCAGAGGTCAGCTTGCATGTCAATCTTTTTGTTCCTTGGAGCGCTATAAAAGTCAAGGAGGTTAGATATCTAAAGAAAGGAGGGGTTGGCGAAAAATCCCGAGATTAATTTTGCCATTATGAACACGACCTACTGAATTCAAATGGGTTCTTTAACATGCCAACAACGTATGACATGCATGTCGTGATTACCCTGGCCAGGAGTGAACCTGCAAGCTTGGGGTTGGTAGACCGACACGATAACTACTCACCCACCGTGGCAAGCAAGATAATGATAACCCACATTGAGCATGATTGGAGATAACTCAGTTTGGGTAACCATTATTTCCACCAGACTGCATGTGTTCCCATGGTAACAAGTTATCGTTGTGCTGTCATCTGTTTATTTGACCTTGTCTATTTCAAACTTCAATCACTACAAGAATGAAGACTGGGCTTTATCAGGGGGAAATAGATTCTATATTTGGGAGAATCCAGCCTAGTCTGCAAGCTTCTGTTTGTAAATGAGTTGCCTCTGTGATCCTCTATTTGTAGTTAGCACTGTTGCCTCCCCTACTTCTCTGCCCCTCACCTTCAAATTGTTTATCACTGAATTTAACCCAATTCCTCCACTTAGCCTGTGACTAAAATTAGTGCATGTACTAAGAATGTTAGTCTTCAAGAGTTTAGTGCTTTTCAGTCGGTCAACACGAATGTACCCAAAAGAGATGGGTTATGCCCTAATCCTGAAATAAATTACATGAGATTAATAAAACACTAGGATGACCAGTTTCGATCGTCAAGCGATCATCATCAGATCCATTACACTTAGGCTACAAAATCTATGTTTGAAATACAGGTGAAAATACACACATCAAAAAAAGTTTTGCATCACCTCGGTTCCAAGAGTTCCGGAACCTTTAAATACAAAGGGAATAGAGATCAACACAAACAACATTTCAGCTCGTTTTATTGCTCATGAGACCCACACATTGCATGTTGTACCATCATACAGCTAGACTTTCAGCATTTGTGGTCCAGATTGCAGTACACACCACTACCTCTAATACCCAGTAGCACGTCCTCTTGCATTGATGCATGCCTGTATTCGTCGTGGCATACTATCCACAAGTTCATCAAGACACTGTTGGTCCAAATTGTCCCACTCCTCAACGACAATTCGGCGTAAATCTCTCAGAGTGGTTGGTGGGTCAAGACGTCCATAAACAGCCCTTTTCAACATATCCCAGGCATGTTCGATAGGGTTCATGTCTGGCGAACATGCTGGCCACTGTAGTCGAGCGATGTCGTTATCTTGAAGGAACGCATTCACAAGATGTGCACGATGAGGTCGAGAATTGTCGTCCGTGAAGACAAATGCCTCTCCAATATTCTGCCGATATGGGTGCACTATGGGTCGGAGGATGTCATTCAGGTATCGTAAAGCCGTTTCGGAGCCTTCCATGACCACCAGTGGCGTACGTCGGCCCCACATAATGCCACCCCAAAACATCAGGGAACCACCACCTTGCTGCACTCGCTGGACAGTGTGTCTAAGACGTTCAGCCTGACCAGGGTGCCTCCAAACACGTCTCCGACGATTGTCTGGTTGAAGGCATATGCGACACTCATCGGTGAAGAGAACGTGATGCCAATTCCGTGGGGTCCATTCAGCATGTTGTTGGGCCCATCTGTACCGCGCTGCATGGTGTCGGGGTTGCAAAGCTGGACCTCGCCATGGACGTCGGGAGTGAAGTTGCGCATCATGCAGCCTATTGCGCACAGTTTGAGTTGAAACACGACGTCCTGTGGCTGAACGAAACGCATTATTCAACATGGTGGCATTGCTGTCAGGGTTCCTCCGAGCGGCAATCCGTAAGTAGCGGTCATCCACTACAGTAGTAGCCCTTGGGCGGCCTGAGCGAGGCCTGTCATCGACAGTTCCTGTATCTCTGTACCTCCTCCATGTCCGAACAACATCGCTTTGGTTCACTCTGAGACGCCTGGAAACTTCCCTTGTTGAGAGCCCTTCTTGACACAAAGTAACAATGCGGACGCGATCGAACTGCGGTATTGACCTTCTAGGCATGGTAGAACTACAGACAACATCAGCAGCGTACCTTCGTCCTGGTGGAATGACTGGAACTGATCGGCTGTCGTACTCCCTCCGTCTAATAGGCCCTGCTCATGCATGGTTGTTTACATCTTTGAGCAGTTTTAGTGACATCTATGAACAGTCAAAGGGACTGTATCTTTGATACAATATACACAGTCAACGTCTATATGCCGGAGATCTGGGAACCGAGGTGATGCAAAACTTTTTTTGATGTGTGTATTTACAATATGTGCTCACTGGAACTCACTGTGCGGTAGACTGACTGTGCGGTAGACTGCAGTCTACCGCACAGTGAGTTCCAGTGAGCACGAAAACTGCGAGTAGCTGTTGTACGGAAGACATCAGATAAGTAGTTAGCCTAAAAATTTTATAGTTTAACCATAGTTTACAACCATATAATCTCTCTAAAGTACAATCTACGGATAGCTATCACCATTTAGCATTTCACCTAACATATATACTGCATTTAGCATACACTGACAGTTGCAGTACCAATACTGCAACTAAATAATTGTACATATTGTAAATATTTTCACCTGTATTTCAAACATAGATTTTGTAGCCTAAGTGTAATGGATCTGATGATGATCGCTTGACGATCGAAACTGGTCATCCTAGTGTTTTATTAATCTCATGTAATTTATTTCAGGATTAGGGAATAACCCATCTCTTTTGGGTACATTCGTGTTGACCGACTGAAAAGCACTAAACTCTTGTTTACTAAGGCAACACTGAAAATATGGCTTCAAACACCACAATGTTAGTCTTCATGGGCTTGATTCATTATCATAATGGAAGTCTTTTTTCAGTGTTACATTATTAACACCTTAGATGAGCATGAGAGAAGAGATTTAATATTGATATCAGAATTTGACAGAGCATAGGAAGACTTATGCAGGAACAAAGCACCAGGCATAGATGATATACCGATTGCTACGCCGCATAGGTGATGAAGGTCTGATCAGATTATTTCACTTCGTGTGTAGGATTTATGAGACAGGTGAGGTACCCTTTGTTGTCGAGAAGAATGTTATCATCCCTATACCAAAGAAAGCAGAAGCTGACAGATGTAAAGATCATCGTACAATCAGCTTGATCACTCATACTTCTAAGATCCTGTCTAGAATAATTTACACGAGGATGGAAAGGCAGAATCAGAGTTGTGTCAAGACCAGTTTGGGTTCAGGAGAAATGTAGGAACAAGGGAAGCTGTACTAGTCTTAGACTTATTATGGAAGATAGAATAAGAAAAGATAAGAGAATGTTCATGGAATTTTTTAGACTTAATAAAGGCTTTTGATAACGTTGATTGGAGTAAGTTGTTTGAGATTTTGGAAACGATTGGAATAAAGTACAGGGATAGGAGGGTGGTCTACAATCTGTACAGAAACCAGACAGCAGTTATTCAAGCTGAAGGACATGAGAGAGAAGCTGGTATTCAGAAAGGTGTGAGGCAAAGCTGCAACTTATCACCCTTACTTTTCAATCTGTACATTGAACATGCCATGAAGGAAATTGGAGAAAAATATAAAGGAGGAGTAAAGATACAAGGAGAAATAATTTCAACTCTTGAGATTTGCTGACGACATAGTCATCTTAGCCGACACACCAGAGGATTTGAATGAGTTTTTAAATAGTATGGAGAAAAAAAAAAAGAATTCATGATGAAAATTAATAAATGTAAAACAAAAATATTGGAATGCAGCCAAACAAAATTGGAAACCTCTATGGACGTCAAATTGGCTGGTGAAAAGCTAAAGGATGTAGGAGACTTGTTACTTAGGAAGCAAAATAACCAGTGATAGGCGAAGCAGAAGAAATAAAGAGTAGGTTGGCTCGGGTAAGGAAAGCATTTCTACAGAAAAGGAATCTGTTGACATCGAATATAGATTTAGGTATTAGGAAGTCATTTATGAAAGCCTTGGTCTGGAGCATGGCACTCTGTGGAAGTGAAACTTGGACTGTTGGTGCAGCAGAAAATAGGAGAATGAAGCGTTTGAAATGTGGTGTTGCAGGAGAATGATGATCAGATGGGTAGGTAGGGTTAGTAATGAAGAGTACTAGTGAGAGAGGAGAGATGTTTCTGGAGACTGCTAATGAAGAAAAGAGATAGTTTGGTAGGCCACATGCTAAGACACCCAGGAATAGCAAAGTTAGTTATGGAAGGAAGGGTCGAGGACTAGAACTGTAAGGGTAGACCAAGGGTAGAATATGTTAAACAGATTGCCTTGGATGTATGTGTGGTAGCTATGTAGAGATTAAATGATTACATGAAATAATATATCAAAGAAAATTGAGAATTTCCGCCTAGTCAATACTTGTAGTGTTTATATTTAACCAATCAGGATCAGGAACACGTTTCCTGATCGGTTAAATATAAACACTAAAAGTATTGACTACGCGGAAAATATCAATTTTCTTTGATATATTATTTAATGTAATTGTTCGGCAATATTGATCCACAATGATTAACAATAATTGTACAATGCAACGATTAGCTCAGGACAGGGCGGCATGGAGAGCTGCATCGAACCAGTCAAAAGACTGAAGACTCAAACACACCCCTTAGTAAACTAAATTTTATAATGCTTTACAGTTGGTCAACACAATTGTACCCAATTGTAATGGGTGTTATTCCCTACACCTAGAAAATGACATGAAAATAAATGATAAATCCAATTGAATTACTAGTTTTGATTGTCAAGCGATAATCATTACATCCCTTACACTCGGGCTTTAAACCAATGTCCATGATTATGTGGATGAAAATATGTACAACATATGACAATCCCAAAAAATGCTGCCAATACAACTGTAAAGAAAAAGAAAAATCTAAGTTCTAAGACTCCTTCAAAAGAATTTTTTATTTCATATCAACAAGGTTGCTAGTCTAAAAGGAATCACAAATCCTTCCTCCTCCAAACTAACCCACGAAGGTGCAAGAACATAAATTACATTACTACCTTACACTGAGGAAGGTCACAATGTGACTGAAATGTTAGCCGTGGTCGTTACGGCATGACTGCTGGCAGTCGCTCACATCCGGAAGGCGAGGAGGTTCGAATCCCCCCCCGCCGGCAACCTTGAAGATGGTCTTCTGTGGTTTCCCATCTTCCTTCCAGGCAAATGCTGGGGTTGGTCCCTAACTATAGGCCACAGCCACTACCTTCCAACTCCTTGTCCTTACATTCAGACTTTCCTCCCCAGACAACACTCCACACGCGACGGTACTTGTAGCTCACCCATTGGGTGTCCGCCTCGAAGCAGCTACAAAACTGGCGAGCCGAACATGTCCTCAGACACTCCCGGCACTAAAAAAAAAACATCAATAAGGAATCGGGCTATCGTGGTCATTTTTATGTCATTAAGTAAATTTCTACAAGTGTGTTGCAAAGTTCGTATATGTTACTTTTATCTGAATGTGTTATTACTATGAAACACTTACGTGACGAGCCCCAAAAACAATCCAAAAATGTGAACAACAACTAAGCAGTAAAACCTACAAATTAAGCCAATGCAGGAACAAACATCTATGCTACATTTCTCACTTATTGAGAAAAACAGCAATAAAGGTGACTGTTGTTCGTGGGACAGGGCTACGCGGTAAGACGTAACATAGAATTTTGTTCCGTAAACCAATTCACTACAGTTTAATGTTATTGTTTGAACCTACTTATTGTCCCTAGAAAGCCAGAGTGCTGTAAGCACCAAAAATAAAATTTACAAGAGAAACAAAAAACTTATTTTGTTAATTATGGACTGCAATTTTAAAAATGGCCCTATGAAAATAATTGTGAAAAAAAAAGGTTAAATTGCTCCAAATATTATGCTTTTGACAATTATTTTATTGCATAATATTGGTCTTAAGATAATTTGGCGGGCTGTAAATTGTAACAAAATGTCATTATGGCGTTGGTTAAGATATGAAAGTTGCTGTACTTTTCACCTTAGAAGTATTGTTTATGCTTAAAACCTTACCTATGTAGTATTTCCAAGCACTTCACATCGGTCACTATGCACTGTAATATAACTTTTGTCTTTATCGAAGTAGGAAAATAGAAGATGCAAAATACTGTAATATTTGATCAAAAGATAACACATATTGCCTTCAGAAAGGGGAATGACTGATTACAGAGAAAAATTATCAACTCTTCTTTCAAGTTATTACGATGAATGGAAATTGAAATTGATAGACAGCACTGAACAGTGAATCTTGCCTTTAGGTCACTTTCTTGATTAACTTAATCTTCATCTGCCTCTGGTAGTGTCATTAACATTGGATTCTCTGGGAATTGCCATGAATTCACTGTGGTACACTTCAGGTATGATGGTCTTGGAGCACAATCTTGCCAATTCTCGGAACTTCTGTTCAGAAATAGGAAGGCTTTTACTGTATAATCCTGATCTGTTACAATTTTCTTGCGCAACAGTCACTGACGTACGTTTCGACGGTTTCCCATTCTGATTGAGGTTGACTTGAACCCTTAATAATCCCAATTAATGACTACCGATATTTTATTGGAATTCTTTTGGAACATCACTGATTTTACGTCTGATATTCTGAATGATGCTCCATCAGCTGTAGTGAAAGGGATGATTGTGCATTCAATTTTCCAGTCTTCAAAGTCAGTGTGATGAAGAACAGTTATTGTCGATGGATTTAGGGGCATTGCAACATCGTGTGTAGAATTTGTCTGATAACCTGTGTAATTGTGATGGCTGTATTAGTGTGTGTATTTGTAATTGAATGCTGGGATTGGGAAGGAGGCGGCCGTGGCCTTGCGTAACGAACCATCCTGGCATTTGCCTGGAGTAGAAGTGGAAAACCACTGAAAACCACTTGGCTGAGGTGGGAGTCAAACCCACCTCTTCTCAGTTTTTGTCCCACGAGGTTGAGTTTACCTTGTTCCAGCCCTCAGGCCAGAATTCAATTTCTTGGCATGGCTGCGAATCGAACCCGAACTTCCGCGGTGACATGAATTGAATGGTAGCCAATACGTAACAAGGCAGACGTGATGATGCTCTCAAATTAGTATACATGGTACTGTTTTAATTAATACACCTGTATGTTCTAGCCAGATAAACTAGCGGAATAACAGTAGCCTACGTTTTATGAGCTCAAAACGACTAATAATGCTTCCTTCTGAACACTCCTGCAAGGCGAGATGCCGCTTGTGTTAGACAATTCAGCCACCATTATTAAAGTGGTGCATACGATACATGCATAAGGCGCATACGACAACTGGACCTGTCGCTTAAGATAATGTTGTCGTCCGCTTACGATATTTTGCTGGTAGGTTAAAAGAGAGTTATGTTTACAATAGCATTCATTATTTCAATTTTTTAGATGTTTTCAGGCATGCTACGCTTACGATACTTAGCCAGTATGTGCCAACTCGAACTGCCCTATCAAGTGCATCTGTGTCTGAACCTCATTTTTCAAGGAAGTGACGCTTACGACACTCTACCTTTCTAGGGACGTTATAATGTATTATTCCATGAAAATAATGTTCCTTTAAATGTAAAATTTGAATTAACTCTTTTCTTTGCCGTGGTCAAAGTATTTTTTTTTAGTTTCAAAATACAACTAAGGTGCTTTTCCTTTTGGTTTCAACACAATAATTTGCACTAATAAGCTTACTAATACACAGCTGATAACACCAGAATAGCCTCTTGACTAGAATGTGTTCATAATATCCATTCACTTCATAATATTATTGCCGCTTTCGAGTGGGAGGAGATGTAACATAGACTTTAGTTCTCTTCTTTTTCAAGTGTATTTTGCTTCACAATTTCCGGAATACTAAAGCCATCTGTTGAGATATGCTTGACCTACTTGCAAATATGCATTCAGAAAACATTGTAGATGTTTGTACCGTGAATATCTCAAATTACGCATACGCTTCAAATGTAGAAAACCAAATAGTCAATGCCTGTCCACCTACCTGGTGCTGAATGAATTGAAATGAAAACTTATCATAAAGTCTATTATCCTCAAGCTGTTAATACTATTATCACTGTGGTTATACAGTAAAGTAAAGTGAACTTATCTGAAAGTTTGCTGGTTACAAGTTGCAATTAATTGAATATAACAGATCACCTGTGTTATGAGATGAGAATATTTTTGATTGCTCTGACGGCTGATCTACTTCATGTGACAGTTGTGATTAATCTCTGTAAGGTTGTTAACAATTCACATAACTCGATCACTGTTCACTATCCATACACTGGAAATTCCAAAGGTCTTTGAAATGTAAAATGTTCAGCAATTCAGTGCATTGGGTATTTGGTTTTCTGCACTTGTAGGTTTTACCGATTATTTGTTGTTTACATTTGTAGATAGTTTTTGGGGCTTTTAACGTAAGTGTTTCATATTAATATCCATTTGTCTTGAAATACCAAAACACATCGAGTTAAAATTAACATATATTATGAACTTTGCAACACACTTGAACTTTTAGTTCTTGCAGTAAAGTAGTGCAGTTGCACTCTATACTAAGGGAGGTAGCGCGCAGTTCATTCCTCCTGTGGTGGTCCGGGCGGGGACACCAAGAGCCCGCCGATGAGCCAGCTTGGTGTCCTAGGCGAAACCCCACATAAGACACGGCACAAACCTAGAAGAATTGCTGAGTTTTAACACACTTGTAGAATTTTACTTAGTGTTTATAAATCTATTCTGGGGGCTTATTGCTTTGGGTATTTCTTAGCAGTAGTGGCCAAACCTTCATGGATTAGTTTGGAGGTGGGCGTGACCGTTTACAAGTGGATTTTTGTTTTCTTTAGCCTAGCACCCTTGATATTAATTAAAAATTTCCTTTTAAGTGGGCCTTAGCGCTTCATTTTTTAACAGCTGTATTGGCAGTATTTTTTTGGATTCTATCATATATAATACAATGCACCCGGGAATGTTCTCCGCAGTGCCTACAAGCTGCTGCGAGAGATTACGTCACCAGTTACGTTGGCAGCACTGCTGTCGCTTGTATCATAACAAACAGTAAACTTTATACTCGCCACAGCCATTCGTAACTGATGCTAGAAGTGCTGATGACACACATGCTGGCTTACTGCAATACACACTGACGAATTCGACTGCCCACACCCAACACATGTGGCCTTCACCCTATCAAGGACACTGTGCTGCCAACTAAACTCATGACGCAACCCCTCACAGATGCACGTAGCCACTGTGGAGAACATTCCCGGGCGCCCTGTATCTTCACCCCCAAAGACGTAGACATAGATTGAAAGCCTGAATGTAAGGATCTGATTATGATCGCTTGACAATTGTAACTACTGTCAACCAAAATATTATGTGAACTCGAGTTTGAAGATAGTTTGTGCAGTAACCAATAGATCTATATAAAATCCAATATCATCATCATTTTCGTCGTTCTTTTGTACGTTAGTTCATGTAGGTTAGGAATTTTTAATTTATATTTTAATATTTATTATCGCAGTTGGAGCACAAAAAAAGTGCCCATTTTTAAGCGTGTTTCAAGCATGCGTCACATTCAAGAATTATCTCAAAAACCCGTCATCAGAACGAATCCAAATTTTAGCACCATATAGCCTTCATTGGAATGTTTTATAACTTGCTTATTAATTTCAAAATTTTGTGTATCCAAGAAACAAAGTTATCATTTTTGTAAGGTAACTTTTTCTCGGCTCGGGGTGGCTGAAAAATGTAGTTATTGGTCGCGTTATAATCCTTATACATGAAAAGGTTGTGCTGTATGACTGTGAAATACGTAAATTAATTCACTTATTTTCCCGCACAAATACAAACCGATATAAAATAAGTGAATTGATTTACGTATTTCAGTCATACAGCATAACCTCTTGATGTATAAGGATTACAATGCAACCAAGAACTACATTTTCCAACCACACCGAGCAGAGGAAAAGTTACCTTGCAAAAATGATAAGAACTTTGTGTCTTGAACACACAAAATTTTGAAATTAATAAGCAAGTTATAAAACATTCCAATTTATATGGTGTTAATATTTGGATTCGATCTGATGACGGGTTTTTGAGATAGTAATTCTTAAATGTGACGCATGGTTGAAACATGCTTAGAAATGGGCTCTTTTTGTGTTCCAACTGCGATAAAAAAAAATATATATAAATTAAAAATTCCAAACCTACATGAACTAACATACAATAGAACTACGAAAATGTTACTGGATTTTATGTAGGTCTATTGGTTACTTCACAAACAACCTTCAAACTCCAGTGCACATAATATTTTGGTCGACAGTAGTAATCCAAGTGAATTTATTATCATTTAGTTTTTTCAGGTTTAGGGAATTACACCCATTACATTTGGGGTATATATGTGTTGATTGACTGAAAAGCATTGTAAAATTTCTACAACAGATCCACCCATTCTCAATTTCTCCAAAGATGTTGAAGAGATTTGCTTTGGAAGATTGTCGTAATACTGTAGTTGTAATATATATAGGCACAGTTGCACGGTGTGCAACATACATTTTTAAACAATAAGAGTACTAAATAATACTTACACAGAATCCTGCATTCAACTCGCATCTAGTGTGGATACACTTTCTCAGCTGGTCTGCTTTCCTGCTGATTTGAACCATTAATTTGCTTCATGATTGAGGCCAGCCACGTCGTGTGTCTTGCCTCCTCCTTGTGGTCGATGTGCAGTGCATCAAATGTAACAGTTTTTTTTTTTTTCTTCACTAGATCTAGCTAAAATACTTTTAAATACCTTGAAGTGGTGGTATATTATAATATTTATATAGGTTAAATATAGATTTAGCAAACTTCATAGTTACCTAGAACAACAGAAACAAATCTTTCTGTATATTGATGTACCCCATGGTTTTTGCCATGCACTTCATGCTGGTATGGACAATTACAGTAATTTGGCAACATTGACAGCAAGAGATTTTCAAATTTTTAATACAAAGCTAGGAGTAGACTATGCTTCAGAGAGCGAGAATTTGGCAAAAGCTAGGGATAGCGCATGTTCTATGGAGGAAATACATATTAATTTACCCATTGTAATGATAAGCCTACAAATTAGAAATTTGGTTTTTAAATGAGTCAACATTTTGTGTGAAATTTCCATTTAACAATAGGGATACATCTAGACTTATGTGTGAGTAAATGTGGTATATTCTATCAGCTATCAAATTACCAGGAAAAGTGGAATGTGGATCATCGGCTTTAACTCGAATCCGAGTATAAATCTTCTTCCTTCAGTCCAGTTTGTGGATGTGTTTACGGTGACTAAAGAGTCCAATCCTGGCATGGAACAAGCGACCACACAAGTCCCATAGTATTGCTGGAGGAGGACGTGGTTGGGCTGCTCGAAGTTTCCTAGCTTGACGCTTGGCCTCTTCATGTGTGCGTCGATCCCTTTCAAACGTCTTTACAGTATCCGAGATGGTACGGCGCCAAGTTGAGCGGTCTTCAGCCAGCATGTCCCAGGTTTGTGAATCAAGACCTGTCAATTTCAGGGTCTGCTTAAATTGGTCCTTGTAGCGCCTCTTAGGACCACCATGAGGTCTGGTGCCATAGCATAACTCACCATATAGCATTTGACGAGGTAATCTCACATCATCCATCCGATGGACATGACCAATCCATCTAAATTGGTGACCTATTATGGATGATTCTATGCTGTTGATTTGAGCCTTTTCCAGAACAGCAATATTGGTAATGTGGTCTTCCCATTTAATCCTCAGGATTGATCGAAGTTTTTGTAGGTGGAAACGCTCAAGCTTCCTAAGATCACTTCGGTAAAGGGTCCACGTTTCACAACCATACAACAATGTAGAAATGACTACTGCTTTGTACACCATAAGCTTTGTACTCATAGACAGATCTTTATTCATGAAGACCCGGTGCGCTAATCGTCCATACGCTGCGTGGGCTGCGCCAATTCTCTTATCCACATCCTGCTCACAGGTACATCTCACAGAGATGGTACCGCCCAGGTACGAGAAGTGGTCAACCTGTTCTAATGGCAAATTTGAGATGGAGATATTGAACTGAGGAAGAGGTGTGCCTGGTGAAGGTTGTGCCAAGACTTTAGTCTTATTGACATTTATGGTAAGACCAAAGCGATCACATGCACTTTTGTAACAATTAACTGACTCATGCAGCTCTTCTGGTGTGATCGTTGGTGACGCAGCATCATCTGCATACAACATGTTAGTAACCTTAGTAACCTGAGTTTTCCTCAAGGAGCGGAGACGAGTTAGGTTGAAAAGCCCTCCATCAAAACGATACTTGACCTCCACACCTGGGATGTTTGTGGGTGAATCATAAAGCATTGCAGCCAAGTACAGCGCAAAAAGCGTTGGAGCCAGTACACATCCTTGTTTCAGTCCATGGGTAATGGGAAATTCATCGGACATCTTATTCTGATGGCAAACCTGACCTGTCATGCCATCATGGAGAGCCTTGATTAGATCTACAAAACGCTGAGGGCAACCAAACCGCTTCAGCACTGCCCACATGGCTGGTCTTGGAACCGAATCAAATGCCTTTTCCAAGTCATAAAAGACTAAGAAGAGTGGATTCTGTTGTTCTCTACATTTTTCTTGTAGCTGTCTCACACAGAAAATCAAGTCAATTGTGCTTCTGGAAGTTCTAAATCCGCATTGTGACTCTGGGAGGATCTTCTCAGAGATAACCTTGAGGCGGTTAAGTAGAATTCTTGCAAGAATCTTCCCCACAATTGATAGCAGTGATATACCACGGTAATAGTGACGATAGTGGCATTCTTTAGGTCTCCAGGTACCTTTCTTGATTCCCATATTCTGAGGATAAGGATGAAAATTCTTGTTTTGAGGGAATGACCTCCGGCTTGAATTAGTTCCAGAGGGATGTTATCTGGGCCAGGTGCTTTTCTGGGTTTCAATTGGGTGAGAGCTGCACTGAATTCATGATAAGTAGGAGGTACTGCCAACCACAGTTGTTCAGGTTGTTGAGGCACATCACAGAGGAAGTCTTCAGCAGCTTCTGATGGACGATTTAGGAGATTGGAGAAGTGCTCCTTCCAGCGTTCCAAGATTTCTTGACTATCAGTAAAGGTAGTAGAATTATCAGCGCTTTTCAGTGTACCTGATGAGCGAGATGGTCCATATATTTTCTTGAGTACGGCATAGAAGTTCCTCAAGTCTCGAGCATCCGATAGTCTCTGCAGTTCCTGAGCCTTCTGTTGCCACCAAGTATTTTTAATCTGCCTTATCTGCGTCTGGCATTTACCCTTGAGTTCCAGTAGTTTATCTCTCTTTGTGTTGGAAGTTGGGTCTTGTAGATGGGCAAGATTGGCATTCCTTTTGGCATTGATGAGAGACAGAATTTCCTCATTGTTGTCATCAAACCAGTCTTGTCTTTTCCGCACTATAAAACCAATGGTTTCCTCAGCTGACTGTGTGATAATCTTCTGTAATGTGTCCCATTCTTGCTGAATATCATTTGTTACTGGGTTTTCTGATAACTGGGTGACGATCCTGTTTCCAAAATGTTTGTACATGGATTCATCCTGCAGTTTGGATGTATTAAACTTCTTTCTTGGCAAATTTTTGATGTTCCTAGGTGGTTTAGGTCTGATGGATTTCCTGAGCTTACATATGAGAAGTTTATGATCTGTCCAACAATCGTCTATATTCCTTGCTGTTCTGGTAATAAGAGTGTCCTTCTTATCACATTGCCGGGTAATGATATAATCAAGAATGTGCCAATGTTTGGAACGAGGATGCATCCACGTGGTTTTGAAGCAGTCAGGTAGCCGGAACTGCGTGTTGGTAATGAAAAGTTTGTGTTCTGCACAAAGACCAAGAAGCAACAGTCCATTGGGATTGCATTTTCCAAGTCCCTGTTTGCCCATCACATTATTCTATAGCCTGTAATCTTTCCCAACTCTGGCATTGAAGTCACCGAGGAGCAAGAGTTTATCTGCAGATGGTACCTTGGAGATGATTTCACTTAGCTGATTATAGAACTGAGCCTTTACTTCATCATCAGAATCTAAGGTAGGAGCATAGGCAGAGATGAGTGTCATAAAGGAACCTCTTGAGAGTGGTATGCGGAGAGTCATGAGCCTTTCGCCGATAGCAATGGGCATAAGTTGGTGATAATTTTCCAGTTTGGTCTTCACAGCGAAGCCCACACCATGAATACGACATTCACCCTCCTCCTTTCCTTTCCAGAAGGTGGTATATCCTGTTCCAGATTCAGTAATCTTGCCTTTAGAAGACAGCCTAGTTTCACTGAGAGCAGCAATGTCAACGTTGAGTCTTGATAACTCATGGGTTACGAGAGCTGACCTTCTCTCAGGTCTAATGTTATTGTCCAAATCAAGAAGCAGAAGATATGAGTGACAAGATAACCTTACTCAACATTCAGCCATATCTCTAATCCTATAAATGACAGTATATACCGTAAGCTGTCTTATGAAGAGAAATACTTCCTACTGCATTTCACTGATAAGCTCTCCTTGGTCCTTGCAGTTTACTTGAGTGTCACACTTATGGAAATTATTACAAGGTAAGAGAGATTTGAAAAGTCTCTAGCATACAGTTTTATTGTTTGTTTTATGACTTAATACTGTGACTATGGAAATTATATTGTTAGTGAGGAATCCGAACCTTCTATGTTACATTCATTGGCTACATGGAAGTGTTCTGTAAAGGAAATTCACTTATAGAACACTAGTGTAGTAAACAAATGTGACATGTTAGGTTTGTTGCATAGCTTGGTTACAGTGTCCTTCCATGTACTCGTGGAGATTTTGACGGAAGAGAACCTCACGTGTTTATTAACATCCATCTCGTCTTTCTTGAGAAGTGGATGTATGAGAGCTACTTCCCAGTCTTCAGGAATTCTCTCAATTTCCTATATATTCTCAGGTAACAGTCTTGAGATTTTACGACATCTGCACTTCCCAATTTTAGAAGATCTGCCCCTTAGCCATCTTTGCCTGGAGCTTTGTTGTCTTGAAGTCCTCAGATAATTGGGATCACTACTTCTTCAGCAGGAGACATTGAATTGAATAATGTTACCTATGTTGGCATCCCAATTCAGTAGTTTGTTGAAGTACCTTGCGAGAATTTCAGTTTTCTTTGTTGTTCATCCCCAACATCCCCTTTTCATTCTTAAAGCATAATCCTGGAGCATGATACCCCTTTACTGTTATTAAAAAATTTGATAGAAGTTCTGTAAATTATTCTGTATCTTCATCAGCTGGTCCCTTTTGTATTGTCTCTTGGTCCTTCAAAATGTTTAGTCTGTTAGTTTCCTCTGACTTTTGAAGATTAGTAGGTCCTTTTCCTTCATGGTTTAGCTTCATTTTTTCCATGTAACTATCCTATACCTGAGTGCCACTCCTCATTCCACCACTCAAGTATCTTTTGTTTTGCTTTTGTCTTCTCTGCTACATCTTTGATCTTGTCTTGGATTTCGTCCCATTTTTAAAATTCAAGATTCTTCAGTTCTTCTCTGTATATTTCCTTGACATCTGTTGTCATACTTGAGAAGTTTGTTTCTTTATCCTTTGCCTGGCAGGGAGAAACTTCATGCTTACCTTGGTCAGGTAGTGGTTTGACAAGATTGGATTCGGAGATCTCCAAGTCTTCTGTTTTCTTGATAAGTGTTTGAAATTTGTTGACATCAGTTGGAAATCAAAGGATTGGCAAAGTTCAATGATTCCCTCTGCAGTATTGTCATCATCATCAGTGCTGCCCACGCTGTCTTTGGTTGTTTTTATCACATTGGTTTTTCAATGATCTTAGCATTTTGTACAAAGCTTATGGTATACCGAGCTGCTGTTATCTCTACACTTCTATTCCAAGTACATCAGAAAGCTTGAGTGCTTTAACAAATAGAAGCTAATATCCATCTTGGACAACCAGTCGGACGACTATATCATCAACACTGCAGTTCTGAAGAAGGTGCATGTTAATAGTGTACGGCCCCTCGCTCTGACTCTTGGGCACCGTACTCTGGCAACCATTTCTAGAAATGACCAACCAGGCGGGTAGAATACCCGAGGTGTGGATTAGGGCCTCGTGATACAAAGGCATGGATCTGGTTAATGCAATGAGGTGGTAGACGTATACTCATGGGTTGGAAAATATGTAAATGTAAAATATATTGAGATAATAAAGAAATGGATACACAACAGCATGTGGAAAAGAAAACACTTAACAAACAACAAGACATAATGAGCACTCCTAACGGTAATCTAGGCCCCACGTGGTCGTTGTGAAACCGCGGTCATGCAACGACAATTTGCCATGTTAGGTCAAAGCAAGGTTTTTCTTGGTGGCAAGAAATACTAGCCCCAGCAACAGGCTGAAGGTGAGAAAACGAGCTAAAAATATGAATACTACACGTTAACCATAATTGAAAATGCCGGGAGGCATTTTGGAGAAATCCAAGAGACGAAAGCTCTAGAGTAAAAGGAAACATGATAAAACAAAGCGGAAGGCAACAGAACTAAGAAAAATCTAGATTAAAATAAAGATAGACCGCCGGGAAAAGGGGAGTACGGCGTCAGCGGCGGGACATTCAAATATCCCAAGCAAAGGGACACAGGGTGTCGCAGAAGGGGAGCTGCGGGAGGGGCAGAAACGTGTGCCAGTCCATAGAGTGGCACAAATAGCATCGAAGCCTCCATCATCTTAAATGGATAGGACTTGTCTGCCGTATGAATGGTTCCAGGATACCTCGCCAAGTTCTTTAGGGTGCTAATGGTACAAGATATCATCAAGCTCCTTTGAAGCAATGTAAGGACCAGCTGAAGCAAACCATGAAGGCATCAGGAATAAACCTGCAAACCTGGGACGATGCTGCCATAGATCGACTGCTGTGGCACAATACCATCTCTGCTGCTACTGATCATTTTGAAGAATTATATCCGAGACTTGGAGAGGCCAAGCATCGAGCTAGGAAGTTCCGTCAAACTGAACCACGCCCTCATCCTATTCGGTGTAAAATGTGTGGTTGCATATTTCATCCGAGGATGGGTCTAATTACGAAACACATCCGTCGACTAGTAAGATTGACGAGGACTTGCAGGAAAAAGAGACAATAGTTTATACTCGGATACTATGAGTATCAACAGCTGACGATTATTCTTGTTGTTCAGTGTAAGGCAGCAACTCAAGAAATACTTTTAAGTAACATTTTTCCTCCCTACATTTTATTGTAACTGAATGGTGGGTTAAAAGTTTCAATAATACAGTAAAATTTTCAAAAAGCTGTATCTTGAAACACACAAGGATGCTGATGATAACCCAAGGTGAAACACCTTTTATGTCACCATTCAGTTTCTTTAGAAATATTTTTATTGGCTTGAACTTTACTCTTGGTTATAAGGTTATCAGCGACCGGTTGTATATTTTAGTTTCAATAATGGTGTTAGTTCTGTTTATGGTTTGTTAGTGTCCCAACAAATAGTTGTTGTTTCTATTTGTTATTTATTTGCAATCCGCTGAAGGAGGAGTGAAAGCGCTCCGAAACATGCACAGAATGTAATCATTAATCCTACATAATAGGGTATTGAGAAGGTGAAAACACATACGTTATTATTTTTAACTGACTTATACCACTAAAATTTCTACAATTTAAAAAAATGTAGCCCAAGTAATAGACAGCCAGTAAGTAGCACTGCCTTCTAGTGGGAAACAACAAAACGAGGACTTGCTTTGCTATGAATCTAAATGGAAAGTCTCACGTATTGGCAAATCATAGCTTGACTCATTGTTTCAATTTTGCCAGTGTACACGGTTTCTTGACCCCTCGGATAAAGACTTGTATCGATTGCTGTCGTTTGAGAGGGGCAGTCCTACTAATTGGAGTGCCAGAAGCATGGTGTTCCCTTAGACAGCATGCATTGCTATTATGGGCCACAAAATAAAATTGTTTAGATCTTCTTACAGTGCAATCTTTAGAACTTTGCATAGCTTACGAACATATATGGAGTTTTTGGTAGGTGAACAAGTAACTTTTTATGTTTAGGTGGCTTATTAATTGGGTATCCAGCTAAGCTGGGACCTTAAAGACTTGCATTACAGAAGCACCAGCACAAGTTTGCCTCCTATATATTATGTATATTGTAGGCATGAAGATTGTCATTTTATGGAATTTCTGTTGAGCATGTTTAATATGCAGAGTTCATGTGTTGTTTTAGAATTCTGAGATCAGTTTTTACGGTTTTGTATTTTGCATATTATGCTATTTTCCTTTTATTTCATGCCAGTCAATTTTGGAAATCTGTTATCGAATATATTGTCATAAGTTGAACTTGGGACAGATAACCTTGATCTTCCTCATCACACTTTTTCAAGAATGTAACACAATAATGGTGCAGGTTAAAATGAACTGTAGGATTTGACAATATTTGTATGTAATTGTTGAGTTACTTGTGATATTCCATGATTCTTTCCCTGCATTCCTTTTCCAGAATTAGTTTTGATTTTAACCATACCTGTAAAGAAGACCCATGGCATCAAGAAACTGAACGATATAAGTTAATATTCAAAACATTTTAATGATTAGTCATTTTATGATCAAACTGACCTCCAATTATAAATCTTTATTACGTCATTATTGTGCAATATATATGTATTTTTTCTACAAAGATTCTGGCTTTGCCTATGGACTTTTTGCCAGAAAATTGAAGGTTACGGTCTACAGTCAGTTCTGCACAAACTGCTCCACCTTCTGATCATCGTGGGAAAACACCCCTTGCAAGCACTTTTTCAAGAGACACAGACACGAGATCATTTGGTTGCTGGTCAGAACTATAGGTCTCCAGTTCATTTCTGCCAATTTTTTGTTGTCTGAGCTGCTGTATGGTGTCTCACAAGAGGGGAACAAAATAATGCTACAGGTTAAAGTGAACTGTCGGATTTGACACTATATTTATGTAATTGTAACTTGGAGTAATCTCTTTTTTGGAGCAATAGCCCACTTGCACCATTGCTAGAAGTTTGAAGTAACATGCGTTGATAGTTATGCGGTTATGCAGGAAATAAAAGCACAATACACCTCTGTAGTCTCGAAGACAGTTTTCAGGACTGGTCTTTCTCCATTGACAAAACTGTTCTTTTGGTTTTACTGGATACTTCTCACCTATTTGTTGCCACTCCATGCTGGCCTACTTCGTTTCTGGTGTGTAATGGTGCCCCCACATTTCATTGCAGGCAAGAATGCCTTTTTTCATAGTGCACCAACAATTGAGAGATTTCCACACATGTAACCTTCTGTTATTCGTCAACTTTTCTTGGACCATTCAGTATTAAAGGTAACTTCTGATAATCTATTGGATACTCCCATAGCTAATGCCAAGTTCTGCAGGAATTTCCATTTGTTTGCAGTGTTAATCACAGTTCCGAACAGCTGTGATGTCTGAAGTGATGCAGGTCTTGGGGCAACATCGATGGCTACAGTTTTCCTTGGTGTCCTGCTGTCACAAAATTGTTGGTACCAGACTCCACCTGTGTTTTTGACAGTGTTGTTTCCCTGTGGCATTTGCTCAAAATTCTTCTTTTGTGAGAAGCCGGATAATGTACATTTCTAAACACAATGTACTCCTTTGTAGCTCACCATGAAGGTTACTATGCCCTTTCTTCCATCACTTCCCAAGCATTTGCTGGCCACATGATGGACAGGTCAGTTTATAATCAAGATGCTGAATGGATTCTTATTCTTTAAACAATGGGTCCACCTACTGTTTTAATTGCACCTAAAATTAACTGTTCATGTTTCGAACTTAAGTTTCAAGGCTGTTCCTCTGAATATTATGCCAAAGTTAAAATTCACATTTAAAATACTTCATTTTCCTTTTCTTCAGCGTTTGTCCTGCCTGGCTGCAGGGTTCGCCACATTGATACACTGTCTCCATATATTTCTGTCTGGCCATGTCAGGGTGAAGATTGACATGTCTGAGGTCTTGCATATTGGCCCATCGTTACTTCGGCCATCCCTTTGGTGTTTTGCTGACGACTTGTAGATTGTAACCAGTCTGCAATTGTGTCTTCTTCTGCCTACAGTACATGCCCGAACCATTACAGATGGCCCTAGCGCATCTTATCTTGGATAGGTGCGACACCAAACTGCTTCCTGATGTTGTCATTTGAAACGTAGTCTAATTTAGTGACACCCGCAACAACGCTGTCATGTAGCCCCGTGTACTTTGGGTGTGTGTAGAATCTGTCCGATAACTGGTGTTAATTGTGATGACTGTTTTAGTGTGTGTTACTGCAGACGATAATTTCAAGTAGTTCCTATTTTCACTACCACATGCTATTGTCCATGACACCTAGCTGTGAACTTGGCTATTACTAGATGCCATCACAATCAGCGCCTGGTGATGATCTTTAAACTTAAGAACATTAATCAAACCTTACCTAGAAATTTTGCTTCACACAAATTTAGTTAGTGGAAGGTTTCTCTTACATGCCATAAATGTATGACATGAACCCGCCGGCTTTACTTCCCCTCCGAAGGAAGGCATACTGAGGGATTTTTAACGCTCTTAAAAAATCAGAAGACTTCAGCCGGGTTTGAACCTGCGACCTTGGGCATAGAAGCTCAGCATGCTATCAACTGTGCCACCGAAGCCGACTGCATCAGTTGTAGTTGGCCAGCACTCGCATCCATATAATGCGACAGAGATAATGCGACAGAGCGGATGACAGTGCAATAGATTTTGGACTTCAAGTGATCTTACGGTCGCAAATGACACCAGTTGTTGTCCGCCACTTCATCCAGGCAGCATCTATTCTTGTATGACCTCTTCGTCAAGGGGTCCATTGTTTGTGATAGTGGATCCAAGTTATTTAAATATTGTCATTTGTGGCAGATCTTCCCCGTCTACCCGTATGGTCCCTGATTCTCGTGCGACTGACGTCATGTATTACATTTTACTTTTGCTGAGGCGCAGGCAGGCCTCAGAGTGCGAGTCGATCGCTTCACACTTGGGTCTGAAGCTGCAGATCTTCCTTGTTCTCGGATATTTGTTGTGGAGATCTGCTCTGTGGGCGTCAGATTCCTCGATCTTATTAATCAAATGGTTCCTTGTCCTTTGATTTTGTGAATTTATAGATCGTAGATCGCCAGCTGTAAGATAGTACTCTTCCATCAGCTAAAGGGTTGTCAAGACTGCCCAAAATAGGTCGTGCTGCAATTACTTTACTTCACACATGATATTGGTCTTAATCCAATTTCTTTGTTGCCGTTTTATTAAAAGAAGCTGAGATTACCAGCTTAACCTAGCATCGAATTAGCGACCCATAGTATAATACTTCCATAGTGTTCCACCTTGGTGATCATCAGCATCTATGTATTCTCCCTAAGATATAGTTTCCTAAACTTTTTACTGTATTATTATGTCATCATTTATACCACAATTCATTTTTCTTTAGCAATATTTTCTTGGCAGTTTTCCCTTTACTTAGCTTTATTAATTATAGTTTTCTATTTTTTGTCAATTTTCACTAGCATATTTAATTTTCTGTACAAAATATAGTTTTTTTTTAAATTTTTAATGTATTTTTATTGTAACACCCCCCCCCCCCCGGCAGTTTTTTTCTTTACTTCGGTTTTTATAATTTTAAATATTTTGTTTATTTTATTATCAATGTTCACTGGTACTGTATATCTTAATTTCAAAGTGGTGTTTTTTCTGGTTTTGGTTATTATTGTTCCAACAAAGATTTATTTGTTTTTTCTATTTGTTATTCACTTGTAATTCCACTGAAGAAGAAGTAACAACACTCTGAAACATGTACGGATTGTAATAATAATTCCATCTTCAATCCTGCACTATGCATTGAAATGTGGAACAACAGAACTATTTATTGTTAGTGTTTTAGTCAATACAAGTAAAATGATTAATTTCATGTCTTTGTATAATATTTTTGTTTCAAGCTGTAACTGCGCTATTTCTTATCATATGAAAATTGTTGACCGGATGTTGGATACTTACCAAAATTACAAAACTATGAGACTATAAAGAGCAAGAGGAACTGAAAATCGAATGAAATTGTTATGTTTTCTTTCTTAGTTATGCTTTCATTTGCTTTGATAATTTTTAAAAATTATTAATGTAAGCAATTGCAATAAATTGTTTAATAATTTTGTATTAGCACATTTTTAAAAACTTGTTCAGGGGATAGCTTTATGCTTTCATAAGAACTAAAAAGAGAACAATTCTTCCATCTTAAAAAATATTGTCATAAAACATATCCTATATGTTTGTGTCAACAAAGTTGTATAAACATTAACCAAAGATCCACAGCTACTTTGCAGAACTTGATAACTGAAAACCCAAACAAAAACGTTTACAAAGACAAATCAGTTGCTAAAAACTACAACTTAAGTAGTCTGGCATGCAATGGTTCATTCAGTCCATTTCTAGCCGCAGAATGTATAGCCATCCGTCAGCAATGATATTCTATCCAGTAAATGTGATACAATAGCAATGGATTCAAGCAATCCCGGAGAGAGAGCAATGCCATCCATTAGACTGAAACATAACTAAAACAGCTTTTCATTCTATTGAGCGATGTCACCACAAATAACAATTTTCATCAAATCATAACCATATTACAGTTGCAGTTACCAACATTGGAGTGGTGCTTTTGCATGTTAATTTCATAAAAACTTTCGTTTGTGGGTAATTTATGTCTATTATTATATTTTTCAACTGGATATCTTTTAAAAAAAATCTGCAATTGGGCTGTGAACCGTCGGTTGGGAACAGACAGCTTTAATCTGGTGAAGTAAGAGGTAAATATTTCTGGAAAGAGACTGTTGCATTAACTTACGGCAAGCCGGTTAATTGGGACATACAACCTTATGCTCTGTCACTTTAAAAAGCAATAATCATTAAAGCAGGGTATTAGTTCTTTCTATTCAACATGATTTTCACTAACTTTAAAGTTGGGTAGCATCCTCTAAAACTCATCTTAAAAGAAGAGAAAATAGAAATAAAACCACCACCATCACCACCACTTAAAATAATTTTATCCTGTTCAGTTAATCTTCATAAGCACATTTTGATGATCTAAAAGCAGATCATAACAGTTCCATTGTCATCTCCCCTCACTGAAATGAGTGGTTATTTCTCTTTTGTTAACTTCTTCTGTAAGTTCAGGAGACAAATGCTTTTGTGGCAGTGATTGATTATAATCTGGTCTTGAACAGTATCTGTGATATTGACAAATTATGTTATCATTGGTTTGATTTTAGACACAGAAATCCATAGGCTTTTTTTTTTTCTCTCTTGTGTTTTATTTGCTCTCCATTCCCTACTTCGAAAATTTCATGTGTTCAAATCCTTATTGAATTCTATTGCTGTATAGCTGTTATAATTTCTGTGTGGTATAAATAATAATGCATTTCTTTTAGAAAAGTATGATTGAAATGTATTTCTTGAGTAATTCTTTTCCTGTGTGTGTGTGTGTGTGTGTGTGTGTGTGTGTGTGTGTGTGTGTGTGTGTGTGTGTGTGTGTGTGTGTGTGTGTGTGTGTGTGTGTGTGTGTGTGTGTGTGTGTGTGTGTGTGTGTGTGTGTGTGTGTGTGTGTGTGTGTGTGTGTGTGTGTGTGTGTGTGTGTGTGTGTGTGTGTGTGTGTGTGTGTGTGTGTGTGTGTGTGTGTGTGTGTGTGTGTGTGTGTGTGTGTGTGTGTGTGTGTGTGTGTGTGTGTGTGTGTGTGTGTGTGTGTGTGTGTGTGTGTGTGTGTGTGTGTGTGTGTGTGTGTGTGTGTGTGTGTGTGTGTGTGTGTGTGTGTGTGTGTGTGTGTGTGTGTGTGTGTGTGTGTGTGTGTGTGTGTGTGTGTGTGTGTGTGTGTGTGTGTGTGTGTGTGTGTGTGTGTGTGTGTGTGTGTGTGTGTGTGTGTGTGTGTGTGTGTGTGTGTGTGTGTGTGTGTGTGTGTGTGTGTGTGTGTGTGTGTGTGTGTGTGTGTGTGTGTGTGTGTGTGTGTGTGTGTGTGTGTGTGTGTGTGTGTGTGTGTGTGTGTGTGTGTGTGTGTGTGTGTGTGTGTGTGTGTGTGTGTGTGTGTGTGTGTGTGTGTGTGTGTGTGTGTGTGTGTGTGTGTGCATTTATTTTATTATTTTTATGTAAGTAATCTATCATACTCTTCTGTCACCTTTATTTGTTATTTTTTAAATTATATAATTGATAACTCATGAGATTTAACACTGTACTAGTGCATACTTTCAGAAGAAACATGCAAGGTCAAGCAAATCAGTTTCTGGAGGCATTAACAACTTAAGGATATTTCTAAGAAAATCCCCTGCAATTCCTACAGCTTCTTTCAAAATATTATGCTAGGTGTTTCTTTCCCAATTCCCTCCCACATATTTTATAATCTTCAACATCCAAGTAAAACTTGCATTTTAACTGACTGAAATCAATTTGAACCAAGTCATCAGACTCGTGTTATATCTTTCCTCACCATACCACTGTGTTGTTTTGGTACTTCTTTTTGCATACTGGTAAGTTATAGTCCTTTTGATACAAATTGATATTAATCTGGTCTAAAACAGTATCTGTGATATTGACAAATTATTTTATCATTGGTTTGATTTTGGACTCTGAAATCCATAGGCTTTTGTTTTCTATCTTATCTTTAGTCCAAAGAGTCCTGTTTTTCATTACACGGATTGGGATTTGGTCTGTGGATCATACTGGTAATGCCATGTTTTATTGCAACTAGTTGTCATTTTGCTCCTGTATAAAGTTTTGTAGCTCAGACATTATTGTTATTTATCTTGAGTCAGATTCCTTCAGAAAAGTTACATTCTGCTTACACAGATCATCTTACAAGTTATCTTGTAGTCACATTGCCAATTTTTAGTAAATTTTTGGCCATTTGTTTACTTAATGAGAAGTTTCTCTTCTGCCTTCTCTTTAAAGTTACCACTTGAAGACATTAATCATGTGTACTACCATATTTGCTCGCATATATCTCGCACCCCATTTTAAAATTGGAAATTGCAAGAAAAATGTATTCCTCGTATATATCTCCCATTAATTTCTGATGCCATCATAAAGATGATCGTAGTAATTTTATAACTCGTTTTGCCCGCGATGTTATTGTTCGTTTTTGCGGCGGTGCTTTCCATTTTTTCACGGTGTTTGTTGTCTGTTTGTTGCATTGTGTTCACGTTCCATTTTTGTTTCTCAGTTAAGTGTGATTGTTTTCTTGTGGAAATCGATCTTTTACTAGTTACGTAAAAACGCGGAAGTTATACGGCTGGATTTAAACTCAGTGATCAAATACGCAGGCGACGATAGTAATAGAGCTGCCGATCGAGAAATCATTTGTGAATGAATTTGATATTCGCTACTGGCGTCAACAGAAAGACACGGTAGAAGCCAATAACCAAACACTTAAAGCGTTTTCAAATGTGGCGACGGAGTAAAACCGCAATACGGGGTGTGATCGTCAGCTCTTGGCGCTCCACATGCTAATAATAAGTAATTGTTAGGTTAGAACATGTCGAGATCTGGTATTGTTAGCCACAATAAGCTGACGACAGAAGACAAAGTAAAGAAGCCTGTCTGTTGAACTATTGCGTGATTTGTCGCTCCACACGCTAAATAAGAAATTGTTTGGTTAGAACACGTCGAGATCTGGTATTGCTATTCACGATAAGCTGACGACAGAAAACAAGTTGAACTCGCACATGATTGGATGTAGGGGTATGGGTTATGGTGTTGACAGACATTATTAAGAGTTCTTGGAGACTGGCATCACAAATGCATTGGACGGAAGTTAGAATGATGCACGCGAGAGTAGCTCGGAGATTGGCAGCATTGACGGCAGTTGACAGTTCCAGTCGTCTTGTTTCAATAATGCAAATTTTTCGTTTTTTCGGGAATAGGGGATTTCCCTCACAAATCCCCGCATATATCTCGCACTTATTTTCGGTCAGAAAAGTGCAAGTTATATGCGAGCAAATACAGTATACAGTGGCTACTTGCCGATTCCTTATCATATCCATGTTTTAGTTCTTGATTGGCTTTTGACTACAGTTTCACATTTCTTATGGTTCCTTGTTTCATCTTTATCTCTATTTCTAGGAATGGACAAGCCATCATTGTCTTATACTGACTTACCATGCAAATTTAATTATCCATTTTCTTATTCTGAGAAATAGCAGTCCGATTGTTGGTGCATATTAAATGCTCATCTTGTTTGCCAGACCTTGCATGATGGTTGTGGTAGAATTTTCTTTGCTTTCAGAAAGTGTATTTATATTGCCCAAAAGAAGTTTCATGTTGTGGTGATAATTTTATGTCCATATTCATTCATGTTTCATATTCTTGTAGTTGCTTTATGAGGGGACACTCAGACATCTGCTGACCACTTCTTCCAAAGTGTTCTTACCGAACTATTTTGGTGAAAGTTCTTTTTTGTACGTAATTTATGTGCTGCCTGAATCCTCCCGTCTAAAATTTAACACCTTGTATGTACATTTATTAATAAATATTTTTACTTTATTCAGTCTTTTTTTTCTTTCTCTCTCTCTGTATTTTACTTCTTGTATCATATTCTTTACATACATCCAGGATCTAACATACTTATTATTTTTTAATTCCTTGTGTTGGAAATGAGTCACATGAATGTTGGGATGCTTTTTCTTAGTGCAGTGCTTCACCAACTATCTAAATTACACATGTACAGGGTGACACATAGAAACGGGATGTTTTTAAAATGGATTGTACTCGGCCGGGAGGAGCTGAAGGGGGAGGGGAGAGTAGTCGTGCTCCTTGGCATAGCATACCATGTCAGTCGCTATGGAGCAGTGGACCATGCAACACTGTGTGTTCGCACATGAATCCTATGTGCAAAATGTGGAGTCTGTTGTCACAACACGGTGGATCTTTCACCGCCATGTCAATATCGGTCGGAATGGCACAGTTCCAAGCCAACAGGATGGTGCCACAGCGCATACTGCTAACGCATCGATGACAATTGTGAGGAACATGTTCACTGGTCGCCTCATTTCGCGGTTTGGTGACGTTCCATGGCCACCAAGATCCCATGACATATCCTGTTGTGATTTTTTTTTTCTTTCTTGTGGGGGTACCTAAAAGAACGTGTCTATGCCCACAAACCCCGTACAAAATTGGCGCTGAAAGATGCCATTGCAGAAGAGGTGCGTGCGATTGACCAAGCGGTGTTCGGCAGAGTTATGAATGCTTTCTCGAGACGGCTTGAAACCTGTATTCAAACGGATGGCCGCCATCTGAGTAACATTATCTTTCACACCTAACGATGGTAAATGAAATGGTAGACAGTATTCTTAACTGTGGTAACAATAAAATCAGTTTTCCTTGCAAATCAACAGAGTACTGTTCATTTCAAAAACATACGGTTCCTATGTGTCACCCTGTACAAAGCACCATTATGTGCAGTACATTCAAGCCTCCACAGGTTTAGAATATTGCTACCAGTCTGCTCAACATAATGCAGGAAGCCAGTTAAATGAGTAGGTGTGGAATGGGTCATTCAACTGATGAAGGGAAAAAAAAAGAGTGAATGAGGACCAGTAATGTTCGATTTTGTTTGCAGAACCATTATTGAAATTAAGCTGTTATTCAGGAAAGTTCAGTAACACATTGAAAAGGTCAGATTATTGAAGTAAAATAAATCAATAAAAAAAAAAAAAAGCTAAGTGGAGAGAAACTTCAAACAAATTTTGAATAACTATTGGAGTTTAAAAAGATACATTCATATTTCTAAGACAACAAACACACTTAGGCTGTGTCCCAATACTCAAGTTGTCTGCTATTGACTAGCTGCTAGCTACTATGTGCTATGCACTACGGAGATTTGGGACATGTCTGCTTGATCACAGCCTCCTTCATAGACTTGTGTTCTGAAACGCACTGGACTTACATGCTGGTACCAAACCAACACTCAAGATGGCAGTGATATGCTACTCCTTGTAAGCTCTTTGCGCTTTCATCAGCTGTTTTAAATGAACAATACCTGAATTGTACGATCATGGATGCGTCAAGATCACTTTTTAGCCGAGCCCTAATTATGGTTTATGTTTGGCTTAAGTCAAAGATAACTTACAATTTACATAACCTACAATTCCGATAAGCTACAATTTCTATAACTTCCTTGATGTAGTCGACAATCTAGCATGCACTTTCGTTCACTAGATGCTACAGACTTGATTGCTATGTGCTAAGCAGTATTGGATCACGACTTCTGACGTCACATCCGGCAAAGTAGTCGACTATCTAGTTCACTACGGATGAAATTGTACTATTGGGACACAGCCTTAGTAAACACATGGATTGTTCTTTTAGCTACTATAGCACAGTTGGTTTACGCCACATGCCATTACAGCTACAATTCACAGTGCAGGCTATTGCCTTCTGTGTGTTTTGAAGTGGAGTGCACCCTCTGAAGCCCACCCTAGTGGGATGTCAGTCATATTTTAAAAACAATTGTAAAAAAAAAAAAACCTTGGGCACTCCTGTAATTACTGGTACTAAAAATTCCAATACCCATGTACATGTGTAGCTCATTTCCATTTCTGTATTTCAGCCTTTAATGTACCACACTGAATTTTCATCAGCTTTGTTGTACTGTGCATTAAATGTTATTCGTGCATTTCAGCATAATTATCCAGTAACTTTAAATGGTCTGGTGTCATATTCCTCATGAGTGTGATTGCTTGCACTCCCAGTTCTTACTCACATTTTGAATAGCGTATTTCTTCAATAATGACTTCTTCTTACCTTTCGTCATTATCAGTTTAGTACAGACTACTGTTTCACTCTCATTACTTTTGATTAACCACCTTCAAGTGACAACTTAATTAAGTAATAGTGGAATTCAACCTGTGACCTTAAATGATATTAACCATGCAGGATACGGTTACTAGCTGCATTGTTTTTTCTGTTATGTTTCTATTCCTACATTACAAACAAACCTGCCCTTGCTAAATAATGCATGAAAGTTACTTTACTTCTCAACAATGAAGATGAAAATAAGAAAACTGAAGTGGAAAAGCACTGTGTTACGTGTATAACCTGTAAATGTATTCAAGGGTTAAGATGGCTGAACACTTCTCAAGAATGCTAAATGCTGCATGTATTACTGTGGAGTAACTCTATTTGTAATTTGCTGTCAAATTATTTTCATAGCGGCATTTTGGGTCGTTAGTCAGTGATATCTGACATTTCACCAGCAAGTGCGGCTAACATTTTCCAAGATATGTTCTGAATGGTTTGAGGTGATGCTCGTGTGAGGGTTGTTGGAATGTCTGGGAATTAATACGAACAATGCAAGATTTCTTGCAACTTCTATTAGACCTTTCTCTAGTTGCATTAGTGTGTGGCTAAGTTGTTATTTTTCTGTGTGGATAACATTCCTCCCCGCCCAAGTTAATAATACGGTGGAGGGGCAGACTTGTCTGATCCAGGTCTCTTTTCCAGGCATTCCAACTGCTGGGTGTGGCTTCCTGCTGGTCCACAAGTTCTAATCGTGTGTTGAGTCTCCATTTTTGTATTTGAATTTTGTGAATGTTTTAGGTTTCAATTGCTTCTCTGTATAATCTGGTATGATAGTTTGATCAACAATTCAAAACAAATGTTTGTCAATGCCAGCTGCACTTGCTAGTGAAACTTGAGTTATCATGAAGCTTATAACACAGCCTGACAACCCGAAAAGTCACTCTGAAGATTCCCACTCCGACCATGGAAGCCAACATCAGAATCATGTCTCATTTGTGGAAAAATTATTATTTCTTTCATAATTATATACCTAATTAGCAATAAGGAAAAATGATTCAGTACACTTCTATTATAATCTAGTCATAAAGGCTGTAGGAGGGTTAGTGATTGATTTTATTTGCATTTGACTGAAATAATCAGTAAATAATTTGAAATTTCAGGGGATGAAAACTACTACAATGTAATGAACTCCTTGAATTGGGCGAAAGGCTTTTAAATTAACAATATTATTGTTCTCCTTAAATGCAGCTGTAGGGGCAAGCTTATTGGAAATAGGTCAAATTTATCCAAGTGATATTAATGATCCACCATATTTCTAAAACCCTCCACAAGAAGGAAGAGAAGAATAACTACATGTGTAGAGGACCTTGGTATAATTGTCTGTTTTAATGCTTCTGAAGGAAAAGGTGTGAATGTAGCATGTCTTGTCGTAATGTGTGTTTCTAATGAATTCTACAAATCAGACCTGGGCTAGAGAATTCAAAAGCATAGGAACAGATACAAGCATTTTCTTTTCTTCTTCATTTTCTTTTATGACTGTATCAGTCCATCATTCAGATCTTCTTTGAAGGGATTGTTCGGGCTTAGCGTTTTTCCCAGTACTCCTTAAGACGGTTTGATCGTCATGCCCTTTCCTCAGATGAAAATATGCGTATTGTGGGCTTGTTTCTTGTTTATTATAATAATAATAATAGAAATTTTAGACTATTATACTTAGAGGTGGAGTTTCACTGTGACAGTCTAATATTGTTACATATGAAAGGTAAGATGTATTGGTAGTGTAAGGAGTGTGTGTATTGATTGTATTTGTATCTCTTACCAAGCAACATAGCTAAGAACATTTCATGCTGTATGACTTCTGTAGAAAGCTGGAAGTTTGGAGATCCGAGTCTCGAGTCCCAGCGCTGACGTTGACTGTCTTGAGTGTGGTTTTCTGCGGGGCTTATCCATACTCACTCCTAGCAAATACCAGAACGGTACCTTAATTTGTCTCACATACTTCTGCGTCACCCCAGAAACTTGCTAAGAAAAATTTAATACACACCCAAGTACACAGGGCTGAAGCTCCTAAAGTACAGTTAGTTAATGCATGGTTTTGTTCCCACTTATCAACAGACTCTGAACCAAGAGTTGCAACTAGTTTTACTACTGAAACAGATTTGAATATTCTATGAAAAAGATCATCGATTTCTCAAGAGACCTGACACAATCCCTATAACTAACCAGCCTGTTGGATTACTGAAAATACATTGCTATCATTTTTTAATGTCAGAGCTTATCATCATCATCATCATCATCATCATGAACTGGCTCCAGTTTCCCGGGTGCGGTGAATGAGCGCTCTCCATTTAGTTCTTTCCAAGAATGTTTCTTCCTCCATGATCCGCTGCACATCCAGACCTCTCCCTGCAAGATCATTTCTAACCGGGTTGATCCATCTCTTCCTCGGTCGACCTCTTGGTCTCTTGCCTTTTAGTTCTTTCTCAAACCACACTCTAGCTGTTCTTTGTGTGTCCATTCTCTTGAGATGACCGAACCATTTCAACCTGGCTTCAACACAGATCTCATTAAGAGATCGTTCTACTTGAACAAGATGGCGTATCTCATCATTTTTTATTTTGTCCCTCCTTGTCTTCTGAATCATAGTTCTTAGAAACTTCATCTCCACCGCCTGTAGTTTACTGGTATTTCTCTTGGATTGGGTACAGGTTTCTAAGCTATATGTAGTAACAGGTACAAAGAAGCTCTTGTAGAGTATTAGTTTTGATCTTAAAGGAACTTGCTTATCCCAAAGAAGTCCTCTCACGAGATGATAAAATTTTGCTCCATGTTGAACTCGACTAGTTATTTCTGCAGATGGTTGGTTATCTGTGGACACTACACTGCCAAGGTAACAGAACTGATGTATTTGTTCTAATTTTGTACCATTGAGAGTGATGTTAGTACAGATGTTTTGTCGACTAATGGGCATCACAACCGTTTTGGACTTGCTTATATTCAGACCAAATTGCTTGAATACAGCATTCCAATCATTCAGCTTCTGTTGTACTTCAGCCTCATTTTCACCCCATATTACAACATCATCTGCAAACGCTAAAGCTTTAAATTCAGAGGTCTTATTGAGTCTCTTAACTCTTTCCATTAGTTCATCCATTACAGTTATGAATAAAAGTGGTGATAGAGCGATGCCTTGCTGTACACCCTGCTTAGTGTCGAACCACTTTGAATAGCCATCACCTATTTGGACACAACTCTGGCAGTGTTCATATAGCATCTTCACTTTATTTATTAAAGCGCATGGTATTGATCTATTGAAGTCAAATAGAGATTACTACTCTCGCTTGGGCCAGGAGACTAGAGAAAGCACAAGTTGTGAGGACCATTGCTTATTTTCTTTTATGGGAAGGGTGAAGTTTAGCCAAAGAGAAGAGCTTAGCTAAGTTCATTTAATGTGAAGTTTTGAAGCCATTTTTAGTGTTGCTTGTACAAAATGTCAATTTATACTTTTCACTTGGTCAACACTCTTTTTGCTCATTATTATTGGGTGTGGTTATATACTTTTATATAACACTGATCCTTAAAAAAATGACATGTATTGATATTATTTATCAGTGAATAACATTAATACATGAAATTATTTTCAGGAACAGTGTTATATATAATATAGCCTAACCCCGCCCAATCATATCGGGCAAAAAGCGTGTCGATAGACTGGAAAGTATAAATTGAGTTCTTTAAATTCACAACTTCAATTCTAGTTGGCACAAATGAATTGTTGGCTTTTCTGCTACAGGTGTTTGCAGGCCTATGATAAGGGACTCGTTTATAAAACATTTCTAAACTGAAAGCTGACAAATCTTAAAATGTGTTCATTTTGCTCATTTCCATTTTTACGACCAAAATCTAAACCTAGACCTGGTGTGAAAGTCATGGACAAGTGGCTACATACAAAATGTGTTGGTTGATTTTTCTAGTTTTTTTTTTTTTTTTTTTTTTTTTTAAGGTAATTTGTCTAGATGGTAATTTTTTTTATGGAGACTGCTATTTAGTAAAGGTATTCTCAATACAGAGATGTTGACTCGGCTGGTTCCTTTTCATATCCATGTTTATGAATCAGTTTTGTCGCTTGATTAAATTAAATTAAGTGTTTTGTATATTTGCATGAAGGAAGTGCCTTTACAGTGTTGTTATACATATGATTACATAATGAAGTTCATTGACAGCAGCTATCTATCAGAAGTTATTAGCAGTGATTTAAAAATGATTTTCACAAGACCTCTTGGAATAGGACAAGGGAACCTGAGGTGGAAGTCACATGACATTTTGTCCATGGACACAAAATTGACATGATGTTCTCTCAAAGAAAGAATGGGTATTGTAATGCGGATGGGGTTGAAATGTGAAGTGTAGTATAAAATGGATTCTACTTAGAGCTGTAGTATGCAAGTGATACACAATCTTAACGACTAAAATTTGTTGTGGGCCACAATTAGAATTTGTTAAAAGTTAGTAGTAAGCTGCTCCAGCATCATTCTCCTAGAGTTGAAGTCTTGATCCATGTTAGATTGTAAGGCATCCCACTGAAAATGGAGATCAATTTCAAGTGCTTCAGGTGATATTCACAAACTTACTATGGGAGCAATCAAAAAGGACTTTAAAGGTTACAAGATGAGAATTGTGGTTCATAAGTGTAAATTCAAAATCTGCTGCATACAGGTCAATAGATTTGTTGGAATAAGTTCTGCATTATCTTTTATATAGTGGTATACATTTTTTAATCATCTGGATTTAAGATGTGATATGTAATAATACAGGGCAGAGAGGCTAGTTGTGTCCAAACATTTAAATTTTAAAATATACTGTACGAAGTGAGTTACTTCACAGGCAAGAAACAATCCCTACAATTTACTCTAAATCTGCTCAATATTATGCAGGGCATTTGGGTTGTCTGATACCAGATTGTTCATGGTGCGTACGGCACAACAACATAGGTGTTGAGTTGCTTGTACAGTATATCACACTGTGTCAGTAGGGAAGCACCACTTTTGTAGATTAGCCTTGGATCTGCCAACTTCAGTTCATAACCCATTTAGGGACTTCCAGGTCATGCAGTCCTCTGTGACCAGGAGGTAGAGATTCCTTGGATATCATCCAGTTTGACAGATGGTAAGTTGTTCCTTTCCATTTGATGACTCTGACTCTCTCTACTGGCCCTTCAAGGTATGCTGAAGTTCTCAGGAATTTCCTGCTTGATTTTAATCTTGCCTGTGCAGAAGTGGTGTGAAGGCAGTATAGATGATTGATGCCGTTCCTTGTTTGCTGACATTTCTCTCCTGATGTCACATGGAGCAATCCCAGCCTATGATTGTTCTACAGCTCTCTTTTAAGGCCACATCCAATGTGGGCACTTGAACCACACTGAGCTGACGTGTTCACCTGCATAGTAGCATTGGGTCTATGCTGTTTTCCTGATACTTGGGGAATGTGTACCCCAGTTCTCGCCCATTTCTGAAGGAGTCATTTCTCTGGAAGAGACCTTTTGCTTTATCTTTAAGCAGTGCTGTTGATGGTGAGTGAACTAGGATATCTGGGAAGGAAGCAGTGATCCAACAGGACTCCATTCCACAATACTGTACGTTTCCAATCATATTCATTATGTCTTAAGGTGGTAGGCACATACTAGAGTCTTACTTGGATTCGGTTTGAGTTGTTTGTTTTCGTAGTAAGTGCCAAGTTGTTCCAGTGTATTAGACAATATGCATTTAATCGCAGAAAGGCAAGTGCTTAAATGAAGTTCCTGGAACCTTGAGGCTGTAGTTGATCATTGATGTACACTCACTTGAAGCAGGTCATTCTTTTCGAGTTTAGCACCGGCTGTGTCATCCTTGGAAATCGACAAAAATAAAAACATCAATTTTGCAGCCGAGTAACTATTATCCTGGTCAACCTGCATTACCCTGTTGGGCGATGTGTTCACTAATGAAAATTAGATCTGGAATGTATCCATGCTGTTAAAGAATGGAGGTAGTTAACTGTCGATAAGATTTAGTTGGAAGGTATCAGTGCATTCTATTTGTTACCACATACACAGCCTTAAATGATGTTGAAGTCTCAATCTATAAAGATTCTTATGTTTCTAAAAACCAACAGAGGATTGAAATGAGAACCTAAATCTTGGTGGTGTAAAGACTGTTATATAACTTAGCAATTTTTAAGCTCAACTCGTTGAATTCTTCAGTAGACTTGGTCAGTGAGGTGTCTCACTTGTAACCAAGTGGTGTGTCAACCCCTCAGTTGTCTTCAGTTAGAGGCCTCAATTTTGACTTCTTATACAGGCTTCACCTTATTTCAGAGCATAGGGCACTTGTGCAAATTTTATTCCCAAACAATTAGTTATACACACTATTCGAGACAACGATTAGATAACATCCACTCCAAATAAATGTTATTGAGGAACTCGGTTACCGATAAACTGGAGACACGAGGTGCAGGACAAACTCTATTTATTAATAAATACAGAAATTAAGGCTACTGATGGAGCTAATAAATAAAGAGAATTGTTTAATACTAATATAAGCATAGTAAAACGATGTTAATTCATTTTAGGTGCTTTAAGCTAAGCAGAGATGAAAAAATACATAACGTTGAAAAAGTACCATAATTTATGATTTATAATAAGGTTCCTTGTGGTAAATGTTATAAACATTTAACAAAGGGTAAGTGTGTTTTATTATATTAAGATGTCCCAAGCCCCTAAAATTATCGAAGCCAGAGTGAATATGGGCAACAGCAATTTTTCGATAATTAAGGTACATGCTGCCCAGCAAGGTTGTAAAGATGATGAGAAAGAGGAGCTTCGTGAAGATCTGGATGACCAAATAAGTGAAGTTAATATAATGATAATAAAGGATTAAATGCTTAAATTGGAGCAGATAGATCAGGTTATAAAGAGTACATGGAGTAAAGAGTGTTGAAAAAGTCTGTGAAAGATTTCTGTGAAAATAAAAAATTACTTCAAGAAACAAGATAGCCATAAAATAATCAGATAGAGCTGGGATGGGGGATCTAAACAGTGATACCAGATAAATAATTAGGAGAAAGTGTGAGAAACACCAATGTTATTCCCAGCGAGTGTCTAGATGGTGGCCACAGGCTGCTAGTGATGGACTTGGACTATAAGGCTGTATGTACAGTAAGTACAAGATAAGTTTTTAGAATAAAGGAATGGAAATTAAGGGATGAGGGGAATAAAAAGGTCTTCCAATACCTGGTAATACAAAAGTTACCAATGAATGCAACACAAAGTACACATGGAATGGAATTGAAAACAGCGTTAGTGGACTATGCAGTATAGGCGTGTGGCAAAACTAATGGAAGAGTAAAAGAGAAATAAACTAGTTGGTGGAGTGAGAGTGCAAGTGGTTATTAACCTTTTAACTGCTATGTATTTCCAGATGAATAAACACCCATTTGCTGAGTTATTTTCACACGTCTTAGTGCCATTCTACATCAAGGCCCTAAATCAATTTAACATATTCCTCCTTCTCCTTTTGGCTCCATATATTACATATATTATTACATTGGATTACATTTTACACACACATACTCAAATAAGCTTTCTCCAGGGGCGCACCCGTAAAATAATTTCCGGGGGGATAGTTGAACTGGATGTAAGTAAAAACTGCCTTATGTAGTGACTGGCTAAACAGCCTTTACTAGGGGTGACAAATCAGAATTTTAGAGGGGATGTATTCCCTGCTCCCTCCTGGGTATGGCGGACTTTTAGAATCGCCACTACTCGAAAAAAAAAAAAAAAACTACAACTTTGTCTGTTGTCTGCCATTAAAGCGCACTACAGCGCACTGAAGTCGAACATGAGTCAAACCCTTCCATCTCTTTGAACAAATTAATAGCGTAATTCGCATCACCATAGATATTAAAAATGCAAATTAAATGGTTCTATGGACTATCACCAAAGAGCAGGTAAGTCTTTCAAATGACTCGCCTCAAACAGTTGGAATGTGGAACTAAAAAAGGCGTGCACGTAGCGACAAACCGTTTCGTCATTAGCACCCCAGCGTGGTAGAATTGGAGACAACCGAAGTGCAGCAAAGAGAAATGAGGATCTTGAAACACCAAAACAATGGCAAGGTATCATACCAAGTGATCGCCAGAAAATGGCTGACCTCGAACAAGTGTACAGAAATAAGAAATTATGAGTAAAAGGAATTCTGAAAGAAGAGAAGAACAAGAGCTGGGAGACATTCACACAAAAGCTCGAAGAGAACTAGAGATAAAATGTATATAATATTGAAGAGTAAAAGATCAGACAGAGAGGATATTACGGCCACTGAAGCAGAACACAGAATTATATTCAGGAATATTAAAGGAATAATAGAGCAGATTTAACCCTAGCTCAGTCCGGTGTCTTTAAGGTGGTTTAAATACAACAACCTATTGACAGAAGATTTACTGTTCAAGTTCCCCTCTAAGGGTCAATTTCTGACACCCCAGCATATCTAAAGCCATAGCAGTCAGAAGTGGCAATAATAATTACATTGACACATTATTATTTTGTTGTAACTATTACTATACCGTACTAACGTATCTTGCAAGGGAGAGTAAAGTAAAGGGAAGGGAGGAGAGGAAAAATGATAATGCAAGAAATTTAATGTGGATGAGAGAATGATAAAATATAATTATATGAATCATATTGAGCAGTCAAGATCTTGATTGACTCCCTTAGTTATTATTTATTTAGCATATGGCAACAAGTTAGGTACATATATGAAAAATGAAAATCCACAGCCTGCTTCCAGTCTCCGACCGGGTCAGGAATGGAATGAATGAAGCCCCCATCTAGTGGCGAGGATATGAACTGTGCCGGCTGCCGAGGCCTGACGCACTCCTCTGGGGCAATGATTAAATGAATGACAGATGAAATGAAATGATAGTGGAGAGTGTTGCTGGAATGAAATTTTGACAGGGAAAACCGGAGTACCCGGAGAAAAACCTGTCTGCCTCTGTTTTGTCCAGCACAGATCTCACATGGAGTGACCGGGATTTGAACCACGGACCCAGCGGTGAGAGGCCGGCGTGCTGCCGCCTAAGCCAGGGAGGCTTAAGGTACATATATAAAAGTACAAATATATACAGACAAGAAACATGTTTCCCGGGAGCAAGATTTAATTATATTGCAATGTCCAGTTGGGTGATCCACTGTATGGCTTCCTCCGTTGGTTCCAGAAAGTCATTTGGGCTACCTGTATAGGAACGTAGCACACATTCACTTAACAATATGAGGGATTGTATGTTGAGAGGCACCACAGTCGCACTCCGGTGATGTAATATATTTCCACTTATAAAGGGCGTCCCTACATCATCCATGATTTGTTTTCACCCGATTCAGTGTGGTACAGAGCTTACGCGGAAGATGATGTCCACTAGGAAGTTGTTCACCAGAAAAGACGTTGTGTAGGGAACTGTCTGTAGCAACTTTCCAGCCACTTTTCCATTCTTCTAAAGGGTAGAAATTCCCATCGGTCAAAGTGACAGCATCACGCAAAGATGGATGACGTGACTTGAGCGTCGGTATCTTGAGAGCGGGAATGTCATCCAGAACAGGCGATTGAGGGTTCTTTTCAATCTTCCTGTACTCTCGTATGGCCGGCCCCGTGGTCTTAGGGTAGCGTGCCTGCCTCTCACCCGGAGGTCCTGGGTTCGATTCCCGGCTCAGTCAGGGATTTTCGAAACTGACGTGAGGGCTGGAAAGGGGTGCAATCAGCCTCGTGAGGACAATTGAGTAGCTGTCTGACAGTGAGGCAGCGCCCCGGTCACGGACCCGATGCGCTGACCATGCGTCACCCCAATATCTGCGGGCCAAATGGCTGGGCAGCGGTCGCTTGGAAGGCCTAGGCCCTTCAAGGGCTGTAATGCCAGGGGTTATTATTTGTACTCTTGTATGAGAGCATTTGATCTTCTTAAATCAGGCGGCATTATACCTGACAGAATTGGAAGCCAATACTTTGGTGTGGGCTGACATTCTACATTGAAGTAGGTTTCCAGAAACAACTTAAAACCTCAGCTGCATTCATTGACTACCTTAGTTAGAGTCTTGGATGGGCTAAGTCTTTGTACCCTGGAACGACTTGTTTACGTTTCTCCTACAAATTTCTTTCCCACACTGAACGACAGGAAAATGCATGAACCTCAGTACATCCAACATTAGCACTGCATACAAGACTGATGACCCGTATTATGTCACTCCAGTAACACTTTTGACAGGATATTATTTACAAATGAGATGGGAAACTAACTTCCTATTCATTTCTAGCATTCTAAGTAAAATTATCAGTTTGCTACAGAAATATATCCTAATATAGTATGGTAGCTATTATACATATTAGGTATCAATATATAAATAATAAAGGAAAGTTTGATTTGCTTTGAAAAAATATTATTCAAATGGAAATTTCTTGCAATTTTGGCATTTTTTCAGTTCCTAATCATTGGACATCCTGTTCTAAATATTGACCTATCGGTGCATTGTTACATTGATGTGTTCCATTTTGCTAACAACTTATCTTGGTTGAATTTTCATTCTTCGAATTTCTAATGTAAGTAGAGTGAAAAAGTAGTACATACCCTTTCTCTGATATCAATGTCATGATCACAGCATGTACGCTGGAGGGTCTTTAGGGGATACTGTAAAAAGTAGGGTTCATGACCCCCATGGGAGTGACCCTAGAGCCAGAGGAAGTCGGTCACTGATGTTGAGGCAGACACAAGTATCATTATATTAAATAAAATATTTCGATCATTTCCTGTATGTTAGTAGCTACATGATCCATTCCTGCTCAATGGTCTTCCAGACTTTTCCCCAAGTTCCTTGCCATGAACTCCTATATCCATGCTATAATCTTCTATCACATCAACTTTTGATCCCACCGTGGTAGCCTCATTTACAATGTATATTACTAATGTCTTGCTCAAAACAAGATAGCTTCTACCTATCTACTTCTGTAAGGGAGTGGAAGTTTGCCGTTCCAGGAAAAATGGCAGTCGTGTTCTTAGCTCCATTCTAGTTGTGTGTACAGAATATTTCTTCATTTCACATAGTGGATGGTGAAAATGTCTCCAGTCGCTGTAAATAAGCGTGGTGAATTACAAACTACTTGTTTGAAAAAGCAATTGAAAATGCATGCTCTATATGAAAGCACTGCTTCTGTTTTTACATCGGTAAGTAGGTTTCCCCCCACCCCCAAACAATCGTGACTTTCAATGTAACATTTTTCATTTCTCTGCTGCTTCCGCTTGCTTGAAGCCCTGCTTGTAGCGTATTGCCATGGTACCACATAACTTGAGTTGCATTCCTGAAGGTGATTTGATATTAATGCAGTATTTAACTCCTACAGATTAGACTAAGGGGTTGGCAACCCAGGAGTGTATGGTGACTGCTTTGAAGTAACTGAACCTATTAATATTGTAGCTTTCAGTCGGTCAACACAAAGCTTTAAGCACCAAAAAAAGAACTGTTTATTTTTATGTTGCAAAACTTAAAAATGATTATCCCTTTAACAAAAACGGTCTTCCTCCCCCAAACTAACCTATGATATACTATTGCTGTGATACACTTAAGCAGTAAGTCCTAAAACTAAGTAAACTAAGCCTTTATGAAAAAAATCCACAGCCTGCTTCCAGTCTCCGACCGGGTCAGGAATGGAATTAATGAAGCCCCCATCTAGCGGCGAAGATATGAACTGTGCCGGCTGCCGAGGCCTGACGCACTCCTCTGGGGCAATGATTAAATGAATGACAGATGAAATGAAATGATAGTGGAGAGTGTTGCTGGAATGAAATTTTGACAGGGAAAACCGGAGAAAAGCCTTTATATTTATCAGTAATAATTACCACATGTACTGTGTTATCTGATGGGTTTTCTTGTATTTTGCTTTTAGAGGGCAGAGTCTGTCTGTGGGTGTCACTGTAGGTTTGGTATTGTTTTGTAGAGCTATTTGTCTTGCATATTTGAATCTGCAGATGCTCGCTTGACGAGCGAAACATGTCATCTCTTACTATTATTCTTCGATAGTCCGTAACAATATTTATAAATCTTAATCGCATGTAATTTATTTCAGGATATTTGCACATATTCCAGTAATTGAAATTATGTTCGTGTTGACCGACTGAAAGCCACAGTATTAATTGTTAATAAGGCAGCACTGAAAAATGGTTTCAAAGCTATTGAAACTGAACCTGTTAAAGTTCTGAGTTGGAGGGAGTGCTGGTAGGGAAAGTATATATGTAACTTATATAAAATATAATGTATACAAATACCTGTTGCAGTCCTATTAGCAAAACTGAAACAAATCAATGAAAGGAAATTGCATAGTATCTTCTAGCTTTTATAGGTTGGGGGAAGTCGGCCAGTTGCCATCTATACCAAATTCGAAATTCAGTCAGCAGGTAGCACCAGTTGTCAGGGTCCATGATTCTCTTCCAGTGATTGCCATACACTACGTAAACAGTGACCATTAAATAAAACAACAAAAATAAGCTCTTGGTAGTGACTGAATTTTCATAAACATTTCTCTGGATTGCTTTGCAATCGACCAGATCCATTGTAATGGTCGACTGGTTGCCAACCCCTGGATTAGACCTATTGTACATGTTTGAAAATTAGTAAAGTTAATGTAAACTGTACTTTTATTTTGTATTCCCAGAACTAAGATCACGGTGCCATGCATGTGTAATGGTTTTTATTTGTATGGACATATTAATTTAAAAGCATGGTGATAGATAAACAGGTGACTTAGCGAGCTTCCTTGACTTTGTCACTCAAAGCTTGCTAGTTCCGGAGGCTGGTTCAAAATCATCTATAGGTAAACCTACTTTATTTCGTGACACCATACATAATATTTATCCTGAAGTAAGGTAGGCATTCTACATAGGGTTCCAACAGTCCTCAACAGATGGCAGGAATGTCGTTACATGGGAAAATTGCTCAGAGCGGAAATAGTCGCTGGATGTATGACAGTCAGTTAGGAGAATGGGATGTGAGTGAAAACCCGTTGTTTGTTAAGCATCTCCTGTACTACAAGGTCGTTAAGGGAAGTTGTTGACGTAATTATTCAAGACCTTCTATGCAGCCATATTCTCAAGGAACATACTTGTAATCTCGGTCGTCAGAGTTGGATTTATATGCATATTACTGAAATAATTGCTTGGCAAAATATAGCGTCACGGAATTAAGTATGCTACCGCAAAATTAAGTAGCATGCCCACTACCCACATATCATTGTATAACTTTAATATTTTTCCATTTCTTGAATGCTCTTTATCATGGATAAGTAGAACAATGTATTGGTTTCGTACACGTAAAATATAAAATTTTTTGATCAAGAATAATTGTTTTGGTTTCTCATCTATGATCCTTGATATCACGAAGTTAGGTAGATTTACCCTACTAATAAGTATTACTTCAGCCTACTTTATTACTTAATTTTAATGCAAATTCTAATAATAAATAATGGATTATCCTCCATGAACACCAGTTAACATTGGTTATGTGGCATGCATAGGCCCTTAGTTGGCAGCAATTGCAGTGACAAGTTCAGAATAGCAGACATTTTGAATCAAAATTTTCTGCTTGCAGGATACTCCTGCTTATTCACATGTATAGGGAAATGTAAGGATTTGAAGCCATTCTTTCTGTGTTGCCTTTACAAACTGCCATTGTAGCTCTCCAGTCAGTCAACACGAATTTGCCCAATGACTGGGCAGGGTACAAAGGATGAAAATATGTAAATACACTCTGGGAAAAAATTTACATGTATTAGTTAATTATCACTATTACAATGGGGGCAAGTGATAATTAACAAATACTGTACATGTATATTTTTTCCAGGAGTGTATTTACATATTTCATACTTTGTACCCCGCCCAGTCATTGGACAAATTTGTGTTGACCGACTGAAAAGCTCAAATGACAGTGTATAAGGAAATGGTATACCAGTGGACATTACAGTTTTACTTATCCTGAAAAAGTGTCAAATTTAAACATGCATGAAGCCACCGTTTGATTAAAATCTGTTATATAGCAAATTAAATTCTAATAAGGATTTTTCTTTATAATTGACAAGATTTTGAAATGATACCCTTCCCAGCTCTGTCTTCCCAGATTGGTTTTTATTTGTATGGAAATTTAGAATGCATAAAATCTTGTAATCATACTTTGAAGCATAAGAGTTGAAAATGAGACAGGCATGGGGTTCCGAAAATGATATTGATATTCAGAATCTCCAGTATTGTTATCAGTGATGATGAAATTATAGTATATATTTCCTCCATGCCAAACAAAGTTTCCAAGTTATGGCTATGCCTCTGACATGGGGTGGGGAACTGTATATACAGCCGACTGTGCAATATTGTAAATTAACTGAGCCATGCCATTATGGACAGAAACTTTGAAATATTGTAAATTAACTGATCGATGCCATTATAGGGATTTTTCTTTAGCAAATTCTCATGGTTGAAGTTACAGCAAACTATGAAGCCTAGTTAAGGGAAAGTAATTTCTAATTGTTGTGGTGAAAGATTTGTATAGCAGCCTACTGGATTATGTAGATTACAATGTTAGCATGTTCATATGCATGCGATATCATGGTCATGGGAGATGCAATAGTTCAAGTTTTCATTATAGGCTATGAAACACCAGTTGAACTTGGTGTTGCAATTCTGAAAAAGCTGTCTTCAATGTCATATCCTTTGAACACTTACAAAACATTCAATTGATGAATACCTCTTTTCATGGTTTTCAGGCATTTAGTTGAACACAATACTTAAGCTAACTGCCTCATAAAGTTCTAAAGATAAACCTCACTGGAAGTTGTCCCGGTTCAAGATAGCTGTTGTTAATGGTTTGTATGTGTATAGTATGCACTTATTTCCCTTCTGTGTCTTGTATGTTTGTTAGCCTTCTACATCTGGCATTGAATCGCTGGGCACTGAGAGCACAGCGAGTAATGGCAGTAGTCGAAAAAGATCTACTACAGTCTCTCCTCGTAAGCGTCGGAAAGGTGTTCGACGCACAACCAGGAAGTGCCGAAAGAGAACTACCTCTAAAACAAGCTCAAAAAGAAAACAAAAAATGTCAAAAAGTGGAGACTGCACTACTCGCAAAACCAAGACCAAGAGGCGAAAAACGAGAAAGCCTCGACGAAGAAAGTTAAAGGTAACATCAGAATATCTGCACATTAAGGTCTAAATAACTTAATTCATAGTTGTTAATGTGTAGTTAAACTCTGTATTTATATTGGTGCAAGGGGCAGATGACCTCGTAGTTCCTCCCCTTAAAACAATAACTAACTATATTGTTGCAAATAACATTTTTCTATCATTTATTATATTATTTACCATATCCCAATTTTTATGTTACTTATGATAAACATGAGGCGCACATTGTATTTCCCACAGTTAGTCTTGGCAGCAAGCTACTAGCTTATAAAAAAATTATCTCCCCCTCCTTTTCTTGCTCTGTTAATGGAACTTGTGCATTTAGTTCATACATCTTTTGTTGTGCCGTGTGAAGCACTATCATTCATTGCAGAAATTGTATTCTGAACATATATCATAGTGAGTACTTTAGAGTTTACCACCAATGACAAACGCATCCCACTCCTGTGTGACTTCGACTTTTATCTCCAAGTCTGCGTGAATGTTACAACGGAAATTATACTTCCCCATGTTTGCTGACATAGGCACCAGGATGTATGTTGAACTGCTAACAGGCTATCTTTTGTGCAGCGAGATTCTCAGCTGCTCTGTGACTGATGTATCCATATTTCTCAGCATTCAGGCACTGTAACACCGAGATATCTACTCTTGTGATTGCTGAAACTGTGTCCTGATGATGGCCAATGGAACGCATGTCTTTCCGCGAGCCCATCTCGTCACCTACTTCCATGACCCATGTCCTTGATCTCAGTGGGTGGAGTGCACAAAAACATTGCACCTACATCCTACATGATTGCAGGGATAGTGAGAGAAACGGCAAGCTGGGGCCACTATTCCAAAATCTAGTTCCTCTCCAAGAAGCTAAAGTTAATCTGATGATTTTTGACACACATGCTGGGGTGAATGGGCTAATCGTTGGATGTACAGTCGCTATTACCTAGCGTTCATAAACAAGTAAAGGTAAAAATTCGTATTCAGTGTATTTAATCTGCTGTCATTTACACTTGACTGCATTTTACATTTTCTCTTGTCCCCTTGAAAATCTTACATTGGGGTTTTACTGTATTAGTAACTATTTTTAACACTCCGTTACACTTGTAATAATTGTAAAGCGGTTACATGCTTGGCGGGGATTCCCTCATCATGCACAAATACTTCAATAAATTGTGTCTCTTATGTTCTATTGAAAGAGAAAGGGCCTAAAAATCTTCCTCACGGTACTGTTGCTTACTTAAAGTTATTTATTTTTTGTTAAGACCTGAATAAAAATAAACTAGAAGGAGAAATAACTTTCCCTCGCTCATATTCCTGATTTTATGGTACGTCCTTACACGCATAGGCGGAGATTCCCTGCAGTGTTCATTTTACATCATCTTTGAATTTTTCCAGCTTTTTAATGTATAATAAACACTACAGTAAAATTCACATCAATAAGGAAAAATTAAAATACACAAAGGGAAAAGAACTAAAAATGTATGCACTGTAATGTTTTCTAATATTCGTCGAGAGCACTAGCCGTTTGCTTCATACTTAGTCGTCATCGGTTCATTGAATTGTTTGCGGGTGGTTGTGGTGTGTTCCCTGCAGATCGGTTTGTTACAACTCTGGCATCTAGTTTTAGTCTTCCTGTTCTTCTTTGAAGGACAGTAGTGACATCTCACATCCTGCTGTTTTTGCCGGTCTATCTCAGGCTCATCCAGAGCTTGTTTCCTTGGGAAAGAAAATATGTCACACATTCTGGTCTTCATCGTATTAGAAATATTTGATTCATACAATCTGCGCTTGCAATGGACAGACACCAGTGCCAGACTGTATAAAAAGTCATTACTTGGGTCTGTACTTTGTGTATTGTGCCTGAAAATCACGAATGCATTTACACCTCCTGCATTCAGCATGAAGAAAAAATGCATAGAGGCCATCTGGTTGCCACTCTGGCTACAGAATATTTCTTCTGTAAAGCGTCACTCATATCTACTCCAATTTTTGTGCTGTTATAGCAAGTGGTCATCTCTGGTTTTTCAGCATCACCACTAATTTCATCTATGCTGTCATCATCGTGCATAGTCGAGACTAGTAAAACTACTTTGTCCCTTTTAGGTTTGTATGGGACAAGAGTAGTTGAACTCGAAAACCCGAATATGGAGCTGGAAAATTTCCTGTTTTTGCATTTCACACTAAAAAATTCCTTAATCTCCTTCTTGTTTTTCCGTATTGTTCCTAACAATGTGAGTTTTTTTTTGCAAGAGGCTCTCTGCCAGTGAAACCCATGTGAAAAAGTTGTCACAGGTCACGTTACGCCCAGTATTTTCCAAGTGTTGCACCATCCGGTGCACCACAGCTGTGGTTGAGTTGTTGACATGGAATCGACCTGGAGGCTGGTTTCTCACGAAAATTTCCATGTTAGAGGTATAAAATGTCTTTGCATCAGAGCAAGCCCAAATTTTTATGCCGTATTTTCCCGGTTTGTTGGGCATGAACACCTGAAAGCTGCAAAGGCCTCTGAAATTTGGTAACATCTCATCTACAGTCACGAAAGCACTGTGGCTATAGTTAGATTTACAGTTATTCACAAAGTCTTCGAACACTTCTCTCCCACAGAACAGTTAGTCAACTTCTTTCCTTTGCGGCCTGTTACGATCGGACGAAAGCGATCATTTGCAGTAAGAATCTGAATCGATTAACTCCCATAGGTAAACGAAATAATTCAATTCCAAGTCAGTCATTCCTCCATAAATCCTGTAGGTTCTGGCGGGATGATTGTGAAGCTCCTGCAAGATAGAGAAGACCTATGATGGCCGCCATTTCAGCGAAGTCCGTCTCCTTTGCATCTCTTTCCCGAACGTAGGATCGCTGAACAGACCTTATTAGTATACTCTACTATCTTGTTCATCATACTACAGTATCTGGAAAAAACAATTTAAAACAATCTAACACACTTTTAACATTCCGAGCCCCTCGAATCGGCCCTGGTAATTTTGTAACAATGTTACACTGTCTGGTTCGACATTTCCCTTTCACTGGTACATAACTCCATGGAGTGATATTATCTTTTCCCAAATATGTGGGAGCGTCAGCCAAATTTGTCGTTTCGTCATCACTACAAAGCTCTCCTCCGAGTCGCTGCCCTGTGCTACATTATTTCTCAGTTCCTCTTCATCTATATCACTGTCTTCAGAATTTTTTCCTTCAAATGTTGGATGTAAAACGATCGGTCCATCTTCATCACCATCTAACTCAGCTAGCAAGTCCCGGATGCGTTGTTCTTCCTTTTCAAAATCCATCATATGCTCTGAAGTGTACCTTTCCTAAAAAGGAATATAAAAAGAACAATGAGTAATAGGTGAAGGTATAACAAGAGCAACACCAACGGAAATCAAGAATATAACTTGCAATAGTCACACGCATAGGCGGGAAATCTCCGCCCGGGAGAAGACTAACGATCGTCTGCTCGTGTACACGCCTCGGCAGTGACTAACAATGACTCCACTCTGCGCGGAAGATCTCCTGGAGTTCCATCCTTCACGCATCTCGATAAAAATAAAAATTCACGAAAACGTTTAAACAGCAGGGAATCACCGCCCTGCGTGTAACGGAGTGTTAACCTCTTCCCATTTATTTTATTTCAACTTGCTGTATGTAATATACTGTATATCTGTTTTGTGCAGGTATCTCGCCGAAGAGTACCCAGGGTTCCCAGGGTTTTAATGCCTTTGTCAGTGAAAGGTCGTCTGGCAGAGCAACTTGGAATGTGTCCACCTAGCCGTCCGGGGACAACACTGCCTGTAGTGAAGGCTCGTCCAATGTCAGATATTGATTTGATGAGGAGTCGTGCTGGTATTCCAACTCTCCATCTCTTTGGTCAGCGTGATCAGCTGGACTATTTTTCAGGGTATGCTTGTTCTCATTCTTATAAATCTCATATTTCTCAATATACTCAATATACAGGGTTATTCACCTAAGATGTTACACGGCAATAACATCTAAGCCATTAAAGATATCGGTATTCTGTTTTCACTTTTGCCAATGGTGCTAAGGGGCTCATAAACTATGATAACTTATACAATTTTCTCTTTTTATTGTGAATAGCTGAGATATTGGTACAAACTTTGATTTTCTTAATGGAACTATAGGCTGCTAATTTTTGCATTCAGAGTAACAGATTTCACTGAGACAAATTCAACGATGATATTATTTCCCAAATCGGACAAGTACTTTTTGAGAAATCGAGGATATGAAAATTGTGCTAGGCACGCCTTCTTTTGGTGACGCGTTATGCGAATGGCTAGTATGTGGCTGCTGAGTGTGAGTCACGGCTTGTGAGCGTAGCCTCATATACAGGTGTAATCTGCTTCAAAACTGAATGAATATCCTGAAATCAGAATCGTAGTTGTCATTATCAGTGTTTGGTTCTTTGGGAAATGTAAATAAGTGATAAGAAAAATAGAAAAATTAAGTTTCATTTGTTGTCTAATAATTTCTTACATCGCTAGAGCTGTTTGGTGTAATGGGACAAAGGAACACATTCATTGGCTCCGGTGAGGGAGGGAGGGAATATCTTCCCTTTTATACAGGGAGTGGCAAAAAGATATGACGGTTTTTAAATCGCAACAACACAAACATTTTAAATGATACAAACTCTTTTATTACTTATAACAGCAAGGTGTACATGTCAATTAATGGAAAACAGGAAAGAACAATAGATTTTAACTTTTAAGATTTGAAGATAACGTCTTTCAAATGATGCCCATCTTTTGCCATACGGCAAAAAGATCTGATGGTTTATGTCGTTGTATGGCTGAGAGAGTTGAAGAGGGCGCGCGTTCCATCTCGTAACACAATTTTGTTATGGGTGAGTAATTTCAGAGCTACAGGTTCAGCCTTAAAACATACGTTGACAGGCCGTCCAAGGTCAGCCAGGACACCAGAAAATGTTGAGCGAGTGAGACAAGCTGTGGAAACCAGTCCACAGCGGCCGACTCGTAAATAAGTTGCTGCTTTGCAAATGTCTGATCGAACAGTGAGACGAATAATGCGTTTCATTTGCATTTTCATCTGTATAAAATGGTTATTGTCCAGCAGTTGAATCCTAATGACTATGCAAAGCTTCAGTGCAAGACTGGAAGAATGCATGGCAAAAGATGGGCATCATTTGAAAGACGTTATCTTCAAATCTTAAAAGTTAAAATCTATTGTTCTTTCCTGTTTTCCATTAATTGACATGTACACCTTGCTGTTATAAGTAATAAAAGAGTTTGTATCATTTAAAATGTTTGTGTTGTTGTGATTTAAAAACCGTCAGATCTTTTTGCCGCTCTCTGTATTATAAAGCAAGGACATCGCTCCCCATGTTATTCAACTGAAGGGTTTGGGCTGGCTCTCCAGTAAATTCCAGGATGCTTTTCAATTCGAAACATCAACATTGGTTTGAAAGATTAACTAGTTCAAAGGAAGATCAATTCTGTGATTTCAAGTAGGCTATTAGTTATTAGTAAGAACGAGCTAAGGCACAAAACTTTCCCCGAGATTCAATATGTGACCTACCCTGACTGTTCTCTCAAATGTCATATGTATATATCTATTATTACTTTAATTACTGGTAATTAATAGCATCTACAATGTCGTAACATCTTCACTACTTTCGAATAATCATAACAAATACTATTTATATCTGATTTCTCAGCATAGTCCCAACGCTCCCCTTTCCCTTCTATTCCGATATTTGGAAGCATTTAATGCCTCTGAACATTGTCTAGGTTGTATTTGCTTTTGAATTGCCATGACTTTTTCAGTTATTACTACATGATGCATAACACACTTCGTGAGCTTGACCCTCTCCAGTGGATAACAGGAAATGGGAAGGAAGATATTATTAAAAAATGGAGTAGCCTCTGCATAGGGGGAAATGACCTTGCTGATCGATCCCTTAAAACAACAATAACTAACAAGCCTCTGCAGACTACGAAATAAGTTGTCGTCTTCCTAGTTACGATATTACACAAATAGCGCATCATTCGTAGTAAAACTCCTTGGCTATTTCATTTGACCTTATTTGAGTTGTTGATATTGTTTCATTTAGGGATTTGTACATAGTGATCAACAGCCCCATGCACTTGAGAATTTCTCTGTTACCCTGTGTCATAGTGATGTCTGCAGTAGTGCATGTTCCTGTAATGGTTGTTAGGTTTAGGAAGCCCTTAGATTAGGAACATTGCTGGCATGTACCTGGAGTAGAATTGGGAAAGCACAAGGAACCACTTTGTGGCTGGCTGGAGAGGGAATTGAACAACTCTTGCCTTGTGAGGGTGAGTATATTCCTCAACTCTTAAACAATTCAATTATTTGTCAGGACTAGAAATCAAACCCAGAACCTTTGGAACCGGGGTCTCAATATGCATCTGGGTACCAAGGAAGTTGGTGTCATTTTTTATCATATGCTTGAAATACGTAGAAATAATACAATGATTTTTTTTTTCGTGTGGCCTCCTGAGAGGCCGAGTGCAGGTCTTTCTAGTTGACGCCCGTGGGCGACCTGCACGTTGAGATGAGATGAAAGTGGACAAGGATGTGGAAGGAAGTGGCCGTGGCCTGTCGGAAGGTACTGTCCCAGCGTTTGCTTGGTGTTGAAAATGGGAAACCCTGGAAAATCATTTCAAGGACGGCCGACGGTAGGGCTCGAACCCACGCGTCGACCAAGTCAGCAGAGACTTGGCCCCATGACCTAACGCTGCGCTTTAGCGAGCGTAGCCACCACTGTCGGTACGATGAAGACGATGATGGTAAACTTTATGGGTCTTAACATCTAGGCTATTGGTCCCTAAATAATACAGAATGTCCCGTATAATTAAATTAGGACGTTGCGGATTTCCTCCGTTGTGTGGAATGGTGGGTTTGGTACCCAGCGGCCAAAGTGGCTGCAACCTAACCTAGCCTCGCTACTGTTTCGGTATTAATGGTTCGAAATTGCTTAACCTATTTTCTTACTATTCAAACATCTATTCTCAGGAAATAAAAGATCTCCATGTTTCATAAAACAATCAGTAACAATATATATTTGGCAAGGATTTCTTACATTTGCCAAGACGGCTAGTGATGAAGACAAATTTTTAAAAAACAAATACTTATGTCAGAAAATAAGTATGTCTTAATGGCCGACAACAATATAAGGTGGGTGATCTGGCAAAGTCGCCTTTAAATATCGCAAATATATTTCATAACCTCAGGGAAGCTTCATCGAATGATTTGCATTTCATAGCACAGAAATAAATATTATTATTACAAAATGTCACGTCCCGTTCAGACGTCAGAACCCTTCATAAGACTTGCCATAACACAGATCAATCAAGAAAACAAAAGGCGGTCAGCCTCCGGACTTAGAAGACAATCTTCCGTCCTAGCCCTGCCAATTACCATATATTTTGGCGAGCGAAATACCCAAACTGGTAAAATTAAAAATATATTAACACAAGTTCATCTCAGATGATGATAATAAAACAGGAAACAATCCTAGATTGCCAACCAAGTTCAATGGTAGATCGCGTGAGAAATAAAATACTATCTTGGACCAAATAATCAAATTATGGGCCCATATCGAAATAAGATAAAATAAAATCACATCTTGAAACAAAATATAAATTGGGCTTCGAATTAAGCCAAAGGAAGATGCTAGAGCTCGCGTCAGCCGGGAAGGCGGCCGGCTCTCGGGGATTTGCGCAGAGAGAGAGACAAAGATACATGTCCTCTGTTGCAACAGGTCCACCATGTCCGAGTCCCCACACCGCAGGCTGCTGCCGTGAGTTCCTGTGGTGTGGCAACACCACCGCTTAGCTCATGGAGCCCGTCTCTCTCACTCTGCTTTACACTTTTAAAGCATTCGTACAATTTGTAAACTATTTCTCGGGATTGCCTATGCACAACCTGTCATTTACTTCCCTCTGCTTCCATAGCACTCGAAATGTACACAATCGCTTCCACTGAGTCTTTAAATATTACGATATAATCACTTCGCTTTCCTGACAACACACTATCTCAGATTCTCAAGACAGACTGACTGTGATTGGTGGGATGGAAGTGAGGCATGACGTAATGGTAGCGTTGTGTTCTGCGCACCGCCTTCCCGGCTGATTCGAGCTCTAGTATTTATCGAGATGCCAGACGACACCTGGCTTCGTCAAAACAAGAAAACATTGCAATCAGCAATGAACCAAGGAAAAGCGTAGCGGTATTCACACAATTGATATAATATTCCTCTTTACCTTTTTCCCAATAGCCCGGGGCTCCAAGGCTTCACACCGCATTCCTTTTCCTTCAGATTACATCGTGGAGATTATAGGGACCGAGGCACCCCACCACGCTCAGTTTCCCATCGAATAATGGCCAAGATCACTCACCTTTTGTTTTTACCAGACTCTCTGTTGCTGCTTGCTCATGTGCAGTGAACAGAAGTTGTAACAGAAACAAATGAAAAACCGTACATGTTTTACGCGTTGCCAACCGTTACCAAACAAACGAGTACCTTTTCAAATGAGCTCCAACTCAAGTTACAGTAATTTAAGTTGGCATTTGGTATGACATTATGAGATGTCACATTCCCATTGGTTCTTCAACTACAATACACAGTCACTTTAAGACGTAGAGCACTAGGTAGCTAGCTAGATACATTAAACATGCAACAGATGTGGTACAGCACCATCATAGTAAAAATACAATAATTTCAATTACATGCTACATTCAAACATCGACATGCACTATTACATTTCCAAATATTTTCTTCTTCTTAATATTTAATTTGGCATGCAGAGGCATGCATTTAAGTTTTCTTAAGGGAAAGCTAATTATTTCTTTATTTCTTCTTAAAATAAATAAAAAATCTTGAAGTGTCCAAGGGTTTTATCTGAAAGTAGGCTAACGAATTTTTCCGACTAGACACAGCGACGGCCGACGGGCGCGAAGACGAGTAGTCATCTACAAAGGTTAAAACATATTGGGATCCTCCCACAGACTTTACACATTTCCCTATGACATCACTGTGTATTAGTTCTAACGGTTGAGTTGATTGCCTTTCACTTTTTTTAGGGAAACCCGACTTAGTAGTTTTGCCTAAGGCACATGCATCACAATCTACTTTACCTTTCACCTCAAACGCAGGAATCCTATTTATTCCCTCATGATGCCAATGGCCAAGCCTGTTGTGCCACTCCACTGCACTCCTCAGTGCAACTGCATTATGGATATTACTATTATCGTCACTTTCAGCCTCAACATTTGCAACTGATATTATAGCTTTAGATTTGGTTGACATTGATTCTAATACATAAAGTCCATTTTTCTCTAGACCTTTGAACATATCTTTTCCCTTTAGTCACCCTACTGCAAAGCCATCAAAAGTCTCAACAGATATTCCTTTCTTAGCCAATCTAGAACAAGATATTAGATTAAAATTGAAGTCAGGGACATACAAAGTATCATGAAGTTCTAGAATAACATCATTACATTTTTGTGTTAGCTCTGCTCTGACGGTACCTATATCTTTCTCTGGAACGCTGCCGTTACCCATATGAACGTAACCAGTTGTTGCTTGAAGCATAATGAATTCTGACTTTTCTTTACATATGTGATCTGTACATGCATTGTCCAAGATCCACTCGTTATCACTCACATTCATAGCTGCTAAACTCGCTGCACTTATGCAAGCCAATACAGACTTATCACTACCTTCATCCTTTAAATTATCAGCCTTCTCTCTATTCTCGGTGCAGTTTCTGGCAATATGCCCACTACCACCACATCTGAAACATTTCTTATTTTTTTTATCACAGGACAATCTCACTTATCACCCTTGAAACACTTCCTATCATTGCTGAATTTGTTATTCTGCTGCTCCGTTTGCTGTCTTGTTTGAAAAGTTTGGTTATGTCCGCCACGACGTATTCTCGGCGCAGGATTGTAGTTGGACGCCAATGCTCCCTGGACTGGTTTCGGCTTCTCTTGGATCTCCTCGTCTTCTTGAAGTAATACCGCTTTCACTGTCTTGGTCGTCAGGTCCTTGTCACCACCAAGGATCACTATGGTGACACGATGTGAATCTGGTAGGCCAGCCAGGAATAGTCCAGCCAGTTGTTTGTCATTCAGTTCCAATCCGTAGCCTGCACTCGCAACCACTCGATTAAGTCCTTGAATTTCAGACATATAATGGTGCATGGATTTATCCAGTGTTTTGGTTATGTTTATAATTTGCTTCATCACTTTTAAGCACTTGGTCAATGTGAAGAAAGTGTGAATTTCCTCCAAGGTCGTCCAAGCGTCCTTCGCGAACATGCATTCTCCAATGTCCTCTACATACTCTCTCGACACACTTTTTAGTAGGAAAGTGAGAGCCTTGCGGTTAATTCTCGTTTGATCAACATTCAAATAGTTGATTTCCTCTTCATTAAACCGAGGATCAACTGCGTTCCAACAGTTTTTGTCTGCTTTGACAACTTGAGACCAAGAATAATAGTTCGAAAAACAAAGTTTGTCTATTCGTTTCTTGATTTCTTCCAACATTTTGAATTGACTGCTCACAACTCGACAACACTTCTTTTCACTTCTCGAAATTTAACACTGCTCAAACTTTTTCACTTTTCTCTCTTCTCAGCGTTCCTGATATTTGATATTTAGTGCATATACGAGAAAGTATAACACAATACATCAAGTTTTCTACTGCTTTATTCTACAGTACACCCAACACATTTACACAAACGGCGCTCCCCCACGGACATCGCGCTAGGCTTTGTACAGTGCTAGTACTACAAGAGTTAAAAATTATTTAATTACAACTACCATAACCAAAAACACTTTTAACATATTATAGATGGCTTTTAAGTCAGTTTTTCAGTGTTGCCTTGTTGATAATTGATATTACAACTTTTCTGTCGGTCAACACAATGTAATCCCAATTACTGGGACATGGGAAAAATAACCTGAAAACCAAATTACATATATTTGTAACAGTGGGATTTAAACAACCAGAGAGGAGAAACAAATGGTTTGATGCTGAATGCGAACAGAAGATAAATGCAAGAAATCAAGCAATAATTAGAATGCTACGAATGGACACGAGGAATCAGGAAATTGTATACAGAGGTAAGAAGAGAGGCTAATCGTATATGCACCAGAAAGAAAACCGAATGGGAGAAAGCAAGGTTGGTAGGTTCTTAAGTTTAGGGGCTGCGACAACATTCTCGTAAAACGTCCGAGAGCGGCAGCGATTGTGATACATCACGATATTTCTCCGCATTCAATGACGAGAACAACTGGATTCTGGTCAAACGGACAGCGAATGTCGCCGATTGCGTAATAATGCTATATTTTCTCGTGCCCGACCTCAAGGACAATGGAAATCTCGTCGAGCGACTAAAAGTGACACCGATTATCTAAATCGCGATATTTATCCGTATTCTATCGTGAAAACTATGGGAATCTCGACAAATGGGTGAGACCAGCGCCGATCGTGTAACATCTCGATATTTCTCCGTACTTGACTGCGAAGACAGAATTCGGTTACAATCACGTAACGTCCCAAAAATTTATTCGTGATCTATCCCGGGGACAAAGGAAATCTCGCCAAACGGTCAAGAGCAATTATAAAAACGCCTTGTGCACAAGATGACATATTAGCTGAAACAACTAATTTGATAATAGATATCTAGTATTTATTTATTATTTTTTAAATTCTTTTAACACCCTAAGTGAATTTTATTTACTGCTTTAAACGCAGTTCATCGTTGTTTTTCTTCACCGCGTGATGAGCCCCTTTGCTTGCAGACCGCAGACCTATCTTGAATTCAAAGGTAACTGAAAGGTAGCTAAAAAGTAACTAATTTTTACTTCATCCTTACAGTAGACACCCTGCTTATTTCTCTAATTTAAAAAAAAAATCTCCAGAAACGATTGGAATGTTCCTTTTATTAGCACAACCAAATGAAACTATGAAATAATTTCTCCAAAAACATTGTTCTATTGGCAATAACAGCAGCCATTTTTAAATTGATTTCTACCGTAATCGGTTGTTTTCACGACAATAATCTTTCGTACATACAGTATTTCCTTGCATAATCGTCACACCTATTTAGCCTAAATTTCGTGGAAAACAGCAGGGTGCGACGATTATGCGAAGAATATTTAAGTTCAAGGAATATACTGTATCATTATTTCCTGCATGGACCAGTCATTCGCGCAGCGTGAGTTAGGCGTGAGTCATAGCCTGCAGTCAGACAGAATTTTTTCTAACAAGGTCACGACAGGTTAAAGCTCGCGCAATGGGCTGACGAAGCTGGCCGTTCACGTCGTGGTTCATAGCCCGCAGGCATAAAGACGGGATTACTTTCTCCCGACAAGATCACGCCAGATTAGACCCATAAGCTTGCGGAATGTGCTAAGTGACGAAACTGGCCACTCGCGTCACAGTTCATAGCCCGCAGGCATAAAGACTAGATTACTTTCTCCTGGCAAAATCACGCCAGATTAGGCCTATAAACTCGTGGAATGTGCACTGGCCGCAAGCGTCGCAGTTCATAGCCCGCAGGCATAAAGACGAGATAACTTTCTGCTGACAAGATCACGCCAGATTAGGCCTATAAATTCGCGGAATGTGCGCTGGCCATTCGCGTCACAGCCCGCAGGCATAAAGACGAGATAACTTCCTGCTGACAAGATTAGGCCTATAAGCTCGGGGAATGTGCGCTGGCCGTTTGGGTCACAGTTCATAGCCCGCAGGCATAAAGACAATTTACTTTATGCTGACAAGATCGCGCCAGATTAGGCCTATAAGCTCACGGAATGTGCGCTGGCCGCTCGCGTCACAGTCATAGCCCGCAGCCATAAAGACGAGATTACTTTCTCCTGACAAGATCACGCCAGATTATACGCTCGCGGAATGTGCTAAGGGACGAAGCTTGCCGCTCGCGTCACAGTTCATAGCCCGCAAGCATAAATACGAGATATTTTTCTTCTGTCAAAGTCGCGGCAGCATGTGCAACTGATTGGCGCACAAATAGAAATATGCTATGCGACGATTATGCGATGAAATTTTATAAACCTGTTTTAGTGTTTGAAAAGTGGGGTGCGACGATTACGCGGTGGCAACGATTATGCGAGTAAATACGGTATCGATTATTACTCGTAAATATCGACATCATTTAGCCGATATTTCCATTGCTAGGAACTCACAAATTTCAAAGTACGGCGCGAAAATGTAATAAATCATAATTACTCAATAGTTTTCGTTAAATTGAGCACTTTTCCCATTTATGAGAATAATTCGCAAAAACCCTTAATTATCGCACTTTGTCGCACATTCAGTTACGCAAATTCTGGGTATACATAGTCATAATAGCTACCAAATAGTTGAAAAAACTAGAAATAAGTAAAATTCGCATTTATCACAATTGTGATTTTCCTGTATCTCTCTATATATAAGTAATAAATCAGCCAACAAAAGATATCTCAAAAAAAATTAATCAGTAGAGAATTAAATCTCAGCAATATTTCTAGGTTTGTGCCGTGGCTTGTGTGGGGTTTCACCTAGGACAGTCGCTACTCCTGTGGGGGTCCGAGCGGGGATACCAAGAGCCCGCTGGTGAGCCAGCTTGGTGTCCTAGGCGAAACCTCACACAATACACGGCACAAACCTAGAAAAATTGCTGAGTTTTACTTCACGGGCCGTAAAAGCCAATATACCATCTATTTTGGAAGCCTTCATAGAGAGGTTACGGCTGCTTGAGCTTTTAATTCTCGCAGTACAGAGGCGCATGTGCGGGAGGTAGCACGCAGTTCGCTACTCTTGTGGGGGTCCGGGCAGGGACACCAAGAGCCCGCTGATGAGCCAGCTTGGTGTCCTAGGCGAAACCTCACACAAGACACGGCACAGACAAGAAAAATTGCTGAGTTTTAATTAACTGGCCGTGAAAGCCAATACAGTAGAGTCTCGCAGACTCGCCTAATGTGGACCGAAGGGTGGCCGAGTTCGCAATAATGCCGAGTTATCGGGAAATGTGTTAAAAAGACGAGATAAGCTGTTTGTTTTGGTTTAAAAGTAATGCAATGCAGTACATTTGTTTTTAACAGAAACACAAGTTTTAAAATGATTAAGCCACTACAATTACAGTACTTGAATACAGGGTCTTTCATATAAAATAAGAGCACCAAGCGGCGGCTTTGTTAACTTCAACTGCGGTCACCTTGGCCGAGCTTGTGGCGCGCCAAGGCCCCCTGCTTTAAGCATGTGCACAATCCTATATGATGCAGTGGCCTTGCTAGCGTGTGTACAATGCTGAAATCTTACTTTAGTTAGTTAGTTTTTGTTGATGAAACCGTAACCCCTACTTGTGCTAATTTTGTGAGTGATTTATTCGGAGATCATTCAAGATTCTCGCCAATGTCATCTAATTTGCATCACGTACCCGCCGAGCCGACTCGTACTTAAAATAAGTTTTTCTTTAAAAAATACGATGTTGCAATGATAACTGTCTCACCATGTTAGCGGCTGAGGTTTAGACTGGCGACTGAGCACCTGCACGCTTATTGCAAGGTCAAGTTTGGTAATGCCAATTCGTTATTTTTATACAGTCCATCGGAACTTGAAAAAAAAAAGAAAAAAACAGCCCTCGTATGTACTATGCGCACGCTTTCAATACTACAGCGGGAGGCCTTGGCGTGCCACAAGTTCGGCCAAGGTGACCGCAGCTGCGGTTAACAAAGCCGCCGCTTGGCGCTCTTATTTTAATTATTTTTATAATATGTACACTGTACAGTATATGTACAAAACAATTCCCGTTGGCAAATAGTTTTTTCACTAAATGAAAATTACCATTTACATTTTTTGCAAAAAAAAGTAAGTAATGTTCTTTAGCTTTTCGCTTTGAAACCTGTTTCTTGAAGCCTCGTCACAAAGACGGCAAAGAAACAGAATTGCGGAGAATGCGCAATCCAATAAATACAACGCTCTGCGAGAGATCCGTTTGTTTACTTCTTACTACCAACAGTTTGTGCATTTACAGTACTGTACAACTACCTGTATTTATCAGGTCGTCGTTACTTTCTTACTATGTACTGTAGGTCAACTTGTTTCGTGTCGTATTTAACTGTCGATAATTCCATTGATGGAGAAGACGAAAGAAAACATAATAATGCTCTGTGCAGAAACACAAAAACAAACAAAACTCATAATTTTATTCTCCTGTCAGGGTGGCCGAGAAATCCGGAGTGCCGGGTTACCGAGTTCCGAGTTTGCGAGACTCTACTGTAATGGGAATTATATTGTTTTGACCGACTGCAAGTTATCTTTGTTTCAGGAACTTTGCAATGTCTATGCACTTCTGTCTCCATTCAGTAATAGTTGAGCAGTGAGCGATCCATCGTGAACAATTTTTATCTCTTCTTTAAATCTTTTGTCAAACTGCAGAATACTGCAATCACCCTGTACCATCTTTTTGGAAGCATTCATAGGGAGGTTATGGCTGCTTGAGCTTTTAGTTCTCGCAGTAAAGAGGCGCAAGTGCGCTTCATAAAAAGAGAGGTAGCGCGCAGTTCGCTACTCCTGTGTGGGGGTCCAGGCGGGGACACCAAGACCCTGCTGATGAGCCAGCTTGGTGTCCTAGGCGAAACCCCACGCAAGACACAGCACAAACCTAGAACAATTGCCGAGTTTTAATACACTAGCAGTGAAATCCAATATAGCAGTAGGAGAATTGTTCAATAGTATAGTACATTTATGTTAAAAAAAAGTTCTGTCTTGGGGAAATAAATAATTTCAAATAATGATGAAGATAAGGTGGAAAATATGTTGCGTTGTGAATTAAATCCAACAAACGAGTAGGTTATACTAAGGTGTTAATCCACCTTATGGTTACATCCACGATGCTGTACCTTGTACACAGCAATGGGAAGATCAAAATAGTTCTGTGGGGAACTGATACTTATTTTTCTTACAGCAGAAGGGATAGAATAAATGATTCAATAGAAATGTATATAGTATGTGGCAAGATTCTTGATCGATTATACGAGATGATATTTCGCCTAATACAGTATTGATAAGGTTGAACACCTGTCATTTTATTGTTAATTATTATAGTCGATCAGATCCATTTACACTGATTTTCATATCTAAAGATAAGACAAACATTAGTGGGAATAAAAGCTGTAGAGTGCAGTGATGGTGAGCTAGTGTACAATACTGACAAGATAGCAGGAGAGTTCCAGTTATATTTCAACAAACTTCACAACTAGGATGAAATTCACAACAGTTGCCAGGTGTCTTCTAAAATTGAAAGTACAGTACACTTATGGGGAATAAAGTGAGGGATGTTTCCTGGGCAGAAAGAGCCTTAAAAAGTGTGAAGAGCAATAGTTCAGCTGGTATCAATGAGTTCAATGTGGACATGACCAAGCCATTAGGCCCAGTTGGTGTGCATGGTAGTACCGAGAGAGAATTGTATACCAGATGATTGGAACTATGTTCTCCCGAACTGTGGGCGTATTCCTGTCTGAATTCTCCTCTGCGATCTATTGGATGGACCTGCCATTTCGTCCGATGGTTTTCCCAGCCGGGAGGCCATGAAAACTCCTGAAATCAATCCTTATTTCATGCTGCGACTTTCTAGGCAATATCCAATATAGTATATACATACATACATACATTAAAAAAAAGTATTGCATCACCTTGGTGCAAAGAGGTCCTGCAACTTGGCATACAAATGGCTTCGAGATATACACAAACAACGTTTCAGCTCTCTTTATTGCTCATGAAAACCACACATTGCCAGTTGTACAATCATACATCAAGCCTTTCGGAAGTTGTGATCCAGATTGCGGCATACACCAGTATCTCTAATGCCGAGTAGCACATCCTCTTGCATTGATGCATGCCTGTATCCGTCGTGGCATTCTATCCACGAATTCATTAAGGTACTGTTGGTTCAGATTGTCCCACTCCTGAACGGCGATTCGGCGTAGATCGCTCAGATTGATTGGTGAGTCATCTCGTCCAAAACCAGCTCTTTTCAATGTATCCCAGGCATGTTAGACGGAGTTCATATTTGGAGAACTTGCTGGCCACTCTAGGCGAGCAATGGCGTTATCATGAAGGAATGCATTCACGAGATGTGCACGATGCGGGCGAGAATTGTTGTCAATGAAGATGAACGCCTCTCCGAAATTCTGCCGATATCGTTGCACTATGGGTCAGAGGATGTCTTTCATGTTTCGTACAGCCGTTTTGGCGACTTCTATGACCACCAGTGGCATACGTCGGCCCCACATGATGCCAACCCAAAACATCAGGGAACCACCACCTTGCTACACTCGCTGGACAGTGTGTCTAAGACGTTCAGCCTGACCTGACTGCCTCCAAACAAGTTTCCGACGATTGTCTGGTTGAAGTCATATGCGACACTCATCTGTGAAAGGAACCTGATGCCAATTCTGACGGGTCCATTCAGCATGTTGTTGGGCCCATCTTTACCGCGCTGCATGGTGTCGGGGTTGCAAAGGTAGACCTCGCCATGCACGTCGGAAGTGAAGGTGCGCATCAGCAGCCTATTGCTTACAGTTTGAGTCGAAACACGACGTCCTGTGGGGGCACGAAACTCATTATTCAGCATGGTGGCGTTGCTTTCACGGTTTCTCCGAGCTGAAATTTGTCAGTAGCGGTCATCCACTGCCATCGTGGCCCTTGGGTGGCCTGAGCGAGGCATGTCTTGGACAGTTCCTGTATCTCTGCACCTCCTCCATGTTCGAACAACATCAATTTGGTTCACTCGGAGATGTCTGGATACTTCCCTTGATGAGAGCCCTTCCTAATACAATGTAACAATGTGGATACGATCAAACGGCAGTATTGACCTTCTAGGCATGGAAGAACTAAAGACAACACGTGCAATGTACCTCCTTCCTGGTAGAATGACTGGACCTGATCGACTGTCGTACGCCCTCCGTCTAATAGGCCCTGCTTATGCATGGTTATGTACAGCTTTGGGCAGGTTTAGTGACATCTAGGAACAGTCAAAGGGACTGTGTTCGTGATGCTATATCGACATTCAGAGTCAGTGATCAGGCGATCCTGGAACCGAGGTGACGCAACACTTTTTTTGATGTTTGTATATACCCTACCTAATTCTGATTAAATATCCTTTCTTCAAACATTTCTCTTTCTCCAGCCTGAACTTTATTTGTGTATTTCTGGTGGTATCAATTGTCGGTGTGCCAACATTGAACGGCGTGCTGGCTTGTGGACATAGGCATGAAGATGGAGAAGATTGTTTGTCCAAGTTAGCGCCCCTGACGGTGGGGGGAACAGGAGAAAGATAAAAAAAGTCCTCTCGGCACGCCGGAAGGCGGAGGTAGATTTCACCGGACAAACTTGGGGATAGGCAAAAATAGGCAGAATATGCAGGTTTTCGTAGAAGGTTCAAACCTCATTTATTGCGAGAAGGTATTTTATAATTGGAGCTTAATTAACTTTGATTTAGTCATTTTATGCTTATATTAAACATTTTATTGTCTTATGGGAAGGGTAACCTTCTTGTCATTTGGGGTCCAGTTTTATACTTGTGGTCACACTGTCCTTCTGCAAGGTTTCGACACTGATGTGTAACTATGTAACGGTCTTTTACTTCTTCACGCAAAATTATATCTCCCGCAGAGATTTTGGTTGGTTCCTCAGTTTAGGGGCTGCGACAACGCGGTCATGTAACCCCGTGTACTTTGGGATGGCCGTATTAGTCTGTAATTCAGGTAAGGACTGCAGACGGTCAATTTCAAGCGGTAGTTCCTAATGTTGCTACCAGGGGCCTGTTCCACGAATAAACTTTGCAACTTTTCACTTTTCACTTTGCACTTTTCAATTCTTGCAAAGTGCAAAGTCTTTCTGTTCCACCATGATCTATGCATTACTTTTCAATTTCTTTGCAAAGTGAAAAGTCTTTGCATAGGAATGATCCGATCATGTTTATTCCATGAACAAACTGTATATTTATTCCATGATTTAATGCTTTATTTTTCATGGTGAAACATGTCCCACTAATGACCACACAGTGATCTTAATTAATAAAAGTATTGATCAAGGTGGAACTTTTAACCTGTCTATACTAAAGTGAGGTTATGAAAATTCATCTTGTCTTTGTACGTCTTCTTGTTGGATTCTTCATCACTATCCTCACTTGATGATTAAAAAAAGCTCCTGCGTAACATATTTATAACACTAAACCAAATTCTGCGCCGAGAAACTAGTGTAGAGACTTGTTTATTAACAGCTGAAAAGGGAATCGTCTCTTTGCAAAGATTTCTGAAAACTTTTCAATCATTCCTTTGCACTTTGCATTTCTGCACCAATGGAGGAACATAACAGTCTTCTAAAGTGAAAAGATTCCTAACTTTTCACTTTTCACTTTTCACTTTGCAAGACAAATCTGAAAAGTGATGGTGGAACAAAATCTGAACTGAAAAGTGCAAAGTGAAAAGTTGCAAAGTTCATTCGTGGAACAGGCCCCAGGTACTACCGTCAACGACACCTAGCTGTGAACTTGGCTACTAGATGCCACCCCAACCAGAAACTCGCAACGAACGTTGGAACTTCCCCTCCAAAGGAAAGCATACTGAGGGATTTTAGCGCTCGTAGAAAATCCGACGACTTCGGCCGGCTTTGAACCCGCGACCTTGGGCATAGAAGTTCAGCATGCTACCAGTTACGTCACCGAAGCCGCTTCACACTTATTCAGATAGAAATCTGAATCTCATCTCGTGCAAGTGCATTGTCATGGCAACGTCTGATGGCTCATCCCTCATTAATTTAGTAGTGTTGCAATGGCAACCTCTGATAGCTCTTGGCATTTTCTTATAATTCCGAAATCATTTTTTTCATCCCTTGGCGTAATGGTGGGTCATATCAAAAATTCTTTCAGACAAAAGTTTTAGGTAATTATTAGGGGAATATTGTCCATTTTGTACGGTTTTGACATTGTGCCTATTAAGAGAGATATGATCAATGTTTCCCGAAAAACCCACTTTCTCCCACCCCTTTGGTCAATGGTTGGTGCTATAAAAAAACTCTTCAAACATAAATTTTTGGGCTTTATCCGACACATAGTATGAACATTGAACGGATTCGATATTTCACATATTAAGAGAGTTATAGCAATATTTCACTTTTTCGAAAATAGCCCCCCATTTTCACCCCCTTCGACCGATTTAGCCCAGTAATGAAATCTACTGAGATTTTATAGGTATACATATTCGGTTAAAAATTCAAAGTGATTGGTGCAAAACTACGGCAGTTATCGTGTCCACAAGAAACTGATATACATATATATATACATACATAAATTATATATAAACTTTTGAACTAACGGTGGTTTTGGGGTCTGGGGGATGTGATACGCGAAGATATGACGAAATTTTCCGGAAGTTGAAACATAGTACCCATTGCAATAGTTAGCTTTCTAATGAAATCTACCTCTGTTTGGTTCCTCAGTTTAGGGGCTGCGACGACGCGGTCATCTAACCCCGTGTACTTTGGGTGAGTGTAGAATCTGTCTGATAAACGGTGTGAATTGTAAAGGCTGTATTAGTCTTAATTCAGGTAAGGACTGCAGACGGTCAATTGCAAGCAGTAGTTCCTAATGTTGCTACCTGGTACTACCGTCAACGACACCTAGCTGTGAACTTGGCTACTAGATGCCACCCCAACCAGCAACGAACGTTGGAACTTCCCCTCCAAAGGAAAGCATACTGAGGGATTTTAGCGCTCTTAGAAAATCCGACGACTTCGGCCGGCTTTGAACCCACGACCTTGGGCATAGAAGTTCAGCATGCTACCAGTTACGTCATCGAAGCCGCTTCACACTTAGATGGAAATACTGAATCTGATCTCGTGCAAGTGCTTTGTCATGGCACCGTCTGATGGCTCATCCCTCATCAATTTAGTAGTGTTGCCATGGCAACCTCTGATAGCTCTTGGCATTTTCTTATAATTCCGAAGTCATTTTTTCTCATCCCTTGGCGTAATGGGGGGTCATATCAAAAATTCTTTCAGACAAAAGTTTTAGGTAATTATTAGGGGAATATTGACCATTTTGTACGGTTTTGATATTGTGCCTATTAAGAGAGATATGATTAATGTTTCCCGAAAAACCCACTTTTTCCCACCCCTTTGGTGTATGGTTGGTGCTATAAAAAAAACTCTTCAAACATAAATTTTTGGGCTTTATCCGACACATAGTATGAAAGTTGCACGGATTCGATATTTCACATATTAAGAGAGTTATAGCAATATTTCACTTTTTTGAAAAAAGCCCCCCATTTTCACCCCCTTCGATCGATTTAGCCCAGTAACGAACTCGACCTAGATTTTATAGGTATACATATTCAGTAAAAAATTCAAAGTGATTGGTGCAAAATTACGGCAGTTATCGTGTCCACAAGAAACTGATATACATATATATATATACATATATATATATATATAAACTTTTGAACTGACGGTGGTTTTGGGGTCTGGGGGATGTGAAACGCGAAGATATGTCGAAATTTTCCGGAAGTCGAAACATGGGACCCATTGCAATAGTTAGCTTTCTAATGAAATCTACCTAAAAGAAGAGACTTACGACGAATATTGTTAGATAGCCATGAAATTAAGAGGGTGTTTCTGGGCCTCTGACTCTGAAGGTGTGGTATATAAGTAAAATTACGAAAACTACCAAGTGCAAAGATGATCAGTATCATGTTAAAATAATCTGACGTCGTCCCCAGTATCAACATTCCACCAAGCGATAGGTAGGAAGTGGCTTTTCCTTGATGCGCAATTCGTCGTCATCATCATCATCATCATTGACCAACTCCAGTTAAGAGGATACATTCAGTATTGACTGAGTAGTATGGTAGCAATATTAGTTTCATTTCTTGTTTTTTGGTTTTAACGGTGATTTAGAATTATATGAAGTATTTCTTGGGGATTATACAGTAATTTCCCTTCTTTCTGTGTTGTACATTTATTGCTCTTTTGTTTGGTATTATTACATTTTGGATTATTTGTGTCACTTGTTTTGCCTAGGTCCTGATGGTTTGAGGATAAATGTTGCATTAATTTTCTAGTCATCTAATTTGGGTGGATTATGTTTGTTCCGATTCGGAATGCATCCATCTATAAAGCCGATCCAATGTTCTGATATTTAATCGTCAAATTTAATTAATATAATTGTGAACAATTTGTTAACTACAGTGAAACCTCGTTAGTACGTTTTTCAAGGGACTGAAAAATTTGAACGTCAAAAGCGGGAAATCGCACTCATCATCATCTTCATTTCCCGTTTCCAGCTTCCTGGGTCGGGTTGTGAATTAAGGACCTCCATCGTTGCCTGTCTCTCCACCACCCCTCTCCTGATTTTAGTACATCTTCGGGTTTTCCTCCCTTCTTTTCTACACACTCCCACACTGTATCTGCCCATCTCTTCCGGGGCCTTCCTCGTGGTCTCTTCCCTATCATCTTTTCACAGAAAGTTTTCTTTGGTACTCTCTCCTCTCCCATTCTCATCATATGTCCATACCACTTTAACTTGGTTGTTTCTATCCTGTCCTGCAGCTTCAATATTCCTGTCCTTTCTCTAATCTCTTCATTTCTAACTCTATCTCTTCTGGTCTTGCCCTCTATACCTCTTAGGAATTTCATCTCTGCGGCTTGTATTCTACTCTCCTCTCTTTTTGTAGTAGTCCACGCTCCAGCTGCGTATGTTAGTATGGGTCTGTAGTAGGTTGAATATAATACTTTTTTGCATTTCTTTGGGACATCTCGGTTCCACACAATACCCCTTACACTCTGGTAAAAACTGTTCGCTTGTTGTATTCTCTTTCCAATTTCCTCAGTTATCTTTCCATCTTCTGCGATCACACTTCCCAAATACTTGAAACTTTTAACGACTTCTAGAATTTTGCCATTCAATTCTATCTTTCCTCTTCCTTTCTTCCTTCCTCTTGACATTACCATTATCTTGCTCTTCTCTGTGATTACTTTCATCCCAAATTTCTTTATCTCTTGGTTCCATACATCTAGTTGTTTTCGTACATCCTTTTCATCCTCACCCCATATAACTATATCATCGGCAAACAGCATGGCCTTTGTTGCTTCTTGTCCCAATCTCTGTTTGACATTCTTGTGGATTTCATCCATGACTATGATGAATAGTAATGGGGACAATACACTTCCCTGTCGGAGACCCGTTTCCACTTTAAACCATTCTGTTTCTCCTATACTGGTCTTCACGCTACTGACACAATTTTTGTACATAGCTTTTAACATTTGGACTTCTGCTCTGGTAACTCTTCTTTTTCTTAATACATCCCAAACCACCTGTCTAGGCACACTGTCATATGCTTTCTCAATATCAATAAATGTCATCACCATGTCTTTTCCAAATTCCCATCTTTTCTCCATCATTTGCCTTAAGAGCCGGCCGGAGTGGGAACGGCCGACCGCCAGCCCAGCACTTGTTGTAACATGGGTGAAAAGTTTGTGAAACGTTTTATAAAGAAACGGGACAAGGTAAAATTATTTTGTTCCTATAGCCCGCTGTAGTATTTTATACACTTTTCATCGGTACAAAAGCATATCGAACAGGAATACAAAGATAGTTATAAAAAGTGTAGTTAAAATCACAATTCTCCATATAAAATAGAGTTCTGAACTGCAATTTTCCAAACCTCTTCAATGCCTTCAGATGATGTTGAAAACAGAAACAAACTCCACTGCAAGACAGCTCATAGTTTTCTCTATTGTGCTACTGAATCATATTTTCAAATTAAGAACTCTGTATATGTTTGATCGTGATTTTAGAAAATGTCAGCATATTGAGTTGCTAATGCTAGCCGTGTCGAGGTGCTGGCAGTTCAGGCAGTTACCGTCAGATACCGCATCGTCGCAAAGTCATGTCCTTGAAACAGGGTGAAGTAAGACAGAGCCGGCTTCTGAGAGATGGTAATCTCATACCAGGAAGTGATGAAATCAGCTCATGTCCAGGTGCTGTCAGTCGCTTCATTACAATCAGTGCCGGATCCAGGCTTTGCGGTGTCCTGGGCGATATGATACGGTCGGGCCCTCAACAATAGAAAATATAAAAAATATCAAATCAAATGGAAAATAGTTTTGTAATAATAATAAAATAAAGAATAGTTACAATATTTTGAATACACTACGGTACATTCTTTTAATAATATGAAAGAAACCCTTAAGTCCCCTTGAAGAAGATTATGTAAACTATGAAATATTAAAATATTACTTTGCGACTCTTTTTCTCGGATGAAGTCTTCCATCATTTCACTGAAATCTATACTTGCTAAACGATCACGGGAGGTCATAGCTGCACTGAAAAAAGAATATGAATTATAAATTAGTTTGAAAAGTATAATTAATTAATCAATTAGACTTAGACAACAGATGTTTGAGCAGACTCCCAAAGAGAGACAACCGGGAAAGAAGTGGAGGGAGGAGAGACAGAGGAAGCATAGTGTGTGTGTATGAGAGGTTTTTGGAAAAAAAAAAAGAAGGACCAGAATTAAACATGAAAATTGATTGTGTTATAACGCTCTCCTTATGGGGAATTAACGAATAAATAAATAATTAATCAATTAAATTTAAAACAATCCATGACTCCCCCCCGGACCGCGGGGCCCTGGGCGGTCGCCCTCCCCTAGATCCACCCCCGATTACAATCGTCTGCTTTCTAGATCATCATATTATGGTGTGTGGCCTACAGGTCTTTTGCAGTTCCAGTGTTTATTATGAGCTTTTTAGTTCTTTCTAACATGTCTGTAATATACAGTAGTATAGGCTACTTTCAAGATTATGCCATTGTTGTACTGTAAATAGAGTTGTTGTTGTTGTTGGAGGTGGTGATTCGTTTAGGAGCTTTGGGACATGGTGGTCATGTAGCCGCGTGCACTTGGGTGTGTGTATAATGTGTCTAATAACCTGTGTTATTGTGATGGTTGTATTAGGGTGTGTATTTGTATTAGGGACGGGTTTTGTATATGCGGCGGTCGTGGCCTTAAGTTAGATACCATCCCAGCATTTGCCTGAAGCATAAGTGAGGAAACAACTTCCAGGATGGCTGAAGTAACAATGTAACCCTTCTCTTCCCAGTTCTGCGTCACAAGCCTCAGTGTATCCCATTCCAGCCCTCAGCTCCTAAACCTGGACCTCTGCGTTGACAGCTAAGAAGACTAGCCACTACGCCACGAGGTGGATTGTAAATAAAATGTTGCTTTGTCAGTCTAAATATGATGTAGCGACTACTGGGCTTTTGAAGTTACAGTAATTATTATATGAGTAGCAAGCAATCACTAGTTAGTAACCATCACTAAAGTGGACCTGAATTTCATTAAATTAATTTGTTTATTTATTTATAATTATTTGTTTGTTTATTTATAGTTCTTCTAACAGGTTACAACCTAATTACGAGAAATAACAATATGAATTACACTTAATATTTTTCTTACACTAATATAAAATGATACTTATAATACGTATGACTAAATATTATTCTAGTAAGTATCGTACTTGAAATTATGTTTCAAGTCACTGATAAGGAGTGTATGATATTAAGTGATTTCTCTACAATACAAATGAACAAAAGGTGCTGCTGTCTGATATATGGAAATGTGTGCATGTCTTTTTTCTTTTTTAGATATTGAATGTGTTCGATACAGGCGAATGTTTATATTACTCTGTATTGGTTCTTGGACAGTGGAATATTATACGTTTCGGTCTTATTGACCGCGAAGGAACATATAGTTCAAATTCAGATGACAAATAAGGTCTATCAAAGATGTTATCAAATTATTTAATGTAATAACCTGCCTACTTTTCTCTAAAGTCTTTAAAGAAAAAGTTCCATTAATAAATTATGCTTAGCATTTTTAAAGGAAATGTGTAGTTTATGTTATCGTCAATCTCGCGATCAATAGCCACGGAACCTCCTTTTTACGTGGAATCCGAACTACTGGACATGACGTTTCACTTCGAAAATCTCACATCATTGACCGGGAACCGAACCCGGTCCGCTGTGGTGAGAGGCCAACAGCTTGACCACACCACTGGGCCACCACATTCGCGCTTAGCATATTTAGGATATACATGTGTCCTTTTGTATTCCAAGAATATAGGGAATTTATTTTTTATCGATTCAACTCTATAGTTAGCATTCGCACATCTTGGGTTCCAAACTATTGAGCCAAATTCAAGTCAACTTCATACGAATGCATTATACTGTACAATCTTTAGCAATGTACAGGTTCCTAAAATAAAATGTGCATCTTCTTATAAATCCCAGCATTTTGAATATATCTCAAAAATTCGATCAATACGGTGAGAAAAGGATAACTTTTTTTTTCATAGTATAGCCTACCATAAACCTAGATGACTTGAGATGGGAACTACATAGGAAATGGTGGTGTTTTATATCAAAGTTTTCGTGTAAATGCAATCGGATGACACTTATAAATCGAAACAATTTGTTTTGTTCCAATTTATTGTTTCTTCATCTTTTGGAGCAGCATACAATCCCATAACGAATAAATGTATTTAAACGATTACACGACATTTGCAAATAATAATAATAATAATGATATATTGGCATCCCGGAGATGGTTAATTAAGATAAGATTACAGAGGCACAAGATTCGATCCCAGGGGAACACCAGAGGGTGAATGGAGCTTTTCTCTATGATACAAAGTGTTGCGTCTTTCATACTGTAAGTATGATCCGTAATAGGACATTTTCGTAAGTTGTAGGCTACGTCATGGTTAACTCTACCAATAATCTGTATATATTACATCGACTCGTTATCCTTTAATTTAAACCAGATGACTCCTGATTCGTGAAAATTGGTTATTGTTGATCATCGAGGGATGAATCCGTGTTATGAATCGTGAATAAAATGGCATGTATGCCTGAATAATACATTAGGCCTATGTGTTCATGAAGTGTTTGCTCGTAAAGTTAGTTTGGGGCAAACTTAGTAGCTACCGGTACTGTTCGGTAGTTAAGAATTAGTGAAATCTTACCCGACTTGTGAATATGACTGACTTTAGTAAGTTTCCATTTCTCTGGAAATATCAAAGACTTGATCGATAAATTAAATTTAATATCAAGAGGATAAGTTAAGCCTCCGTGGCTTAGGCGGCAGAACGCCGGCCTCTCACCGCTGGGTCCGTGGTTCAAATCCCGGTCACTCCATGTGAGATCTGTGCTAGACAGAACGGAGGCAGACAGGTTTTTCTCCGGGTACTCCGGTTTTCCCTGTCAAAATGTCATTCCAGCAACACTCTCCACTATCATTTCATTTCATCTGTCATTCATTTAATCATTGCCCCAGAGGAGTGCGTCAGGCCTCGGCAGCCGGCACAGTTCATATCCTCGCCGCTAGATGGAGGCTTCATTCATTCCATTCCTGACCCGGTCGGAGACTGGAAGCAGGCTGTGGATTTTCATTTTTCATCAAGAGGATAAGCTATTTTTTTCCCGGATCGTTTTTTAACAAATATGGAAGAATAACCCTCTTGTGTCCCATATATTCATCGTAAGTATCGGAGTGAGAATGTCACTACGGGTTACCTCATAATAATTAAGATGTCAATTTCGAGATGACTTTCTAGGTTATCATGCGTTAAAATGTCATAGTTGGATCCATTTTGGCAATATACTGATGAGTAAGGCTAGGATTTTAATGTAATATCTATCATCATCATAGCAAACACTCATATCGAGTAGATTGGCCTTTCAATCCGGAAGTCTCTCATTGGTGAGTTCGGAGGTGACTATACAGCCCAATGCGGGAGGCACACGATTTGCCGCAGTGATGACAGATGGTTCCACGTGGGGCATCTGCGTTCCTTCCATTTCTTCTATGTAATATTACATTAAAAAATTTGAAATATGTAACATTGATTTAATTTTTATATAAATCATATACGTTACACATGATATTGCTTGTAGATTCTTCATTTTATTCATTATATTTTTTGCAAAATAAAGGATGGTACACTAATTAATTAATTAATTAAGCATGTTCATATTATAGCAAATTTAAATAAATTCCATGATTATGTATGCGTACGGAAGAGTACCAAGGGAAAAGAAACTGACGATTCTGAAGTACAGTATTATGGTATCCAGGGAAGGCTGCTATAGGCAATCAAAAGTTCCGTATTTGTGTTTATAATGAAGCTGCGGTAAGAGTTGATGCTAGGATGAGTTTCTGGTCTAAGTTGTTACAGGAATAGGCTGAAATCTTTCACCACTATTACTGATTTTTTATATAGGCTATAATATTGTCTTTTGTAGCTTTTCAGTCGGTCAACACGACTGTGCCCAATGAATGGGCGGGGTACAAGATATAAATATGTAAATACACTCCTGGAAAAAGTTACATGTATTAGTTAATTATCACAATTGCCCCATATAATTGCACCATATTTGTTCATGAATAGTGATGTGATGATCGTGGGAAACGGATCTTAGTTTTCTTTCCCTTGAGCAACTGAATTTGTAGTTTCTGGACATTTTTTGGTTGTTGATGAGGAAAAGGCAATGCGAAAGGAAGAGCTGAAGCAACTCAGTCCTGATAATAATATGCTATAGCTTATCGTTGAAGTTAATCCTGTGTGATGAGAAATGTAATTTCAAAAAAGGTATTCTACATTTTTTTAAATATCGCCTTTGTTAAGAATAAAAGAAAAAATAACTTGTCATGGTTACTTACAAAAACACGTAAATATAATTCTAGGAAATAAACAGCAGTTTTTCAGCATACTACTAAGTTACAGGTATACTAGGAAGTAGGCTTCCTTACGTATCTTTTCCATGTTATCGTAAACACGATGAGTTATATTTTGAAATATTCAAACAGAAGTGTTGAAAATTTACTTTTCAACTCTTTTCAGGAATTAGTTTAGTCTGAAGGATTCTTTATCACAATTAAGGTTATTATGAAGATAAAACAAAAGTTCGGTGCTTTTCAGTCGGTCAACACGAATTTACCCAAAAGATTTGTAAATTTTTCAGGATTAGGGTATAATCCAACTCTTTTGGGTACATTCGTGTTGACCGACCGAAAAGCACCAAACTTTTGTTTACTAAGGGAACACTGAAAAATGGCTTCAAACCCCATAATGTCAGTATGAAGATGTTTATGAAAGTAAATGATTGAATATACACAATCTAATTGAGCATGAGCAACAACAACGACGGCGTGAAACCTTATTGTGTTTCGGTTTCGAACTTCGCAACATAGGCAGTTTTATGTAAGGAAGGTCTGTAAGGAAATGGTAGAGCTTGAAGAATAACATTTTATTTCTTTCTGCGTTATCACATTCTGCATAACATACTGTTTTAAAGACCATCTCGTGGTGTAGCGTTCTTGTGTGTGACCCCCGGATGCAAGGCCTTAGAGAGTGGTGATGGGCCCTGGGGCTGGAGAATCCTGCACTCCCTCACCTCTATTGCCAAATTATGTAATATTAATTTATAATCCTCCTAAATAAGCAGAAACTGATAGTAATTTTAGAAATAATAATAATAATAATAATAGTATTAATAGAAGCCGCCGGTGGTAGAGAGTTCAACATGTGCTCCTCCCCCCCCCCCTCCCCCCCCTCCCCCCACATGCAAGATCCGGAAAATATTTTAATTATTAATATTAATAATAATAATAATAGTAATAAGACGGCTGAGGTGGGATTCAAACCCACGCTCTCTCGATACCAGCGTGGTACGAGGTAGTGCGTTAGTGTGTATATTTGGGATTCAGATGAGGATTGTGAAGGAGTCGGCTGCATTTGTCTGGAGTAGAAGTGATGATAATAATAATAATAAAAATAATAATAATAATAATAATAATAGAAATAATAATAATGTTATTGCTTTACGTCCCTTTAAACATCTGCGGCTTTAGGAGAGGCCGGGGTTTTGGAAGTTTGCCCCAAAGGGGATCTTTAACCTGCCAGTAAATTCACTGACACGGCTCCCTCGCATTTGTGCTGTGCCAGGATTCGATCCTGCAATCTTGGACACAGCAAGTAAGAACGTTACCCCTGAGCCACGCAGCCAGAGTAGAAGTGAGAAACCACGGAAAACCACTTCCAAGATGGCTGAGATGGGAATCGAAACCACATCTTTTCAGTTTTGCCTCACGGGGCATTCCAGCCCTCAGACAAGAATGAATCGAATTTCTTGTCGGCGCCGGGAATCGAACCCGAACCTCTGGGGTGACAGCCAAGAATACTAGCCGCTACAACACGAGGAAGGCCAAGGATATTTCAGTCACTTGTGAATTCCGTAATCCGTAGTTTAACTATTAGCTTATCTATAGCAAAATATTTCGGCCATTCAATTGGAAGTAGCCTATACAGACTATCACTTCGAAATTTCTGATCGCGATATTCTTGAAGCGCATTGCCACGAGATTGCATTTCCCCAGTGTTTGGACTCCGGAGCAGTTAGAACTTTCTCGCACGCGCGACCTTGAATCACCCTCACCACAGTAGTAGTAGGTAATCTGTGCTCACAGTAGGGGGTAATCCGTGCTGATACCTATGTACGGGCCATGTAACTACTAGGGGACAGCGACTACAACGAAACTAGTGGCAACGTTTTGAAATGAAAGGTGAAATAGGAACTGACTCCGGCCGCCTCTTAATGTAAAGATTAGGTCAAATGTTGATCTGTCTTTCCTAAAACCATACTGTTCTTCTTCCAACTCTCCTTCTATCTTCCTCCTCAGTCTGCCTTCCAATACTCTCTCAAAGATCTTAGCTACATGAGCAATAAGAGTGATCCCTCTGTAGTTATTACATTCCTTTTTGTCGCCTTTCTTAAAAATCGGGATAATTAAACCCCTTCCCCATTCTTCTGGAATTTCTTTCTTCTTCCAAATTATTCTAAATAGTCTATACAGCCACTGTACCCCTATTGGTCCCGCTGCTTTTATCATTTCCGTGGTCACCTCATCCACTCCTGCTGCTTTACCACTCTTCATCTTCTGTATGGCTTCCTCTATTTCTAGCATAGTTATCTCCTTTTCTTGTTCTTCTTCTTCCTCCATTGTTTCTTCTTGTTCCCTTTCCTCTTCCAGTTCAATGTATTTCACATTTAGTAGCTTTGAAAAGTATTCTTCCCATCTATTTAATATATCATCTCTTTGATACAATATCTGCCCTGCTTCAGTTTTTACAAATTTTGTATTTTCCCTACCTTTTACACTGTTTTTAACGAATCCATATAGCACCTTCTTACTTCCTTGGATATCCTCCTTCAAAGTTTCTGTGAATCTTTCCCAACTTTTCCGTCTTTCTTCTTGTACAATTTTTTGGCATGCCTTCTTTGCTTCTCTATATTTTTGTAATTTCTCTGCATTTTTACTGCCTATCCACTTCCTCCATGCCTTTTGCTTTTCTTTAACAGCTTCCTTTACCCTGTCGTTCCACCAAGGAGTCTCCCTTTCCTTTTTCTTCCCTAATAATCTTCCACAGGTGTTTACTGCACACTTCACAAAACCATTCCTAAAACATGCCCATTCCTCTTCTACACTTTTTGCTTCATCTTTGGGAACTTCCTTTTTTAAATCCTCTTGGAACTTGTCCATTGTCTCCCACCCTTTTAGCTTCCACACCTTTATTTTTCTTTCCCTCTTTTCCAAAAGGTTTGTGATTTTTCCCAGCCTTAATTTGGCTATCACCACTTTATGGTCTCCTTCAAAATCTCCTCTTGGCATAGCCGTCACATCTACCAGTTGTCTTCGTTTATCCTTTTCCACCAGGATAAGATCAATCATTGTCTTTGTCTTTCTGTCTCCCCAACCATACATAGTTATTTTTTGAGAGTTCTTTTTCCTAAACCATGTATTTCCAACAATTAATCCATTCCTTCTACAGAAATCTATTAACAGATCCCCTTCTTCATCCTGATTTCCATAACTAAACGGGCCAATTATCTCTTCTTTTCCCTGCCTATCTGTTCCCACATGTGCATTCATATCTCCCAATATTATAACCTCTTTGTCTTCTGTACACTTTTCCAGTTCATCTAGGAACTCCTCTAAACATTCATCTACCTTCCCTGTTTGGGGTGCATAAATCTGTATGAAGTCCTTTGTTCCACTCTCAAGTCCTAATCTAATTTTCAGTATTCTGTCACTAGTTTGCTCTACTTTCTCAACATACTGTACCAAGTCTTCTCTCAATATTATTGCAACACCATTCACTGCCTTCTTTCCTCCACTCCAATATATTCTATATCCCTTCCCTTTCTTGATTTCTTTCTCACCTTTTCCCTTCCATTTCGCTTCACTGACTCCCATCATTGCTATTTCCTTCTTTTCCATGTAGTCCACCAATTCTTCTGTCTTGCCATTTAGGCTCATCACATTTATTAAACCGATGGAAAATAATAATTAAACCTCATTAATTTGTATCAGTAAGGGAAATGTAAAAAACGCGTTAATCAGAAGTGGCGCGGCGCGTGCTGCTGACTTACTTTTAAGAGTCGCCTATACCTGTTAAGTCGCAACCCTCGCCCGCTAGTTGGCAAGGAATGTTATCTCAGTGCGGTCGGTCTCACATTCCACTAGGGGTGGACAAAGAATGCTTTCAGGGCTGACGAAAATGCAATCGTACTAAGCGATGCGCGGCAAAATGTGCGACGTGATAAATGAGGTACTTTTACATTATTGTCATCAGTTAAGAATCGGGACTTGAAAATTACGACGTGATATGCGATAAAACGTACTATTGAGGAACGTGTTAACGAGGTTCTACTGTACTAGATACCAAAGGGGGTGTGGTTAAGGTGACCCATTGGGATACATGATATTTTCGCCTAAGCTCTAGTGTTTATTTGAAGTTGACCATTGGACCTAGTAAATTAGGAACTAACCAACACTTTTGAATTAATTATTTAACTATTGGTGTAAATATTTTCTTCAATGGAGATTTACTTCGGCCAACTTAAGCAAAGATGTTAGGGACCACTCATTGGTCATTTGATGGAGTTTGGTTAATTAATCTCTCGGCCAAGTAGAAAAGGAAGTGAACGCACATATTACACAAATTAAATAGGATCCACCAAGGTTATACCAGACCCAAAACAACTGTGAACCTGGGCTCGCCTAGTAGCGCACGTCCAGCTAAGCACTGTTGCCACAGTGAGACTTGCGTGAGTTGACACAGCTCTACTGTACACTCGCAGTATGCGCACGACCTTCCCTCTGAACACAAGGCGCTCCGAATGTAAGTGCATGTACGAGCTGGGGATCTAATCCTACGAATATCTATGCTCGCAACGGATTACACACAATGTAATGTGAGGCATATATAAGATGCCACACAAACGTTATTCATGCAAGTGACCACCTCCTGGTGTAGCGACCAGCATTCTTGGCTGTCGCCCAGGAGGTCCGGGGTCCCGGCTCTGCCAAGCTATTAAATTCTAGTCTGAGGGCTGGAACAGGGTTCGCTCAACCTTGTGAGGCAAAACTAGGAAGATGTGGGGGGGGGGGGGGGGGGGGGGGGGTAGATTCCTACCTCAGTCATCCTGAAAGTGGTTTCTCATTTCTACTCCAGGCAAATGCTGGGATGGTTCCTAACTTAAGGCCACGGCTGCCTCCTTCCCAGTCCTCACCAGAATACAAATACACACACTCTAATACAGACTCCACAGTATGCCAGATATTCAGACAAGTACATGGGGCTAGAGTACCAATATGTCCAAGCCCGTCAAATAAAACAACAATATTACGTTATTATATCACATGACGTAATCTACACCCCAAACCTTTCTTAGTAACATTATTACCCTTTATAAGGTAATAGAAATAGAGAAAACAATTTGTTGGGATAAGTTTTTGTTTATTGGAGACCACTTTGTGGTGTAGGCTATTGGCTAGCTCATTGCTGTCCATTCTTGGCTGTCACCGCGGAGTCCCGGGTACGATTCCCAATGTAATTCTGTTCTGAGGGCTGGAACAGGGTACACTCAGGCTCGTGAAGCAAACCTGGGAATATGTGGGTTGGATTCCTACCTCAGCCATCATAGAAGTATTTTTTTCTGTGGATTCGCACTTCTACTCCAGGCAAATGCCGGGATGGTACCTAACGGAAGGCCACGACCGCTTCCTACGCAAATCCTACCTCAATTACAAATATATAGACTAGTACAGACATCACAGTGTCACAGATTATCAGAAAACTTCCACACACACCCAAATACACTGGGCTACATGACCACTATGTCTCAAAGCCCCTAAAACAATCATCATCATCATCATCATCAACAACAACTCTTGCTGTCTCCCATGATGTCCAGATTCAATTCACGGCTCAATCAAGACATTTATTTCTGGTCTCAGGGTTAGAACCGGCTACACGATGCCTCGTGAGGTAAGACTGTGAAGAGGTGAGTTTTATTCGACTCAATTACAAAAAAGATTCTTTAAAAGGTCATATACCCTGAAAATTATATTTCTTGTCTGGCTGTTCGACTGCCACTTCAGCTCACAGCTCACAGCACTAACTTCTTTAAGCTCCACTACTGAATTAATACAGCAATGCTGTCACTCTTTGTTATCTTCCCCAGCGAAACTAAATATTTCAACACCTAACCATTCCTCACTCTAATTATCCCTTCAGTTCAAGGAAGATGTTATCTCCTGAACATCTGGTCGTACCATCACGGGGTTTGGACTGTTAGCTTCAAAATGTTTAGCTCTGTAACATAGGTTCATCTAAATTGAATATTTAATGATTTTCGTGCGCGGAGAGACATAAAGATTTCGTATGGCTCAGCGAGCCCAGAGTGTGCAGTTAACTAGGAAACACCGCGCTATGCAATTGGCTGGTGCGGGTGAGCGCGTGAATCTGGCTCCTCCCTTATGTTCACAGTTGTTTTGGGCCTGGTATAGTGTCCTAGAAAAGGATCCACGTATGTGTGTCTTGGAGTGATATTTCAACTAATGTAAGTAAGCACAACCTGTTCTACCTGTGTTCTATGATTTGGAGGGAGATTCTCGTGTAACTTGGTAACCTAATTTGATTATATTTCTGTTGAACTACACTTGTCTTATTTATTTGCCACCAGGCTTCTTGTCCGCTAGCCCCTTTAAAATGGCTTCTTCGTTTTGGCCACAACTTAACCAGCCTTGTCCAGACCCCTGTATTTCTCCCCTCTTGGTAGCAGATTAATTTAATTGAGATGTGCGTAATTAACGGTCGTGTGACCTTGTGCGTAGGTTAACACTCCTTTACACATGCAGCGGGTATTCCCTCACCTTGTACGAACTGCGTTAGCTTTTAGGTTTGCTTGTCATATCTCCCCTAGATGAGTTGACCAGTGTTATTGCTCTTAGTTGATCGAACTCTATTTGAGCTATGAGTTAGAGTATAGTAAATAAAAACATAACATTTTTGTTCTCCTTTTTTCTTCTTCTTACAGACTTTTTGTCTGCACTGACGTTGCACGCGTTTGCAGGGTTTCTCCACCATGGTCTATTTTACTGAAAGTAGGGATATCATCACTCAGTTCTAATGATGGTATCTTTTTACATTATTACTATTATTATTCTTATTATTGTTTTAGTAACAATGTTATCCTGTTTGGTTCAACTTCAGGTTTTCACGGGAACATGAAGTGGTTCCATTCCTTCCTAAGTTTGTTGGCGATTGAATATCAACTATACCTTCATCATCACCAGATAAGCTCTCCTCTGTGTTGCTACCCAGTTCAGGATTATTCCTAAGGTGGTCAAATCTACTCCCTGAGGCACCAGTCGGTATTTAAATGAATCATCCAAGTCTGAAAATTCTATCTCAACAAATATGTCTGATACGTTGCTACTCTTTCTTGAAATCCATGATTACAAAACAATACTGTACTTGAACACCAACAAAGCAGAGAACACATATCACCGTTAACACATGTAGGCGGTGAATCTCTGCTCCATACATTAAAAATAGCAATCCATTAGTCAATAAGTCTCGCAGCCAACTCGATACTTTCCTAACCTATGCACAAAGTATGCGTACAGGATGTCCTAAAGAGGCATTACTGCACATGTGGTGCACTTCCTGACATCTCAAAATTTCCTAACTGGCGGGGATTCATCGCCGGTGCATGTAATGGAGTGTTAAAGGATACACATTCTGGCAGCCCAACGTCTCTAAAAGCCTCGGTAGTTAAAAGGGATGTAAAACTAATAACATTATTATATTATCGTACTACAACACAGTATACAAGTAAAAAACAATTAAATTGGAGCTGGCTGCATGACTACATAGTATGTGGTATGACATATTATGTCAAAAGCCAACAAATATTCCTCCAGAGCTTTTTTTTTTATTTTTAAATTGCATGCTGGCTGATAGTTTATTTCTCTTATCGGTGGTTTAATGTTTATTTTGTCATCCCAATTGGTCTTCCTTCCAGTACCTAATTCTAAGCAGAACAAGGTGTTGGCCAAACAAAGTCCGACAGTCTAGTGATAACCAAGCTAACCTGTCGCCAGTCTCCTAAACGCTATTTTTTGTTACCCTTACAATGCAGACCAGTCAACAATGGGTATGAAGAGTTAGTCAACTAGGTATAAAACATCAAAAACTGAACAGAAAATCACAAGAGATTTAAAAGGTTGTAAAGGATGATATCGTAAAAGAACAACTTGACTAACAGTTGGACCACTCTGCTCAGTTATTGCCATGCTGTAAACAATAACTTAATAAACACTGAGAACAAAATAAATGCTTTTAATACAGGGTCATTATCTATGTGCACCCCAATAAACACGGCAAGCTAAGCCGGCTTTGACTGACGCAGATCGCGGGCACGCGTATACTGTTCAGCCGGTGGTTGGCACGCACTTTTACACTTTTACCAAACATGTTCAATAATGTGTACTTACAGTGCTCATAGCGGATGCTGTAAATGTCCTCCACTCTTGTAACACACACTGGACATCTGATGAAAGAATGGACACTGGTTATCAGACAGATTCATCACATACCCAAGTACACCGGACTTAATGACCATGATGTTGCAAAGCCCCTAAATGAAACAACGTTATGTATTGTGATGCCTTTGTGAATCACAATCCACAAACTGGACTGAGGACATGTAAGCCAGCATATGAATGATTAAGTTGAAGTAGCCAGTTATTTCTTCACTTCTTCGTTGACCTTGATCATGATAGTGGCTTCTAACATCCTTGGGATACCTTCTGTTTTCGATTTTAGTGCAATATGTGTTTTCTTGTGTATTGTCTTGACACGGCTTCCTTGTGTGTGCATTGTTGAATGTGGCGTTGCATTTATGAGGTCATTGTTAGTTGGGGTTGGCATTATTCTCTCAATTTGCCCCTAAAATATTTGGTGTTGTTTGTTTTTAAGCCAGCCACGTATTTAACTTGCCAAATGATAAAAGTCTATTAAATAATCGCAAATCAAATACATACCGTATATACTCGAATACCACCCGCACATTTTTAAACAAATTCGGACGTGAAAAATTGGGGTGCGGGTCTTATTTGAGTCATCCAAATTTGAAAGATCTAAATTGCCCGCCGCGCGCGAAATCGGGTGTTGCGAGTATCCGCTAGATGGTGCTAGCCTTCTTCCGGCTATAACTTTGTTTTACCGTAAGCACGCGGCGTCATACCGTCACACGCACGTTCTCCGAGTGTAAACATGAATGCTACGAAACGTTTGCGGTCATTTACTGTGAGTGAGAAATTGAAAGTTGCGAGGGAAGCTGAAGTTATTGGAAATCGTGCCCGGTAGGAAATATGATATTGACGAGTCATGTATTCGTGATTGGGCCGGATGACGTCTATGCTGCGTGAACCGCCCGTTCAAAGCAGCCTTGAAACAGCTGTATACGGAGCGGATGGCGGCCGATAAGCAGGCACCGACTCCAACTGGTCTTATTCAGCGCCCGAAAGTTCAGCTGCTGTGTTCGTGGATTTTGACGGCATGGAATCGTATCTCTGGAGATCTCATACGGAAGAGCTTCAAGAAATGTAGTATTTCGAATGCTATGGATGGTTGTGATGACGACATTTAGTGGGAAAGTGATGGTGATAAAAGTTCCGAAGTTGGTACTTCTGATGAGGATGAATGAAGTGTTAGTGTACTTTTATTTGTGTTTTTAATCGTTTGATGTGTGTTATTTTAGGACGACTTCAAAACTGTTGGAAACTATTTTGGATAAATGCTATTCTGTTTATTTAGTTAAGATAGTAAATAATTTTGAGTAAAAATTCTTTTTTTAAAATTTTGTTCTTCAAAATCAGGGTGCGGGTCTTATTCGGGGGCGGGTCGTATTTGAGTAAATACGGTAAGTGATTCCTATACATACTACCATAGTGTTTCGAAGAGGAAGTGTGCGCTCTTCTCTTTACATCCATTAGCCAACTGAAGAGAGTGCTGGTCTTCCCACCAGTAGCAGCACCATCGATAGAGACGATATCATCCTTTACAACCTTTTAAATCTCTTGTGATTTTCTGTACTTGTCATTAGTGCGCGTTACATTTGTATCAAGTTATCGGAATTTTTAATGCTCTCCGTTGTCATTGTTTGGCATTTCATATTGAAGTGTTCATGAGTGAGTAATGTGAGATGTGTTATGTCTTACCGACTACATTGCTACATACCTATTCTGCCTTGAGACAGCGTGTTTCAGCGCGCGCACTATGCCCACGTATTATGGACCCAGCTGTAGATCTGGATATCGAGCATCTTCAGGTAGGCAAAGAAATGTTTAGTGATCATTTAGCTGGATACAACATGCAAAATATTTCAAAAGTAACGCAGTATTAATCATGCCCAC